>OX459029.1:51001430-52201430 GCA_949775025.1 Tricholauxania praeusta
TTTTTTTGGTAAAGTTTTCAAAATTAAATAATTCAGTATTTATTCTGTTTAGTCCAATCAGAAATGTAAAAAATGCCAAAATTCGAAGGAGAGTAAATTTCCGAATTTTAAGCGTTCTCGAAGAATTTTAGAGCAATAGGTTTTCTGGAAGAAGGAGCTGGAGTGGGCTATATGGTGAAAACAAATTATTCCAACTCTTCCTACAAATTTCATAAGTTTTTTCACCTTAGGTACGATAAATTATCTCAACATATTCACTGTGATGAGCTCAAAATCATCCTATTAGGGAACATATTAGAGTAACTTTGGGTATTGTAATATGGTCGGGTAATGTGATATGCCATCATATTTCCTTAAATAAACCACTCTCGACAAAATTTTTTTCGTCAACATAGCAGTAACGGAAAAAGATATGTGCTGCAAGGTTTTGGGCGTTTGCATTCACAATTTTTGGTCTCAGTGAAGTGAAATTTATTTAGCCACAAGGCGAGATTTTATTTTTGTGCATTTCATGTGTGAATTAAGCCCAAAAATAGTAAGTATTATAGCCGAAGTACTTCAATTTGTTAGTGGGTGAATATATTTCGTCATACATAATTTGAGTTCTTTATTTGCTGAAATATGTTTTCATAAAAATAACCTGAGTGTATTAAAACTGAAATTCGGGTAATGTGATATAGTCCAATTTGCTCCACCCAGCAAGGACATTACCTGTGCATTCTGCAACAAATCCTTCATATGGACTCAAAGATTCAGACCTGAGTTCAATGCCTGTAATGCAATTTAATTTGGGCTCACAATGTTTGTCTTTCAAGATAGCAAGCAATTTGTGTATGTGATTCATCTCCGACTTTAATATGTTTTGTTCCTACTGTTGTACAGTTGTTATACTTTTCATGATGGTATATCACATTATCCGGACGCTATATATCACATTATCCGCCAATTTCACTAAGGGGTGTCACTTGGCTTTTTTTCATTTTGTTGAAATAGCTTCAGATTGGCTTACGCTGTAGAGCACCGAAGTCGTAATATACTACACAATGCATCAAAAAACCATAATACATAAAAAAGTAGAAGATATGCTATAAAAGTTACGTGTAATTTAAAATACAAATATTTCCATATCACAATACCCGAAGTTGCTCTATATATAATGGACGTTTACATCACCCCATTTGGGGTTCCTTTGATTCTGTCAGGTCTAATTTTATAAGAAAAAAAAGTTTATAATTTTTTAAGTCACATAATCTATTTGACTGCATCATTAACAGTCTTAATTTTTAATTGAGTGGATATCTTTTTCGCGGTTTCGTGGGCGAAGTGCGGCAGAGCTACTCTGCTGTGCTGTGCTTTATGTAAAAACAATCACTTATTTGTCTTACTAATAATAAACCATATTTAAGCTTCTCCCCGAGTAGTTAGTTGCAAAACTTTATTTTTATACAAAGTATCATTCACATAATTCTATGCCCGCCCACTCTACCTAATGCACTTTCGAGTCATTAAATGTTGTCGTACCGAGATTTTTAAACATTAAATCTGTGATAGAAAATATCTCCAACAAAATATGAAAATTCTATGAAAAGATTGTTAAAAATTGTGCTTAGTAAATGAATTTTCTCGAAAAAAATTCTGAATATATGGAATTTGCGATAAATTTCTACAAATATTGGTACTTCAGAGCTGACAACTAAAAAGTGTCATCAGTTAAACAGAAATTTTTCAGAATAATTTTTAGAATGTAATTCTATTCTAATAACACTACTCAACAAGATTTTTCACAACGAATGGCGATATCATTTTATATAATGAAATTTTCCATAGAATCCGAATAAAGCAATGGTTTTTTTCGATTGGCCCCAATTTTCCATATAAATTTCAAAACTCAAAAAAATTCACTTTTGAGAGCATATACTTCACATAAATGCTTGTAAGAACTTTAATTGTCAGCCTAAAGATTTTAAATTTCTCTATAGTGCAGAATGGAGTCTTACAAACATTTTAAGGTACAAAATGTGGAAATAGTATTAATTTTATGGCTGCTATGATCGAAAATAGGTAAAAAAATGCCTTTTTTTTCGTTTTTTTTTTTTAAAAATTCTAACTTTGAAGCCTTCTATCTGGAATCACTTATATGGGTTACAAAAAGTTACCCCTCCTATGTTATAGAAAATTTTATTACAAACATTTTAAATATACATATGATAATAGAAAAGTCATAACAAGAGTATATTATTAACATCAAAGAAAGCAATATTTTTTCTTATAAATGCACATTACTTTGCAAATCGACTAAGGCGGACCACATCAATGTCATTGATTTGCTTAATACTTACAGGTATCATCTATGCTCAATTTAACGAGAGCCATATTTTTTTATTTTGCTGAAAAGCCACACTTTTCAATGTTATCGTCATTTGAACTTTGTATAAATATGAAAAAAATATGGGTCCCTTAAAATTGAGCATAGAATGATGCCTGTAAGTTTTAAGCAAATTGATGACATTGATGTGGTCCGCCTTAGTCGATTTAAAAAATATATAATAATGTGCATTTATAAGAAAAAATTTTGTTTGCATTGATGTTAATAAAAGACTCTAGTTATGACTTTTCTATAAATATGTGTACAGTTAAAATTTTCACAATAAAATTTTTTATAAGATAGGTGGGCTAACATTTTGTAACCCATAGAATTGATTCCAGATAGAAGGCTTCAAAGTTAGAATTTGTTAAAAAAAAACAAAAAAATAAGGATTTTTTTTAACTATTTTCGATCATAGCAGCCATAAAATTAATACTATTTGCATATTTTGTACCTTAAAATGTTTGTAAGACTCCATTCTGCACTATAGAGAAATTTAAAATCGTTTGACTGACAATTAAAGTTTTTACAAGCATTTATGTGAAGTATATGCTCTCAAAAGTGCATTTTTTTGAGTTTTGCCATTTATATGGAAAATCGGGGCCAATCGAAAAAAACCATTGCGATATTCGAATTCTACGGAAAATTTCACTATAGCAAATGTTATTGCCATTCGTTGTGGTGTAAGTTTTTGTAAATTTGTAGAGTAGTGTAAGTGATTACTTTTAATTCCTCATAAATAGCAGATTTAAAATCCTAAGTCATTCTTTTGTTTCATACTCAATAATGTTTACGAACAATGAAAATATTTTGAAAACAATTTGCATATGGAACTCGAACATCTAACTTAAAGGATGCATATACGCGAGCAACAATTGCAGACAAAGCACAACACTGGCTGTATTGTTGTTGTGACTTTTAGTTATTGTCTTATTTTAACATTATTAAAAGCAAATTTTGCAAAATGAATTTTTCTCTCAATTATTCATCGCATTTTTTTTTTTTATTTTAGAAAATTAAAATGGATCCGAGCGAGAGCATCACAACAACATCGGTTTTTTCTGTTGCTGCTGATTCTGCTTGAAATTGGCAGTGCACTTCCGTTTTAATGCATCATTTGCATGATTCTGTGAACATATATTTAATAAAATGTGTGCATGCGTGTGCACTTCATATTCACGTAGTATGTGTGTTTTTGCGTTTATTAGTATTTGTATGTTGTTAAAATGTGTCTTTCTGTTGTCAATACATTATTAAAAAAAAAAACAGGGATTTTTACTTGTCAACTTGTATATTTTAGCACTAGAACCAGCCGACCAGTAAACTGAAACTAAAAACTGTTTTTATTTAAAGTGAAATTTCGCTAAATCGCTCTCGGTTGGAACGCTATCCCGTACATAACAATTTTTTAAAAGATCCCAATTCGACTTAGAGCAATATCATAGCAAAGAAATCTGCATGTAATGCGCAACATGCCGCTTTTAACGCTCGAAAAAGTTTTGAACTTTTAGAAAAATTGGTTCGTCATAACAAGTGTTGCGATTTTTTTCTACTACGTTTTTTGTCCGGAACAGGACTGCCAAGTTAATTGCATGTTGAAGCCGGGGCCGTGCAGGAATTGAAAAATTTTGGAAAAATCCGTTAATTGAAGAATTTTTGTTATAGGTACTTAATTTTTTTTAAACGAGCCAAAAAAATAGGCTGTCAAGCATTTTCTAGGAACTGTTTGAATAATAACCAAAAAAAAATTACTTATTACAATTTTAACCCAGATATGCCGAGCGTATTACATGTAGTACACCTATTATTTTCAGGTTTCTGCGTTACATGTGCTTAAGATATTCTAACCAACTTATTGTGGTGCTACAGAACATAACGGTCAACAAACCGTGCCTTGATAAGTTTTGTCTTAAGTAATTGCTTGGATGTTTTTTTTTTTGATCAAAGTTTTCAGTTTTGAGAAATTAGCAAAAGTGTGAAGATGACACGAGATCAGTGAGAGAAAGTCTTATATGCATATTTTATCGCTGTTGCTTTTCTATATTTTTCTAATGAAAATAGTTGTTAAAACTAAAACGTGGCAAAAACGCATTTGAAAAAAAAATTAGATGATATTTTAGTTAATGTATTTGTTGGCGTACTACATGTAGTACGCTCGGCATTAGTGTGTAAAAATTATAAAAAAAAAAAAATTTTTTTTTCTGCTATTTAACACTCAATGAGAAAATAAAGGGTTTAGAAATAACCACCTACCAACAATATAATTGTATGTTGTTGGTACAGCAGCAGTGCAATAAACGTTGCCTCAAACGTCTATCCCGTCGAACTTTCGAAAAATGTTTCACATAGACATATGGGAGGTAAAATGGACCATTTAGTTTATCTTCCGCGCATTGCTACATTGCTAATATTTACTTTTAGCAACGCTACCATGTAACCATTGCCACAATAAGACCACTACACTGCATTAAATATGACGTGCTGCTTAATGTAATAAGAAGTACCACAAAACTTGTTAATTTGTTTTTTTTTTACTTAAGTATTAAGAATTTAGAAAAAATATTACCTTTACTACCCATATGTGCCGAGAGTACGGACTCAAAATCCAAGTTAAAATATTTTTTTTTTTAATTTTTTCTTCAGTTTTGTAAGTTATTCTGTCATAACAAAGGAATTTGGAAAAACTACGAAGGTTGTTACACTAACGTGCCCGTCGGCATATCTGGGTTAAGGAAAAAATATTTTATTTTGGAAAGGTCTTTATATCATTGTTTTTAACTTGGCAACCCTGGACCAGACCCTTCCCTAGCATTATAACGAAGTTTTATAACAGCAAAACAAAGTAAGTCACATGCTCATACACAGAACTTATGTTGCTTTGTTTTGTTATCACAGACCGACTTAAGCTGTTGGTACAGAAATATTTATTAAAATCGTTAGCACTATTTTCAAGCAATATCGAATATGTTTTTTTTGATTCCGCCCACTTTAAGTGCAGTAAATTCTGATTTTGATTGACATTCGCATATCAAACTTTATCACAATATCTTGCATAGATTACTACCAATGACTTAACAAAGCTAAGAGCTTAAGAAGCGGAAATATGAGAATCATTCATTATTAGAAACAGGGACGTGAACTAGTTTTGAACCGAACCGGTTCTGAACCGGAAAACCGTTTTTTTTTACTAACTAACTGAACCATTAACCGAACCAAAATTTTTAACAAATGTTTGATCCCAACCAAAAACCGAACCACTTTTTATAAGGGTTTGAGGATAACCGTCTGTCTGTCTGTCTGTCTGTCTGTCTGTCTGTCTGTCTGTCTGTCTGTCTGTCTGTCTGTCTGTCTGTCTGTCTGTCTGTCTGTCTGTCTGTCTGTCTGTCTGTCTGTCTGTCTGTCTGTCTGTCTGTCTGTCTGTCTGTCTGTCTGTCTGTCTGTCTGTCTGTCTGTCTGTCTGTCTGTCTGTCTGTCTGTCTGTCTGTCTGTCTGTCTGTCTGTCTGTCTGTCTGTCTGTCTGTCTGTCTGTCTGTCTGTCTGTCTGTCTGTCTGTCTGTCTGTCTGTCTGTCTGTCTGTCTGTCTGTCTGTCTGTCTGTCTGTCTGTCTGTCTGTCTGTCTGTCTGTCTGTCTGTCTGTCTGTCTGTCTGTCTGTCTGTCTGTCTGTCTGTCTGTCTGTCTGTCTGTCTGTCTGTCTGTCTGTCTGTCTGTCTGTCTGTCTGTCTGTCTGTCTGTCTGTCTGTCTGTCTGTCTGTCTGTCTGTCTGTCTGTCTGTCTGTCTGTCTGTCTGTCTGTCTGTCTGTCTGGCTGTCTGTCTGTCTGGCTGTCTGGCTGTCTGTCTGACGCCTACCGCCCATACTCTACGTAAATTTACCCAGGCCAATTTTGAAAAAAGTTGCAGCGATTTTGATGAAACTTGGTGATTTGATGCACATGTGAACCAAATTAGGATTAGGCTGGGTTTCAAGTTTCCAAAGGGTCATATTGGGGCGTGGCACATCCCTAAATTTTATCATTTCTACTACCATATCTTGTAAGCCGTTCAAGATATTGCGATGAAATTTGGTAAACGGATACATATCAAATATATCTTGAATTGAGATAAAAGTGGGCGAAATCGAGAAAATGGGCGTGGCACTTTTCAACTGTTAAAAATTTTGATTCCGTATATCTCAGAATTGGCACAAACGATTTGCATAAAAATTTTGGGGATAATGCCACTGAAAGCAGTCATCAATACAATCTCAGCTACTTTACTGAAAAAACTCGCTCAAGGGCGTGGCACCGCCCACATTATTTATAAATGTTATATAAAAAGAACTAACAACGTAATCGTTATGAAATTTAATGAGGTCGATAGTATACTTCCTATAAGGTCTCTTATAACAAAAATTTGGTTCAATAGTACCTGTGGGCGCGGCACCTGCCATATAAGCAAAAAACGTTTATTGTTGTAGATAGTGTGCTATAAGAGTAATCTTCATAAAATTTGGTGTATAGATGTCAGTTACTATAAGCCTTAAAAATAAATGGATTTTGAGAGGATTGCATCAGTGGGCGTGGCACCTCCCATATAAACATAAATTTGTAAGCGCTGTCTTAAGTGAACTATTGCAGCAATTGCTATGAAATTTAATGTAAGTGGTTCAGTTGCTATAGAGGGGCCGTTCATAAATTACGTAAGACAATTTCATGACTTTTTGACCCCCCCCCCCTCCCCCGAGTAAGATTTAGTAAGATTCTCACTACCCCCGCCCCCCCCCCCTTCCGAAATCTTACGTAAGATTCATAATTAAGGTGAAACTAGTCAAAAAATGTATTTTTCATGTGATGTACTATATTACTATATTTAATTTTAATATAAGTACATATGTTACATATTAAATAAATATTACGAAATTGCAAACTACACATTTGTTTTTCAATATGAATAAAAAAAGTCATCGTTAGTTCATGCGCTTTTCAACCAGTCTGATACAATTGGCACACCCGATTCGTCTGTTGAATTTTCTGATTCACATTCAAACCCTGTAACATCAATATCCTCGTCGTCATGCCACTCTGCAACTTGACAAATCTCCGATTGTTTTAAAATGCAAAGGCTTTTCCCCTGTCCACGTTTCAAAATTGAAACTGGTTGAATCATGTGAGTGCGACTACAGTCTTTTCCATGTAGTTTTTTGTGCATTATAGTAGCTTTTTTCGAGGCAAAGTACTGGTCACAAATATTACAAACTCGATCAGCTAAGACGTTTGCAAGCGAAGGACAAAAA
The DNA here is from genome assembly GCA_949775025.1 of Tricholauxania praeusta. NCBI lineage: Eukaryota > Metazoa > Arthropoda > Insecta > Diptera > Lauxaniidae > Tricholauxania > Tricholauxania praeusta. Next base: position 51,009,067 of record OX459029.1, read on the forward strand.
AAATCGTAAGGCATGATTTTGAACTGTGGATGTACTTTTGACCAATCGTAATTTAACACTAAGCGAAGAAATAGAGGACAAAACTGATTGCTGTTTTGGTCTCCTGTTAAAGAAGGAATCGAAAGCGAATCTTCTTGTTGAAGAGGACAAGTGCAAGGGGGTGGTAAAGAACCGGGACAACATCAACAAAATTTCAAAGTCGACGTATCTGCGTGTAAATGCCTGAATAATAGCAAACTTGCGAGACGGTGTTACAAGTCGACCCTGCGTGTAAACAACATACATATATTTCATTACATAAACAGAAGAGAAGTTGTCACGTTCAGAGTCGATTACTTAAATCGATTGTAATCGATATTTCTGAATCTTTCGTGACTGTCGAAAATTCAAATATATTTCATTACTGCCACAAATGACGATGCGTTAGTACGCATTTTAAATCTTACGTAAGATGATCATTCACCCCCCCCTCCCCTCTCGTAAGATGTAGTAAGAATCCGCCGACCCCCCCCCCCCCCTAAACGTCTTACGTAATTTATGAACGGCCCCAGAGTATATCTGAATCAAAATTGGCTGAAATAGCACCAGTGGGCGTGGCACCTCTCATACAAATAAAATACGGTAAATGCCATATTTATCGAAATATGTGAGCAATCATACTAAAATTTGGTGTAAGAGGTTTGCTTATAGAAAGCTATTTCTCGATCAAAACCGGGCTGGATTGTATCAGTGGGTGTGTCACCGCCCTAAATTTTAATTTTAACTGCGGCACATGTCGCAAACTATACAAGCTAAAATTTAATTTGAGGATGTCGATCACAAATATAATTTATTGAACCAAAAGTGGGCGGAATTGGAGTCTTTCGACTTTTTCTACCCTTTAACTTTTTCCAATATATCCTATATCAGCAAATCCATCAGATTGGGCCTTTTAGCTGGCCTCGTTTTTTTTTTTTTTTTTTTTTGGAGTTCATCTTCCAGCCATAGTTTTTCTTGAAGCTAAGGCTATCTTGAACTCATAATAAAGGTTGTTCAATTGAAATTCAGATAGCTATTTTTTTAATTTGCATTTAAAGTAAGAAATACATGAAACTTTTCGTGTTTTTTAAAAATTGTCAATTTATTGGGTTTTTACGCTGTAGTCTAAAGACTGTTGAGTACATCTTTCAGATATAGTTTTTTTTGAAGCTAAGGCTGTATTGAACTTATATTAAAGGTTGTTCAATTAAAATTTAGATACCTATTTTTTTAATTTGCATTTAAAGTAAGAAATATGTGAAACTTTTCGTGTTTTTTAAAAATTGTCAATTTATTGGGTTTTAACGCTGTAGTCTAAAGACTGTTCAGTACATCTTTCAGATATAGTTTTTTTTTGAAGCTAAGACTGTCTTGAACTCATATTAAAGGTTGTTCAATTAAAATTTAGGTAGCTATTTTTTTTATTTAACTTTATATGTAACATTTCATGTTGTTTTTAACTAAAATCCAATTTTAACTATGTCTTCCTTTGAATTTTAATTGTTCCTCCTTGAATATTAATTAAAGATAGTCTAAACTTCGAGAAAAACCATGTTTGAAGAGTCTGCTCCAAAAAAAAAAAAAATCGAAATTGTCATCTTACCACTCCATGGCTTCGATTTTATTTATTTATTTTTTTTTTTTTTTTTGAGGAGTCTCTTCAAACATGGTTTTTCTTGAAGTCAAGACTATCTTTAATTAATATTCAAGAAGGAACAATTAAAATTTTAAGGGAGACATAGTTAAAATTGGATTTTAGTTAAAAACAATATGAAATGTTACATATAAAGTTAAATAAAAAAAAATATCTATCTGAAGTTCAATTGAACAACCTTTCTTATGAGTTCAAGACAGTCTTAGCTTCAAAAAAAACTATATCTGAAAGATGTACAGTCTTTAGACTACAGCGTAAAAACCCAATAAATTGGCAATTTTTAAAAAACACGAAAAGTTTCACATATTTCTTACTTTAAATGCAAATTAAAAAAATACGTATCTAAATTTTAATTGAACAACCTTTAATATGAGTTCAATACAGCCTTAGCTTCAAAAAAAACTATATCTGAAAGATGTACTCAACAGTCTTTAGACTACAGCGTAAAAACCCAATAAATTGACAATTTTTAAAAAACACGAAAAGTTTCATGTATTTCTTACTTTAAATGCAAATTAAAAAAATAGCTATCTGAATTTCAATTAAACAACCTTTATTATGAGTTCAAGATAGCCTTAGCTTCAAGAAAAACTATGGCTGGAAGATGTACTCCAAAAAAAAAAAAAAAAAAAAAACGAGGCCAGCTAAAAGGCCCAATCTGATGGATATGCACATATGCATTTGTTCGACTTTTTCAACCTCTTTCAACTTTCTTCATAAGTTTCTTTATTTTTTCGACTTTTTCATAAATTTTGAATTGTTTCAAATTTTTTCAACCTCTTTCAACTTTTTTAGAGTTTTTCAACCTCTCTCAACTTTTTTCAACATTTTGCATATATTTACGACTTTTTCAACATTTTTCAACCTCTGTCAACCTTTTTAACATTTCACATTTTTTTCGACTTATTCAACCTCTTCAACGTCTTTTTAACATTGAAAATGTACTTTTAGTGCAGTGTAGGGTATGTGAGTTTCGGCCTGGCCGAAGATAACACCTTAACTTGTTATTTTTTCTTTTGTTAAGTATGAAAATTGATGAAATTTTCAAAGTAATAGAGAAACATGAGACAGAGTTCATAAATAAATCATTAATAGATAAAATTAAATCGTTTGATAATACAAGGCGGCTTTCAAATAATGTTGATTTTTTGAAATTTTGGAATAACTACAATGACAAAGAATTATCTCAAATTATTTTTGGTGTTCCAGCATCCCAGATTTAGGTAGAGAGGGCATTTTCCACTCTAAAATTTACTTTCGGAGACCTGCGGGGAAACATTGACGAGGACTTGTTAGAAGATATTCTTCTCATCAATCTCAACTGATTATTGTAAATCAAATTTTTTCAACAAATAAGAATTTTTTACTGCGTACTTATAGCGTATGGCATAAATTAATGTCTACATATATATTTCTATATTCTTTTGGATTGTTATACTGAATAAAAATAACACAAATGTGCATAGTTTTTTTTTAATTCCCGAACCGTTGAACCGAACCGAAACCCCAGTTCAAAGAAGAAAAAAACCGTTTTGACGAACCAATCCAAAAGTGCAAAAACGGTTCGAACCGCTGAACCGAACCGAACAAATTTTTCACCCGGTTCACGTCCCTGATTAGAAAAGTTCTGCACCAAACATTGCAGGTAGCAGGTGCAGTAACTGTTATGCAAGCTACAGGCGACTAGAATAAGAAACTTTGATCTGTCGCTTAAGCCTGCTGTATGTATGTATATTATATCGTGTAAGAGCTATTGGAATTATGATCTGATAGAAGCAACATGGCTCAATTCCTTAAAAAGTTTTTTAATTCTTTCTACTGAGATATGCTCCACATCTACTTAGCACAAAAAAGACAAAAAATTCTTAAGAAAAATAGGTTTTTGAAAAATTTTCAAAGTATTATCGCCCACAAAATGTGATACAAAACCGGAAAAAAATATCGCAGTAGTAAAGGTTGCGATTCGAGAAGAAAAATCAAACCGAACACTTGAGATCAGGAAATCGTTGGCACCAGATTCATTGAAACGATCTCGCTCGAGCTAGAGATAGATGTAAGACTTCTTTAGCTCAAGTAATTCTTTGGTTGTAGTTGAATTAATATAGTGCAAGGTATGTTTTCTAAAACAGAAATCTGTAACCTGCATTCTGCATCCTCAAATGCTTGGCTTGAATAATTCATTTGAATTCAACTTTATCTTGTCAAAAAGTTCAGCTGCAACGTAAATGCATATCTACCCTTAACCACAATGATGCCTAATATAACTAGGCATGTAAAAACTAGATGACAAAGGCACAAAGGTAGAAAAAGTAAAAAAAAAAAAAACAACGAATAATAAACCTTTGCCAATGCATTATTTGTGACATTTAAAACAATGAAGTGCAACCAGACACCGCTGTGCCCCTTGCATTACCTGTGATACGCAATGCACAAACGGAACTTTAATTAAACAATGATAACGAAATTATCCTGGAAAAAATGCGAAAAAAATTCATTTTAAATGAACAGAAAAAGAAGAGAAATACCAACCAACCATCATCAACATCAGTCAGTTTGCAACTTTCATGTTGCAAGTGCGTGTTATTGAAAGGATACCCTGCAACATGCCACTGTGCGTCAAGGGGGAGGTCGATTGCAAAATGAGTTTGATGGATGCGTATATGACAGAGTGTGGATATTAGGTAACAGCAGCAACATTCGTAGTTAGTCAACTAATTTTTACAGTAGTAGCATTGACAAAACGCTTAGGCGTAGGTTGCCGGAAGGCTTAAAAGCATATTTTTATTTATGGGCGCATGTGAAAAAGAACACCTTCAATTTCAAACTTAATAATGCCATTAAGTGTCCCAGAGGGCACCAACTCAAAAAAAACACACACACATACAAATTGTGTTTTCATCAAATAATTTCGGCACAACTAGGCGTATGAATTATTATGTAGTACATATTTACTTTTTCATTGTGCCAAAATCAATAATATACACTGAAAATATTTTTTTCAAAAAAGCAACTTGATTTGTGAATTTACATGAGTATCGGTATTTGCTAAGGACTCTAATTTCAATAAAATAAATAATAATCAGTTGACAAAAACAAATTTTATTTCTAAGGTCGGAAGAATCTAAGTTCATCTGTTTCGTTTGTTTTCGAAAAAACATTGATAAGTTTTTTAGTTTTCATGAACATCGGTCTTTTCTTCTGACTGTAAGTTCAAAGTTAATAACAAAAAAAATTGTAGTCGTATCATTTATAGGCTACAATCCTCACGATTCCTATTGTTCAAATATTCAATGTTTTGATTTCCGTGGCAATTCCTTTTTTCAGTGCAGAGATTTGCTTATTTTTTTATATGGTCCTAACTTATAGCATGTATTGATAGTCCTGTAATGTATAAGGCAGCTGGCATTTTATTTGTTTTTTTTTTTTTAATTTTAATGCAACCACAAATGTACGAGCACAAGGACGTATATTGAAGCAGGTGCTTATATTATATAGACAGAACTATACTCATACCAAATTTTTATATATTTTCTATCATTATGTAACCTTTTTAGATAACATATGCATGGGTGCTGCAAAAAATAACTATCCAATTCTAATCTTTTAAGAAGTCATATTCGCATGCAGTAGAAGAGCTTGTAAGGATAAGGGTTGTAGCTAAATTATCCACATTATCAAGCAAAAGAATTCACCAGAAAATTTTGATAAAAAAAATCTTACAAATATAGGAAAGATAGATGATATTTTTCAAATTGACAGTGTGATCATAAGGGGTCTTCCAATAAGAGGGTTATGTTAAAATGTTAAAATCAAAATTAGATAGAGCAACAATTTTTATTTGATTTTGAAGAATAATCAACGCAGTAATTTCTAAAACGAATATCAACCAAATGACAGCGTCTACTCTTCTTACAGAGACGAATACGATGAGTACAATTTTCATCCAATTTATACAATAAATCAGGTTTAATTTTACGAATTTGGTGTTCAATATTCAAGTAAAATGCATCAATCAACTGCCGCTGGCTTATTGGCATAGACCACTGACTTCAAATAACCCTTTTTGAAGAAGTTCAAAGTTGTTATATCACAACTTATTGAAAACCATTCGACATCTTCATTTTTTATGGCTTGACTTTTCACGCAATGAATCGACTGTGGCATGGGCCACCTTATTAAAACGCCATGTTTGTTCAAACAATATCTTACGATTCAGGGTGTAAAAATCTGTACCGCTCACCATCGACAGTAAGGACAACTCCATTCTCATTTTCGAAAATATAAGTACCAATGATTCTACTGTGCCATAAATCACACCATTATGGAATCTAAAGGTTTTTCATGCATAATTCGTAGTTTGAGGCCAGTAACGACAATTTTGCATATGTTGCACTCAAAGATGTTTTTTTCTTTCCAAAATCAGCATTATTTTTAATTTGTTCCGGAGCAAAAGCAGCGAGTTCACGGAGTTTTTTACTATTTACCGCTTCAATTCTTGCGTGAAAACAATTTTGTAAAGATATTAGCCCGCTGTTGTAACAGATATTCCTAGCTGTTGAGAACGCTGCCAGATAGCAGGGTTACACTTATATATGGTTAATCTTTAATATAGATGCAACATGTTCTAGAAGAACGTAAGGCATGTGATCTTTTTAAATTAAACCAATGCATTCTACTACTACTACTTAATATTATTTGACATATTGTATAAGGCACCACGATGTTCTTCCTCTCCCTGGTGGCTCCATGGATGCGCTGATCGATAAGTTTTCCTAGCATCTTTCCTGACCTTACGGCCAATCGATTGCAAGCACTTTTTCATAATTTTAGCTTAGGAAGGAGTAGTTATGGTGGCCAGATGATATTCGTGATTTGAGATCGTGCAGGGGCACCAAATCTTCAATATCCATCTCAAGCAGGAATCGGAATAAATACACCGACGTGAGGGAACAGTCAAGAAGCAATACTGATTAAATAATCGATTTATATATTCGGAATTCGGTCGGTGTAGAGATCATGTTCGATTTCCATATTTTATTGTAAAGACACTTCTCCTCTTGTTGATTCTTGCATATTGTTCCCATATATGTTAAAATATGTGGAAAGTTTTATTCTTCATAATTCTTCTGTTTGTAAAGTTAATCTGCACATCGGACATTCTTCCAAATGACCACAAAAGTCCTAGTGAAACACATGATTTCTATATAGCAACCCTACTTGACTCCGCATTTGGTTTGATTGGCGTTGAATGATTGTTGTTCTGGATGATGTGGCACTCAAAGCATTCATTATACTAAAACTAAGTCTGATTTGAGCAATATAATACCGATTCCGGATATTTTATTCACTGGCCTGAGCTGGGAACTATTTGGTATTACATTTCATTTCTTCTGAAGATTCTTGCAGTATAATGCATTAAACTCTTCTGGAAACATTAATTTTCTCACGAATAAAGTTCTTCTAGGGAACACCCTTATTTAAATGCGTATAGCTATACCATGTACGCACACTAGTGAACTTCAAGTGCGTTTTAGTGCGTTACAACACAGATAACTGAGAAACAAAAATTATGGAATGTATGAGGTGGGGATAGAGCATTGCATCCGATAAAATTGCTTCACTTATTTCATTTTTTTTTTAAATTTCAAAGGATTTTGTTTTTGTAACATTTCGTTGGAATTTATTTTAATTAAAAGAAAACAAAACAAAAATAAAAATCGGAAATAAAATATCCACTGAGTGCATATGTACATAGGTAGAAGTAAAAGAATGATGCAGATTTTACATGTGAATGTGTGTAACAATTGGTAATGAATTTCACAATTTCAGGGTCAGATTTACACTTTTGTGAAGGGTAGGCCCAAAAGTACTAGCCACCTATTTGGAAAAAATTGTTCAAGCATACGGTAAACTTGATGTGCAAATAAGAGGTCCAAAAATATTCTTCATGTGGAGTGTTGTAAAAAAAGGAGAAAACAAATTGACTTCATGGCCAAAAATTCAATATACCATGTGATCTGATTGAGTTACATCGTTTTGAAGTATGCATTACAAACCGCCTTTTTTTGACAGAATAGCAATTTTTGCAAATTTTTTCAAAAAATAGATGTAGAAAAATTTTCATAAGAAAACAGTTAAAACAGTCGAATAATGTGAAACATTTTAAAGAAGCTGAAAAATGTTGGAAAATTCTTCAAATGTTGAATAAATCGAAAAATTGATAAATGTCGATTAAAAAAATATAGAAATATGTCGAAAAAGTCGAAAAAAATTTAAAAAACCGATAAGTGATGGAAATTATTGAAACATTCGAAAAGTTATCTTAATATAAAAAAAGTGCCCGAACTCTGCATTTGCTATAAAATATCAAAGACTAAGAGACCAATCTAAAAGTTTGTCATACATATACATATATTTAAATACACTATCGAAAGACATAAGATTTATTGAAATTTATTAAGTCGTTTTCAACTTATGGCAGCTCTTGTGAAATTTATGTATATTCTCAACTTCCGATGACAATATGGAATTTCTTTTATACTCTTTGATGCATTTCTCTTGGACTTTCATCAACTTAGACTTGTCGAAAATATATTGAGCTATGTAAAAATGCCAAATAAATCGATTTTCGGAGCGAAATATTAATAACATTAAAAGAACTATATATTCTAACTATATATATTGTGAAAACGTGATTTTGTTAACGAATTTGGGTATGCGTTCCGTCAAAAAAAAAAAAAATAAATTTCTTTTTGTTTGACAAAAAAGACCTTCAAGAAAACCAAAACTGCTCCACTGAGTTATCTTAGATCAAAATAAAATGTTGCAGAAATCGTTTTCAAGAGTCTCCCTCACTTTTCAGAACTCATCGCCTTTTTATACATCACACTTCGCATAACAAAGCGTATATCGATCGATCGCTGTAGGCCCAGTTATCCTTAGCAGTAGCCTTAGTCCGAACCTTCGTATCACATATTGTTATATCGAAGTAATTAGCAAGAACTTAAACAGCGTTTTTTTCAAAAAATGCAGAAGGGCATATCACAATTAGGAAAATATCAAAGCATATTTAAAGCATTCATTCTAAAATAATGAAGAATCCAAATATCAAAATACTTTTTAATTACAAATTTTGGTGAGGCTATAAGTCCTTTCAAATGCTCTAAGCTCGCGAGTATAAGGAGTGCTAGGAAAAAGATTTTCGGTGGGAAAAATTTGAACTTTTCAGTTAATTGTTTCTTTCTGGAAAAACCAGTTGCTTTATTGTGTTTCCGCAGGAATCCGGTCCCAAACATGGGTTGCTACTCATTTAAGAAAAGTTGACCCCAAAATTAGGATATGTTTCGACAAGACAACCCTATATATTCTATTTTGGCTCTTTGATATCTATCATTAGGCACAAATTTCAAGCTGTTCGGTGAAAACCCATGTTTGGGACAGGATTTGAAAATGCAATCTAATGTTTAATATCTAGACCTCTTTGAGTTCTATCATTTGGCATACATTTCGAGCTGTTATGTACTACAGTTTTAATTTTCGGCCATCAGGACAGGCTTTGGCAAGGGAACCCTAGATATTTAGGCTCGTCAAGCTCTATCATTTGGCCTGAATCCCATCCTGTAATCTTATACACTCGACTTTTCTACAGCCGGCTCTTGGACTAATATATTCAGCTCTTTTCGAACTCTCCCTATTATTCGAAGTAAGCAATTTCAGTTTGTTGTCGCCGCATGCTTTTTGTTTGTGTAATTTTGTTTTCAAATCACTTGCTCCTTCAGCTCTTGCTTTCTTGCAGATTATGATTTCTTTTGGGTGTATGCTTCCGCAGCTAATTAAAAAGTTTTCGTCAAAATATTTTCCAGTTTTTTACCAAAACTGATGTTGTCGTAAAAAGCTTCCGAAGAAGATTTTTGCTATGAATCTCTGATCTAATGAGTCCAATAGATTTCTCTTGATCTAAAAGTGCACATGATGAATTCAAAAGTAAGCAAACAAAAACCTTTTTATCCCATAATCAGAAATGTTCATTCAAAGTGTAAGTAATTCAAGAAACTCTTAAATACTTGAAAAGTAAAAACAATTTTATTTTTCTGCATTAATTTGATGCGTTGTCTTGTAATGTCACTTTATCATAATGTGTATATTCATCAAATCCGAACAATTCTCATAAACTATCCATCTAACTGTCAGCTATCGCTGTGGTTATTTTGGTTACCAGCATGGACCAAAACTGCGTCCACAATCAGCAACATCCAACAATTCACCAATAGATGGCGTTTTTTTTTGCTCTCACTACTGCGTAAACATGGAAAACAATTCAAATGTGAAGTGCTTTTCAAATAAAACAACAAAAGATTGGAAAATATTGCAAAAAAAACTTTTTTTTTTATTTAACTCTGAAATCCTGATGAAAATTAAAACAAAACAAAGTTGTTGGAGTGGTGCTGCAATAAAGTAGTAGTGATGCTCATGCTGATGACTGGAGTAAAGGAGGCCAAACGCACGCATTACGCATCAGCAGATTTCGGTAGTGTAGATTTTGATTTCCCGCACAATTTTTCCTCTTTTTTTTGTTTTGTTTTGTTTTGTTTGGCTCTCGACAATTTTTATTTTTCCTGGATTTTTTTTCGCAATTTTTACGCAACTCATCAGCGTCAACGACGCATTAAAATCCATTTGATGGATATGATGGACTCAATCGCCAACCAACCAACCAGCGAGCGAGCGAGCGAACTCATTCTACCATTTCTGGTGACTGGCTGACGAGTACGTTAATACGAAATGTACGCAACTTTTTGCTGTTGTTGTAATTGCTATTGTTTGTTGTTGCTGTTGTTGTTGTTTTTGGCTGAAGTTATTGTTTACTTTTAAGGCTGAGGACATGAATATGCCTGAGTCCTGACTTTATGCGAGTAAAATATCTGTGATATACGCGCGTTGCATTGTTTGTCACACTGTTTGCCGCCAATCTCAACGATAATCCAAATGTTGCAATCTGCAATATGAGCATGACAACAACAGCAACAACTGCAACAACTGCAACAAAAACATTTGAGTCAACGCAATTGCAATCATAGGCGCAAGCAACGTGAAGTTTTTATTGTTGTTGAATTTGTAATTAAAAAATGGGCGCTACGGTTTTTGTTTTTAAATGTTTGCGGTTTATTTTGAAATGCCATTTAATATACTTTTAGCTTTATTAATTAATTAATTAATTAGTGTTTCTTAACTTTATTTCAATTGCTAAGAGTTCTGATGTGGAATCATTGATCGTTGCCGAGCACACATTTAATTGGCATTGTTGTTGATAATTTCTTCAGCAAAAAAGGCAAAAACATTTGTCTTATTAGTGCTGCCATATTTTTGACGTTCATTCGACTCTCCCGCCAAGACAGCTTTTGTCCCGGACAAAATAAGTAGCTGATATTATCAATACACTGATTTCTCTTAAATGTAAAATTTTTCCAACGAACAGCCTCACAATACCAGACAGCGCTAAATGTTAGAATCAGGCATTTGAAATTCAGAAAAACTAAAAAACCCGAGATAATTAATCATTTTCGGTCCAAAATCATTTTTCATACATATTTTTCATTGCCCACAAAAGACAACGATCGAATTCCAGCTATCACGTTTCTTTCTGTGATAATCAAAGCTACCTGCATCTTCAAATGAATATAGAAAGTTTCTCTAGTGGTGCTTTTTTTACCTTGCGCAAATAAGTTGTAGCTACTTCGCCAAAAATATAAAATGGGCTATTTTTCAAATATTCATTAAAACTCTCACCAGTACTCTAAAATAACCGATTCAGCGTCGTTCAAGATTTAAGATATAAAATTTTCTATGAAGGATAATCTTAACATTAAAATCTAGTCCTGCTCATCTAGGGAAAACTTACTTACTTACTTGGGTGGCCATAACAACCCGTTACCGGGTTACGGCCGACCTCAAAAGCTCTCTCCAGGCGCCTCTACTTTGCGCGCGCCTTCTCCAATCATTCACACCAAGCGTGGATAGGGTTTCCTCGGCTTGGTCTTTCCATCGGAGGCATGGTCTTCCTCTTCGTCGTCGCCCAGCGGCTTCCGCATCAAACACCTTTTTCGCCGGAGCTTCTTCGTCCATACGCACAACATGTCCCAGCCAGCGCAGACGTTGTATAGTGATGCGCTTGACTATGTCAATGTCAGCGTAGAGCTCGTACAGTTCGTGGTTCATTCGAATACGGTAGTCGTCGCCGACGTGAACAGGACCGAAGATTTTGCGAAGAATTTTTCTCTCAAACACCCCAAGCGTGGCTGCATCAGTTTGCGACACAACCCATGCTTCTGCGCCGTAAAGTAGCACGGGTAAGATGAGCGTCTTGTAGAGTGTCAGTTTTGTCGGGCGAGAGAGGTCTCTACTACTCAATTGCTTACTGAGACCATAGTAACACCTATTAGCAAGAGTTAGTCTTCGCTTTATCTCCAGGCTGACATCGTTTTGAGTGTTCACGGCGGTGCCAAGATAGGTGAATTCCTTGACAACTTCGAAAGTATAGTTGTTCGCAGTAACAAAAGATCCAATACGCTGCGTTTCCCTGTTTGTGGACAGCATATACTTTGTTTTGCCCTCGTTCACCGTCAAACCCACTTTCGCTGACTCTTTTTCGATAGCAGAGAACGCAGCAGTAACATCTCGCTTACAACGTCCAATGATATCAATATCATCGGCATATGCAAGGAGCTGGACACTTTTGTAGAAAATAGTGCCATTACGATGTACACTGGCTCTTCGCAACACCCCTTCCATCACAAAGTTGAAGAGGTTGCAGGATAGTGGATCGCCCTGTCTGAAACCTCGTTCGGTATCAAATGGTTCGGAGAGGTCCCTTCCTACTCTGACGGAGCTAGCTGTGTTGCTCAACGTCATTCTGCAAAGCCGCACCAGCTTCGCAGGTATACCGAACTCAGACATGGTGGCATACAGGCAATCCCGTATCGGGCTATCGAAAGCTGCTTTAAAATCGATAAAGAGATGATGGGTATCGATCTGTTTTTCGTGGGTTTTTTCCAGGATTTGACGTAGTGTGAAGATCTGGTCTATGGTGGACTTACCAGGTCTAAAGCCACACTGATAAGGCCCAATCAGTGTGATGGCAAACGGCTTAAATCTTTCACACAGTACAGTCGACAGGACCTTGTAAGAGATGGCAAGAAGACTGATTCCCCGGTAGTTAGCGCAGATTGTCGGGTCACCTTTCTTCAGTACAGGACAAAGGACACTGAGATTCCAATCGTCGGGCATGCTTTCAACTAGCCATATTTTGCAGATGAGTTGATGCATACACCCTATCAGCTCATCGCCGCCGGTCTTGAACAATTCAGCAGGCAGGCCATCGGCACCAGCCGCTTTGTTGTTCTTAAGTCGTTGGATCACAACTCGTACCGCGTCATAGCTAGGTGGTGGTACGTTCACACCATCGTCGTTGATTGGTGGCATCGGGTTAATTTCTCCAAAGGCGGGATTGGTGGAGTCATCGCCAGCAAGCAGCTTGGAAAAGTGTTCCCTCCATAATCTCAGTGTACCCTGCTTATCCGTAACCAGATTTCCATGTTCATCTTTACAGGTTGATGCTCCGGGCTTGAAACCTTGGGTCAGACGCTTGACTTGTTGGTAAAATTTTCGAGCATCATTCCTGCCCCGTAACACTTCGAGTTTCTCACGCTCGTGCCTTTCCTGCTCTCGTTTCTTGCGTCTGAAAAGGCGCCTCTCATCCTTTCTTTTTTCCCGGTAGTTTTCGTGCACGGCTCGCGTTGCTGCTGACATCTAGGGAAGACAGTAAACTTTATTATCCTATTTATCTTATTTTGGATCCCTTTTGATCTTTTAAATTAAAACCTAAACGGCTTTAATTTTTAAAATTGTTTTTTATTAAGACTGTCTTGTACATATTTCTATACATATGAAGTAATCCAATTTAGGATACAGATATTTTAGAAACATATTTTTAAGATCATTGTGAATAGAAAATTATTGTACCTGGGAAGGGTTTATCTTGATTCTTCTCTTAGCTAAAGAGAGTTTAATGAAATTTTTTCAGAATCGTTCTTACAAACAAAGATTATCTCATTAATAATGATAGTTTCGTTACTCTGAAATTAGAGAGATAATACTTTTTCTTTGAAATTAAAAAAATAATCTTTGTTGGTAAAAATATACTGGCGAAATATTTTTTATCATAAAAAGTTCAGTAATAAAGACTTTATATTCGCATCAATGAGAACAGCTCGATTTCCATTTGTTTCGTTTTTTGTAATTTATAATTAATTTTCAAAAATAGCTTTCACACTGACACTATCTCGTTTTTTGTTGACTCGGGTTTATTAAACGTCAGCTCTTGCACAAGGAGTCTTCTGCTTGTTACGTTAAAAAATGTTGTACGTTTGCTTGCTTTCAGTTACTTTGTTTTAACAGCTGTTTTAAAAAAATGCAACCCTGTCATTCACAGTACCACCGATTTTTATGGAAAGCGAAACAGAATTTGGTATAAGATGACACTGGTTTTAATAGAATACGAAGATCGAGGAATAAATGAAAAGCATGCCATTTTTGATGCTAATGTGAAAGCTATATAAAGCAATTTAAGCTGAATATTTGCCAAGTTTTTTTTATTTTGGAAATGTGCATCGAATGCCAACCTCGCGGACAACTACAACATTAAAGTCTGGCAACCTATGAAATACTGGAGCACTAGGGTGGTTCTTAAGTGTACTTTTTTGCGAAAATCAAATGGGACGCCCCCACAATTGGTTCAAAATAGGGTAAAAAAAATTTAAAAATTAATTTAAAATTTTTATCTATAACCCCTACGGACCCTATTTCAAAATGAAATTTGTCGTAAGCCGCCATTTTTTAAACTATTTTTTCTTAAGTAGCTTTTAATTTTAAGAAATAATATATTATAAAAAAGTATCGTTCGGATCTAGTTTTCGAGATATAGTCATAGGAAGTTGTAAATATGGCTTTTCTAAAAATCATTATAAGTTGGAAACTCCTGAAAAGATTTTAAATGTATTGATGTGATATGGAGTTAAAGTCAAATAATTGGGCTATCATAATATGTTAATAAAATTACAGATTATTAATGAAATTTTTAGAGAAAATAACAGTTATTTAAAAAAAATTGTGACAATTTTTAAAAAAACTCCACACCACAAACACGTGAAAATTATTTCAAATTTTTATGCATTAATCTTATAGTCAGTAAAGTGAACATCCATATGACATCAATATACATATGTAAAATCTGTTCAGGATTTTTCCTGAGAACCACCCTAAGTGTACACTCTTATATTAAACAAACAGCACTCATAATTGAAAATCCTTAATCTTTCGGAAATGGTGTGATTGATCTTCCTCTCAGAAACGTGAGGTTAACAGTAGAAAGAATCATGATAATAAAAAATCAATAATTTTTAATATGTCCAGAACTTTCAAAGGCAAATTTAAAGTTTTACCGCTGTAGGTAATGCGAAAAATGCCTCCAACTTTCAAAGACTGCTGAGAAGAAAACAGAAAAGTTCATCAGTTTCCAAAATTTAAATAATTACCGCACGTTGAGTCTTTGTCCGATTCGTTCTTGAGAATATTACAACAGATTTGTTAGTTTTTTACGATTGATGTCACAAGATGCTTATAATTTCAAAAATGGTAATTTGCTTGCAACTCAATATAATATAAATATTTCTGAAATAAATTTTCATTGAACTTAATAGCTATTTTTTAAAGCAACAATTTAACGACTTTATTTCAATATCCAGAATACATAGAATCAGGCAGGTGGTTGGCGACGAAAGCATTAAGTTCGTTAACAAATGTGCAGTAATGAACCGCGATGGCCATTTAGCCACATCACTAAACTTACCCAGTAAGAAAATCAGTGCTCTTCCTCTCAAAGAATTAAACAGTTCCTCTGGTTGTTACCAATTGGAAATCATGAGGTCTCTATGAGACAATGTACCATATCATAATTTTTGTATTTTTTTCGATACTTTTTCACTTCTAACGAGTTCTTGATACAATAAATTTTAAAAAAATTTTATTTGTTATTTTAAATTTGGCCAATGCTTCACGGTACCACAGTCTTAATGGATTTTTATGGTAATTTTCGGTGCTAAGCTCATTTTTCGATACTTTTCGACTTTTATCAAAAAGTCAACAGAATTTCGTCGACTTTCTTAATATTTTTCGAAGACTTTTTAAAAGATCTCGTTTTTTCAATCGATGCATGATCAGTTTTTATCGATTAATGAATGGAGTACTTTTTAACTTCAGCAAATTCTCGATACCTTTCAACACTTTTTTGATTCCTAATTTTTTTAATATGTTCTTAAGATTTCTTGTTTCTATGAGATGCCATTCCTCACTTTTTTCGTTTTTTAACAGTTCAGTACAATTAAAAATGATGCACTGTCAGTTTCTGGTAAGACCCAAAGAGTTTTCTTAAGAAAATACCCTATAAAATTTTTTTTCAAAAACAAGCTTCAAATCAATTATGTCGAACAAAATAATCTTATCTCCTATATAGCCGAAACAACTCTTTTGTATCGGATTATGTCACCTGTGGCCTACCTTCCAATTGAGCGTGTAAAACCAATACAATAAACGTGTGTATGCATAGTACAATCAATTTGGCAACAACACTACATGCCACACTATTATCCATAGCCACCACCACCAGCAACCAGCAGTCGTACCTATGCCAATGATGATGACGGTTATTTAAGCCAGATTGCATATCTGTTAACTTCCTTGCAGTCAACTTCAATTTTCAGCTACAGTTTCAATCAGTTTTGTGATTGGCAACGTGAGTTCCACAAAATTTTGTTGCCACTGCGGCATTAAAAGGAAATTGATAGGAAGAACAGGCCGAACAGCCATTCGGTCGGTCGGTTGGTCGGTTGGTCGGTTATTTTGTTGCCACTGATCTATTAAAACGAGTCCAGCGGCACAAGAGCAACGAAAACAAAAAGCGAAAATCAAAAACAACGGAAGAAGAAAAACTTAGTTATCAGCCTCTTTTGATGGGCTACGACGACGAAATATCGTATCATTGGACCACAATGAATTTTGAGAGCAAACAACAAACCATCGAAAAAAAAAGTAGCAACTGCTGCATCTTGGCCGCCTGGCCGGATGAAACCAAATTGCAGCCGCTTCTTGAGCTACGCTGTAATAATTGACTTAAAAGCCATTGGAAAAATTACTTTGTGTGTGTATTTATAAAAAAAAAAAAAAACAAAAAAAGTAGAAGAAAAAGGGAAACTTTATTCAAAATAGTTAATATAAGATTGGATGTAAATATTTTGTTGTTGTATTTTTTTTACCTGCCTGTTGAACATGCCTCCGGGGCAAGTTACTGAATAAAGAACTGGTGTTTTTCTAGTGTAACTAGGGATGCCAATTTTCGCGCTCCAACTAATCCAGTGCTTTTTAGGACTGGAATCTGCAATTCTAAAAGCTAATATTTCAGGATATTTAGATAGTTCTAGCTTAAGCTTAAGCTTGTTCGAAACAATATACCGGATATTTTTACAACAAAACGTCTAAACTTCAAGAAAAACCATCGTAGAAGGATGTGCTCCAAAAAAAAAAAAATCAAAAAAAAATCGATACCATGGCCGGGCTAAAATGATAATTTCGTCATGGTTTCTTTTTTTTGTTTTTTTTTTTGAAACACGCCCTTCAACGATTGTTTTTCTTGAAGTTAAGACTATCTTGAATTAATATTTAAGGAGGAACAATTAAAATTTAAAGGGAAATACAGTCTGTCAAGTAATTGTTTGCAAAATAAATTATGAAATACAATTTTCACTTTCATATTGAATTTAAATGAGAAATATATACATATATTTCTTGGAAAAATTTTTTATTATTTAATTTTTTTACTCATTTCTCATTAGAAATCAACAAAAAAAAAATTATTTTATGCAAACAAAAACAAAAGTTTATGGAACGAAAATAAAAACAGTAGCAATTTCATGGTGTCAAATAATTCTTTGCAAAATGCAAAGAACATATCAAGAAAAAAATTCAATACTTGATGTGTCCACCACGAACATTAATCACGGCTTATCAACGCAATAAGTTTTTTAAATCATATTCTACCGGTATATTTTTGTCCATTCCTCCTTATAACTCTTTTTAGAGCGGTTTTATTTGTTGGAGACCGTTTTGTAACTCTTGTTTTTAAGTGGGTCCCATAATTTTTGATGGGGCTTATATCGGTTCCTTGGGCCTATCAATTTACTGCAATTATACAGCACCCAGGTCCAGCAAAAGACCGATTTCGGCTTAGGATAAGTGGCCTGATGCAATTTGTATCTTAACTTTGGAGCCTTTTGAGTGTCAGTGAACCCGGAATTCTGAGCGCTTTTTTTCAATTCGTTTTGAAGTGTGTTAAAGTAAAACTACTTCGATCAAAGATTAAGATCAAAACAGAATTCATACCAACTCTATCCAAATAGACTGACTGAAACTGATCTATTCAGAACGGAACATAGAAAAGGCCCTAGAACACTGTAATTGTTTTGAAATTAGAAAAATTGAACAGGCCTTTTTCTGCTCATTACATGATTTTGCAGTACTAAAACTTCACAGAACTTACAGAACTTGTGCAAATTGATTAGAAATCACTTAGAACCAAAGTGTCTATTATGTATGGTTTCTTCACCAAAACTTATACCTAACGTCACCTAATATATGTACATATGATCTTATTCGATAGAGAATACGTAGTCAGCTATTTTTATAAAATTTTTGTTCAATACTGCAAAAAAAAATGTATTTATTTTTACTTAAAATGGGATATGTTATTTCTAAGTATCAATTCAAATAATCAAAAAAACAAACTTATTAATTAATACCGGATTCACCAATCCAGCGACTGTCAGAACTTAAGAAAGTTCGGGATTCTGGGATTTCCATCCCTAATAGCAACACAGGAAACACATTTTGTGCTTGAAATTGGCGGCAAGCTGAAATTTTGTTCCATAAAAACGACAAACTTACATAACTGGTAAGTACCACAAAAGAGGCACCAGCTGCACTTTTCATAGATTTTTTAATAAAGAAATAAGATAAATTGGTTTGCCCCTCACCCACATCTACACACAACCGAAACATATTGTCTTGCAATAGCTAAGGTATCAGCAACTCTCTTTTCACATACACTCCAACTTTTCTCATACGAGGTATTTCACTTTGAATTTCATCACAGAAATTTTATAACTGTAGCATTTATTCGGAATAGAAAATGTCGTTGACCACAAGTACAAGTCGGAAATTGTTTATACTGAAAACCTAAGCCTAAGACTGTTAAGGGGCCATCCATTAATTACGTGAAGTGTTTTTCTGAAAATTCGGACTCCTCCCCTTGGTGAGATTTGGTGAGTTCTGACGGGACCCGCGCTCTTCCCTTCCGTGAGTTTTGCCTTATAATTTTTAAATGTAACCTGCTATAATGACGTTGACGGGAGATTTTTATTGACCCCCCCCCCACTCCCCCTTGGTGAGATTTGGTGAGATTTTTCCGGACCCTCTCCCCCCTATTTTGACTCACGTAACTTATGGACGTCCCCTAAGTCCATTTTCGACGACTTCGAGAAGTTTTCAGATACATTTTCTTTGTTGTGTGCTGTTTTAATTCGTTCGAACTTTTGTCATGTTGTTTTCTACAAGTGGCCGCATAGAATAATCGTGTGCTTTTATACCATTCTACTATATTTTTTGGAAATTTTATGGTCAGTGTTTACAACTTCAGCACAAGCAATCTTTGAGCTTAAGGTGGCGATCCAAGCAGTCATTACTATGTACAATTGAGTTATGCCACAATGTGATCGAAAATTTCATCAAGCAAAGCCGTTGGGTACATTTTTCTAACATCTTATTCTATACTTCATAGCAACAATGAAATAAAAATACTGTCCCTTTTCAAATAAATAATGTATTCGTCTCAAAAACTAAATCTCATATGTCACTTTAACCCTTAGCGGCACTATGTGGTCGTGAACGACCCCACGGTAAACATTTTTTCAAAAATATCCCTAATAATCATTAAATTTTATAAAGTACTTAGAGTTATTTCAACACTCGTTAACAGTTATGAAGCTTGGAATTGGAAATTCGCTTTTCTATAATTTTTTTTCCAACGTGGGGTCGTGAAAGACTCCAATGTGCCGGATTGTTATAAAATTTAAGTGGTTAACATCGATTTTCTGCTATAATCGTCTTTAATTTGGAAGAAAATGGCTATCAAATTAGCTATCGAATTGAGTGAAATGTAAGTACTTCCTAGAGCTCTTTACAGTCAAGCCAAATATTTTAAGTTGATTACCATAATGAGACGCTGACTTAGAAGCCGCCTACTGTTTGTGAATCAGGCGCTTACTTAGTTCACTGAGGAATCAGGCATATGAAATAAATACTTAATAAATGAACATGTTCCAAAAAATGTTTAGTATTTATTAATATTTTTTTTTTTTAAATAAAATTCCACTGTACTTATAACCATTGTTGCATCTTAGTAAGAACTACCTCTACATACTTTTTCTTCATGGATTTATTGTCCGACACGCACTTCATATTAAACTCTTAAATAAATCGACAGATGTTTTTTCTCTCATTGCAAATGACCAAGATACCCCAAGGCAAATTGAGGTAAATAACAAAATCCACTTTTCTTTTTTATGCTTAATTTAAGATCCAAAACTTTTTGTTTTTATTCCTTTTATATGTAGATAATAGAACGAAAACAGAATTTGTAGAAAAAAAAACGAAATATTTGATATTTTACTGACATGAAGTTGGTAGCTGCTTTTAGTGCTACGAAATAAAAAATGCTTTCAAATTGCAACAGGAACCTCTCAACTTGCCAACTTGTCTATGCCTTAGCTAAATTCACAAGTGATGGCCAATTACTCGTATTATCTGCTGCTCTGGCTTCCCCATACGCTGTACTCACGCAAGTACTTGTAATTATGTAAAATTCAAAAATGTTTAACGTTGCAGATACTTTACGAAAAAAAAAAGAGAAAAAAAACTGAGAACTCAAACACAAAATAATGAAAAAAATTGCTAAAAAATATGTAGATGTCTAAAATTGTTGCGGTTGTTTTTGTTGTAATTTGTTGTTTTATCTAAAGTGCATGAAGAATAAAATCCATGAAAATTAACATTGAACATTTATAGGGCAGATGCTGAAAAGTGTGATTAATTGCCATTCTAAATAGCAATTTAAAGTTAAAAAAGATTTTTATATCTCGTTCATTATTTAACGCATGATATTTATTAACTTAACTTTTTAACTTTAACCGGACTTGCATGTCAATTGACAGCTCTTCTGAAAGGCCCATGATATTTTTTGAGAAAAGTTTTCATTAACTTATCATGATGGTGTTATCTGAAATAACACGCAGGATGGTCGTCAGCAAATTTAGCTAATTCGTTGGAAAGAATATTTTTCAGAGACTAACACATGCCATATGCGCCTACAACGACTGGCCTCGTGTCCGACTTCATGAACGGATATGATAAAGACTATATAGTCTCTTAAATACAACCAAGCAACAGTCACAGATTACATAGTTGCCGAAACGTTGAAAGCTTCCCCGGAGCTCACCGCTGTACCCTGCAATTGTCCGAATTTTTGAAGATAAACGAGTACCTGAAGACTAGCTCTTAGGAATCTTAGCGAAAATCAAATGGGGACTCATCCAGAACTACAGTAACAGCATGAAACTGTCAATGCCGTCCAAGGTCTTAAAGAAAATACTCCTCACCAGAGTCAGCGCAAAAATAGAACAAATTACCCTTAAACAAATGGCAGTTTATCTTCTAAAGAGATCGTATTTTGACCAGCTAAATACTCGTCGCAATATTGAGGATTAAATAAATGAAATTTAGACTTCGTTATATTTAATTTTTATCGAATATAATACCACTTTAGATAACATCGACCGTGCACAGACGAAGCGCAGCACCCAAGACCATTAACTTCTAAAAGTACCTTCGCTCAGCCTCCAAATGTCACTGCAATGAAGCCCAAAATCTTTGAGACTAACGTAAAGCCAGTTCTCCAGCGTTCACCTACACGAATTATAATTAGCTGAATTTATCTGATTTGATTTAGGATTCAAGAGTATGTTGGGGTCTTAGAGTAATGTGCAATGACTTTCTATGACCAAAGTTAAGTTTCAATCACATGGAAAAATTTCAATGACAAACTTGCATTTATTATCTGTACTCCCAGAAAAATGGCATTGCTTATTTGAAAGTTTTATTTTTGACATAGACCGCAAATTTTAAAATTAAAAATAGTAAAATTTGCATTTTTTCTGTTTATTTTTAACAGAAACAACTTTAAATTAATTTTTAATTTGAAAAATATTGAGAAGACTTAACTTTACTTCAATCGTAAAAAGCTTCACATTGCATTTTACATTAAGGTGACGTGGGCAATGAGATCTTGCCCCACGGAAGCCCTCAATGTCTTCCTTCACCTGGTACCTCCTTATATATTCATTACAGCAACAGCGTTCTGTAGTGTGATCCGACTTAGAGGAGCTGGATCTTGGGTAGGAGGTAGTATGGGAACTGCTCCATCCTCGACACAATGCCAAAAGAACTGGCTAATCTCAACTGATTACATCTGCCCTACTCCTCAACTTCGAGAAAAATTTTCAGGTGAGGATTGCGGAGAGGTTCCAATGGGAAGAGGGCACTACCGACTGAAATATTGAAATCACCAATACGGAATGCAATACGGAAATTCAGAGAGTGCAGGCGTTTCATCTTTCACCCTATGCATCACTGTACAACTCGCCACAATTCCCCCAGTTATTCGCCATCTTGATGCTGTTATTGCAGCGCTGTTACCAACCTAAATTCTTAAAATTGCAAAAACAACAAAAATGAACAAAATGTGTAATTAACTTTTTTTCTCCTGCACACAAATATTTTGACGAACGCATATGCAGCAAAACAACCAGCATAAACGGAAACAAACCGAAGAAGCTACACGTGATGGATGCAACATTAAAAAACAGCGATGATACAAAAATGCAACCCAGAAAATAACAACGACGAACTGACAATTACAACAACAACAACAACAACAACATCAGCAACGGCAACATAAAAACAAGGTGGGCAGGGAAATATTAAAAGGCCGCTGCGAATATATGTATGGTCAGGGCTTTATTAGGGGGAGCAAGAGGGCGAGAAAACATGTAGCAGGTTGAATTTTTATAAAAATGTATTAATTACTCGTTTT
Organism: Tricholauxania praeusta; assembly: GCA_949775025.1. Classification (NCBI taxonomy): domain Eukaryota; kingdom Metazoa; phylum Arthropoda; class Insecta; order Diptera; family Lauxaniidae; genus Tricholauxania; species Tricholauxania praeusta. The sequence continues at coordinate 51,032,049 of OX459029.1, forward strand.
TCTTCGTGTTTGCGTTCGGCTGCCTTTGGGAAAATTGTGTTGCCAAATTGCAATTAAAAGAAACGCCAAGGCAACGAAATGCAAAAAACAGTAGCAATATACGTACAAAAACAACAACAAAAAGCAGCAGCAGCAGCAACAACAACGTGGTTGCATTCTGTACAGATGAGTGCACTTGGGGTTATTTCGTTGTATTATTACAGTATTGTTGTTGTAACTAACATTCAAAAAACGTTTAAGTGTAAGCAAAGCAGTTTTTGTTGTTGTATGCTAAAATAAACAAACCAACAAAAAATATTAAGAGCAGAAACAGAGAGAAAAATAACAAAAACAATATCAGTTAGTAAGACAACGCAATATATTGCTGTTGTTGCCCCTCACATTATGCAATTAAATTTTAACTTTTTTTTATGGGCGCATAATTTGAAATGATGCGAGGAGGGGCGGGTGTATAATCACCATTTTTACATTGCAATGACGTACATACAGCAATGTTTCCAACCAAACATTTATTTTGTACAAATTTATGATTTTGCCACATGCTCAGGTTGCAATGGAACTGAATAAAGAATATAACAAAAAAAAATGCAACAACAATGGTAATCTGCTCAAGCATTTAAGTAGATGCATTTTATTCAATGTCCCACTAAAAAATTTGATGCGATCTGTGAAGATCCCTCTCATATTGCTGAAGAAAAATTTTCAGAAGTGCAAAAAAATTTTCTCAAGTTTCAAAGCCGACGACTTTTCTGAATTTTGACGCTGCCACTGTAGCTACTAGGCTTGAATTCAAAACTCTCACTCAAAGCTGCAGCAGCAAACTTTCAAGCACGAGCTTAAAGCTTTCGATTTTTTTCGAATCACGATCTTTAAGAGAACATTAATTTATATCAGTGGTGGGAATGGAAATCTAATAAAAGGGCTAAAAAACAACATCAAGCAACAACAAACAAAATTTTAAAGTTTTTTTGCTGTCATTTCCAAATTCGCCGACAGCACAAAAAAAACCCAAATCGCACTACAAACAAAAACGATTGTTACATTCGTCAAGATACAATGCGGTGCAGTCGCTTATGCCTTTGTGTTTTGCTTTTATTTGAATTCAAGTCAACGCTATGCTTCGATAGCTTTGCAATTCTGCGAATTTTTTTCGTTTGCTTGTGCGTCGAATAACGGTGCGGGCAATGAGGGCGGATAAGGACACTACGTGCCCACCACTGATTTATATTATTACCCATTTACATATATAGGTCCCTTCCTACACAATGTCATTTTCATTTTCATTTTTTTACTCACAGACAGCAAAACTGCCTAAATTGTATAATTCGATATAATGAGACAAACACCCAGAGACTAAGCATAAGAAAATTAAAAGTTTTCCTTACGGATTTTATATTATTTTTTTATTAATTATGGATTTCTTTTTCATATGATAAACCAATAACTTTAGTATTCTTTTCATATGATAAACCAATGACTTTAGTATTCCCTTTCCTTATGCATTGTTCTTCCCAGCTTTGGAAAAATATAGGGTACATAAGTTGAACGGTAAGCTCCGAAGAGGCTTTAACATTTCGGCAATTTGTGATTACTCTTAACAAACACTGTTTTAGATAGTAAAAAAAAAAAAAAAAAAACATTGAACATGTCAAAAACTCTCATTTATTGTGAAATTTATTTTAAAGACACCAATTTTTCCAAATATTTTTGACTCACCAGTTCTCCTCTATAGAATCATCTTCTTATAACTTTTTAGCTATAGATAATACAGCTTGCTATGTATGGGACATTCCACGGCATATCGGAAATCGGATTTTTTTTTTAAGTTTTAAATTTTTCTTGCAGGCCTGTCTCAATCAGTACCAAAAGGTAACAAGCTTACAAAAAAAACAGGGATGCAAAAACTAAATAGTGTTCGATTTGGCGTCGAATGTCCTATATACATAAGCATTTTTTCCTTTTATGTGATTTATAAAAGCTATGCGAATGCCGTAATTCTGAGCATGGCTATAAATGTAAATATATCATGTCCAACTAAATTTCCCCCTGGGTTCATCTAGCAATTTATTGTTTTCGTTTTAATTTTAATGCCTAGACAATAAATTAAAAACAATTTTCGTGCTGGTTTAATTTTTAATTCTTATGCAACATGCATCGCACAATTACCTGCTCCTATTATTAGCATACCCATGGAAAATAAATGCTGTTGAAAGTTCATCATAGCTAAGAATAAAAACTGTAGTCAAGCAAAAAAGTCTCTTAAAATCATACCTTCGAGATTGAAATAACCTTTACTGTTGGCTGATTACAATTGAAATAAATTGCACTTTAAAACAGCATTTCCGCTCTTTAAAAAAGTTATATTCCAATAAGGAAAAAAAGCTATGTAGTTGTGAAATTTATCTCTCCCATAACAAAAAGCTCACTATCTACTGCGCCATAAACTATGCCAAAAAACGCAACTTCCGGAAATGTTTCGAATATAACAACGCACCGCGCACGCATCGTCGTATTCATTGTAATTGAAATACACAAAACGAAGCTTTACCAAAATATTACAGCGCCCAACAACCTATCAAATTGAACTTTAATTTTATGTGCACACTACACATTTGAAAAGATCAACAAACGATATACGCATTAAGATACACATCGCATAAATGCGGTCGGTTTCCTTTTCCTGTGCGTGCATTCTTCCTTTTTCGAGTTTCGACGCAGTACGCAGCACTGCCATTTCTTATGCCGGATACGGAAACAAGCTAAAATATATTACGTGTATCCTTTATTGAAAGTAAGAAATGAAAACTTCAAAATATAGTAAATAAAATACCCCTTTTGCTTTCTATGTGAGGGAGACTTTTATTTCAGCAACTGAATGAAGTGTGCGAATTGAAAAACTTGGAAGAATTTATTTTGATAAATTAATATATGCGTATGGTAAACGAGTAATAAGCAATTTAAATTGATCGGCCCTGTACTTTTTTATTTTTTTCTTTTTTGTATATAATCTGCTCATATACTTCTACAGTGTTAAGACCACAAACACATTATCCAAAAGATGGTGACCTTTGGAAGAGACCCCCAATGGTAACTTGAGTCGAGAAAATTTAAATTGTGCATTAGACGCTTTGGTGAGCGTCGCACAGTGATCAAATTTTACCTTTTAGTTGGAAGAAAATATTTCAAACCGGATTATGGCTTACTTCGACATAAATATTCATTTTTTATTTGTTTTTCCCAATATCCACTCTGAGTTTTTGTTTAAAAAAAACTTTATGTAACAAAATGTAAAAATAATTAATATTCATAACGTAAAGCAACAAAATCACTGATCACTATTTAGGATGATTTGGGCACACTGAATCCAAAAATCAGCTTAATTTTTTTCCATCACGTCTGGTTTTTGAGTTATATGCAAACAAAGGCAAATTATACGCACCAACTTTTGTCGAGAGTTTTTCATTACAGATTCGTTTGTAAGTCGACTTCCTCTTTGAATCCTATGATAAGTCTTTTGTGTACAATAATTTTCAAGAAAGTTATGTAGCTTTGAAAATATTCTTATATTTTTCATATTCCGATGAAAAATTATTTAATATCTTGCATTTCTTCATTGAATTCCAGCTGTTCTGGTAAACTTAAAACTTCGCTGGGTAGAGAGCCGCTTGTTTTTTGAGGTGATGGACGTAACAGAGATATTTGAGGGTCCGATGTTAAAAGTAAAATTTTAAATAAATCTTCGTTTGTTTTCTTTCTACTCATTTTTCCTGTGTTATGCTCCCTAAAATACTTTACTTCCTTACGGCGACATTCTTGTGCATCTTCCCGTAGTTGACCGATCGGCAAAAAAAAACAATGTTCAACAACATCTTTTCCATGCATCAAGCATTTTGAAAAATTTTGTTTCAGCTGTCCTCTTCTCATACCTTTTGAGTTGAAATGTTTATCAGTATGAGGTCCAGAGCTGACAACACAATTGGAGAGCCAATCATCATACTTTTCCTAAAATTTGTTGATATCAAATTTGATTTACAAAAACACTTTACCGATCTTAGCATATTCTTGAGATTTAAAATTTTCTACTAGATTATATATGTAGATAGTAGGGGTGGCAATCCCGGGATCCCGGGATTTGCTCTAAATATGGGCTAAAGTAATCCCGGGATTACAAAGAGACAATCCCGGGATTTTCGGGATTAGAAAAAAATTTTATATTATCTAATAAATATTCTTTTATATGACATATTTTAGTACAAAATCTGCAAAATAACTGTTTTCAATACAATTGATGTGCATGGAACATTATTGCATCAACCTGCAAAATGCACTTCAATTGTGTCTGAACCTTAAATTGAGTAAAAATATTTTTTTTTATTGTAGCAATTTTTTGCTTAAGATTTTCTTAAAAAAAATGTCACATAACAAAAAAAAATATCTTTTTTTAATACTTTGGTTAATTTTAAGAATTTTTTACTAAGTGTGATTTGTATTGAAAATTGATAGTTCAGGAGAAAAATGATAAAATGTGAAATTTAGACTAAAATTATTTTTATCAATAACGGAAATACTAAAAATGCAATAGAAAAACAACATAAGCAAAACATAAATATTTTTTATAATAAAATACAAATCTGCAACACAAAATATAGGATTGTCTTCAAAAAAAAAAAAAAAACCACAGCCGACTTTGATTTGACATTGAAACTTTGACCCAAACCTAGACCTACCAAAAATTTAAGTTCTAAGATATAATTAAACTTTTGTCTGAAGCTTTTTTTCTGAAATCAGCTTCTAAAGATTTTGACAACTTAAATGAATCACACTTACTGGTGCGTCTACTGAGAGCGAGCCATTCGGTGCCACTAAATGCCATCACTGTCACATTTGAAGAAGGTGATAAAGTATTAATCAAGTACAAAGTGTAGTACACGATTTTTTAAATGTAAAAATAAAATTTAATAATAGAATTGATATTTGGTCATATCATCTCCTTTTAATAGTGACTCAAAATTAGTAAATGTGATTTAGATGTATTAACACTCGAAGTGTTCTAAGTCAATTTTTAAGCTACTATTTTTTTTATTATTTTGCGTTCTTATTCTTCATTGTTACGCTATGCAATTTTTATTTTATATATACAATATATTTTATATAGTTTTTTTTTTGTAGTTTTGTATGCATTTACTAGAACTATCAATCCCGGGATTGATTCCGGGATCCCGGGATTGGAAACTTCGATCCCGAAAATCCCGAAACACAAAAAAGCTAAGGGATTAAGATTATTTTTTTACTAACGAATAAAATTATTTCTTTTTTAATACACATGTATTTTATACACCTAATCGAATAAGCTCAAAATACCACTTATACCTTCAACTATGTGCAATACTTTTAAAAAGTCCAAAATTGAATTATAAGTATAAACAGCACGCTGTGATCAATTGGGCTCGAGAAAAATGACTACTCGACGAAAAATAAACTAAATTATGAACTTAGCTAGGGCGATGACGATGTCGCTTAATATCTATTCTCGGATGTCACTTTCGACGAAAATGTTTTGACACAATACGCAATGAGGACTTACAAGTATAATGCAATATTTTTTTTTCTCATTTCTCTCATATAGAGGAAAATGAATTTCGTCTAGCTAAAAGTTATTAATTGATCACTGTGCGTCGCTTATCCCGTAATTAGCAACGTGCTAACGCCAGCCTATTTAATTTTCCAATTTCGGCAAAGCGTTTGGAATTAAAATTGCCTACAACAATGCAGAAAAAATGTTTGACAGCTGCCTTAAAGTAAATATTTTGTACACATATGTATGTATGTATGTGTGTGCATCTATTTCCAGCAATTATTTAATAATTAATTGTGTTGATTTTGTTTGTGTCACAACAAAGCAGAAAAAACTTTTAACAGCTGTCTTAAAAAAATTGATATTTGACGCTCACAAACAAAACGCCCAAAGCTTCAATTTAGGATCACAAAATGAATAACAAATGAATATTTTTCTCAAATAAAACGATTATGATCTGAGCTGTAGTATTGTTTAGTCTTAATTAATTCACCATACATAAAATCCCTAGCAGGACCTGTTGCAGAATGCGGAATGTCTAAATTCTTAGGTTTTGAAAAATCACGAAAATCAAAAAAATTCATGTTTCGGTTAATCTTTATAGTACGAAGATTAAAAATAAAAAACTTTTACTGCACAATTTTCTATATCTTTTACAGATTTCCTTTTTTGCTTGTGGACCCATTACAGGGCTTTAAAGTGAAAATCGTAACGCAAGATTACATTGTATAGTATTTTTCTGGTATACCTTAGAGACGGCAAAAAAGCAACTTTTAAGTAGATATGCCATATACGCAACAAAAGGTTTTTAAAAAAAAGTTATCTTACTTCATTTTATCGTATATGTATATTAAAATCATAGTATGCACCTGGCTTCCTCCAAGAAACAGAAACCGTGATTTTCTCAAAAGACCTCGCAACCTTTTAGATGATTTTTAATTTTGTTCTTGTTGGCAAAATCACAATAAGGCGATGAAAGAAGACTAAATGCTAAAGTTCTCCTGGAATGGAAATACTTGATTTTGCTCGAAAAAAAATAACGTCGAGTTAAGTAAACGACTTTCGGCAATTAAAGCTCTATCTTTAATATGTTTAAAAAGTGATATATGTAGATCTTGATTTATTTTGAGAAAAATCATTTATATTAATTTTGAGCTGTTTTAAGAGTAATTTGAATTATTAGAAGAATTACAGACCAACGTCATTAGAAGTCCTTAGACTTTTTTACACAATGTTAAACAAGCGGAAAATTGCTTATATTGAAGCTACCAGAAATGCAAACAAACTTTTTGCCTCAACAATAACAACAACAATAAACGCTACGCAACGAATCCAAATGAGGGAAACGTACAACAAAAATACGCAGTGGTTTCCCTATGTGTACGAATAACTCGTAGGCTCGTTCTTCGGTACTTTTGCGAAAGATTGTGTTAGGGATTTCCAAACTTTTTTTGCACAAAGTGATTTTGAGTGCAGTACTTTAGTATTAAAATCTGAGCCGAGATCAAGCTGATTGTACTGAAGACCAGTTCTTTTGGTATAAAAAATTTGATGTCGGAAGAAAGAAAGAAGTTTTAATTAAATATTTCCTTCCTAGCAGGACATTTGGTTCATAAGAAATTGAGTTCGCATTATAATAAACTATAATAAAATAACTTTGTCTCAGATTTCTGAGATTTCTGATACACTAAATAAAATTTTCGAGCTTTTTAGTTTAAAAAATTTTCTCAAATTAATTTTTACGGACTTTTTCGTGTTCTTAAAGCTAAATAGCTATGAAATCTGATTAGTGTAGTAGCTAAACTTTAATATCATTGAAAGATTTAGGTCATAACGGAGGAAATACTAAAGTATATTGACACTCAAGTATTCCTAATTTTCACTGGATCAACATATTTGAGAACCTCTGTACTCTACACTGCTCACATGATAAAAGGGAGGAGCTGCAGTGCGTGCAACCCTGCAACAAAACCACGACTTACGTAAAAATTTTCATTAGACCAGGCAGCAAATACTTGGTTTGGGCAAAGCACATATTTGGGTCGAACCAAATGTTGGGTGGTTGCGTTAGATCAGGTCAAAACGCATAAAAGCGAACAAAGCAATGCATATAGACTTTGGCAAATCGGTAAGTTGAATGGTTAGAGTGGTTCATTAGATGAAATATCGATAAACTCAATACACACAAAATAAATAAACGCACCACATTAGGGGAAGACGCATTACTGGAGCAAACGCATAGAAGAAGATGGTAAAAACGCCCCCACCGACTGACAAGCAGTAGCACTGTAAAGAGAGAGTTTAGAGTTTGGGCACCACTACTCTTACGTTATGCGGGAATTTTATTTATATTTTGAATTTTACATATCATAATTACATAATCACACGCACACGTAACCAGCAACGCAAGGATATGTTCGCCAACCCTCAGCGTTGTATCGCTTCAGTTACGCACATGCGTTTCAAAAGAATCACACGGTAGGTCAGTGATGGGTGAGGCGGTTGGATGGGAGCTGCAGTGAAATTGCACTAATTTTGCATTGAAGTCAAGTCAACATTTCTTTTTTTTTTGTCTTCTTACTGGTTTTCCTCTTTTTTTAAGGATACCTAAGAGTATTGAAAATTACACAGCTGCTTATGGTATGGTTTTGGGGTATAAGTACTTACCTCGTATGACGCTGAAATTGGCTTTGTTCACAGCTAAAATTTTCCACAAGAACACCCGCTGCACAATTTTATGTTTACACAGGAATTTATTTCTACTGCATTAATAATTTCACGCAAATTACGCTTAATTTCATATCTGCGGAGTGAGTTGTACGTATGAACTCGTAGGTAATTTGTATGTAACGCATTTTATTTTAGTTTACCCTATTTAAGATAATGAGTATTTAACTTTTTGCTTTGATTAAATATTTATTATATTAATTTATATGAAAAGAAAATTGAAGAAATTTCTTAAAAATATGTATGTCATAAACAGTAGAGCAGAGTTTCCCAAACTATCGTAGCCACTAATGTAATATTGAACCACTTTGCATAAAAAAAAAATTAACCCAATTCCTTAGATTATAATACTCGTACTCGTAGTATCTCAAGGAAAATAACATAACAAAGAATGCATAAAAAAAATCATGTTCACACGTGGTAGAAGTAAAACCTTTAGATATAAACCTGTGATAGAATGACACGAAAATGTCTTATTAAAATGATAAAAGTTGAAGGGATCTAGAATAGCTACAACAATAAGTGATATATCAAATTATAGCACTCATCGAATTCCCGAAATTTATCAGCTTGGAGACTGGTTAACCAAAAGCTGAGATATAAGCGTGGAAAGATTTGCAATTTCTTTAAGCATTATACTGATTAACTACCAGAACCTTGGCATAGCGAGGAGAAGAAAACAATTATCATTTTTTTTAGTAAGAACATTTTTACAATTTGAAAACCAGAGTATATTTTCTATTGGCAAGGGGCGGCAAATTACTTCTGTGTCTCGGGCGCCCCAAATGCATGGTACGCCATTGTAAGCACATTAAATAGTTTTATTTTTTACAACAACTTAACTGTCAATTTAATCTAAAAAATCTTTGAGTGAAAGCTTACTTTCTACTCATAAATAATAATTTTTTATTTTTTTCTTAAAAAGGGAATTTGAAGTAATAACTTTTTATTCAAAAATCATTGCGATTTGATATTTTTAAAATGCATGTTTAAGATTTTTAGACTTTATATTGATACTTTTAAAAATTTACTTCTAAGCCTCAAACGCAACTTTTTGCATCATTTAAAATGTCAAGGTCAAATGCTGACATAATACCTGATATATATGCTCCCACCTCTTTATTAAACACATCCTCATTCGAATGACGATGTTATTCTTAAAGATGTTGTGTTTATTATTATGTTTGCCTGCAATTGCGCCAATTTCATTACCACGATTGTAGTACTTTTTATCCGAAAATCTTTTGCTACAATCAAATGAATGGCTTGTGAGGAAGAAAAAGTCGACACGCTGCATGCACTTTTCATGTTTAAGTGCCCAACGAGAATACAAAACACTTAAGAACTGGTATATAGACTAAATACTCGTACGCAGCCTTTAAATTAAATGGCACAAAGTGAATATTGATTTCAAAATTCTGTTTTTAGCAGAACATCCATGAGCTTAAAAATTTTTATATAGCTACAAAAAGGATATTGTGACGAATGTGCTAAGATGATACGCACCAAAATGTAAGTTCACTTTAGCCTATAGGCATAGCTGGACACCGTTGATCAAATATTTAACTTCGTTAATCGCTAATCCGTTACTAAAAAAGGTAATTTCGTTAAGCGTTACATTTCGGAGGATCTAACGCAAGTTAACGTTAGTCGTTAACACCTGATAAAAATTGCATTTTTTGTATCGTTGCGATCTTCTTATAAAAACTGTTGTTTTGGGCTCTGAAAGGCAACAGGTAAATTTTGTAATTTAGTCATCTAACATAATGTGGCTATTCCACTTCATAAACATTAAAATGTTCAAGTTCTCGTCTGAAAGCGAGGCTCGTTTCGGCGTTAAAATATCTTTGCTCGTGAAAAAAAGATTTTCAACTGCTGCGTTTGAGGGCATAGCAGTATTATATGTAATAAACAGATATATGAATATATGTTCCCCGAGGAATGCATCAATGTTGAACAGTCTAGCCACATTTTGACTAGATTTTTAGCTTTACTCCTCAAAGACTTGTGGCTATTAGGTTTTTCTTTAGACTAAGTGAAAGAATTGAAAAAGTCTTCCTAATCAGCTACGTCACTTAAACTATCTCAGTCCTTCAAACTTTAGGCAGCTTCTTGTCGTAACGCCTCTTCTATCTTTTTTTCATGAAGTTTTTTACTACAACAACTCGACTACTGTCATACGTTTCCAGCCATATCAATCGGAACGTATTTGTTGTCAGAACGTGTTATTCGCGGTGCGACGCGTTGCGTGCCATGTCTTTTTGGTAAATAGTAGGTACTGGATTAACGATTAACGAACTTGGGGAAATTTAACGGAAGTTAAAGAGTCCGTTAGCATTATTTAAAGTTAGCTTAAAAGTTAATCTGTTAGTCGAAATGTTAACTTCGTTAATTAATGATTAACGGATTAACGAGTTAATACCCAGCTATGCCTATAGGTGCTGCATGCGGTTTCGGTGGCATAGCAAAAAAATTATGAAGCAGTTTTGTATGTGTAGCTCAAAACGTTTGAATCAAACGTACAGCTGTAAGACAGCGCTCTGCTTCATAATTTACAAGTGTTCACCAGCAATTGTCTCCTCTGAATTCTGAAAATTTTGTTGCCCAAGGACATCTCCAATGCTAAATTTCCCACCAGATGCCATCAAGATACAATTTCCATTCAAATCGAACGGCAAAAATTGCAATTGATTGGGCACATATTGTGGATATCACCAAGAATTTACTGCTTCTTCAAAATAGTTTTCTTGAAGAAGTTTTTAAGTTCACTTTATGACGGTTAAAAAGAACAAAATTAACTATAATTTTAAAATGTGACAATAGTCTCTACAATATTTGTTAAAAGTTGCTTACTGAAAAGCAATGATCTTTGTTTTTTTAAAGTAAATTTATACTTTTTGTATGGAATTTTCAAAATGCGGCAGTAAATGTTCACAGTAAGCCACTATTTCCAAATCATTTTGACTTTATAAAAATGCGGCATGTGCTATGAAGCTTAGGGCGCCAATCGCGAATTCGCCCTTGCTTACTTGAATTTGAATGATAACTCAAAGTTCTTTAAGTAAACTCAATTAAGCAGTTAACACTGTCCCAATGAAATTAATTTAAATAATTTTCCTACAGGGACATGTGTGTGTGCGCAGGTTTGTACGTAAAGCATACTTTGTGTATTCTTATGTAAATCCGTGTTACGTTACGTCATGTTGTTAATGTTGTTAAACTTGTTTTAACTTTTCTTTAAGCTTGCGTTCGCAGGCACCTTTTAACGCTTTCTTCCTTGTGCGTAGTTCCCGTTCGCATTTTCCCCCTCAAAAGGAAAAACAAGTGCGAAGTTGACTGAAGAAACAAACTGTGGGTTGGAAAGGAATTGAATGTTTGCCACAAAAGTGTTACAGGAAGTTCTACTTCCGGAAATACTGCAGCAGCAGCTATACATCTACGAGTATTTACAAACAAACGATAATCGTGTTAAACGATAGAAAACGGTAATATGTTGATAATTTGTTTGTGTAAGAATAAGTACAAGTTATTATAACTAATCTGAAAATGATTAGTCAAATAATCTCATTGATATTGCAGTACTAATTAAATATTATTTTATTAGCACACCTAACTGTTGGTGAAACAATTTTATAATATGTGCCGCTTACAATAACAAAATATCTTTTATATAAAACTCATTTTTTGTCTGTCTGTCCGTCTGTCTGTCCGTCTGTCTGTTTCTTATGCACGTGGAAACTATCCAGCCGATTTTGATGAAATTTATACAGTATGTTAGTATCGATCGGGCGGGTGTCATAGGCTATAAAACTTTTATTAAGGGTGCATATTTAGGGTGGCCCTCATACACAAATTTTTTCAAAATACAAAAGACAGTCAAATCGATTCTCATGAAATTTACACAGTATGGCTTTTATGTTAAGGGGCACAGATTGGATGGTAAAAATTTTATTTAGGGTGCATACTTAGGGTGGCCCTTATACAAATATATTTTTAAATATCATTTTTACGAATACAATTAAATTGATTCACACCGAACTTACACTACGTATCTCTTATGTTTTAGCTTAGGCTAAAAAACTTTTATTTAGGGTGGCCCTCACACAAAAATATTTTTTAATTATCATTTTCTGGAAGACCGCTAAATCGATTCTCATGAAACTTACACCATATGGCTTTTATGTGAAGAGACACAGATAAGATAGTTAACATTTTATTTAGGGTGCAAACTAAGGGTGGCCCTCACACAAAAATATTTTTAAATATCATTTTCACAAAGCCAGGTAAGTCGATTCACACCGAGTTTACAGCACGTAGCTCTTATGTTAAGAGGCTAAGGATACACAACTTTTATTTAGGGTGACCTTCACACAAAAATATTTTTAAATATCATTTACTCGAAGACCGCCAAATCGATTCTCATGGAACTTACACCACATGACTTCTGTATTAAGAGGCACATATAAGGTCAAAAAAATTTTATTCAGGATGCATACTTAGGGTGACCCTCATACAAAAACATTTTTAAATATCATTTTCACGAAGACAGGTTAGTCGATTCACTCCGAATTTACACCACGTAGCTCTTATGTTAAGAGGCATAGCTTAGGCTACAAAACTTTTATTTAGGGTTGTCCTCATACAAAAATATTTTTAAATATCATTTTCTCGATGACCGCTTAATCGATTCTCATGAAATTTACATCACGTGGTTTTTATGTTAAGAGAAACTGCTTAGGTTGTAAAAATTTTATTTTGGGTGCATACTAAGGGACCACCCCTATTTTTTAAATAGAATTTTCACGCAGACTGCACATCAAAAATTTATTTCTTTTAATTACAATCAGATTTCTGAGATAAAGAGTCATTCTAGTTTAACTTAGGTTAAGCAATCAGTTCGCCGATTCAACAACATTAACACTTGGTAGCATATCTCATTTTGCTGACTGAAAGTGCATTGAGCTCCATTGTCATGTTTCTTCCTGGTATGATCGGAAACAGCTCGAGAATTGAATAAATCTGGCACGATTCTAAAGTTGCTTCCTGCTTTGCCCAAATCGTCAGACGTTCTTTCATCGTAATAACAATGGTTTTTACAATAGAGTATTGGGCATTCGCAAAAAAATGTGCTGATTCTTTTCTTCCTCCAACTGAATTAGGGAGTAGAAATGACCCTATGCGACCACTGTACAAATTGGGACTACGCTGTTGTTGGACCATCATATGCTGGCTTAAAGTCAGCATAGGGCAGTGGTCGGCACCCCATATGCTCGCGAGCAAACGAAGAGCTTAAGCGAGAGTAAGCAAACTACAAACTGAGCTTGTTATTTTGTTAATGCACTGCAAAAATGTTTGAAATCAAATGGCAAAATAGATATTTTTTGTCGAACATTTGTTTGGCAATGCGCAATGCTTAATATTTAAGCGAGTTTTATGGATAGTTAATAGATTTTATAAACAAAAGCATTTTATAGCTAAAATTCAACTCCTGCAATAAGAAATCACATGGAGTGTAAACAGCAAAACGAGCAAACATTTTTGTCAGTGCTTGTAGCTAAGTCATTTCTCTCTCTTGTGAGCGTAAGAAAATATTTGATATTTGCGCTCTGCCGACCACTAGCATAGGGAAATTCGTCAGCTCTTTTATTACCGTTAATGTCATAAAGGACAGGCATCCAGCAGAGGCAAATTTGATGCTTGCAAATACGGAGAGATTTCGTGCTGTGTTTGATGAAAGCCAAATTGATATGGAAATCGAGTTGTTAAAAAATCCATCTTGCTCTGTTGGTTTTTTCCGCAACATTTGAATGGAGAGAGCGCGGCAAAGTTCGCAGAATGCTGTATTGCTGTTTTTGTTATACCCAGGCAAGTCTTCTTGGTAATACGTCTACAGTTTTCGCAGTGGAATACGTTAACCAATTATAGCTGTTTGATCACTGAGCCATGTTAGGATGGTTAACATGTCTGTGATATTGATGAAAGCAGGGCCTTATCGTCGGCATAAGCTAGTTTTTCTAGATGACTCCAAAAGTTCCAATAAATCCTATGGTTTCCAGTTTGAGGGCCGCTGAGCACATCTTTTAACAAAATTATAAATAACAGTGGGGATATTTAGCTAACCTGATTACCACATCGTTTGCTTCAATTTAAACCTCACCCAAGCCCACTATTTTCAAGTGAGCTTGCTGTTGCATCTCGCTTAAAATAATGAGATAGAGTCTCTTGTGAGTTACGTGCTGCAATCCTAGGATACTGTAGGTAAGTAAAAGGCGAACCTACATATTCCACTTTTTCCAAACACCCACTTACTAACGTATAGAGCATTCGTCATTTTCTTCATCGTTTTCTGTGAGTCTCATTTCCGAAATATTTGGCTTCTAAATGCTGTTCCATTCATTTTTTGAATGATGATACTTTCTTTCTTCGCTTTAACGGCACGGGTCCTATTTTTTTAGGTTGACACCCGGAGAACTCCTCGCTGCTCACTTTTAAATTTAAGAGAGCGCTAAACCCATATACTCACTGATCGTGTAACCAATTTTACAATGATCAGTATCACAACGTTGTCAATATATGGCACGATCCGTAAGCCTTTGGTCATCATAAAGAGATCGCAGTTTGACTTAAGACAAATTTTCTTATAAGTTAAATACAGCGCCTCTCTGAGAGGTACATCTGTGCTCTCGTGATAGCTCTACAGTATAACACGTTGTTGATGAAATGTATATGTATACAAAATCGTGGACTTTAAATCTGCACCTGGATATGAAATATTAAAAATTTTTGTGTTTTCTAACACCAGCATTTCTAACGTTTACCATTTCATGTCGCATCTGTAACAGATGCAGCTCCAGCGTTGCTTGCGACGATGTGTCGTGATTCACTTTCGATTTCGATCAACCTACTTCTGCAACACGAACGAACAAATTTTATTGCATTCGCTCAGCATCAAATGACACTCGAGCGTAATGCAAATGCATCATGCAGGGAGCCACATACACGTACGTGTAGTGTATAAATGTCTGTCTGTCCGTGAGATGCAGTAACGCCTACGTTTGACAACAACCACAACGATGCAAAATTTAACAATAAACAATGAATTGCATTTGAATTAGATAATCGGCAAAGCATTGAAAACTTGTGTGCATAATTTTGGGCTGTCTGTCCAGATTTCATTCACAAAATTTTGCAGTCGTTGGATTTCGATTAAAATAAAAATTCATGGAAACCAGTTCATGGTCACTACATTGTAATAAATATGTTTTTGTGTGTTTTTGTTGTTGCTTATCAATGTACATCTCAAATGTCATCTAATTATGGATGCAGGTTTTCATGATATAAGCAAATGTTTACGCAATTGAATTACAGGTACATATTTTGTTTTTGGATAGCGATCACGTCATGACATTGAACTTGAATTTATTTTATTGGGTTAAATATAGTGTTTCACCGAGGCTACGAGGCAGCCTCGTTTTTAACTACGAGAACGAGGCGAGACCGAGGCGAGAACGAGGCGAGATGGAAAAATAAATTTTCCTCGCTTGAACGAGGCGAGGCGAGATCACACGGCACCTCGCCTCGGCCTCGCCTCGGGCTCGCCTCGTCCTAGCCTCGTTTTGGAAACCAAGAGCGAGGCGCGTTTTGACCAAATCTGAACTCGTAAGAACCATATGCAGATTCAAAATATGAATGTAATTTTTATATTAAAATCTATATTTAACTAATATTTTAGTATTTTATTTTGAGTAAGCTACTGGTAGTCCCCGACTTACGACCGAGATAGGTTCCTAGTCATCGGTCGTAACTCGATTAAGTCGTAAGTCAATTTCCATAAAAAATAACTAAAGAAAAATATTACATACATACTGTACTACTAACTTTTAGGGTCAGGAGAAATGAAACTACCCAAAATTCATATAGTTCAAACTTTATTTAAAATAATAATATGTAATAATAATATTTTACATATTTTAGGGATTCCCCGAAACTATTTTAAGCATTTTCTATGAAAAAAATTGAAAAAAAAAATTGGTCGTAAGTCGAACGGTCGTAAGTCGGGGACTACCTGTACTTTGTTTTATTTTTAACCCGCATGTGCTTCTTACGAGTTCAGATTTGGTCCAAGCGCTAATGCACAGAAGTCCTTGGATCGCATCAGATTTTATGCGACTTCGCCTCGGTTGATCGATTAGGGAAGCATGTAAGGCTATGTAAGGCTATAAGCAAAACTGCATGATTGACAGCACTGCATTGGAATTGATTTATTCGAATAGTCTTTCTAAGAACCGGTAAGGTGAAGCAAAACGCACAGGGTAATGCTAGTATATAAATAAAGATCAATATAGTATGTATGGTCGTTGCTAATGGACTCCTAAACCGTTCAACTGACCGACGAAAGATTTGACACACATATGTGTTTCTTATGATTTGGGATGCTCCGTAACATAGTTTACTATAAATGGGTGATATATTATAATCTACTTGATGCAGATTAATAAAACTTGGTATATTTATAAAAGGTAGAGGGCATAATTAAGATTCAATTAATAAAATTGGCGGTACCATACCTTCTATATAAGAAACAAATTAACTTTATCATATCTCAATATCTAATTGACGTAGATAAATAAGATTTGGTACATATCTTTCTTATAGTTTGTAAAAGGCTTATAGCTTAGTTTGGTTTGGAAAAATAGGCAATGCCTCTCCTTCCCATATAAGAAAAGAATTAAATTCATCATATCTCATCCAATTCACCAAAAATAAAAACAGATATATTATTTTATTTCTTGAGGCTTGATCAGCCTATCAGCCCGGAGACATGTATAATTTTTTATTTATTTTAATAAAAACCTCGCTTTTTTACCGAGGTGCCTCGGCCGAGAGCGAGGCGAGGCGAGGCGAGGCGATGCATGTGATGGCAAGATCTCGTCCGAGGCCGAGGCGAGGCGAGACTTAAATTTATAAAACGAGGCGAGACCGAGATCAACTAGAACCTCGCCTCGCCTCGGCCTCGGTGAAACACTAGTTAAATAGATACTTTTAGTCTACAGGTCAGGAATTTTTTTTTTTTTGATTTTTGAAAATGGCGCTAGTTCTAAGAACTAGCAATTAAAAATATTTCGTTAGACTTGTGGCTTAGCGCTTATGGAGCAATAAAAATAGAAGAATTTTTTAATATATATTTTTCTAATTCCGATATATCAAGAAGAAATTTATTATTTCTATTTTTATTGAATCGTATGTAAAAGCTACTCAAGATTGCTGACCAAATTTCTCTAGGATTTTATTACTTATGCAGGGTGCACCATCTCAATTCAGCTTAATGGAAATATTGGAAAACTTTGACGATTCTCAAAAGATTTCGGAAAGTTGTGTTTCTTTATTAAGCATATCTCCATGCCATTTATCTCAATCAGTTTTGGAAAACAATATCGACTAAGTGGCCGCCATTCGTATGGTTGAAACTGGGTCTGATTTTTGGGAGTTTTCTTAGTTTCAATATTACTTTTTGTTAACTTCAATGGAAAGTTTTGGGACCTGCCCACTTCGTCCAGCAGGTTGTAATGTTGTTTAGTGTCGAAGTTTTGTTATATTCCTTTGAAAATCAACACTATATAATTATTAAAGTTCTACGGAAGCAAGGTGCCAAATCATCTCCGCTACCTCTATCGCTTAAGTATAAATATCACGAATTGACTATGTATCAAACTTCATTGATCTAACAAGTAAACAAAAATTGTTTAATCGGAATAATAATTGAATTCCAAAAAAACGCACAAACTAATCCAAAAACTATTATGTATAAAAGTAAACAGATTAGCTTAAACTGTTTTGAATAACATCATGTTCGGATACATCCCTCTCGGGTATGAAACCCACAAAAAAGCAACAATATCAATGGCGCCAAAATGTCCCAAAACTAGTTGTTAAACTTTTGTTCAGCAATTTCTGGCAATTTGTGAGCACTACAACATCAACAACTACTACAAGTGCAACAGCATTTGTTGCCACACTAGTGGTATGTAGTCAACACACAAAAATGTTCAACCTGGTGAGGGTGAGGTTGTTGATTATGATGTTGTTGCTATTACTGATGAGGCGCATACTATGTGTCAACAGATTAAAAAGTTTGTGGTGCAATTTTGCTGTTGTATAGAATTTGCATGCAACATTCAACAGCATTACTTTTCCAGCAACAGCAACAAACTTACGGATGGGAACAAAGTTGGAAAACACTTAACAGATGCTTCTATTACATTGTCATGGGGTGTTGCCGAAAAATGCTATTGTGTAAATTAAACGAGTACTTAAAAGCCCCAAGCACATTCTGTGGCTTGTGCTTGCAAGTTGCCTTGACTGCAAATATTTCGAACAAGTGCATAGAGCGTAAATGAAAATTGGACAAGATATTTTAAGAAATTAGTAAAATGATTTTAATGAAATCTGGTGCTTAAGCGATGCATGAACTATTTTGTTGAAAGCTATTAACTAAGGAAGAAACTTTGAACTACAACGTAGTATGTAGAATAATTTCCAAGACATTTTATTTGGCTGAGATGAGACACTTATTCGTTAATGATGCTTTTGTACTCTTTCCAACCTATTATTTCACCTAGTTTCACTAAAAACGACCCGGACATCTATGTTTATACTACAATTTTATATGGAAACGAAAATTCATCAAAAAATTTTAATGTATTGTTAACATGTAAAAGTTTTCGTACCTACTTAATTTGATACAAAACATCTCCCTTCTTTGATTTATTTTTTAGGTGTTGCCAATAGATTTTGAAATGTTACCTTGTCTAGTATAGTCAGTATGTATGAAATGTATGTATGTATGCAGGGCCTTTAAAGCAGGGCCTCATTACCCAATTTTGACTCTAATGCAAGTGATGCCTACGTAAAAGCTAAATTGAAATCACAAGACAAAATATCGCTTTTCATCCGTCAAAATTACGTCCAGTCGCGAAATCAAAGTTAATACAGTATAATGTGTCTTTGTACTGTACATCTTAGTGACACATACGAGACATGCCACCTTATGTCCTTATAGGTACATTCTTCTGTACCGTATAAAACCTCATGAAATAGTTATAAAACATGATTTGCTAAATCTTTTGAGTGATACGAGACACTGGAATAGTAAAGTGCTTATAAAGTCATTGGGTGACATGTCTCATGTGTGTCTTTATATTGTAGACATCAAAGCCACTTGAAAGACATACCGCCTCATGTTTTTGTTAACATTTAGGTACAGTAAAAAGAGTCACACGAAGCATGCCACTCATGTCTCCTATGAGTCTTTATACGAGAACACACGGGCATATTACCGTCCATTTCTTGACTTTGTAAGTCGCTTTACCAAGACATATGTGAGAAAGATATGATTCGCCATTAACGCATAATATAATATATCACAGATAGCCAAAAGGGTAGCGTGCTGGCCTATGTATCATAGGGATATGGTTTCGAGATCATCGTATAAATCGTAAGTAAAATGAAAAGTTTATAATAAAATAAAATTAAATATTGTAGCGAAATTTGGTTTATGCTAGAAGACTCTTGAAATAAATACCAACGAAAGAAACTAAACGATATTAGCACCATCTAGCGCAAAATGCTAAAAATGCTGCAGTAAACAATAAAAAGTCAACAACCGAGAGAAATTATCGCCGTCGTACAACGTACAACGCCATCTAACATCTAGCATAATAGCTAGCTGAACGTCAGTGCGCAATGCTGGTGAATTTGGTGAATTGTGGATAGTAGTAGAATGCATGCTACAAAGTAGCACTGGTGGGTTGTAGATAATGGTAGAATGTACGCCACTTAGAAGGTACTGGATTATTCGAGAGAGTGATGACTGCAGTATAAAAAGGGTTGTCATCTGAGCTGAACTTACAGTTGAGTTAGAACAGCGAAGCAATAAGCAATAAAGTGAATACAGTGTGATCCGTAGTAAAGAAAAACAGTTTTCTATACAGTGTTAAATTAATATTAGAATTTGAACGTTAATAAAATAAACCATTTTATAACTAAATAAGTTTGTGTGTTTTTAATTGTTACACAATCCAGTGATCGAACTCAGAAAAGTGTGAGAGATCGAAATTATCGTCAAAGAGACAGAAATTTCGTAACAATTGGTGTCAGAAGTGGGATTGTGTAAAAAGAATTAACAATCAATAAAAAAAAAAAAAAAATAAATAAATAAAAATGGTTAAGTTTGACGAACTAAAAGTGGATCAACTGAAGAAGGAGTTGCAGCAGCTGAGTCTGCAATCTACTGGCGGAAAGGTGGAGCTACAGAAACGCTTACGGCAGGCTCTTGATGCTCAAGGTGTAAACCTGGAAGAGCATGAATTTTATAGTGATGTATCAGAATCAGCAGCGAAAGTGGAAGAAACTTCTGGACCAGCGGCAAGTGGTGAAGTTGTAGATATGTCAAAGTTCGAGAAAATGTTAATGGCGATGACGCAGGCAATGAGTCAAAATACACTACAGATGAATAGCAATATCCAAGCCATTCGAGAAGAAATTGGTCAGAGCTTAAGTCAAAATGCACTGCAAATAGACGAAAAGTTATGTCAAAATGCACTGCAAATAGACGAAAAGTTAAGTCAAAATGCACTGCAAATAGACCAAAGGTTAAGTCAGAACGCGACGCAGATCCACGAGGCTGTTCGAACGGAGGTTGCCAAAATGGTAGATGGCCTCGATGCAAAAGTGACTGAATTACGAGATGACGTTGAATCATTCAAGGAAGAAGTTCAAAATAATCTTGAAAAAGTTCAAAATAATTTTGAAGACGTTAATAAAAGGATTCAACAGTTGGAAATAAGTGAACCAACCACTCAAGTGATAAGAGAAATCAGCGCAGAGAGGCTTAAGGCACCCTCGTACGATGGAACAACGCCATTTAGTGTTTTCAAGCTCCAGTTCGAAACAACATCTGGTCACAATCGTTGGGATAACGAAAGCGCAGCTGCAGCGCTAATTGTGGCATTAAAAGGCGCAGCTGCAGAAGTTTTGCAAACGGTTCCAGTGGTGGAGCAGAAAAATTACAAGGCGGTGATGGATGCCTTACAGCGAAAATATGGCAGTGACCACATGAAGCAGATTCACAGATTGGAGTTAAAAAGTCGTATCCAAAAATCTGGTGAGTCCTTGCAGGAGTATGCTGCGGATATTGAGCGATTGGCACATCTTTCCTATCCTGACGAGTTAAGTGTTGTAGCTGAAAAATTCAAAATAGAGGCGTTTATTGACGGCATACGTGACTCAGAAACAAAACGCGAGACAATGAGGAGCCCGAAGACAACATTTAATGAAACAGTAACGGTTGCTCTCACTCAGGAGACGATTGCGTTGACATGCCGCCCATCACTGAAAACTCGTCGGATGGAGGTGGAGGCTGAAAAGAAAAATGCATCGTTCGCCAGCGGTAGCTTCAGCGGAAAATGCTACAACTGTGGTAAGCAGGGACACATGGCACGTGACTGCAAATCACGTCGTAAACGATCTGCATCACGTTCACCAAGAAGAAAAATTGGAAATAGGGTGAACGATGGCGAAAATGGTAGCGAGCAGCAGTCGTTAAACTAAAGAGAGTCAGTACAGCGGGGCGTGAGCTGACTCTTACAGATGATTGCCCCATAGTCTTGGTTTCGAAGCTCTGCCGAAATTCCAACAGCCTTACCATCGGTGGAAAAATCAACGAAAGACCATGTGAGCTTACTTTGGATACAGGCGCATCGCATTCAATTGTGAGGAAAGACTTATTTGAAAGACGACGAATAACGCAGTTAAATGGGATCCAATTGAGAACAGCGACAGGAGAAATTGCGCAAATAGTAGGAAAAGTTACAGCGAGTATTCTCATCGGCAACAAAACTGTGGAACATGATTTTATAGTTGCAAACATCACCGATGAGGTTATCATTGGCGTGGACTTCATGATTCGACACGGGTTCACTTTGGATCTTAAAAAAAAAACGTTAAGGTATGCCAATGTAGAGTTACCTTTAGACATTGGCTGTGGACAAAAATTAACAATTGCAAGAGTCTACATAAGTGAGCGCTGTCGAATCGAACCCAACACCGAAGAAATTATTTGGGCCACAACAAATGAAGACTGTGGGACAAGCCATCTGTGGGTAGTGGAAGCAGATAAGAAAAATTTTAAGAAAGACCTGATTATTGGAAAGACCCTAGTAAACACAAGAATAGACAGAAAAATACCGGTGCGAATTTTGAATCCAACAAATAAGCCGAAATGGATGCAAAAAGGTGAACTTATAGCGCAATGTGAGAAAGTTACGGCTGTGATAAATTGTGAAAATAACCAGCAGAACACACAAGGCCCAACTTTAACGAAATCGTCGGCCATGGAAGTATTGACGAAAGAATGGACGAAGGAGTTGTCTGCCCAGAACAAAAATAAAGCAAAAAGGTTTCTGCAAAAACATTGGCGGATATTTGCGTCCAAAGGAGAAAATAATGGCCGAACATCAGTTGTCAAACATCGTATTGATACAGGTGATTTTCAGCCGATTCGTCAACCTCCAAGGAGGCTAGCACTCGCTAAGAGAGAAGAAGTGACGGGCCTTATAGAAGATATGGCGCGAGAAAATGTCATTGCACCATCAGAAAGCCCATGGAGTTCACCGGTCGTACTTGTGAAGAAAAAGGATGGAAGTATGCGATTCTGTGTGGATTACAGAAAACTGAATGACGTCACCAAAAAAGACAGCTACCCGTTACCCAGAATCGATGATACACTGGATACGTTATCTGGAGCAACATGGTTTTCCACCTTGGACTTACAAAGTGGATATTGGCAGGTGGAAATAGATGAAAAAGACAAAGAGAAAACTGCCTTTAGTATTGGGAATGGTCTATGGCAGTTCAACGTAATGCCGTTTGGTCTTTGTAACGCTCCAGCTACGTTTGAACGGTTAATGGAACGAGTTCTCAAAGGACTACATTGGAAGACTTGTCTAGTGTATCTCGATGACATAATCATCATGGGTAAAGATTTTGATGACCACTTGAAAAATCTGGAGGAAGTGTTTGTGCGCTTGGAGGCAGCTGGACTAAAATTAAGTGCGAAAAAGTGCTCACTTTTCCAGCGTGAAGTCAAATATCTGGGGCACAAGGTTACGTCAGAAGGAATACACACAGATGAAGATAAAATAAAAGCTGTGAAAAATTGGCCACGTCCATCTAATCTTCATGAGTTGCGAAGTTTTCTGGGTCTATGCACTTATTACAGACGCTTTGTTCCTGGTTTCGCAAATGTTGCAGGCAGTCTACATGAGCTGACACAGAAAAATCGAAAATTCGAATGGAGTGGGGCACAGGAAACTGCATTCCAAAAACTGAAAGAATTACTGTCCACAGCGCCAATTCTCGCGTACCCAATACCCGGCAAAGAATTTGTATTGGACACCGATGCGAGTGGCCATGGTATTGGAGGAGTTTTGTCCCAAATCATCAATGGTCAAGAAAAAGTCGTCGCATATTTCAGCAAAATTCTGTCGAAACCTGAGAGGAATTATTGCGTAACTCGGAGAGAGTTACTGGCAGTAATGGAATGCGTGAAACACTTCCATAAGTACTTATATGGACAGCACTTTCTCCTGAGGACAGACCATGCGGCATTAAGGTGGCTACTTCAATTCAAGGATCCTGAAGGTCAAATCGCACGGTGGATAGAACGCTTGCAGAGCTATGATTTCACCATAGAGCATCGCAAAGGAAGCCAGCATGGAAATGCGGATGCACTTTCCCGTCGTCCATGTAAAATTGAATGCGGTCATTGTTCGCGAACAGAAAATAAAGCTGGAACAATTGATGTGCGCCTTTTGAACGTTTTGCCTGAAGAAAAGTGGACAAAAGAGGAGGTAAAACGGGACCAACGCAATGATACAGATTTGGCAACTATAATTAAGTATAAGGAGCTGGGTAGGAAACCGGCGTGGCAAGAAATTTCAAATGAAAGCCAAATCTGTAAAGCATACTGGGCGCAATGGCAAAGTTTGGAGTTGCATGATGGTTGTCTCTACCGAATCTGGGAAAGCGAGGATGGTAAAACTCGCTCAAAACTGCTGGTTATTTCAAAGGCCAAATTTAAGGAAATAATCGAGGATTATCACAATGGATCGAGTGGTGGACATCTGGGCATAACGAAAACCACAGAGAAAATAAAGAAACGGTTTTATTGGGTAGGATGCCAAGAATCAGTTGCTGACTGGATCCGCCGTTGTGACCAATGTGCAATTGCTAAAGGACCAAGGCAACGCACTCGGGGAAAAATGCATCAGTATAACGTTGGAGCTCCCTTTGAGAGGATAGCCATGGATATAGCGGGACCTTTTCCAATCAGCAATGCAGGAAATAAATACATCCTTGTGGTAATTGATTACTTCAGTAAGTGGCCAGAAGTATATCCCATGCCCAATCAAGAAGCAAAAACAGTGGCAGACATTTTCATCAAAAATTGGATTTGCCGATATGGAGCTCCACTTGAGTTGCATTCCGACCAAGGACGAAATTTTGAGTCGACACTTTTTAAGGAGGTTTGTGACATGCTTGGAATACAGAAGACACGCACCACAGCTTTGCATCCTCAGTCCGATGGCATGGTCGAAAGGTTCAACCGTACTCTAGAGGAACATTTAAAAAAGGTTGTCGATAAAGGACAAAAAGATTGGGATGAGCACCTACCAATGTTTCTGATGGCTTATCGGTCGGCAATACACGATACCACTACAGTCACGCCAGCAAAAGCCATTTTTGGTACGGACTTAAGGCTTCCAGCAGATTTGAAGTACGGAGTAAGCGTTGTCCCAGAAACGACCCAAGCTGATGATTACATGTCGCGGAAAAGAAAAGAATTAGCAGATATACACGAGCTTATTAGAAGACGTACTCAATTGGCTAGCGACAAGATGAAAGCTCGGTATGACCTGCGAGCAAATACTGAAGGGTTCAAAGAAGGTCAACTAGTGCTGCTACATAACCCACAACGAAAACGAGGCTTGTCTCCTAAATTACAGACTCATTGGGAGGGACCTTACCGGATCGTCACAAGGATTAATGATGTTGTGTATCGAATCCAAAAATACCCCGGGAACAAAAGTAAATTAAAGGTAGTCCACATCGAAAGGCTGGCACCTTATACTAGGGACGGAGAGACTCTTGTTCGGGACGAACAAGTTTAAGCGGAGGGCAGTGTAGCGAAATTTGGTTTATGCTAGAAGACTCTTGAAATAAATACCAACGAAAGAAACTAAACGATATTAGCACCATCTAGCGCAAAATGCTAAAAATGCTGCAGTAAACAATAAAAAGTCAACAACCGAGAGAAATTATCGCCGTCGTACAACGTACAACGCCATCTAACATCTAGCATAATAGCTAGCTGAACGTCAGTGCGCAATGCTGGTGAATTTGGTGAATTGTGGATAGTAGTAGAATGCATGCTACAAAGTAGCACTGGTGGGTTGTAGATAATGGTAGAATGTACGCCACTTAGAAGGTACTGGATTATTCGAGAGAGTGATGACTGCAGTATAAAAAGGGTTGTCATCTGAGCTGAACTTACAGTTGAGTTAGAACAGCGAAGCAATAAGCAATAAAGTGAATACAGTGTGATCCGTAGTAAAGAAAAACAGTTTTCTATACAGTGTTAAATTAATATTAGAATTTGAACGTTAATAAAATAAACCATTTTATAACTAAATAAGTTTGTGTGTTTTTAATTGTTACACAATCCAGTGATCGAACTCAGAAAAGTGTGAGAGATCGAAATTATCGTCAAAGAGACAGAAATTTCGTAACAATATGTATAATAAAAGTCATATAAAGTTTCTAATACATTTTTAAAGTCTCTAAGTATGACACTCTTTACGCAACTCTTTTTTAAGGCTCAGAACGATACTTTACCAAGTCTCATAATACTGTAGCGAAATTTGGTTTATGCTAGAAGACTCTTGAAATAAATACCAACGAAAGAAACTAAACGATATTAGCACCATCTAGCGCAAAATGCTAAAAATAATAAACCGAACAGACGCTGCAGTAAACAATAAAAAGTCAACAACTGAGAGAAATTATCGCCGTCGCACAACGTACAACGCCATCTAACATCTAGCATAATAGCTAGCTCAACGTCAGTGTGCCATGCATTGTGGTGAATTGTGGATAGTAGTAGAATGCACGCTACAAAATAGCACTGGTGGGTTGTAGATAATGGTAGAATATACGCCACTTAGAAGGTACTGGATTATTCGAGAGAGTGATGACTGCAGTATAAAAAGGGTTGTCATCTGAGCTGAACACACAGTAGAATTAAACCAGCGAAGCAGTAAGCAATAAAGTGAATACAGTGTGATCCGTAGTAGAACAAAACAGTTTTCTATACAGTGTTAAATTAATATTAGAATTTGAACGTTAATAAAATAAACCATTTTATAACTAAATAAGTTTGTGTGTTTTTAATTGTTACACAATCCAGTGATCGAACTCAGAAAAGTGTGAGAGATCGAAATTATCGTCAAAGGGACAGAAATTTCGTAACAATTGGTGTCAGAAGTGGGATTGTGTAAAAAAAAAATTAAATTAACAATCAATTAAAAAAAAAAAAATAAATAAATAAAAATGGTTAAGTTTGAAGATCTGAAAGTGGATCAACTGAAGAAGGAGTTGCAGCAGCTGAATCTGCAATCTACTGGCGGAAAGGTGGAGTTACAGAAACGCTTACGGCAGGCTCTTGAGGCTCAAGGTGTAAACCTGGAAGAGCATGAATTTTATAGTGATGTATCAGAATCAGCAGCGAAAGTGGAAGAAACTTCTGGACCAGCGGCAAGTGGTGAAGTTGTAGATATGTCAAAGTTCGAGAAAATGTTAATGGCGATGACGCAGGCAATGAGTCAAAATGCACTACAGATGAATAGCAATATCCAGGCCGTTCGGGAAGAAATTGGTCAGAACGCGCTGCAGATCCATGCGGTTCAGGAAAAAATAGACGAAAAGTTAAATCAAAATGCACTGCAAATAGATCAGAAGTTAAGTCAGAACGCCCTGCAGATCCAGGCGGTTCGGGAAGAAATTGATCAGAGCTTAAGTCAAAATGCACTGCAAATAGACCACAAGTTAAGTCAAAACGCGACGCAGATCCACGAGGCTGTTCGAACGGAGGTTGCCAAAATGGTAGATGGCCTCGATGCAAAAGTGACTGAGTTACGAGATGACGTTGAATCATTCAAGGAAGAAGTTCAAAATAATCTTGAAAAAGTTCAAAATAATTTTGAAGACGTTAATAAAAGGATTCAAAAGTTGGAAATAAGTGAACCAACCACTCAAGTGATAAGAGAAATCAGCACAGAGAGGCTTAAGGCACCCTCGTACGATGGAACAACGCCATTTAGTGTTTTCAAGCTCCAGTTCGAAACAACATCTGGTCACAATCGTTGGGATAACGAAAGCGCAGCTGCAGCGCTAATTGTGGCATTAAAAGGCGCAGCTGCAGAAGTATTGCAAACGGTTCCAGTGGCGGAGCAGAAAAATTACAAGGCGGTGATGGATGCCTTACAGCGAAAATATGGCAGTGACCACATGAAGCAGATTCACAGATTGGAGTTGAAAAGTCGTATCCAAAAATCTGGTGAGTCCTTGCAGGAGTATGCTGCGGATATTGAGCGATTGGCACACCTTTCCTATCCTGACGAGTTAAGTGTCGTAGCTGAAAAATTCAAAATAGAGGCGTTTATTGACGGCATACGTGACTCAGAAACAAAACGCGAGACAATGAGGAGCCCGAAGACGACATTTAATGAAACAGTAACGGTTGCCCTCACGCAGGAGACGATTGCGTTGACATGCCGCCCATCACTGAAAACTCGTCGGATGGAGGTGGAGGCTGAAAAGAAAAATTCATCGTTCGCCAGCGGTAGCTTCAGCGGAAAATGCTACAATTGTGGTAAGCAGGGACACATGGCACGTGACTGCAAATCACGTCGTAAACGATCTGCATCACGCTCACCAAAAAGAAGAATTGGAAATAGGGTGAACGATGGCGAAAATGTTAGCGATCAGCAGTCGTTAAACTAAAGAGAGTCAGTACAGCGGGGCGTGAGCTGACTCTTACAGATGATTGCCCCATAGTCTTGGTTTCGAAGCTCTGCCGAAATTCCAACAGCCTTACCATCGGTGGAAAAATCAACGGAAGACCATGTGAGCTTACTTTGGATACAGGCGCATCGCATTCAATTGTGAGGAAAGACTTATTTGATAGACGACGAGTAACGCCATTAAATGGGATCCAATTGAGAACAGCGACAGGAGAAATTGCGCAAATAGTAGGAAAAGTTACAGCGAGTATTCTTATCGGCAACAAAACTGTGGAACATGATTTTATTGTTGCAAACATCACCGATGAGGTTATCATTGGCGTGGACTTCATGATTCGACACGGGTTCACTTTGGATCTTAAAAAAAAAACGTTAAGGTATGCCAATGTAGAGTTACCTTTAGACATTGGCTGTGGACAAAAATTAACAATTGCAAGAGTCTACATAAGTGAGCGCTGTCAAATCGAACCCAACACCGAAGAAATTATTTGGGCCACAACAAATGAAGACTGTGGGACAAGCCATCTGTGGGTAGAGGAAGCAGATAAGAAAAAATTTTAAGAAAGACCTGATTATTGGAAAGACCCTAGTAAACACAAGAATAGACAGAAAAATACCGGTGCGAATTTTGAATCCAACAAATAAGCCGAAATGGATGCAAAAAGGTGAACTTATAGCGCAATGTGAGAAAGTTACGGCTGTGATAAATTGTGAAAATAACCAGCAGAACACACAAGGCCCAACTTTAACGAAATCGTCGGCCATGGAAGTATTGACGAAAGAATGGACGAAGGAGTTGTCTGCCCAGAACAAAAATAAAGCAAAAAGGTTTCTGCAAAAACATTGGCGGATATTTGTGTCCAAAGGAGAAAATAATGGCCGAACATCAGTTGTCAAACATCGTATTGATACAGGTGATTTTCAGCCGATTCGTCAACCTCCAAGGAGGCTAGCACTCGCTAAGAGAGAAGAAGTGACGGGCCTTATAGAAGATATGGCGCGAGAAAATGTCATTGCACCATCAGAAAGCCCATGGAGTTCACCGGTCGTACTTGTGAAGAAAAAGGATGGAAGTATGCGATTCTGTGTGGATTACAGAAAACTGAATGACGTCACCAAAAAAGACAGCTACCCGTTACCCAGAATCGATGATACACTGGATACGTTATCTGGAGCAACATGGTTTTCCACCCTGGACTTACAAAGTGGATATTGGCAGGTGGAAATAGATGAAAAAGACAAAGAGAAAACTGCCTTTAGTATTGGGAATGGTCTATGGCAGTTCAACGTCATGCCGTTTGGTCTTTGTAACGCTCCAGCTACGTTTGAACGGTTAATGGAACGAGTTCTCAAAGGACTACATTGGAAGACTTGTCTAGTGTATCTCGATGACATAATCATCATGGGTAAAGATTTTGATGACCACTTGAAAAATCTGGAGGAAGTGTTTGTGCGCTTGGAGGCAGCTGGACTAAAATTAAGTGCGAAAAAGTGCTCACTTTTCCAGCGTGAAGTCAAATATCTGGGGCACAAGGTTACGTCAGAAGGAATACACACAGATGAAGATAAAATAAAAGCTGTGAAAAATTGGCCACGTCCATCTAATCTTCATGAGTTGCGAAGTTTTCTGGGTCTATGCACTTATTACAGACGCTTTGTTCCTGGTTTCGCAAATGTTGCAAGCAGTCTACATGAGCTGACACAGAAAAATCGAAAATTCGAATGGAGTGGGGCACAGGAAACTGCATTCCAAAAACTGAAAGAGTTACTGTCCACAGCGCCAATACTCGCGTACCCAATACCCGGCAAAGAATTTGTATTGGACACCGATGCGAGTGGCCATGGTATTGGAGGAGTTTTGTCCCAAATCATCAATGGTCAAGAAAAAGTCGTCGCATATTTCAGCAAAATTCTGTCGAAACCTGAGAGGAATTATTGCGTAACTCGGAGAGAGTTACTGGCAGTAATGTAATGCGTGAAACACTTCCATAAGTACTTATATGGACAGCACTTTCTCCTGAGGACAGACCATGCGGCATTAAGGTGGCTACTTCAATTCAAGGATCCTGAAGGTCAAATCGCACGGTGGATAGAACGCTTGCAGAGCTATGATTTCACCATAGAGCATCGCAAAGGAAGCCAGCGTGGAAATGCGGATGCACTTTCCCGTCGTCCATGTAAAATAGAATGCGGTCATTGTTCACGAACGGAAAATAAAGCTGGAACAATTGATGTGCGCCTTTTGAACGTTTTGCCTGAAGAAAAGTGGACAAAAGAGGAGGTAAAACGAGACCAGCGCAATGATACAGATTTGGCAACTATAATTAAGTATAAGGAGCTGGGTAGGAAACCGGCGTGGCAAGAAATTTCAAATAAAAGCCAAATCTGTAAAGCATACTGGGCGCAATGGCAAAGCTTGGAGTTGCATGATGGTTGTCTCTACCGAATCTGGGAAAGCGAGGATGGTAAAACTCGCTCAAAACTGCTGGTTATTCCAAAGGCCAAATTTAAGGAAATAATCGAGGATTATCACAATGGATCGAGTGGTGGACATCTGGGCATAACGAAAACCACAGAGAAAATAAAGAAACGGTTTCATTGGGTAGGATGCCAAGAATCAGTTGCTGACTGGATCCGCCGTTGTGACCAATGTGCAATTGCTAAAGGACCAAGGCAACGCACTCGGGGAAAAATGCATCAGTATAACGTTGGAGCTCCCTTTGAGAGGATAGCCATGGATATAGCGGGACCTTTTCCAATCAGCAATGCAGGAAATAAATACATCCTTGTGGTAATTGATTATTTCAGTAAGTGGCCAGAAGTATATCCCATTCCCAATCAAGAAGCAAAAACAGTGGCAGACATTTTCATCAAAAATTGGATTTGCCGATATGGAGCTCCACTTGAGTTGCATTCCGACCAAGGACGAAATTTTGAGTCGACACTTTTTAAGGAGGTTTGTGACATGCTTGGAATACAGAAGACACGCACCACAGCTTTGCATCCTCAGTCCGATGGCATGGTCGAAAGGTTCAACCGTACTCTAGAGGAACATTTAAAAAAGGTTGTCGATAAAGGACAAAAAGATTGGGATGAGCATCTACCAATGTTTCTGATGGCTTATCGGTCGGCAATACACGATACCACTACAGTTACGCCAGCAAAAGCCATTTTTGGTACGGACTTAAGGCTTCCAGCAGATTTGAAGTACGGAGTAAGCGTTGTCCCAGAAACGACACATGCTGACGATTACATGTCGCGGAAAAGAGAAGAATTAGCAGATATACACGAGCTTATCAGGAGACGTACTCAATTGGCTAGCGACAAGATGAAAGCTCGGTATGACCTGCGAGCAAATACTGAAGGGTTCAAAGAAGGTCAACTAGTGCTGCTACATAACCCACAACGAAAACGAGGCTTGTCTCCTAAATTACAGACTCATTGGGAGGGACCTTACCGGATCGTCACAAGGATTAATGATGTTGTGTATCGAATCCAAAAATACCCCGGGAACAAAAGTAAATTAAAGGTTGTCCACATCGAAAGGCTGGCACCTTATACTAGGGACGGAGAGACTCTTGTTCGGGACGAACAAGTTTAAGCGGAGGGCAGTGTAGCGAAATTTGGTTTATGCTAGAAGACTCTTGAAATAAATACCAACGAAAGAAACTAAACGATATTAGCACCATCTAGCGCAAAATGCTAAAAATAATAAACCGAACAGACGCTGCAGTAAACAATAAAAAGTCAACAACCGAGAGAAATTATCGCCGTCGCACAACGTACAACGCCATCTAACATCTAGCATAATAGCTAGCTCAACGTCAGTGTGCCATGCATTGTGGTGAATTGTGGATAGTAGTAGAATGCACGCTACAAAATAGCACTGGTGGGTTGTAGATAATGGTAGAATATACGCCACTTAGAAGGTACTGGATTATTCGAGAGAGTGATGACTGCAGTATAAAAAGGGTTGTCATCTGAGCTGAACACACAGTAGAATTAAACCAGCGAAGCAGTAAGCAATAAAGTGAATACAGTGTGATCCGTAGTAGAACAAAACAGTTTTCTATACAGTGTTAAATTAATATTAGAATTTGAACGTTAATAAAATAAACCATTTTATAACTAAATAAGTTTGTGTGTTTTTAATTGTTACACAATCCAGTGATCGAACTCAGAAAAGTGTGAGAGATCGAAATTATCGTCAAAGGGACAGAAATTTCGTAACAATACATTATACTTCATAAGCCAAATGGCTCTCAT
Organism: Tricholauxania praeusta; assembly: GCA_949775025.1. Lineage (NCBI taxonomy): Eukaryota > Metazoa > Arthropoda > Insecta > Diptera > Lauxaniidae > Tricholauxania > Tricholauxania praeusta. The sequence continues at coordinate 51,064,755 of OX459029.1, forward strand.
AAGCCCCTATAAAGAATTTATAAACATAATGAGTTGTGTTTCTACTTGTCTCTGAAGTAAGCAATAAAACCTTTATTTGCTACTATGGACGGCACCTTTGGCCCTTTACGCTTCTTGGTTTCTTGAGCGTTACGTTGAAAAGTTTCGTATGCTATTTTGCAATTATTTACTTAAACTTTTGTTTTCGCGTTAGATTTCGACTTTTGCGCCCCCTATCAATTGGCTTCAATTGCTTTTATTACGTTTTCAAAACAAAATTAAAAAATAGTAATAAATTGAAAACTTTATATATCATCTTTCCTTTTAACATCCGGGTAAGAGTCTCTACTCTTGCATAAGCTATTTCGTAAGAGGGCGCTGCACTTATGCGGTGCATTTAGTTGCTGTCTTCTTTTGTGCAATAATCGATGTAAACAGCTTGTATGAAGCAAATGCAAGAACCCTCCAATCATGAGTGCAGTACGAACCAAAATATTATTTCTTCATGCGAAGCAGAGAGGTAAATGGCAAATCAAATAATTGCAACTAAAGGGTTGCAAATTAGAGTTCGAACAAGTTGTTCAAGTTTGACATTGCAACTAAATTTGAGGTATGGGGCACTTTTTCAAGAGTATGTATATTATTTAAACCTGATGGCCACTATTCTTCAGAAGACGCCCGATGATCAAAATAAAATTCGTATAGCGAATCATTAGTGATTGGTCAAAGAATTTAATTCAAATGATTTAAATAATTTTCAGAGGTCGTTATTTTATTGACTTCGTTTATTTTTTTAAAGCTTAAATTAATCCCAACATTATGTGAGTATTAAACTTTTTTCATTGATTTCATATTAAACAAAAGTTATTTATTAAAAAGTAAAATCGTTTTAATAACTATACATCTCTTAAAGAATAAATTTGCTGCTGCAGAAAGTTTTCTTGTTTTTCAATGAACGTTTATGCCAATTTTGTACAATGTTGTTATACAAAAATGTTGTACACAAAATTAAAATGATAAACTACGATTTTCTTCTCCTAAGCCTTTGTCCAGTTTTTTTTATTTTAATCTTATTTTATTTGTATGTATACAGCTTTTTGGCACTTGAACAATTTTCGTCTCATGAAATTTTGTTGTAGTTAAAAATTGTGAAATTTCTATATCTGTGGCAACAAGCAATAACAGCTTTAGTCGATCTACGATGGCAATCCGAAACAGTATAAGTCACCTGCTCATACACAAAACTTATGTTGCTTTGCCTTGTGATCATATATACACTTAAGCTGTTATTACTTGTTGCCACAAATTTGTCATTATATCTCTCTTATTAAACATTTTTTGTGTGCATACATACATAAATGCTCTTTACAATAATTTACAATAATTGTTGACAATTTTTGGAACTGTAACAGACTCGTATTTCAACAATATACATTTTTTAACGTATATTTTGTTAATTAGCTTACGTGACTATTAAACATTACTATATGTATGTTTACATATATACATTAGGGTGATTCAAATTTTTTTTTTTTAGTTTTTTTTAAGGTGCTGTTGCTTAAAAATTAAGTTTATGATATTGTAGCGAAATTTGGTTTATGCTAGAAAACTCTTGAAATAAATACCAACGAAAGAAAACTAAACGATACTAGCTAGCATAAACATACTAGCACCATCTAGCGGCAAAATAATAAACTGAACAGACGCTGCAGTACACTATAAATAAAAAGTCAACAACCGAGAGAAATTATCGCCGTCGTACAACGTACAACGCCATCTAACATCTAGCATAATAGCTAGCTCAACGTCAGTGCGCCATGCGCACCATTCACCATTGTGGTGAATTGTGGATAGTAGTAGAATGCACGCTACAAAGTAGCACTGGTGGGTTGTAGAAAATGGTAGAATATACGCCACTTAGAAGGTACTGGATTATTCGAGAGAGTGATGACTGCAGTATAAAAAGGGTTGTCATCTGAGCTGAACACACAGTAGAATTAAACCAGCGAAGCAGTAAGCAATAAAGTGAATACAGTGTGATCCATAGTAGAACAAAACAGTTTTCTATACAGTGTTAAATTAATATTAGAATTTGAACGTTAATAAAATAAACCATTTTATAACTAAATAAGTTTGTGTGTTTTTAATTGTTACACAATCCAGTGATCGAACTCAGAAAAGTGTGAGAGATCGAAATTATCGTCAAAGGGACAGAAATTTCGTAACAATTGGTGTCAGAAGTGGGATTGTGTAAAAGAATTAACAATCAATTTTAGAAAAAAAAAAAAAAAAAAAAAAAAATAAATAAATAAAAATGGTCAAGTTTGAAGATCTGAAAGTGGATCAACTGAAGAAGGAGTTGCAGCAGCTGAATCTGCAATCTACTGGCGGAAAGGTGGAGTTACAGAAACGCTTACGGCAGGCTCTTGAGGCTCAAGGTGTAAACCTGGAAGAGCATGAATTTTATAGTGATGTATCAGAATCAGCAGCGAAAGTGGAAGAAGCTTCTGGATCAGCGGCAAGTGGTGAAGTTGTGGATATGTCAAAGTTCGAGAAAATGTTAATGGCGATGACGCAGACAATGAGTCAAAATGCACTACAGATGAATAAAATAGACCAGAAGTTAAGTCAGAACGCGCTGCAGATCCAGGCCTTTCAGAAAAAAATTGTTCAGAGCTTAAGTCAGCACGCGCTGCAGATCCAGGCGGTTTCGGAAGAAATTGATCAGAGCTTAAGTCAGAACGCGACGCAGATCCACGCAGTGAATCAAAACACTGAGGCTGTTCGAACGGAGGTGCACAAAATGGAAGAAGTTCAAAATAATTTTAAAGACGTTAATAAAAGGATTCAACAGTTCGAAATAAGCGAACCAACCACTCAAGTGATAAGAGAAATCAGCGCAGAGAGGCTTAAGGCACCCTCGTACGATGGAACAACGCCATTTAGTGTTTTCAAGCTCCAGTTTGAAATAACATCTGGTCACAATCGTTGGGATAACGAAAGCGCAGCTGCAGCGCTAATTGTGGCATTAAAGGGCGCAGCTGCAGAAGTTTTGCAAACGGTTCCAGTGGCGAAGCAGAAAAACTACAAGGCGGTGATGGATGCCTTACAGCGAAAATATGGCAGTGACCACATGAAGCAGATTCACAGATTGGAGTTGAAAAGTCGTATCCAGAAATCTGGTGAGTCCTTGCAGGAGTATGCTGCGGATATTGAGCGATTGGCACACCTTTCCTATCCTGACGAGTTAAGTGTCGTAGCTGAAAAATTCAAAATAGAGGCGTTTATTGACGGCATACGTGACTCAGAAACAAAACGCGAGACAATGAGGAGCCCGAAGACGACATTTAATGAAACAGTAACGGTTGCCCTCACGCAGGAGACGATTGCGTTGACATGCCGCCCATCACTGAAAACTCGTCCGATAGAGGTGGAGGCTGAAAAGAAAAATTCATCGTTCGCCAGCGGTAGCTTCAGCAGAAAATGCAACAACTGTGGTAAGCAGGGACACATGGCACGTGACTGCAAATCACGATCTGCATCACGTTCACCAAGAAGAAAAATTGAAAATCGGATGGAGGTGGATTTTAAAAAGAAAAGTTCATCGTTCGCCAGCAGTAGCTTCAGCGGAAAATGCTACAACTGTGGTAAGCACGGACACATGGCACGTGACTGCGAATCACGTCGTAAACGATCTGCATCACATTCACCAAAAAGAAGAATTGAAAATAGGGTGGACGATGGCGAAAATAGTAGCGAGCAGCAGGCGCGTACGTGGAATCAGGGTTCGATTCCGGAGAGGGAGCCTGAGAAACGACTACCACATCGCAAAGAAAGCCAGCATGAAAATGCGGATGCATTTTTCCGTCGTCTATGTAAAATTGAATGTTCACGAACGGAAAATAAAGCTGGAACAATTGATGTGCGCCGTTTGAACGTTTTGCCTGAAGAGGAGGTAAGATGGGACCAGCGCAGTGATCGGGATCGTGGTGATCGTGAACGAGAGCGTGAAAGGGAACGTGAAAGAGATCGCGAGCGTGATCGCGAACGGCGTGAAGAACGCGACAGAGAACGAAAGCGGGAACGTGAAAGAGAACGTGAACGAGAGGAGGTTAGAGAGCGCGCTGAAAGAGATAAAGTTGAAAAGAAGGATCCAGAACGGCCTGATAAAGATCGTGAGCACAGAAGAAGAGAAAGGGAACACGAACATGAGAAAGAGCGAGAACGAGAGCAGTCACGCCGAGAACGTTCTAGAAGTCGGGAGAAACCTTCTAGACGTCGTTCTAAATCGCGTAAACAGGAACGTGAGAAAGAGCGTGATAAAGATCGCGACAAGATGAAAGCTCGGTGTGACCTGCGAGCAAATACTGAAAGGTTCAAGAAAGGTCAACTAGTGCTGCTACACAACCCACAACGGAAACGAGGCTTGTCTCCTAAGTTTCGGACTCACTGGGATGGACCTTACCGGATCGTCACAAGGATTAATGATGTTGTGTATCGAATCCAAAAATACCCCGGGAACAAAAGTAAATTAAAGGTAGTCCACATCGAAAGGCTGGCACCTTATACTAGGGACGGAGAGACTCTTGTTCGGGACGAACAAGTTTAAGCGGAGGGCAGTGTAGCGAAATTTGGTTTATGCTAGAAAACTCTTGAAATAAATACCAACGAAAGAAAACTAAACGATACTAGCTAGCATAAACATACTAGCACCATCTAGCGGCAAAATAATAAACTGAACAGACGCTGCAGTACACTATAAATAAAAAGTCAACAACCGAGAGAAATTATCGCCGTCGTACAACGTACAACGCCATCTAACATCTAGCATAATAGCTAGCTCAACGTCAGTGCGCCATGCGCACCATTCACCATTGTGGTGAATTGTGGATAGTAGTAGAATGCACGCTACAAAGTAGCACTGGTGGGTTGTAGAAAATGGTAGAATATACGCCACTTAGAAGGTACTGGATTATTCGAGAGAGTGATGACTGCAGTATAAAAAGGGTTGTCATCTGAGCTGAACACACAGTAGAATTAAACCAGCGAAGCAGTAGCAATAAAGTGAATACAGTGTGATCCATAGTAGAACAAAACAGTTTTCTATACAGTGTTAAATTAATATTAGAATTTGAACGTTAATAAAATAAACCATTTTATAACTAAATAAGTTTGTGTGTTTTTAATTGTTACACAATCCAGTGATCGAACTCAGAAAAGTGTGAGAGATCGAAATTATCGTCAAAGGGACAGAAATTTCGTAACAATATGAAGAAAAAGTTCACGAAATTTCAGCTCTGTAACTTAATTTTATAAGGTGGCGCCGGAGCCTGTTAGTTTTACATGTAAATTGTAAGGAAAAATTATTTTTTACAAAAAAGGTATCTAAATGAATAGGCGATTAGTGTTGTTGAGCTGAAAAGGGTCGTTTTTCGACGTAATTTTTTACGCTGAATCCGAATCTGGCCTCAGAACTGACCCATCATGTCGGAATCCTGAAATATTTGAGTTTAATTACCTGAAACATGATGTTTTTTGTCTACTTTCGAGGTCATGTATAGGATTCAAAGAAAGTTGATCAGCTTATTTTTAACAAAAGCATCATTTAGTACCATCCTTGCCCTTTAAAATGAGCTTTCAAGTGGTGATCTGTGATGCTTCCTTGCAAAGTTGCAGCCATTTCAAGGTGACATGATTTTGAAACCCGTTGGTTAATATTGTTGGGTTGCAACCCTTTGTAGGGGATCCAATTCATGTCACTTTAAAATGGCTATAACTTTGCAAGGAAACATCACAGATCACCACTTGAAAGCTCATTTTAAAGGGCAAGGATGGTACTAAATGATGCTTTTGTTAAAAATAAGCTGATCAACTTTCTTTGAATCCTATACATGACCTCGAAAATAGACAAAAAACATCATGTTTCAGGTAATTAACCTCAAATATTTCAGGATTGCGACATGATGGGTCAATTCTGAGGCCAGATTCGGATCCAGCGTAAAAAATTACGTCGAAAAACGACCCTTTTCAGCTCAACAACACTAATCACCTATTCATTTAGATACCTTTTTTGTAAAAAATAATTTTTCCATACAATTTACATGTAAAACTAACAGGCTCCGGCGCCACCTTATAAAATTGAGTTACAGAGCTGAAATTTCGTGAACTTTTTCTTCATATCATAAACTTACTTTTTAAGCAACAGCACCTTAAAAAAAACAAAAAAAAAAAAATTTGAATCACCCTAATATACATACATATATACATAGGTACATATACATACGTATTTATGTATGTATAACTGAAGTAATTATTCACAAAACTTTTTTAATTTACAATTTTGTTTTGCACTTTCTAAATATTGTACACCAATTACCACAAATTATTGAAGTTTCATTTTCAAAAACTTTTGCATCATATGGGATTCTACAAAATTCGTCTACGAAATCGTTCCCAATATCTAAGCCCAACTGTCCATGTACATTATAGCCAGTTCCGAGTATAGTACCACATTTCATTTGCAAAATAGTATGTTGTGTACCAGTAAAAATTTTGTAAGGTATGCAATTAGTTCCTTCATTTTCTTCATTCAGTATTTCAGATGTGTTGCAACATTTTGGCAAATCAATTAACTGTGGCAACGGATAGACTGTAGGATTTTTCAAATCAGTTGCAGTTTTGAACACTCGCAAGCCAAGTTGTCCTTTCGGATTAAAGCCCCAAGTGTAAACATCACCAAAAGCAGATATAGCAGCACTATGCCAACCACCAGCATAGATGTGAGTTATCTTAAAAAAGAAAACTTTTTTACATTTATTAAATAAAAAAAAAACCCATTTGCTTAAGTGAACTATGAAATTTCTTCAGCGTTTAATTAAGATGAAAAAGAGTTAAGAAAATTAAAATTCAATATTTAAAAATAGAATTTACGATATAAAACGCTAAGAAAACTAAAGCAACTAATACCTTAATTCCTGCTAATGCTTCTACTAAAGTTGGACACTCCACAATGCCCATTATATCCAATCCCAGTTGACCTCTTCTAAAAATGAAATCATATATGAAAATTATAAAAAAGTGAATATAAAATTTGCTTACAATCCATTGCCCCAACTGTAAACATCTCCGTTGGTGGTCAAGAGCAAAGCATGTTCTAAGCCGCAAACCAACTGTTGTACACGCATGTGTCTTGGTAGTTGTAATATTTTGCTTGGAATATTATAGACGCCATTTGTGTTGCTTATAGCACATGCAATATGCATTCCACAAGCAATGTGGGTTATTTGAAATCCTTCTGATTTTGGACTTTGTCTTATATCTCCAAAAATGGAACGTTTCTGTGTAAGCTTTTGTAACTTTAAGCCATTGTCTTCAGCAAATTTTACTTCCTGTAAAGTGCTTTCATTACTTGGTAATATTTTCAAAAGTTTACCAGTTTCTAAAAGCACTAAACAAAATTTATCACATGCAGCAAGTTGTTTAATAGGAGTTGAAGTTGATATTTCAATGCTTGCTTTAGATTGCTTCAGCAGAAAGCCTTTTAGCAACAACTTAGTGCCGCCAGCGTAGGCCGTATAGTTCCAAGCAGCAGATACTAATTTTATTTCATCAATATCATTTATGTCAAGACCTAATAGAATTAGAGTACAAAAATGTTAGTATTGAATTTGGATTCAGGGACCTTAGTTCTGACTCACAAATTAGAGAAAGTCGTTTGAAATAAAGGAATAAGTTTGATCTCCAAAGATCTTCTTCTCTAAAACTTTGATTTACGAATCCATTTTGACGTGGCACCTCCCAAACATTTAAGTCTTTCGAATCGTTAAACAGAGAAAATTATGTAAGGTACTGAAATAGAATTCCATGCAAAAAGAAATGGATCAGCCTGGCATGAAAAGGGCGTGGCGTTACGGAAAAAATTTTCTTTTAATAAAAAGTACCCTGGAACAAGAACTGCTCAGTTTCATTTATTAATATTTAGATCAATCTAATCCAGATCAAGAAGGTACTTTCTACAACCAAATTCATTCACTCATGCAAAATTTCACTAAATATAACATTTGAGGTATTTTACTTGTATGGGAGCTGCCACGCCCACTAACGCCATATTTCCAATTTCTAATTCAGAGACATCTTATAGCGAGTAGACCTTGTAAAGTAGTAAATTGCATAATCATTGCTGCAATAATTCAGGTGAAATCACGTTTTCAATTTATTATGCATATGGAAGTTTTCACTTTCACTCATTCGAATCTCATTTATTTTAAAACCTAATAGTACTGGTATCAACACATCAAATTTTATTGAGATCACTCTCATAGTACAATATGTAAACATAACTTTTAGTGTTTTTTGTTTGTATGGGAGATATCACGGCCCACTTCTGGCTTTGAGATAACTTATAGCACGTTATCAGTCATAGTCATGTAGGCGATGTCACTCCTTTCAGTGAATTTTCGTGAATATACTACGAATGAATTCCTGAGGCCAAAATACGTTGCATTGCGCAAAATCGCAAAAATCGTTGGAGCCGTTTCCGAGAAACAGACAAACCATTGTTATTATGTTAATAGAAATAGATTTTATACAAATTTAAGACTAATACTTTTACTGTGAATGCGGTGTAGGGTATTTAATATTTGGTAAGGCCAAAGATAGCACCCGTACTAGTTTTTTATTTTATTTCTGGTTTTTTTTCGGATTAATATTTACGTTAACTTTTTTTATTTTGTATTTGATTGACGGCATAATTTAAAAATACATATTTTGTGTTGATATGCTCATTCACTAATCGCATATAAGATTAGCAACAGTTACAGCATAAGCCAATTATACAGAACAACATTTAAACTTGCAATTATTTTAAGTCACTTTACAAAACATGAATACTCCTAAGAAAGTCAAAATAAAATATATATAAGTAACAGAAAAATACCACAATTAAACTCACTTCTTATTGGTGTAACCCTACTGCATTCTACCTCAGCGCCAAATTGCCCAAATCCATTGAAACCACAAAATGCTAACATATTGAGAGAAGAATCGGTCTCACCTCACTGCACTTTAGGTCAAGTGTAGTCTGCAAAGCTAAAACGCAGCCAGCAGCTAGTCCTTTAGTGCTAACAAAACAGAAAATATCGTGTTGGCCCACTTTTACAGCCGACAGTCTGCATGGCCCAACTAGACTAAATTGACTGATTGGCCTTATTGCTGGTGCGGTAGTCAGTTAGTAAAAAACTGTGCTTAAGTAATGTGGCGATATTAGCGTGACATTTATTGAGTGATTATTAAAATTAATTTACCTACGAATTCAAGCTACACGCAAAAGCAGCCACAACTCCAACAGCATTTGACATTTAACCATTAAAAACTCTAATGGTAAATTGACAAACACGATATATTTAGCAAATTCAACGTAAAAACAAGTAAAAAATTGAAGAAAAGTTATGAAATTCACATTAATTTGTTTTGTTTATTTTCCAAAATCGTCATGGAGACGTGCAGAAATCAAATAGAACAATTAAAATTTGACAACCAGCTGTTGGTTGAAATGTCATCTTACAATATTTACATTCCACCGTTCCAACTTGTGGAATGTAAGGTGTGTGCATTAGCTGATTGACACTTGCAGCATTGGAACTTTGCTAAAGCAGTTTCGCTTATTTACACTTCCGTTTCCTGTTTTTGTTTCTTAGCGATTTCAAAATTATAGCCAAAACTTCGGTGGGGGGCCCTAATTTAAGGACGGTCAAGGTGACTTTATTACGGAATATCCAAAATGTTCTTCGTAAATAAATGCAAAAAGGACGCACTTAAAATTTAAAGCAAGATAAAATTTCTATATCGGTATATTGTTTGGATTACAACATGTATGAAATGCAACTTCATTCAAATTTCCGCCACGACATCTTCTGTTCTACTTAATTCTTTTGAAATAATTTTCGATTACTTTTCTGCACAATTTCAGCTATAACGAACGAGTTTTATTTAACGTATTTAACGACAACACTTCATCAAAATCGAAGACGAGGAGAGAGTGCTGCTATCTTATGTCTGTTTTAGGCACGTTCTTTAGAGAAAAATATTACATTGTTGACTTAGTTCCCAGCTAACATCTTCAAAACTACTAAAAATTTTAATCTGAAACTTTGAGGTCATGTTTTAAAAAATACTATACTGAGGACAGAGTTAATCTTATGATCACCAAAAGATTTTGTATTCAAGATTGTTAAATTAAACTAGAGAAGCTTTAATATGCATGTGAATGTAGACAAATAAAAATGAAACGCGTGTTTTTATCGATTTTTATTAAGTAAAAATAACTTGATTTTACATTGATTCGATACCATACACTTTTTAGGGTAATTTCTTGTACTATTTGTCTGAGTAGGTCAGTTTCAGGCTAAAAAAACTAGTCAAAAAAAATTTTTTAGAATATTCAGCTGCTCCTTTAACCTATAATCTATCTTTCGAACACTCAGCAAATTTGTATTCTAATTAGTCTGAATATTGTTTACTACAAATTAGAAAATTGTATTTTGGATACAAGCTCTCGTATATCATCACTTTTACTCAAAATAATGACTGAAACAATTAAATTTTAATTTTATTTTCACCTTATAGGGTCTTTTATCATTACTACGTAAGCTGCGACCAAATCCTGAAAAAGAAGCTCGCATTCTTTTGCTTGGTTTGGATAATGCTGGTAAGACGACCATATTGAAACAGCTTGCATCTGAGGAAGTAGCAACGGTAAATAAATTAAGTAAATTTTTTGCAAATGGTATCCCAATGAAACCGGCAGATTCAAATTTTGCGCCATTTTTTCCTATAAGTTTGACATCTCTAAAAATTTCTGTCAATGTTCCGATTAGTAAGTATGGAACATTACACAAGAGAACTACGCCATAACCTTGTTAAAACTCACAGTAAAAATAAGGAAAGTTTTGCTGAAACCATCGGAAAACTCAGAGATATCAATTCACCATCGTGTACAAGAATACGGCATTTCAAAAAGTACTTTCCAGCGCATTCTCGCGAAATATTTGCATCTGCCAAAGCACCTGTAGCGACTGATTGTTTGAAATAGCGACTGGTTATAGTGAATGGTTTATTTTATAGAACGATAACTGTTTTCTTTTTCCGCAAGCAACAGGATGGCGCAATATGTCATTCTGTGGTCGAAACAACTGAGGTGCTGCGAGAAAAAAATTTCCAGGCCGTATAATTTTGACAGTATTTGAATTTTTTTATTTTGTTCTTATTTCACAAGTTTACACCAATAAGCCACTAGTGATTACAATGGCGCTCTTGAACGCGAAAAAAGTTTGTCTACGCTAACGAAAGATTTGGATTTTGAGAATCGTTCCTGATAAACAAAAAAGTTTTTTGTTCGGCCTAAGAGCTAGTCAAAAATAATTTTTTTTTTTGTGTGGCTTAAAAATAATTTTTAATTAATAAACCCCAAAAAAACCTATTACTGTTTATAAGGTGGAGATTCAACGTGCTATTGCTACAATCGCGCCACAATTGTGCTGTATCGAAATTTTCTTTTTAAAACGAGAGCTCGCCAGCATAGCCGTATGGCGCATTTGAGTGACACAAATAAAATTACTGTCATATTTCGAATAAATAATGTTATTGTTTCAGAAATTAAGTACGGCGGTCTTATTGGGAAACCCTTTGCTTACAATTTTTGATTATTACAATGCAATCTTCTTTAAAAAGGTAACACCAACAGCTGGATTTAATATCAAATCTGTGGCTGCAGATGGATTTAAGTTAAACGTGTGGGATATTGGCGGTCAATGGAAAATTCGTCCCTATTGGAAAAACTACTTCGCCAACACAGATGTTTTGGTAAAAAAAAAAAAAACAACTTTATTTATGCATACAAATAACTGAAAAGCATTTTTCTTTAAATCAACTTCATACTTTTTTCTTGTAACTGTTTATTAAACTACTTAAACAAAACTCAATACGCTTTAGATTTATGTAATTGACTGTACCGATCGCACTCGACTCTCCGAAACTGGCAATGAACTCTTTGAAATGTTGCTGGATAATCGTCTCAAACACGTTCCGCTACTGGTTTTTGCTAACAAACAAGATTTACCGAACTCAATGACTGCAGCTGAAGTTGCCGAAACAGTTGGCTTGGTGCGCTTAGAGGAGCGCACTTGGCAAATACAGGCCTGCTGCGCAGTTGAGGGAACAGGTATTAAAGTAAGTGTAAATAATCGAACATTAGTTAATGAGTATTAATGAATGGTTATTCCTTTCTCATAGGAAGGTATGGATTGGATATGCAAGAATATGAAAAAATAGACCAACAGCAAGCAGTGTTTCTTGCAATCTTGAAAGTTTTGTGTTTTGATTAATAATTTGTTACTTATTCAAACATAAATATTAAAGTACCTTAAAAAAAATAGTTAGTTCTAACTAATATCAAATTTATAATAAAGAGTAAAAGAAAGAAATTGGGGCAGGATAGTTAACTTATTAACTTAGTTAATAACAAAAAATTTTATAGACTTCTATCATGATTATTACTTGGTCATTGGGAAGCCATGTTTTATGCGCAAGTCCCGCCATATGGCTCACCTAGGTGATGAAACTCAAATTCAACACTTGGCTATACTGGATCGATTTAATGAGGGTACACTAACGATTGCGCCGAACTTATGTGTGGAGGAAAATGTCACAAAAATGCGCCTTACGGCAAACTCTTTTAATAAAATTTTCGATGGCATCATTGTAGAATTATTCTTCTATTGTAGCAATATTATAAAAGGTTTAAGCCTTACCTCAAGAATTGTATATGACTTTTTATAATACACTTGTGACTTCACAAGAAAAAATGTTGAATTTTGTCAAATCTCAGATATTGGTCGTACATTTGCTTCTCCTGAATCACTCTTGTGTTTTCCGCAACCAAATTTGACCACTTTTCTTATTTACGTACTGATTGTGTTGAAAATGTGCCTCGACGCTAAAAATGATTTTCATAGTAGATTTTTAGTTCAAAAGCTGATGTTCCATTTCACTTAAAATCTGCTCTGCTGTTTTGAGTTCTTGAATCAGTTGGATATTATAGGCATGTAGATTCAGGTGCTTCTAAGAGTTAAATTTGTGTGAACGATTACGAATTAATGTATCTAGGTCTTCAAAACCACTTTGCCTCAATGCGGCTATATTTTCAATTAAATGACCACTACGAGGACACTACAAAAACGAACCTGATACTCAAATTTATTTTTGTTGATGATTCTTCGAACTCATTACTAATTTGGAGAATAATTTTGATCAAAAATTCTGTGCGTCTTACGAACTGTTTCAGCATAGCTTCCCCCTTTCTATAGTGCCAACCATGTGTGGGAAAAATGGCGCAAGTTTCCAATCCGACACCCTTATTGTAACACTATTTACATAGGTACTATAGATGCCATCGCCTTCGAAATATTGCTATTGAAAAGCAATTCAAGTTTAAAACAAAGTGAGGAGTCGTCGATACAGAATTCACGTTATCCATCTTCGGTTTGAATTCGTAATGTTGAGTTGAACTTTTTAAAGTATTCAAAAAGCAGTAGTCGACCGGGAGGCCTTATTGTCTAGTTAATCAGTTCAACTACTTAAATCTTATACTAAGCGAAAATTATTATTTTCCAAATATCTATCTTTAGAGATGAATTGTAGAGCATATCTTATGAACTTTTTACGTAGAACCAATAGTTTCCTAAGTATTCAGATCAAAGGTAAAAATTCGTGGACCTACTTATCGGATGATGATTAACAAAGTAAGAAATAAAAATTGTTAACCATTTATTATTCTGACAATTCTCGCAAAGAGAGAAAATTATGCATCAAATACACAAGAAAAATCATAATTGTCTCATATAGTTGAACGAAATGACGATTTCATGACTAAGTTTTACACCAAATGAACTGCCGACCGATCCAATTTTCAGTTCAACTTGAGATTAAAGTGCGCGTGTATCGTTATTGGACCATACTTTGATCAACATACTGCAAGAGATTACTATGCTGACCAATACATACAATATGTCTGGTCTGTTGATTGTCAAATACTTCGAATTGCTAAACTAATAAATATCTCAAAAGCTGCTAAGGATAAGCAACAATTATTAAAGCACACATATATTTTAATGTTAATCAATTTTTTTATATTTTAGTTTCATAATACTATGTATATTTACAAATAAAATTTATTTCTATTTAAACTAAACTAGTTTTCCTCTCTTTATTTGATCATTCTTGTCCCACATCGAATGTTTACAATTCGTTGTGAATATATTCTGTAGTAACCTTAGCTTCTCCTACATGGAAACCACTGCAGTCAACTGGATACTTTGCCTAAATATTAACACAATTATATATTGCATAACAAAAAAATCAATTACGGCTTTCTGTTATACTCACTTCACAATTATATGGTGAATTTATCACACCAAATAGCGTCCAAAATGGTGTTCCAGTTTCAGTGCTAATGAATATTGCAGCGCCCATACTGCCAACCTTAACAATTTTAGGACTAACGCCCGAGATGAGAGCACGCGATTGATCCGATACATTTTGATCGGGAGAATTCAACTCACACAAAACATAACGATCACAATGCTGTGACTTCTTTATGAATCTATAGGCACGATGTACCTTAAGTACTGGTTCAATAACCTGTTGGAGAAATAAAGTCAATTATAAAAATTAGCTCAACATATAGCATACAGAAAATTTTTATTAATAAGTTATAAAAGCGTTAATGCCAAAAACAAACTTAATTTTTAGCATTTTATTATTTCGATTTTATTTCACGAGTTTTTTTTTAATTCTTATAATAAGTGCTTAAGTATAGTAATGAGACTTAGATTTTCTACTTAACACAAAGTTCGTAAAAAATCGTAGTATAAAAATTATACCTATTAAAATATATACCCAAATGATAAATGTTTTTGGAAACAAATTTTTCAAAATTTCAAAAAAGGATTTATGACTCAAAAGTCAGTCTTATATAGCAATGCTTAAATGATTATCCATTTTATTCAAATCAGTGCTGCAATGAAACAAATATTTTCACAAACTCTACATTTGAGCTTCCAAAAAAATCGGAGGCTATGTCCACTTTCTTTCTCATTTTCACATTGTTAAAAATAAAGACCCAAAAAAAAACTCTATCTCTAATAATAAAAGCAAAACACAACGCCATTAACTTACCTCCAAATTGAGTGTATCAGTCAGTTTGTCACTCAATTCTGTAGAATTAAACTGAAGCAGACCACGTGCTTGACCTAATTTTAAGAGTTCCTTAGCGTAGCCTACAGCGGGCTTAACGTACTGACGTGCATCGATCTTAACATTGAGATGATGTTTGGCAACATGATCGAATAAATTTGAAATGGTTTCACTAGCACGGCTTGGATCGAAGAATGTGTTTTTCGGGTAACCTTGAGATTTGAGGAATCCATTAAACATAAGTTGAGCTGTTTGGAAATACCTTTAAAATAAGAAAAAGAAAACAATTTAAAAAAAATAAAGTGAAAGGTCTTTGTAGATGGTGGTGCATAAAATTAAATAAAAGAAAGTATTTGAATACGTTTTAAGAAAAAAGAAGAAATATGCAAAATAAAGACTTATGATTAAATGTAGAAAATGTCGTCACAACACCTACATTTCTTTCCATTTGTCTGGTTCAAAAAAGAATGAAAGTAGTTTTGACGCATAAGAAAGTTAATAATTTTATTATATTAACTTCAATCGAAAAATATCTTAACTAATGCCGTATTACTTCTTTATACATTTGTAAAATTAGATAAATTAAAAACGTGGTAATCATTGGCATAACTAGGTGCTGTCGACTAAGGCACCATAGCACTACCCGGAAGAATTAGTAGACAATATATTACACGCATAATACAAATATCATAAAAACACCGGCATAAATCTCTATAGTTTTACCATTGCCTTATTTTAATTAAATATTTTTTCAATTTTTTCACTTAGCTCTCAAATAATATGAATATCAAACAACTTTTTTCAGGCCAAAAATTAGATACCCTGCATAACATTATTAATATTTCTATAAATGGGAGTTATAGTTAAGAATTTCCTCCCATTTTGAAAAGCATTGAAGGAGCATATAGTTTTAGCAACATACATGCATTAACTTATCACTCAAACCACAAGAACTATCGGGACAAAGTATTGCTTAACATACTGCGTGAATGTCTTAAGCTGTGCTGGTATAGATTCCAGTATTATTTGAGAGTTAAATTCTGTTTAGACAACCAAGAAGTTTAAGAGAAAGCTCAATGACTGCATTAACATGGCTGATATATAATAGACAACGTCCCAGATAAGAGAATGTTTAATTCTTTTCTGTAACATTCAGTATAAAAGCTATTCAAACCAGCAGGTGATCGCCGCTTACAAAACTAGTAAACTGTAAAGATCCTCCCCGGCGTCGAGGAGGCTAATAATTGCTTTAGTATAATTACTAACACAAATTGTTCAAATTTTTACTTGAGTATGGTGGGGATCGACAGCTTAATGTCGAAAACTTAAGTGGGTGGTAAATCATACTCTTGAATCGAATCTAAACACAGCTGGCAGTGACGATCATGCCAACAACTGTGCTACTAAACTACCCAATAAATAGTTCATTGATTTAAGGATATATTTCAGGGTGCTTTTGAAGAGCTGAATCCAATAATACTGTTTTTAAAATATATGAGGTTAAGTATGTCAAAAACTATAACCAAATGCCATTTTCAACATTCCTACAAACGCATATTGAAGTCAAATATCAACACATTTGACATTGGAAAACATCCTAAAAACAATCTGGAGCTCGAGCATGTCATCGTTAACTTAATATATAACTCATTCATGGAAACCTGTCGACTAAAGAATAAATTTAAACAACTCATTAAATATGCTTAGGTCAGATATTCGCAAACTTTTCAATAGGGTCACATGAGCCAACAACTGGTTTGAGAATACAGAAAAACTAAGAGAATATAAGGTGACTAGAAAGGCAAAAAAAGATAAGACATCGGTTGCAGCAAAACTTTACAAGGCATTGACCACAGTTGTTAGGACAACAGACTCATCAACTATGGAGATATAACTGGATTTGAGTTTACTTCACATCATTGAATTGAAGGATGATTTTAAATGAGTCATTATCAGAATGAGTCTGTGATGTTCTTGCACGTACTTTGGTGAAGCCAAATACAAAGCTTAGATACTAAGCAAATTGTAAAATTCCTAAATTGTGCTGAAATAGTCAGCGATGAGTCAGTCATTCAAGTGAAATACAAGAATAATTGGCTGGTAATACACAGCAATTTATAGCTGAGAATACCTCAGTCTTTCAGATAGAACTAGTTAACGCGACTAGTTAACTGTGCGTCAGGTAAAGGGCAGATGCACTTACTTTGACCTTATTTTAAACATCCTAACTTAATTATTTTGATGGGGTACGATCATATGGCAGCAATTTCTCATAATAGTAACAATATACACCCTAAATATATTTACATTATTCAAGTTGAAGCCAATTCAAAAATAGTTTTAAATATTACTTAAGCTACCAAAATACTGCCAAGAAATTCCAAAACGTTTTGCAATTAACGAAGCATGATGAAAGTTAAAGCGCTAATTTGTGATTAACCTAAATCCGCAATTCCTTTTATGAAAATACTTCTGGTGGTATGTATATATTTGCTAAATTGTTGAAGTTCTCTCAAAATAACAACACGAAAGTAATGACATACAATATAAATGTACACTCAGTGAAAAATGACATAGTAAAATAAAGTATTTTATTTTCAATTTAAAATTATCAAAAATATATAATAAATTAACAATGAACAACTTCATATTTACTATATATACGGTTTCCTAAGATTATTAAGTGGATTTTAAAAGATCATAAGCTTAGAGCAAAACACTATTTTTGAAAAAAAAATTTTTTTTTTTTTTTGATTAAATTTAGAGAATGTCGTAGTAATTTTATGTTGCCCATATTCTGCTAGAAAAAACTTTGTTCAATCAAAAGGAAACTAGGAGACCTGCGGCTGGACGTTAACATAGGCCGCGAACGAGTTGGCGCTCGTATCAACTTAGCATCCCACGGACGACCATGCAGAGAGTTTTAAGCAAGAATGTGAATTATATGCCATATGAAATTCAATTTAGTCAGCCAATTCTTGCGATAGGCCACACAAATAGGCTAATATTGGCATTCACACTGATTTAAAAAGAAAACCAAGATATCACATGGGCATCTATTAACGGTAATCCGGAGTTGTATCACCTATCGCATTCCTGGATATGGTTTCTATAAGACAGTGCTACTTCTCATACAGCCAGATATATGAAGTTTATTCCGACACTAACAGCTATAGACTTCTTTCTGAAAGGAATGGCTTACGAGAATATTCTGCAGTGCAAACTTTTAAAGGAATATTGAGTCCTATAAATGTATATGCCTTCATTTCATCGAAAAAGTATAGTTTTGAGAAAACAAAAAATAGCGGTTATCTAAAAGATATAACTTTACACTCTTGACATAAAAAAAAAAAGCAAAGATTTAATATTCTTGTATTTTTGTTGAGATTCGTTAATCAAATAAAATAATTAGTACATTTGTACATAGAAATCAAACAGAAAATAACTTCAAATTACATTTTAAAATAGTAAAAATAAAATATTTTCCCATTTACCATAAAATCAAATTTTCATTTTGGTAAAAACTAACATGAACAGATGTGCGATAATGTGATGGAGTGGTAGGGCTTTGCGCTTGTAGTCATATGAGATACCTCCATGACCATACATTTTATAATTTTTGCAATGTCGCAAACTTTGATTCACATATAAAATCTTTAAAAATCAATGTAAACTCTTGTTGAATCCCAGCTAAAAGATAAGAAGGAAATTCAGATTTATTCTACTTTATAACCAAAAGGATTCGGCTTTGGAGCTAAACCATGAGCGTTTATATGGCTGAATCAAACAGAAACTGTAAATGTTTCTCAGAGTGTATTACCAACAGACCTAATTCACTTACAAAAAATTGTGTACAAACAAAAAGGCAAAATTATACTATGAACACACAAAATTTCTCCAATTTACCCTCGCACTTTTTGGGCCAGTTTTTGCCTTTGACCTACTTTTTAAAAGAACGTACTAAGTAAAATGAAAGAGAGCAATAATCCGGTTGTACGTATTTGCTCGTGTAATAGGCACAATATTTATCACGACATTTCAAGATATGCGGACAGTTTAACTTTGCGACTGTAACAGAATTAAACACCCAATACAAATTTAACTACTGTAACGAACAACAGCAATTATCACACACACAAACTTGAGACGATATCTTACCACTCCAGTTCTTCATGAAGACTCAAAACATGGCTTATTGACTAAAAGCATGGACGAGGGAAGCCAGACATGCCAGTTCTAAATGAGTAGATTCAAAAGTGTGTCACGATACTTAAATTTTTACGAAGAAGTTTGAAAAAAAATATAATAGCAGATACAAATACAAAGTCATGGCTGTTGGCCAAAAGAACATTGAACTAAACCAGCCAGTTTTGTTGCTTTGTATCGAACGTAAACAAGTTTCGAAGCTCTGTAATCTTGTGAGAAAACAAATTAACAGAGAGTCGATAGTAGTAAGACAGGAAAAGATAAGTTCTCGTAAAACATATGATCGAGAGACCACAATAAACTAACTGTTAATCAAACGAAATAGACTGAGCGATTCTTGAAATTCTTCGAAAATATTTTCTTGTACATTGCATAAATGACAGTCACATGACAAATAGAATCTGTTTTTTTTCGGATGTGCTAGATATCTTGGCATGTTTATGGTATACAGTAAGCCCCGGCTAATAGACACACGTTTGTTTCAATTTCTCGCATAACAGAGCGAAAAAAAATATAGCGGAAATTTCATTAACAGGCAGTTTTCATCAGACATCATGTTTGCAAAATGAACAAAATAATGGGTAAATGTGCAAATGCACTTGCTTGCACTAAATCGAACATTGACTGCAATGTAGTATATGATCATGAAATGTCAAACATAAGAGCCGTATATTTTGAAAGTGGTCAAATTAGAAAATTATCGAGCTTATGAAACACTTACATAGTTATCGTTTTTTCAATGGTTGCAACAGGAAATCAAAATTGATGCACACAAAATTGATGCATACTGAGCATATTCCGCGCCGCCCGGGGCGAAGAGCTAATTTGCCGGCCCCTAACCTAACAAATTTCGCAGTTGGAAGTTTTTATTTTCTAAAAAAAGGTCAGCTTTTACATTTCAGAAACCCTAGCAAAATGACACATATTTTTCACATTACACATTCCAATTTACTATTTTCATTTCCTAATAAACTAAAAACAATTATTTGAACATTTTTCTGATCCTCTCCCCCTCTATGTACGCTAATGTATGCAGCACATTTTTTATCCATTGCTGTGGTTTTTTATCTGGAATGCCATAATATAGAACATCTGACTTTCATTTGTGACATTTGTGTATGGAACGCACCTTTTTCAACATACCAGTAAAAAGCAGTATACATAATTTTTACGCTTCCAAAATAATTCCCAAATCAATAAATTATACCCGAACCTTTATAACGAATATGAATAAAATCCACTGTAAGAAACGCAAATACATATAACATACGAACACATTTCTTTTATACATAATAACTAAGCCCACTTTAAAGTGAATGATAAAAGGAAGATACCCTATATATAGGGTACATATGTATATTAAAATTATGCATTAAAAGTTATGAGCCAAGATTTAGGAGCGAGCCATGTGTGTTCGTCACGCCATGTAAAATTACACACGATGATTGCAAATACAAATTATTTTTTTACCTAAGCGTGCCCAAGACTTTACAACTTTTGATATCATATAAAACATAATCTTATGTATATTTCTTATATTTACTTACTTTAGGTAAACTTCTGGATTTGCCAGGTAGCTGGTCCAATCAGCTAAGTACAATGTTGCTGACTTTATCCAACGTCTACGAAATGATTGATTATTGAGCGATTCAAACAATTTGTCATAATCAACTTTGCCATCGCGTCCTTTGAAACCCTATGTTAACGAAATTTATTTTTGCTTATTTTTATGGCCCTTATCAGTAGAACTAAAGCATCAACCGTGCCTACCTGTAGAATTTTATTGATGCCAGATTTTGCATATAGCGCATCAGCAAGATCAGAATTGGAGAAATGATCCCACAACACATGTATGTGCTCCAAAAATGGTGGCAATACCCATGCATGACTTTTATGCTTCTCCTGCGTGTGCTGTCCTTCTGGACCCGCAAAAGAACTAACGGCCTGCATAACCAATGGCAGCAAACTCATGAGGCCACCTTCTTCAGGTTCATCGTCATCTTGTTGTTGATTTATTGAGTTTTCCGAATTGGCATCGCTTGCAGCGCGTTTTTGCTGATGATGTTTTTGCTGTGGTTTGCTATTACTATTCATAAAAACCGAGGCAATTTGGATAATGGAATCCAAGCCTATACCGGAATCAGCACCTTGATTGCTTCGAGCAGTGCCACGTCCGTTAGTATCATCAGCATCAGCATCGTTATTGGTAAACATCTCTATGACGTTGCCGATAATTGATGGATCGAAACCGCCACCACCACCACCACCTCCATTGCGTCCATTGTTTCCAGCGGAATTTGCTAATAAGCTACCAATTCCTGAAAGTATTTGCATAGCACCAGAAGCACCACTTTTACCTTGTGCACCACCACTGTTGGCTTGCATAAAAGTACCAATTAGCGATGCAACTCCAGCAAGGCCTGCACCAGCACCAGCACCATTACCGCCATTACCGTTTTGATTATTCAGAGCTTCCTGTATAAACATTGAGGCCATATCCAGCAATGGATTTGAATCATCTTCAGCACCGGCATTTGTGCGACTGGGCCGTTGGGTTGTATGACCAAAGGATATATTAACACAAAGCAATGCAAGCAAAAATACTGCCTTTTTAACGAGCATTTTACAATATAACAGGAGGAACTTTCACAAAACACCAATTAATTTACGAATTTACGTTATTTTTGTTCGTTTTCTGATATAATTAATGGCTTGATAACTAAACTATAGGGAAGTACGTAGAGAAATTTAGACAAAATATCAGTTATGCGCGTTCCGAATATTAACAGAGCACTTGAGTAAACTTTTTTTTATTTCGCTCAACTCAACCAAGACAAACGGTTTTAATTTAGCTACACACTATACACGTCTTACTTTCCCGGAAACTTTCTATCTTCTGATCTGAAGTGGAACTGTGTAACTCTTCTTAAGCTGGAATTGCAGAAAACTTCAATTCATCAGCTCTTCGCAGCAACAGCAGCAGATCGCTGTTGTCGTCGTCGACATTCATTATGACTCAAGCTTAAACTACTCTATGGCTAAAGTCGCTTCTTTATTCTTCGCACCAAAAGCGTTCTACACTTCGGTTATTTCTTTTTCTTTCAGCAATTGTACGTTTTGCTCCGCCGCAGTCTCAGTCCAATTTTAAGCATTGTATCTGTTGCGCATGCGACAAGGCAACTGCACTGCAGTAGTACTCGTACACGTCAGTCGTATCATAACAAATACAACATACACATACCTACTATGCGTATAACTACTTTGTACCTGTTGGTTTATGATGATAGTAGTAAGTGCTGACTTAAACTACCTACTTTCTTTTTGAGTTATTTTAAGTGAAAGAGAGAGAATTAGGGATAGAGTCCGAGAATTAAAAGTGAACTTTTTGAATTTTATTATTCACTTTGCGTTTGGACAAAATTTTTAAATTGACCGAATTCTGAGAGACAAAAAGAAACTGATAGCAAAATATTTCCAAAAAGAAACCGTTTTGTATGGCAAAATTTTACTTTTTAATTACACAGGTGCACAAGAATACATAGTGCTCAGTGTATAAGACAGCTCTAACCTCATGATTTGGATTCGTTGAATCTAAATTCAGTCGCAGAGTTATTCTGTCATCTTATAATTTTCCGAGATTTATCCGCTGAGCCGAAAAACTCCTTATTTGTTATCTACGGGTATGACATTTCGGCACTTATTCTCGACGTGATAGAGTATTTCTGTGGCCACACATTCCTAAAAATTAAAACAAAGAGAACATCCAATGTATTTTTTATCTTAGCAACCTTAGATTCTACGACCGAACAGCATAGTCTATAGTGCTTGCTTTCACTACCGCGCAATATACATTTGTTATTGACAAGTTTGGGATAGAACGCTGAAAAATTCTAAAGTGCTAGAGAAACTCCACAGCTGGAGTTGAAGATTAAAAAAATCTGTAGAAATAATGGTTTCATTCTGATAGTGGAAAGGTCAAAAATATTATCATGATCATGAATATATGTAAATTGTCTTTCGTCATTTTCGGCACCTAGTATGAATTATCTGAAGATATTGACGTTGTAAGTTAATTCTGCTGCTAAATTTAGATTCAGCACACCCAAAACTGTACCGTGCTTATTTTTTTATTGACAAGCTCAGGATGGAATACTTCGAAATTCTGACGTGGGATATGAGTTTACAACCGGATTTGGATTAAGCATTAGAAAACCCATAAGAAATTAACTATATAATTATAATTAACTATTTCGTTTTAATTATAGAATGACTAAAGCTTACTCATGGGTGAAAAGGATTTGATGGAGAAAATCTTTTGCTAAATTAAATTTCAGCATTTCCAAAACCAAATGCATTTAGTTTCGCTTAGAAACACAGAGCGAAAAGCGACCCCATACTATTAAATAAATACTAAAAGAATTTTCTATAGTTCTCATACAAAAAGATTACTGCTTTACTTGAAATAATCACTTACTCTTCTTAAAGCTTTCATGACAAATAAAAGAAAATAATATAAGAATAAAAGAAATCTCATTGTTTTTAAAAAGGAAATCTAAACGAAATGAAAGCCATAATATAAAAAAAAATGAAAACCCTTTTAGTATGTGAAACGTTTTTGTATCCTACACTGAGGGTATATTCGCTTTGTTATTCCGTTTGTAACGCTTACAAGGGGCCGTGACAGGAACACAGACTACACCTTCAAACAAACTTCTTGGGCAAAATCTGTTCACGGATACGCCCATACAAGTAAAACATTCAAAACGCTATATTGAGAAAGTCATTTGATGAAGTGTAACTCAATACTAGGAAAAACTTAGACAAGCTCTTGGCAAAAAGTTGACGAGTTTCTACGAGAGGTTGTGGCACTCCCATAAAATCGGAAACCCTTAAACGCTATGCTGAAAGAATTATTTGAAGTTATGAAAACTTATTCCACACAAATACAAGAAATGATTCGGCGGGCATAGCACCTACCGTACAAGCAAGAGCTTCGAAACGCTACACAGAGAGCTATTAAAGTAAATGGTGCCAAATGCAATATGGGTACGTGTAATCAAACTAGTCAACACGTAGCGTAATGGAAGGGATTACCTTTAAATAAAAATTTAGGACTAAAGCGCACTTTTACTGTTAACGCGGTGTAGGGTATTCTATTTTTATTTGATTACGGCAAGACTACTCTACTTAATGAATATGTATAAGAAAACCACATTTTTGTACGGAAATTTTGGAGAAAAACTGCAATTTAAAAAAAACTTTCATTACTTTAACAAGCGATAATTCTGAACTGAAAATATGGCTAGCAATAATGGTGTCACTAAAAATTATTTGTGTTAATTACCTAATGTAATTCAGTTATTTTATTACTCTAGCTATATTACTTAAAAAGTGATAAGATAATCTTTGATTGTAAATATTACTCTTAAAGAACTTTTTCAAACAACTTGTGTTCAAAATAGACCCTCGCTCACATACAAGTTTTTACTCACAACAAACAATAAATCTAACTTTTCCGGATGGAACATCGGATCCGGAGCACCCTGCATATTCTACAATAGCGAAAATACCCTTACCAAATACCCTTTTCAACGATAATACATTTATGACCTAAGTGTGAATTAGGTGTAGTAAAAAAGTGTTTGTCGAATAACGTTTTTTTGTCAAAATGTGTCCACTTTTTGTCTGGTTTTTAGTGTACTTGAACGAAATTTGGTTTCATTAACTTCACTATTGCTTTAAGTGCAGCATTTTCAAACTAGCCCTATTTTTGGTTAGACTTGTGAAAACTTGATTGTACTTATTACCTTATACAAATCTTTTAGTAGAGCGTTTTGAAATTAATTTTTCTATGGGAGGTGCCATCGCTTGGCTGTATTACTTTCAATAGCTTAGCATTTTGAAGCTTTTGTTTATATGGGAGGTGACGCTTGCTCGTCAATATTGTGCTAATTTTTGTCCAGAGCTTGTTCAAATAATTCCTGATACTTATATGAAATTTGCTTGCATTACGATAGCTAACTCTCTGAATATAACATGTTAAATGTTTTTTTTTTTTTTTCTTTTTGTGAAAATGATTTTGTCCATTTTAGTCAAACGAGTTACGTACGAGTACATATGTATGCTTGCAGATATGTATATCCTGTGTATCAAATTTTCTCACACGCATGCAGACATTTCTAAATTAACTCAGAAATATATACATACACTTTTGTATGCCTGCCACGCCCTCTTCTATGTGTTACAAATGGAATTACAAATTTATTGTGCCCTCAGTGTTCAAATGTATTTAAACCCCGAATTGGGATCCAATAGGCTTAGGTATTAGACTCTTTTACCCTCCCTGTATCGTTACGTAAATATCAAAAGGTATAAATTGGAGTACCATCTCAAGTCCAGATTGCGGTGTGCTCTTCACTACCCCTATAATACCTACAGCAAGCGTTGAAAATTTGAAAGGAACAGGGAAATTTTAATTTACTTCAAAAAAATCCTTTTTTTCGTTATCTTCGATTTATGTATAAATATGTTAGTCTCATTGGTACTTTGATATTTATTGATACGGGTATTTTTGAAAAGCAACGTTTTATTTGATAAGGCTACTCGTAATTAATTGTGCAGCAAAATTCATATGAATCTTGTGAAAAATGTTAAGACACTCTTACTTTCACTTAGTTGTTATACCTGTAAACTTGAACTTGCAAGTTGCTTATACTGAGCATAAGTGTTTGGACAATTTGGACAATCGCTTGCAGTTGCAAATAGTACTTCAATACAATCAGTTGCATAATTTTTGTTACAGTTTTCAAAAAATGAGCATCACCTACAAAGAGCTTAATAAAGAAATAGCGCAAAAAATTGACGATTTATTTCCCAAGAAAGATTGTTTTATTGAAGTGTTGCCGGGAAGCGTTATAGTACCGCGAAAATTCAAAGATATAGGAGAATCTATACGCAATCTTACCACCTATAGTGATGATGTATGGTTGGTGTCATACCCACGCACAGGTTCAACTTGGGCACAGGAAATGGTATGGTTACTTGGACACAGATTGGACTATGAAGGTGCAAAACAAATGCAACAATTACGATCACCTTTGATCGAGCTGTCAGCATTATTCAGTGAAGATCATCATGAATGGGTTTCGTAAGTACAAATCTATCTACTCTAAAAATATCAATGAACACTGCATTACACCAATTACAGAAACTCTATTGGCAATACGGTTGATGTTGTGCGTAGCATGCCACGCCCCCGTTTCGCACGCTCACATTTACCATGGCACTTACTACCAAAAGATATTGACAACACGAAGCCAAAGGTCTGGTTACTTTATGTATTACAACGGTGCAATTTTTTCAATTTTTTTTTTGTCACTAAAGTTTTTGAAAACTTACCCAATGTTATTAATAAGCTATGTAAACTATATTTTTTTATTTGTTTTTATCTATCCAGATCATTTACACTGCCCGGAATCCGAAAGATCTTTGCGTTTCCTTTTACTACTATTGTGAGCTAATGCACGGTTTGAAAGGCGATTTTAAAGATTTTGTTGATCTTTTTCTAAAAGAACGTTCACCGATGGGTTCCTATTGGAATCATGTGCTACCATTTTGGCAAAGACGTAACGATTCGAATATACTATTCCTGAAATATGAAGATATGAATAGAAATTTACCGCAAGTTATTGCTAAGTGTGCCAAGTTCTTAAAAATTGATTATGACCTCAATGATGAAGACCTAAAGCATATTTGCGAACATTTAAAATTTGACAAAATGCAAACAAATCCATCTGTAAACTTGGAACCTTTACTGAATAATATGAACTCTAGTGTTCAAGATATTGAGTCCCAAAACAGTTACACCAAGAATAGCTCCAAGTTTATACGTAAAGGAAAAATTGGTGATTGGAAAAATTACTTTTCTGCTGAAATGGCAAAAAAATTTGATGAATGGATTAAATTGAATTCAAAAGAGAGTGATTTAGTTTTCGAATATGAATAATTGAAGTAATTGTGTAAAAGTTTGAATAGTACTTTTAATAAAGCATAAATATGGTTTTAAATTGTTGTATTAAGAAAGCTTTAATTTTTTATAAAATAAGAGAGTTTTGAGTTTGAGATCTTAAGTGAGATTGCCTAGGAGGAGTGATGGCACTTTTTGTTGAGAAATGGCTGTCTTTTTTGTAGAAAGTGCCAAAAAAAAGAGTTAAAAATTTTTAATATATACATAAATATATTCAAAGTATGCATGTTTTTTTTTTTTTTTTTTAAAGTTTAGTTGCTGCAAACTGAATTCCTTAAAAATCTCAAACTGAAATTGGTTTTTTCGGCCGTGTTTCACTTAAATGACATACCAACAAATTTTTTATCAACTTATAAAAAAAAACTGGAAATTTATTTTCTCGAAAAAGCCACCTTTTTTGCTGAATATCTGAGAATTGATAGTGAAAAACATATTCTTTCGTGGTAGTTACGGTTCTTTTTTTGTTCTTACAAATGTTTTTTTTTTGTGTAGTTTTAAGGTTAAGTATGGGATTAAAAATTTTGTTCAGCTTATTTCTCTTTGAAGTAAGCTTACAAATGGTTAACAATTATGTTTCCTAGCAAAGTTATAACCAGCGCACTTAGTTTGCAGCAACAATTTTCATTTTGATTAGTTGTCAATTACAAAGCACGATAATTTCATCGTTCTTGCAAATTTGTCAAAAATCGGATTGTCAGTGGGCACCTTAGTAAAGTGCCAAATAGACGTTCATGCGTGCATGATGAATCAAGTGATTGCTCATGCAAACTGACCGTGTAGGTGGCTGATTGACTGATTGGTCATGCGCATGAGCAATATTAAAATATTTTGATATGTTTTTGATTGATCATGCATGCATGATAGTGTGTGCTGAACTTAGCTCAGTTTACATGATTTTTTGACGAAGAAGGTGACAATGAGTGCGGAAAAGAAATTAGAAATATTATGCACTAAAGATAATTAGATAAAATAATTAAACTTTTGTATGAACTTTGTTTTTTAAAATACAAGATTTTTTGAGCTTAAATTAAACTCATTTCATACTTTTTTTTTAATATTAAATGCAATTTCAATTGCCGCACATGCTTCTGACGTCATAATGTCAACACGTTAAAAGTTCAA
This sequence comes from Tricholauxania praeusta, assembly GCA_949775025.1. Lineage (NCBI taxonomy): Eukaryota > Metazoa > Arthropoda > Insecta > Diptera > Lauxaniidae > Tricholauxania > Tricholauxania praeusta. The sequence continues at coordinate 51,093,337 of OX459029.1, forward strand.
CCAAAAATTATATCCATCAAGCGTGCATGAATGGTTTGTGTGGAAATCATGATGGCGTCGTCATTTTATTGATCATGCACGCATGAACGTCTATTTGGCCCTTAATGGAGGGCCAATGAAGTCAAGCGCGGTGGTGGTGTGACAATTTTGAAATGAATACCAAAAATTTTTTTAGTCCCATAAAAATATTTTTGATGAGCAAAAAAAAAAGTTCTCGTTTCTTACGAAAAACCCCAGCAAAATTAAAATAATATTTGAAATAACTTTTATTTTACAATGCAAACATCGAAAGTAGCAAAACCATCCAAAAGTAGTGCATTTCAAGTGAAAAGTAGCAAAGCCTTGCAAAAGTAGCACTAAAGTATGCCATCTGGTAGCCCTACGTGTGGCAGTGTTTAAAATTTGAATATGGTAGCAAAGCACTTTGTAAAGTAGTATTCACTATTTCTATATAATCAAATGCGGCACTTTCGCGTTCACATGCCTTTGCTTCGTATGAATCTAGGAGCTCAACTATGGTGAACTGTCAAATGCCGCCCGTTGCCGCGTGGCCGTGTACATTGACTTTCCACTAAAACACTGAGAAATAATTGATAAAACGAGTGGTTCAAACACTATTTTTCTCTTGCGTACTTTCACATAAATATTTTGAATTTATCTTTAACACTGCTTTTGACATTTATTTGTTAAATTTTAATTTTCCAAAAACAAAACAAATTAAAAAATATTTAATTTTATTACATACTATGAGTATCAAAAAATACAAGGAGGAACAAAGTGTTGTTATGACTTAAACAAAGCGATAAAGCAAGTGTCAACTTCAAAAAAATTGTCAGTTAGTTTCTTCAAAAACTAAATATCTAAACAGAATTGGGACTTGTAATATCGTCCAGTTTTTTTTTATACGCTTGTAGTGAGTACAAAATTATCACTACAAAATTTATCGCAGAGAAATAGAACAGATTCTGTTTTTTGGTGCGATTTAACACAGAAGACAGACAGCACGTCCCAATTGAGTTTAGACATTTAAAACTACTGTTTTCTTGAGAGTTTCACTCTATTGCTTGCCGTCAGATTTCAGTTGGCTATTTTCTCAACATGCATCCCATTCATTTTCACTTTCCCCTTTTGATTTGAATGGACATTGGATCTTGACAGCATATGGTGAGCAATTAGATATTGGAAATGGTCCTGAGCCACCACATATTCAAAATTCGACAAAGTGAAAGTGCCGTCTGTAATCGCGTAGAAAGTAGACTTAAATTCCACTGTTCTTACGAGTGCGCGTGCACATTTGTTGCTATATGAAAATTTTAAATTATCTGCACGCCGCCGCGTTCGTGTACATTGACCCTAAACTATTATAGTTAAGATAGACAGTTTAATTTAATGATTTTTCACAGTGCCACTATGAGCCGAACAAATGACACTATGTGTGACAAATGAAATTATATGTGTCAAAATATTTGTGAGAGGAAAGGAACAAAGGGAAAATTTCTCGAATACTCCCCCTGACCTCATACTACGTACATGACTGAAGAAAAAATATGTCCATTAAATTTAAAATGTGAAAGGGACTTTCATTGTACGTGTTTTACTCGTTTGCCAACACTGATGAATTCGTCTTTTAGCCAACACATACGAATTGAAGAACACAATGAAATAAAGATTGATCCAAAAAAGCACAGAGGAGGAGGAGTCGACACCGTCTAAACCATTATAATTTTAGCTTAGTGACATGCTACAAATATATGAAAATGGAAAATCAAAAAACACAAAAATATAAACAAACGTGGAAGGACAAACCCGCAAAGTTCATAAATCGCACGCACCAGGAAAAAAATTCCTGTAAATTCTTCAGCGTTTTTCGGTTTTTGGTTATATTAATCATGGTTATATTATCGATTTAACTAGATTTGCTTAGGGCGAAATCGCCAAACAATCGCACAAAAATTTCAGTCCAGTTGGAAATAGAACTTGTTTGGTTTAAACAACGCCTCCATCACCCAACACGGGGTATCGAAAACAAATGTATTTTACACTTTGTCTGACTATTGCACCAATAAAACAAAAGTAGTCGGCAACGAAATTAATTTCTTAAGGGGAAACAATGAAATAATTTCCATCTTCGCCAATACTGATAAATCGACTTTTAGCACAACACTGATAAATTCGCTTTTCCAACACTTACGAATTGAAGAACACAACGAAATTAAAGATAAATCCAAATAAAGCACAAATCGTAAATAAATGCATTTTATACTTTGTCGGGCTATTTGACCAATAAAACAGAAGTGGACGGCAACGAGATAACAACTATTATCTGGAATAAAGCAAAAAACAAATTGAAAAATCATTCCTTACGAATGAATAGTTAAAAATAAAAATAAAATCCCCCACTAACGTTTTATTTGCGACTTATAGCCGTTATAGCTCGTAAATTCGTATATTTTTGAGATAAAAACACGGTGACAGGAAGTAAAAAAAATAGTATTTCACCATGTTTCCTACTACGAAAAAGTCAATCAACGAGGACCAAGTTGCTGAGCGCATTCAAGTCGTGGAACAATCCACCAACACCGATGACGTCCTTGATGCCTTTGGTACAATTGGTGGCAGTGCTGCTACAGGAAATTCCAGTAGTGGTTTTGCAAATGGTTTTGGTAGTGCTGGAGGTGACTCCACAGCCAACAGCTTTCACAAATACGAAGCCAAAATGACAACGGAGCGACACGCAGCGGAATACAATATGCGACATAAAAATCGTGGACTTGCGCTAATTTTTAATCACGAGAATTTTGACATCCACACGCTCAAGGCGCGAGCTGGTACAAATGTCGATTGTGAAAATCTTTCACGAATGTTAAAGCAATTGGAATTTGAAGTAATCGTGTATAAAGACCTTAAGCTAACCGAACTTTTAAGTTACGTTAAGAAGGCTGCTCGGCAGGATCATAGTGAAAACGATTGTATTCTAATTGCAATTTTATCACATGGCGAATTGGGTTACATCTACGCCAAGGATGCACAATATAAACTGGATTCGGTATGGAACTTCTTTACTGCTCAACACTGTCCTTCATTGGCTGGAAAGCCAAAACTCTTTTTCATTCAGGCCTGTCAGGGTGATCGTTTAGATCCAGGTGTTACAATGAAACGCGTACAAACAACAGAAACGGATGGTGACTCATCGATGAGTTATAAAATTCCAGTACATGCAGATTTTCTTATTGCTTATTCTACCATACCTGGCTTTTATTCATGGCGTAACACTACGCGTGGCTCATGGTTTATGCAGTCCTTGTGTGCCGAATTTAAAGAGAATGGCAAAAGATATGATATTCTGACTTTGCTAACGTTTGTGTGTCAACGTGTTGCTGTCGACTTTGAGTCTTGTACACCAGACTGTGCAGATATGCATCAGCAAAAGCAAATTCCTTGTATTACAACGATGCTAACGCGCATTTTACGATTTACTGACAAGCGTGCAATTGCTGGAGAACGTGTTGCTTAAAGTTTATCTATTTTCACTGTGTGCATAGGAATGAGAGTATCTTTGGTGCGTTGCTCTTATACTTTTAAACTTTCCATATGCATTTTCTTAATTATTTGCTTAGCTTAAAAAAAAAATCTTGTAAACGACAACGAATACCTTTTCCCACTAAAAATATTGCTTGAATACGAATTTTAAGCAGGTTAAACAAATTGGAACAATTTTTCGAAAGTTTTTTGATATGAAAAATCTTTAAAGATTTCACTTTTAAAATTGCTAGAGCCTTGGAGAAATTATATATGTCACCCTTACGAGCAAAAAAATAACCTTGACGTAAAAACAAATCTAGTAAAACAACTGTGTCACCACCTAAAGGTTATACAAAAATGTGATGTATATGAAAAGTTTCTTTAATTGTATCTTAGTACGCTTTCGGTAATAATAATAAATTGAAAAAACGGTCGGAAGTTTTTTAAAAAAAAAGCCTAAAAACTATGAAAGTGAAAAGCTGTAAGAATGGGAAAATGAAAACTTTGTTTCTAACACCAATATTATGTACCTCATTCTAAAGGTCCATTTCAGTACTATAACCTTGACACAAAAACGAAGGTCATACGACAAACACTAGGGACCTTATCGGGTCAAAATTGTTCCAAACTATTCTCATTATCTCTAATCGTAAGCAAATCTAAATTATAAATTTGCAAGGTATTTTTAGTAATTTATTTTCAGCCAAGAGATCAGCCTCGTTAGAGTGTATGAGGCTCTACTGGTCAAAACATTTAGAAAATATCTGTATATCATAGAAAGATAATGCTTAGAGCTCCGACTCTGCAAATTATTTTTTTCAAGACTCCTTCGCTTTATAAAGGTACTTGGATATGATCGCATTTTCTATCCAAATTTCTTAAACACAATTATTTCTAAGCAAGTTCTGCCATTCTTACCGATTATTTTTTGCTTCTATATATTAATAGATCATAAACATATAGTATATCTGTCCAGAAATTTTCTTGATAGTTTTGTAACTTAAATATTTAAGATAATAAGTCACAAATTTTATACCAATTTTGTATCTTTTCCTTTTTAAAATATATTAAATAAAAAAAAAATTAAAATGTAGTTGTTTAGCAATGCAATCTCTCCATATATGTACGTTGCACTACAAGGCATGGTTTAGTTTAAAAAAAAAAAAAACATGATATTCATTCACCTTGCATAGCCTTTTTTGTCTGCCATCTCTGTATCAAATGTATCCGTAACGTGCATATATACATATCTGTAGTCAACTAGTGTTTCAAGTTCAATAAGTTTTTTTGTTTTTTTCAGATTAAACTTTTATGAGAATCCTAAAATGTTCAATACTTTACAGCACTGAAAATTTTGCTGTCTTTATAGGTGTGATACTTAGATACATACATACGTACACACGTTTTCTAAAGTTGGCTTCAGATTGTTTTTCCTAAACTGAATTATCCTAATTAAGATGAACAATCTAGCGCTAAAGACAAATAGCATATGTAGCCGATCTGACCACTCGGAGTAGTGGCAGTATTGTAGATTTTGGAATGCCAATCGCAGTTTTGCTATCCAGGCTAATAGTTGTGAATTCTGGACCCATAATTTCATAAAGCAGAAAGATACCAACGCTAAGAGGCGCTTGCAGCGTGTACAGTGGTAATGATCGACTGTTAAATGCAGAGAAGCAATTTAACACATGGATGCACCTTATGAGTCGGGTTCAAACCACAGTCAAACTCTGACAGTTGAATTTGAATAACCATAAAATTCACAATTAATTGATCCTAAAATATTTATGAGAAAACTAATGGAACACTTGCACTAGAGTTATTGCTGATTGACTTGCTGTATCCAATCATAAGCCAATATCAAGGAAAATTTGTTGAATCGTCGTCATTGGAAAACATAATTTCGTCAGGAATTCCTGGTAATGAAAATGCTGATGCAGCAGCTAAGGCGGCTCTTAGTTTGCCACTTGTTTTTGAAAACCCCTGCTTGGACTCAGTGATTTTAAGCTGTTTTTATGCAATTCAAAAAGAAAAAATGGAACTAGCCTGGGAGTCCTCAAGCTCTTTTTTGAGAACGCACAACATGAATTTAAAGAGACCAGATTATAATATTCACTTTTCACGCGAAGAATGCGTAACGTTAACTAGGGTCAGACTCGGTAAAACTTTATTTAGTGTAAAACACTTGTTCACAAAATCGGAACCTATGCAGTGCGATTTTTGCAACTCAACGATGACAGTTCAGCATGTGTTGTTGAACTGCCCTTTGTCCAAGTGCAATCAACAATTAAATACTTTACTGGATTGCAGCAAAAGAGAGTCTATTGATTTTGTTAAAAAGGCATTGATGAAACACGACCTATATTCCCAAGTGTAGTCAACTACCGGTGCAACATGGCCTCGCTGCCCTGCACCATTCCATATTTTATAAACTAGTCAGGTTCACCCCCAAACACAGAAGGTTCCAACTACCACTGATCTATGTTTTACCTGCAGATTAAAAAATTAATGACGTAATGCCTAAAAGGTTAAATAACGACTAAACAGTTTCAAAATAGCAATGGGGTAAATCTATAATACATCAAATAAAACATACTACTTTTAGTGTTTCACTAAGATTATACTCTGCACTATTGACATATGAACATATATTAAAATTTCATTATAAACGTTTATAAGACAAAATTTCATTTTAATAGCAAAAATATATATATGTACATTAAATTCACTTTTTAAACTTGATCTAAATAAACGAATTTCACTATAATAAAACTACATCATTGTCAATAATATGAAGTATAAATGCACTTTAGACAAATTCCAATAAGAGTTAACAAATATATTTAACGAAACTGCACTGATGGCACTTTAATTGACATGACCACCTTCTTTTAGCTTGCCAATCAACGCATCAACATCAGGCACTAAAGCGCCCGCTTGACGCACTGGCGGTTCTTCCACAGAAATAATCTCAATTCTTGCAGTTGTATCAACGCCCAAATCTTTGGGAGTAACCTTTTTCAGTGGTTTCTTTTTGGACTTCATTATATTTGGCAAAGTTGCGTAGCGTGGCGTATTAAGACGTAAATCAGCACTTAATACAGCCGGAGATTTGGTTTTAATCGTTTCTAATCCACCGTCAATTTCACGAGTGATCGTTAGGCCAGCATCGGTTTTTTCAATACGTGAACAAAACGTACCTTGTGGCCAATCTAAAATAGCTGCCGTCATTTGTGCTGTTTGGTTGCTGTCGTCATCAATGGCCTGCTTGCCAACGATAACTAAATCGGCTTTTTCGTCTAGTGCCAACTTAGCTAGAATTTTAGAGATATGCAAAGGCTGTAGCAACTCATAGTCTTTGCCAGAAATTTCCACATGAATACCACGATCAGCTCCCATGGCCAACGCGGTACGAATAACTTCTTGCGACTGTGTGGGGCCCACAGATACAGCGATTATCTCGGCAGCAATTTTTTTCTCCTTCAATTTGACGGCTTCTTCTACGGCAATTTCATCAAATGGATTCATTGAGTGCTTGACACCCTCGGTAACAACGCCAGTTTTGTCTGGCTTAACACGAACCTAAAAATTAGAATTCAGTCCGATTACGCAAATCGTAACAGTTGATAATGTATTAATTTTACAATGAATTGTTGAAACCTACCTTCACGGCATAATCAATAACACGTTTTACCCCAACCAAGACGCGTGCCATGTTCTAAGCTTTTACTGTATAATTTAATTTATTTTTATTTAAATACAATTTTCTAGAATTAAAAAAACAAATAATAAAAAAGTTATGTGTCTAGTCCAAAGGTTATATTAGGCTTGGGCAAAATATATCGATATTTGTTTCGATAATTATCGGTGATATTTTTTAGATAATTATCGGTGATATTTTTTATTTTGATATATCGAAATTCTATTCTATTTCGCGATATTTTAGGTTAGCTCCAATTGAAGAAACGAATGCTTTTCTTATAAAGTAATTACCTTGTTAAACTCAAATAAATACAACCGTGGGAGCTTCCCACCTTCTCTGTGAAGAACAAAAGATGACAAAATTCTGGGAATACGCGCTTCTACATGATGCAACTAACTGCAACTGCTATAACAATGCCTAAATACAATTTTAGTTTTAATTGACGCTGGTACCAGTTGTTAGAAAAATCTTTGCCTGATCCATTGCAGTGTAATTAAACTTGTGATATATTAAAAACGTGACGGTAAATTCCAGTCAAGATAGAGAAAAAATCGTCCCTGCAGTTTATCATTATTGTGTTTCGTTTCGAGACACATTTTTTTATTGCAGAAAATCAGAAAAAACATAAAATATGAATACATTACGCAACATTACAATACATAAAGCCCAATTTCCATGTGATCTTATCTTATAGGGCCGGGGAAAAATCGATTAATATCGATGTTCATCGATGTTTTTCAACATCGCTAACTATCGATAGTTTTGAGCCTTAACGATTAAAATCGAATCTATTAATCATTGAATAAATTTTTTTATTTTTCTTTAAAAAGGGTATAAATATAAAAATTTTTAAGCTAATTATATACCATTTTAAAGGGATAAATTAAGCTTTTTTAACGTGCTAAAAAAGTTACAGCTTATTAACACATTTTTATGAAGAAATAAGGCTTTAAAAAAAAAATTGGTCAAAATTTCAGAAATTTCGTCAGATCTCCAAAACTATAGGTCAAATTTCAAAACTTCATACTTCATTATTGTAGGCCATTAAATTACCTTTCTTACGACACCCATATTTACTATTTTCTATTCATTTTTCCAAAAGCTATGTCCGCAACTTTCGATGTATATATCTCTGAAACTAGATCCGAGTGACACTTTTTTTAATTTTTTTTCTCGAAGAGCCTTTGTTAAGTGAGGAAACGGACATAATTCAATACTGGAATAGCCATACAAATTGTGATGCATTAAGAAGAGTGGCCTCGCGATATCTGTTTATTCCGGCTTCATCCACATCATCGGAGAGGGTCAATTCAACAGCTGGCAGTATTATATCCAAAAAGAGAGCTTCACTCTGCCACGAGATGGCTGAAAAACTGTTTTTTTTTTTTCATTTCGATGTTATCGATGATAATCGATTTTGTTGCCAAAAAACATCGAAAACATCGATGTTTTTTTTAACGATTTTTCCCAGCTCTATTATCTTATCCCATATCAGGGATATCAAATCAAATTTTTGTAAGAAAGAAAAAGCATGCGAACAGAACCTAATGCGCTTGGAGAATGCGAGAGTGAATAGCACACATTTGCTATCTTTATAGCATGTGATGTCCTCCCTGATATTTGATAAGATAAGATCACATGGAAATTGGGCTTTAGCAAACGTGCTAACTACCCGACGGGAGCCAGTCGACTGCTGGCAAGTGGGCTCGATGACTCTTATGATCTTTGTCTATACAAACTTATAATATTTACCAAAATAATTTTATTGACTTAATTTTTTCGGTGGAAGTTTAATAAAACTTTTTTGAAAAAAAAAATTGTTTTGCAAAAAAATCGTTGAGAATACCAGAAAAATAAATTCCAAAGATTTATATTTTGAATATCTTTTAAGGGGTACCCAACTTAGATACATTTTTATAAAAGCTATATTCACAACTTGATTTTTTGTTAAAAGATATAATTATTAACTTTAAAACACTTCTTCCGAAAAACAGGCAACTATCACTAATGCAATTCACAGTTCATAGTAAATTTGTAACGTGACTAAATTACAAAGTGTCAAATCATACAGCTGTGAGCTCAACAATTTATTATGCAAATTATGTTTCTGTCACTCTCTTTTCCCACCAAAATATCAAAAATTTATTATTTACAAATTTTGGTTTTTGTCACTCTTTTCCTTATACGATTCTCTCACCAAAATAGAAAACGAATACAACTTTTAAAATACATGATTAAAGAACATGTTCAAATTTATCGATTAGTGGTAGTTTCCATTTATGTGGGAAATAATAACAACACATGTTACCACCTCGCAAAATATTGGAAAATTACAACTTGCAATTTTACCAGCCCAAACAACAATGAATTACATAACTATATTATTTAAATACATTATGGTTATTCATTTTAACACGCAAACCCTCGCAAACTGTGCATTTTTTGCACCCTTGCAAATGAACTGCCAAAAATCGTATGGGAAGTTTTTTGAATAAAGCTCTTACCATCGTGTTTTCCGAAAAATTCCAGTAATAATAATTCGGCTACAGCGATTTATTCAAACAATTTAATTTATTTACTTTTTTCGCTTTTTAAGTTTTATATTTTGACAATTACAATTTGAAATGCCCATCAACTATCATAAATTGCACAAAATATGCGAAGGGGCGTTCATTTGCACCAATGGGAAAATTTCGCTCTTAGGTGAATACCACTATTTTAAGCCCAATTTCCATGTGATCTTATCTTATCTTAACAAATATCAGGGAGGACATCACATGCTATAAAGATAACAAATGTATGCTATTCACTCTCGCATTCTTCAAGCGCATTAGGTTCTGTTCGCATGCTTTTTCTTTCTTACAAAAATTTGATTTGGTATCCCTGATATGGGACAACGAAAGATAGCATGGAAATTAAGCCCAATTTCCATGTGATCTTATCTTATCAAATATCAAGGACATCACATGCTATTAAGATAGCAAATGTATGCTATTCACTCTCGCATTCTCCAAGCGCATTAGGTTCTGTTTGCATGCTTTTTCTTTCTTACAAAAATTTGATTTGATATCCCTGATATGGGATAAAATAAGATAAGATAAGATCACATGGAAATTGGCCTTTAAGCCCAATTTCCATGTGATTTTTCTTGAACTTATCTTATTAAATTTCACAGATTTTTTACCATAATGAGCGAGATGGATATATGTCAATCTTGCTATAAAAGTTTGACAATTCGGTTTGTTTATTTGTAAACAAATGACAATTTTTTTACCAAAACAAAAACTCAAAATGAACCAATTTGTATTTTTTTATCAGAAATAGACAACGGCGACAGAATAACTGACACAGTGTAATGGGCAATGTTTTGGCCTTAAATGTTATCTTACCAACTTCTGCCAACACTTCCATCCACAAGAGTTGTCGCTTTTGAATATTCCTGTAGCTCATTGTTGACATATTCCAAAGTGCAGGCCGTGACCGCAATGCTTCAATAAGCTGCTCTATGTTTCATAAAAAAATAAATTTGGAATAATAATAATAATCGTGAAAGAAAATTAAATAGTACTACCATTTTCCACTAACAATTGATTGTCGATCATGATGGCGCTGATTTTGGTGTTGATGCTGCAAGATTGACAAAAGAAATATGTTAATTTTTGTTAAAATAGCAATCGTCATACTTTTTACTTAACTTGTTTATCTTATTTTTTAAAATTGTATTTTCAACAATTTAAACTAAATTTTGAGAAACTCAGCACCTTATAACCTTTTTTCATTGACTTTTGTTTTTATTTTGAAAACTGTCAAACTTGACACTACATAAAATTATGGTGCAACTATAAAAATGACTGCCAAATTTATAGCATGTAATCAACTTTAATAAAAAATTTCAACTTTTTGAACTTTCTGATCTCCGAAATCACGGAGAATATTACATGCTATAAAAAATAGCAAATGTGTGCCTATTCACTCTCGCATTCTCTAAGCGCATTAGGTTGTGCTCGCATGCTTTTTCTTTCTTACAAAAATTTAATAAGTTCAAGAAAAATCACATGGAAATTGGGCTTTAGGCTTTATGCTCAAATTTATATTTTTGTATGCGTCACCTCATTTACGTTTGCTCATCTCTAAATGTCAAATGCCGGATCTCAAGAGAATGACGTTTTATTTTATATTTGCAGGTTGCGGTTGAGTTTCTTTAACTTTCACATTGATTACATTGGACTTAAAAATGACGACTCCACTGGTTATGCGAATCATGGCGCTTTCTATAAACACGGCCAAGCGCGCCGGTGTCATCATACGCGATGTCATGCAAAAAGGAAACCTTGACATTGTGGAGAAGGTTTGTTTTCCCTCTAGCTGCAATAGTGTATTATTATTTGTATCGATTCTTTTAGGGTAAGGATGATCCTCAAACGGAAGCCGATCGATCTGCACAACGTTGCATTATCGCTTCGCTGACACAGCAATTTCCTTCCATTAAGATAATTGGCGAAGAAGGTGGTTCCGATTTGAATGTGATTTCCGACTGGTTGGTAACTGAAGGCGATCCTGACTTTCTGAAGCTATCATGCCCTGCAGAACTACGAGAGGCTAAAGATGAAGACTTCGTTGTCTGGGTTGATCCATTAGATGGGACATCGGAATACACACAAGGTAACATAATCAACCTATTCAAGTAATGCTTATTGTCTTGATTTCTATCGAATAGGATTCTTGGATCACGTCACTGTTCTCATTGGAGTTGCTATTAAAAATGCAGCTATCGGTGGTGTCATTCATCAACCATATTATAAAAACGATAATGGTGAACTTGGTCGTACTATATGGGGTCTAAAAGGCGCCGGAACTGGTGGTTTCCAATACACTAGGGCTCCAGAGAATAAATTCATTGTAACAACAACCCGATCACATTCCAATGAAATTGTGCAATCCGCGCTTGATGCGCTTAGTCCAACAGAAGTTATCAAAGTAGGTGGTGCTGGATATAAAGTTTTGCAATTGTTAGAAGGAAAAGCACATGCCTATGTTTTTGCCAGTCCAGGTTGTAAGAAATGGGATACTTGTGCTCCTGAAGCTGTATTAGAAGCACAAGGTGGCGTTCTAACCGATATGTTCGGTGAACATTACATATACAATGCAAACGTTGAGCATCCAAATATGAAAGGCGTTTTAGCAACAATTGGAAACGTATCACACAACGACATAGTTGCCAAAATACCAGTAAACGTCTCTAGGGCGATGAATAATACGGTGTAGGTATTCTTTAAGCCAATGCCTTAGATTTATATTATATGTGATTTAAATTTTATTTGCATTTACATTATCCACTCTAAAGTGGGGAATCTAAACTCGGAAAGCTGTAATCTTCATCATTGGCAATTTATTTTGTATTAATACATTGGCTAATATATTAAAGATACAGGAAAGGCTCTATCATTAAAAGTGTCGTTTATATTAAAAATATTGAACTGAACCCAGTAGCGTACCTAGAGGGGCGGCAAAATGATCCTCGGAATGAAAATTTTGGTTTTAGCATAACTACGAAATTTAATTTGAAAGAATGGACCTTAAGTAAAAATTTTTACAATTTGAAAAAAAGAGAATATTTTGGGTTGGCAGGAGATGACAAATTACCTCTTTGTGCACTGTACGCCACTGGCTGAAACCAAATCCAAAACCAGCACGCAATTCAAAATTAAAAAAATAATTACTCCTAAAATGCCAGCTGATCATGGCCGGTGCACAGTATTTTTTGTTTGGATAATTGGAAATTGGATACCGTTGAGCCATTACAAGTGATAAAAATCACTTAGTTAATATTGTACGAAAAAAACTGAGAACGGTGCCAAATCCAGGATTAATGCAAGTGTGATAACATATAAATTTTGTTTTAATTCAAAAACTTGATGCGAACATTTTTAGAAGAAATTGTTTGTCCCTTAAATCAGGGACAAATAGCACATTGATTAAAGGGAAATAAATTGTGGCTCCATTATTTACCAATAAAATTATCGGTTCATAATTCATTTTTAGGAAAAAAAACGTCCCAATCAATATGATTAATAGGGCGGATCAAAATTTTCTTTTTCTTTAACTCAAATGAAAAATGGATCGATAATGTTGTGAGAAAGCTAATATTTATCGCACTTCATCTTGGGTTACCGATTTTAACATTTCCTTAATAATTTCATACATAATCGGTATGCTGGATGAAATTAAATACTGGATCTCATATTTCAAAATATTAGTAATATTCTCAAATAAGGCCCTACGTATGGAACAGTTTGTATATTAAATTCACTCTTTCAACGCACACATGCACTCGTGCGATTTTTCAACACATGGAAGTAACCCAATAGACAAGGGCCAAGGCAAGCAGCGCTTCTAGAAGGCCTTATCCACTCCTTGAAAACGTACTTGCTTTTTTATATGAAATGTCCCGATAAAGCAGTCCTTCTAAGACCACTTTCCGTAGCAATGCTCACAGAAGTACTTGGAAAAAATTAAATTCTAATACATCGATGAGACTTTGAATTAATTAAATTGTTTTCTTTATCCGCATCGTCTCACCTTAAGTTGCGTCAATATTTTTAATGTTTCTTAGTATTGTGACATTGAATACACAACACTCTACCACCATTAACATAACATGAAACAGAATACCAGCCGGCCAACATGTACCGTTCCTTACTGCTAACCATTTTATATGTACGCATAATTTTTAGAAGATTTACGTAACTAATATACCAATTTTATCGCTTACTATTAATTGAAAATGTCATTTGAATTCTTCGCCCTCCTACGTGAAATCCTAAATCTCCTTTCTGTTTATGAGGTTAGATAGCAGTAGTCATTCCGTTTAAGTATTTATTTCCCGTTTGTCAGTAGTAATTTTAAAAATGAGGAAAACTTACGTACCCTTTCGTTTACCGTTTTTTTTTTTTTTGATTTCTCGAAATTCGCCTGAGTTGTAAGTACATACTAATCGAGTTTAGTTTCAATTAACCAATGATGCAATTCTATGGGCAAGAGCGCCAATCGATTTCGCGGAATTAATTTTTCAGACAGTCTCCTTTTCATAAAATCTGTCAAAAATGCTATAATGCAAATAATTTGGAAGCATCCGAATATGAACTGAATCTTGGATAAAATAAACAACTTTGTTATTTCTTAAAATTGTATTTAAAATTATGAAATTTTTAATGAAATGAATCATGATTCCACCAAAGACGATAACTTTGCAATCTCAAAATTCATTCCATGAAAACATCATTCCGTTCCCCTCAGTCAAGTACATACATATAAATACATTTTTTGAGTAAAAATTTGAGTGGAGTCTAATGTTTCCACAGAATAAACATTTTTATTGATGTTGCAATAAGTTTATTTTGTCTCTGATTCAAATATAAAGGATTCTGCAAGCAGTCAAACTCATACCTGTGATTGAAACTTTTTTACCCATCAAATATCAAAAATGATTTCTTTTTGTTTTGGTTTAAAAGTTAATTTTAAAATTAGATGGGCAAACGAAATTATGAGAAAGAAGCATTTGGCATCGCATTAACCTTTATGATTCAACCATGAAATTAATGTTAGGCAACAAAAGAAAAAAGTAGAATTTATGACGGAATAGGTTTTGCAATTAACAAAAAATAATTATATATATAAATAAACATATGATACAAAATAAAAATCAGTTAATAATAATAGCTTAGGTAAATGAATTGTTGAGCGAAGTATTGTTTAAAAATTTATTCCTCTTTGCTTTAGCCATTTTGCATAAATTTGCTTTAGCACCGAAACGTAATGAATTTAAAGACTCCCCTAAACAATCTTGTAATGGTGCAACGTTAATGAACATCAATGTTTTAGAGTTTCCACCTAGTGAAGGCATTAATAAATGTGTTAATTTGGAATTGCGATAGGGTATATGATCTTGCTTCTGCAATAGTGCCAATATTACATTTGTTAATTCCGAGAGCGAACGATTTATATTTTTTGTCTCATTCATACGCATACTCGTTTTAGGTGACTCTGAGCCGGCCAAGTCTACTAAATTTATTGACCCAATAGAAATTTCATTTTTCTCATCATGTGTGCCTATTAATTCAATTTTGGTAACTGCATGGGAACGTGATGAACGATCATTGTTACATGTGGAAGCTGTCGCGCGGTTCATTTTAGCAGTTTGCATAAGACTTCGCAAATATTCTGCAGAAGCAACAGTTTCTCTGGTAATATTTGATACATAAATTTCATTTTTATTGTTTTTTACCATTCTTATTTCCATATCTTTTTGTTCATTGCTTAGCAAATCATAAAGAACTTCATTATAGATTTCTAAGAAGGTTACACTGATTTCGTATTTCCAGCCAAACCGTTTATAGTTTTCTATCGAGTCAAATAACAAATCAACAGTACGAGGAATAACACCTAATTTTGAAGGTATACCATCCATTGTGTAGGTTTTTCCACTACCAGTCTGTCCGTAAGCAAATATACAAATATTATATCCATCTAGCGCCGACTGTATGAGTGGAGAAACCATTTCAAATACATCTTCTTGCATTGAATTCTGATGAAAAACATGGTCAAAACTAAACGTATGTGAGAGAGGTTTACTCGTATTCAGTTTAGATTGTACTTCCACTGTCGCTTCATCCAAGTAGTTCCACCCACAAAGTAACTTATCTTGTTCAAAACTAAGTTGAGGACGGACACGACAAAAAACACGTATATTGCCACGCAAATCCAATACCGCGTTATGTAATTCTTTGCGTTCCATATTCGAACGAAATACTTGTTCTTTACAGAGAGAGTAATTTTCCAAAACTTCTTCATATTTTTCAGTTAACATTTCATTACGTCCACGCAAGTCTACATTTTCGGTAGTCAACGTGCAATGCTCGTTGTAAATTTTCTAACATTAAAAATAAAGGTAATCAAACAATTAATTAAATATGATAATTTATTGAAACAAAAACATCAACCAAAACTAAGTACACCTAATTCTGTTTTTACACGGTAGACACGTTCCAGACAAAACCGTGTAAAAAAAGACGAAGTATGTTTGTACATACATACATATAAATAAGGGGTTTAGTTCCATATCCTTCAAACCTATTAACCTTCTAAGCCAATTCTCTAACTAAATTTCTAAAAGATTACGGTTAATACAAATAAATTTCTTTAAATTTGCAATCAAATTGCTTTTTTTATTGGTGCTAAATCGACGATTCTAGACCGTGTTAAATCAAAGCCGTGTAAAAACAGAATTGGGTGTATAATTTATAATTTATAGCATCAAAAAATACCGATAGAAAAGATTTCATCTTGTTAAAGGTTTTCCTATGCGTAAAAGCTTGTTATTTTTATTTTCAAATTGGCTTCATCCCTCATCCTCGTTTTATTACTCATAAGCAATCTACTCCAGTTTCATCAACATGGATGAAGCCATTTTGAAAATAAAATTAACAAGCATTAAGACACAAAAACGGATTTTAATAAGGAAGTTTTTTTGAAGTTTTAGATTAGGGGGCGTTCAAGTATTACGTAACTCAATTTTAGGGGGGGGGGTCTTGTAAAACGTTACGATGCGTTACAGGCGGGAGGGGGTTTCGAACAACGCGTTACGTAAAATTGTTTTTGAAGTGAAACTGCTTTAGCGGGTGCTGATTTGAAATTAGCTGTGTATAATGAAACGCTTTCTTTATAAGTTGATTGAATAGCTACAGCGAAAATGTTTTATTAAAATTATAAAAGTTGACGGGATCTAGAATAGCTACAGCAGTAAATGATATATCAAATTAAAGTACTCATCGAGCAGAATCTTCTAAAATTATCAGCTTCGAGAGCGGTTACCCAAAAGCTGAGATATAAGCATGGAAAGATTTCCTATTTTTATCATTTCTTGTCGTAGCTGCTCTAGATCCTGTCAATTTTTATCATTTCAATAAAACATTTTCGTCTCAATCTGTCGTGGTTAAGTTTTCTAGAGGTTTCACTTCTACGTGTGAACTGCAGACATGACTTCTTTTTATTTATATAAAAAAATAAGGAATTAATCTTCCGAATTGGCAACCCTTTTCGTTTATGTTTTACGGGGAATCTCTCTACTGTATTGTACGTCATTTTTATTTTGTTTTTGTTGTCGTTAGCCGTGTTTTATTCGCTTTAGTTAAACCTTAAAGTGAATAAAACTCAAAAGTTTAAAATTTTATAATGCTGCATTTGACCAACAGGTGGCATTACAGTGTTTGACAGAAATTCTATTTCAAAATCAGAGCCGGCTTTATGGTCGTGTGGTTGAACGGGGCCTAGCGCGGTAAGGAGCCTCACGTATCAGTACATAATTTTTTTTTTTCGAATTATTGCTGTCAAATCATTTCAAACTGTTTTTATAGTGTCGCAGACGCTAATACCAACTTTTCTTTTCGTTCTCTGTTGTTTCATCACTGTTTTTATTTTTATTATGTGTTTCTATTTAATATTTGGGCCTAGCACTGACTGGGTGCCCCAGGCCTCGCGTGACCTAAAAACGCTTCTTCAAAATTCCAGCAAAGTTGCCATATATTTTTGATTATTTTAGGTTTGTGTCTATGGTGCTTCAAACTTTAGCAAAGACAAAAAAAGTTCAATCAATTGAGCTAGAAATTGAGCTGGTTCACACATTTGTATGAGATTTTGGTTTAACCAAAGCGAATAAAACACGGCTGTTAGTGTTTACGCAGAAGCACATTGATGTAGTCAGTGTTGTTAAAGTGAGTTCATACTGTAAAGTCCTCAAAAGAGGGAGATTTGCATCATCAGCTGTCCTTGGCATATAAAGGCTTTTATACAGACTTGCCAGCGCAACTGTGTAAAAAAATGCTAACGAAATTTGGAAAACGGCTAAAGAGAAGCTAAAAAAAACATGGTCACTTGGGTGTTACATAACGTTTAAGGGGCCGTTCAAGTATTACGTAACGCAATTAGGGGGGGAGGGGGGGTCTAGTGAAACGTTACGATGCGTTACAGGGGAGGGGGGGGGGGGGTTCGAACAACGCGTTACGTAACATTGTTTTAGAAGTGAAACTACTTTAGCGGGTGGTGATTTGAAATGAGGTGTGTATAATGAAACGCTTTCTTTATGTGTATGTTTATTGAATAGCTACAGCCAAAAAATGTTATTATAATGATAAAAGTTGATGGAATCTAGATAATTTACAGCAATAAATGATATGTTTAATTAAAGCAATTATTAACCAAAACCAGAGATGTAAGCGTGGAGAGATTTCCTATTTTTCTCATTTATTGCTGTAGCTGTTCTAGATCCCATCAACTTTTATCATTTTAATAAAATATGTTCGTCTCATTTTTCGCCATTTTAACATATTTTAAGCTTAAGCAAATGTTTATTACATTATGTGTGATTGTTTATTAAATAACAATATAAACAAGTTAAGGTATTAATTTCAGTCAGGCCGAAACTCACATACCCTGCACTGCACTCAAAGTAGGTACATATATTTCAGTAAAAAAAGACGTTGAAGAGGTTAAATAATTCCAAAAAAGTGTTAAATGTTTAAGAGGTTGAAAACTGTTGAAAAAGTCGTAAATATATGCAAAATGTTAATGTTGAGAGAGGTTGAAAAAGTCTAAACAATTTAAAATCGATGAAAAAGTAGAAAGAATAAAGAAATTTCATCACAATATCTTGCACGGCTTACGAGATATGGTGGTATAGAGGTTAAAATTTAGGACCATGCCACGCGATTCTTTGGAAACTTGAAACCTAGCCTAATCTTAATTTAGTTCAAATGTACACCTAATCACCAAGTATCATCAAAATCGCTGCATTTTTTTTCAAAATGGGATTGGGCAAATATACATAGAGTATGGGCGGTAGGCGTGTCCATGAACCGATTACGTCCATTTTCAATAGCAAGATGCCTGCAAGAAGGTCTGACCTGAGTGTGCTAATTTCATTCAATTAGCTTTCTTGGTTTTTCCGTAAACTTGATTTGAACAGACAGACAGACGGACATAGCTAAATCAACTCAGGTGGTGACGCTGATCAAGAATATATCTATATACTTTTTCATACCTACCACCGCCCTCTTCTATGCGTTACAAACAAAATGACAAAGTGAATATATTATATATATAATAAAGAAAATAAACAACATACGCATTCCGGTACTTTTCGCAACATAATTGTGACTTTTAGATAAATATGGTCACTTGGGTGTTACGTAACGTTTAAGGGGGGGGGGGGGGGGTAGAGGAAAACGTTACGGCGCGTTACATAGGGGGGAGGGGGGGTCAAAAATCTTGGAAAATTGCGTTACGTAATACTTGAACGGCCCCTAAGGAGGTGGAGGAGGGGAAGAAAGGGGAGGCGGGGGAGGTTACTGAAAAACGTTACGACGCGTTACATGGGGGTGAGGGAGGTTCATATACAAAAAATTACGTTACGTAATACTTGCACGCTCTCTTACAAGGAATAATATACTTCGTTTCCGTTGACATTTTTGTCGCATTTAAATTTATTTCCAGCCCGCCGTATATGGTTAACTTACCGTATGTTTTTCTTTTAATTTTTCTAATTCATCTTTTGTTTTTTCCAAGCAATTAGTAATTGAATCAATTTTAATAACTTGAGACTTTACTTGTCGCTCCAAGCATTCAATTTTAGTTTGCGCATTTCGTAATTGATCTTTTGTAGCAAACAACTCCGCCTGTGATTCTTCTAGCTGTTCTGGCATACACTCCAGATTACACATTTCCTCTCGATTTGCTTCATATTTCTCTTTCAGAGTTTTATGTTTTTCTTGAAGTTCGTGAAAGCGAGCTTTATAGTCATAGCTTGGAATTTTTTTTTTAATAAGAGGCTTTCCAGTACATGTTGTGGATGCCGATATTGAGGAACTTGCACTAACGTTATCGTTTAGTTTTCTTTTGCCAGCATCACCAGTTGTTGTAGTTTTAACGCTATTAGCTTTTGTTAAAACGGTACGTTTATTGGATAGAGATGTACTGCTGCCATTGGATGCTGCTGATATTGTTGTGTTGCCAATACGTAATGGTCTAGAGATGACATTGTTATTCATATTACTCAATGTAGAACTGGGCTGTAGGTATCTTGAAGATTTTGCAGGAATTGGTGCTAGAGTTGGTTCAATGCGTTTAAATGGACGTACTATATTTATATCGCAAGCAGAGCGACTACGTCTTAATTTTGTACGATTTCCATGGTTTTCAATGTCGCGAGACAAGTCTGGAGACATTGCACGTTCTGTAAAGAAACAAATTTACCAGTTTTTTTCTGCATATGTTGAAAATAATATCGTCGACATAGGACACGATACTGAATTGTTGTTTTCAAAAAGTGTCACAACGAACAAAAAATTAGCAAGACATCAGGACATTAAAAAACAGTTTTAAATATTCAAACAATAAACGAATTACAACTAGAATACTGAATGACTCGAACAGCAAATAAAACCGAAAACATTTTTTCCTTTTTAAGGGTTTCAAAGCATTTTCATTTATTCTATAAATTCAAATTTATTTACTAAAAATTCTGTTCTGTACGTGATTTGAAAGCCATTGCATTTTCCACCACTTTTTCTGTAAGTCTACTATTTTCAAATAAAAAATAAATAAGATAGCAAACAGTTAACATTTTTTTTTAACAAAAACTCTAATGTGTTAGACTGTCGGTTATTTCCAAAATTTCTTTAATAGTACATTATAATTTTTGTTAATAATATATTTGTCCGGTATATACCAAGTACTAAAAGTTATCCTCGTATTTATTGTTATTCGAAAACTAGCAACTTACAGACAAAAAGGTTTGACATTTTTTTGGCTGTCTTTTAAGAACAAAGTATGATGCACATAATGTAAATTATTTTTTTCTTAAAAGTTCATAAGCCAAAGAACAAAACGTTTTATGGATTTGTTTCTGTAATATTTTAATTTGGTTATAGCCTTTGTCTTTTATGTATGTACCAAATCTCATTCATCTGCGTCAAATAGTTGATATAAAAAATTTCGTGGAGGCGTGGTATTGCCCATTTTTTCATTGAAACTTTATTTTCCTCGTAGCTTTTATATATGTACCAAGGTCTTATTCTGCCGATGTTTTTTAATATCTTACATTTTATATCAGATATCGGATATCGTACTCATACACTAGAGAACTACTAAAAACAAAAATTAAAAGCAAATTGTATGCCTTCTTAGTAGGCATGAGAGTCGACCATTTTAACAGGACTACTGTTGGATAGCATGTTTAAAGTTTGCCACTAAATACTTTAGTTTGAAAAGTAGCAGTGCCACGCAGTCTGTCATCGATTTAACTGTTCCTATGAAAATGTCTAAAAGATATTAAGGAACATATTCGAGCGAGAGAGAAGAAAACCTAGTAACTGGTAGGCAATGAGCTCCTACTGAGAGTCTAAATTAAAATATTAATGGTGTTCAAGCATTATCATATACCGATGGCATAAATGCGTATATATACGCCATTTTTGCATGAAGCACCTGTCTTTAGTTTTCAGCATATGCCGTATAGCGATCGGCTGTTCATTGAATATGGCAGTTTTGATTCAGAGCTGTCAATTATTCCCGAAATTAATTCTTATATATATATGTATATATAAAAATGCCGGAAAAAAGTGAAAAAAATATTATTTAATTGATACAACTTGCCCACAACGAATTGTTAGTGTTACAGTTCTTTGGAAACATGACGCTACTTTTTCTCTTTTGCAATAATCTTCAACTAATCATTTAAACAACTCACGAAGTAAAACTACATTTTGGAAGGACTAACAATTGCGATAACTGCTGTTGTTGATCCGTGTTTATTATGCAGTACCAAAATCTAAAACTTTCCTGAAAAACGTGTTGCCGAATTTAGATGAAAATATATTCAAACAAGTTGTTAGTGTAAGCTCGACCATTTTTAAGTTATACTTTAACTTATCAAGGATGATTATCATTTAAAATACATATATTGGAAATGTGTTTGAATTCCGGTAAAACTTAACGCCCGAACTTTTTCTCTGACCTATTATTAACACTTTAGAAACCAAATGAATACCATAACTGTAAATTAAAGTATTCAAAAAAAATGTACCGACCAAATCCACCTCAAACCATGCACGCGGATTATTTTATGTTACGGAAGTGGTTGCCGATAAAATATGTTGTTTTTCAAAGGATATAAGGGGACCCATATTTCCCCGATTTGATTAAAAAAAAATGTTTACGAAGTTATGACCATTTTAAGTTATGCCCATTTTAGGATGAAAATTGTTTAAACAAAGTGGCATTTCCATCCAAATACATATAATTAACTTTTGTCTCTTGATTCGCATAGAACTTCTTATTCTGTTAGAATCTGTAAAAAAAATCTCAAAATGGTTGAAAATTAACAGAGTTATAGCGATTTTTATGAGAAAAAACATAGCTAATTTTCTGAAAAGCCCCACCTTTTTTTTCGCTTAAAATTTTATTTTGGACGTGTACTAACATAGGAAAGAGATGATATGAGTTTAATGCGCGCTTAGAGGCATTTGCGGTGAGGAGAATTTTGTTTCCAAAAAAAAATATTTAAGTTTTTGTTTCAACATTGCCAGCTATCTGTGATACCACTACTTTTAGCTTATTTTAAATAAAAACATCATTTAGTACTTATCTATTATATTATTAGTGCTATCCTTTGAAAAACATATTTAATAGACAACGAATTCCGTAACATGAAATAATCCGCGTGCATGGTTTGAGATGGATTTGGTCTAACATAGAAAAAATTTGCTCTATTTTGCATTCTTAATATCCTTATTATGATAGCGATAGCGAATGAAAGAATGTACTTATGTACAATTCAGTCGGTGTATCGTGCTGCATTCTAAGTTCGATCTGTCTTAAATGCCTTCTACGTAGGCCTCTACGGAAGAGGGCTTGCTAGCACTGATGGAAGGAGTATCAATACACTAACATTACTGTATCGATGTTTCGAAAACCAAACGAGATATCAATATTTTTTCATTTAACATTTTCGACTTATTTTGAGGTGTCAAAATCAAAAAACATTGTAAAATCGCGGTGCCACGGAAATCGTAATCGTGCCGGGACGGGCTTTGGCAAGGAAACTCTGGTTGGTTAGTTTAACCAAAATGCATCTCTATCCCAATCTTATACACTTTATTTTTCTACAGTGAGCTCTTGGGCTAATAGCTATATCTATATCTAATAGAATTGTAAGACAATATGCAGTTATCAGCATTGTTTTATTAGCTTAGAAACACTGATCAACGGAACCTACGATGCCGAGTCACTCACAAAACATGTAGGACGACAAACACGTAACAACACAATAATTCTCCTACCGTCATGTGAATGATATGATGGTGAAGCCAGTTTTGGCGATAAGTTCTTTGCACCATTTTCAGACTTACTCATAGTACCATGCCCAAATGCTGAAGGCTTTATTCGATCTGTGGGCAAAATGGTCTTCGGAAGCAACGTTTGTAGTTTCCGGAATGATGTTGGTTTCGGTAACTTGGATTCCATTATTATATTTTTACTTGAGGTTTTATACAGATAAATTAATTTATGAATAATACACACGGAACACTATCAAGAACTGGACTGGATTAAACAAATCCGCCGTTAAATTTGTACAGTTCCTTTTTTTACTCTGACAAGTTTAAATTTTTTTGGAAAGCGTTCTGAAAAGTGATCGGGCATTGCGGATAAAATACTTAAGTCATGTTTTATATTTGTTGTTACTTGCTTACACGCAGCGTCGACTTGTAATACCGACGCTGAAGCTCGCTCATGTTCAGGCACTTACACGCGCATACGCCGGCGCTGAAATGGTTTTATTGTCGACGTAGCTTAAAATTATGAAGGAAAACTAGTAATAATAGAATTTTTATTTTAAAATTTATTTATGTTAAATTTTAAAATTAATTTTAGCATAATGCATAAGCATTTTTGATACTTAAACGCCGACGCACAAATCCTAATTCACACGAAAGCGAACTCTGCATCGACGAATCACGCCGACGTAAAAATGCCGAAGTATTTCACATTAACATGACTAAAAGGTTACTCCGCAGTCATATATGCTATTTACACACACCGAATTTGAGAGTCGACGTATGACTTCGGAGTAATTTTTTGTTGTGTAAATGCGACTTACGTCGGAGTGGTAGTTCGGTACTTCTACGTCGACGTGGTGAGTCGATGCACAAGTTCGCTGCTGTGTAAATGAAGAATTGAGCGCCGACGTTCGAAAATCAAAAATGCTTATATTAATGTGTAAGTAAAATAAATGTTTAAAACAGCATTAAGCTAAAATAAATATTGAAATTTAACAAAAATAAATTTTAAAATACGAAAGCAAAAGAAAAATAAGAGAAAACATCTATTATTATTAATTTTTCTTTTTAAACTTAGACTACGTCGTAGCAAACTATTTTGTTGTTGTTCGTTTTGTCATCAAATAATGACATTTGAACGTCGACGTATCTGTGTGTAAATGCCTGAATAAGATCGAACTTGTGAGTCGGTGTTACAAGTCGACGCTGCGTGTAAACAAGGTAATATATGCTATTTACACACACCGAATTTGAGAGTCGACGTATGACTTCGGAGTAATTTTTTGTTGTGTAAGTGCGACATACGTCGGAGTGGTAGTTCGGTATTTCTACGTCGACGTGGTGAGTCGATGCACAAGTTCGATGCTGTGTAAATGGAGAATTGAGCGCCGACGTTCGAATGTCAAAAATGCTTATATTAATGTGTTAGTAAAATAAATGTTTAAAACAGCATTAAGCCCAATTTCCATGTGATCTTATTTTATCTTATTTCATCCCATATCAGGGATATCAAATCAAATTTTTGTAAGAAAGAAAAAGCATGCGAACAGAACCTAATGCGCTTGGAGAATGCGAGAGTGAATAGCATACATTTGCTATCTTAATAGCATGTGATGTCCTCCCTGATATTCGATAAAATAAGATAAGATAAGATCACATGGAAATTGGGCTTTAAGCTAAAATAAAAATTAAAATTTAACAAAAATAAATTTTAAAATACGAAAGCAAAAGAAAAATAAGAGAAAACATCAGGTGTATAAGTATAAGTAAGTATAAGTAAATGCCTGAATAAGATCGAACTTGTGAGTCGGTGTTACAAGTCGACGCTGCGTAAGCAAGGTAATACGCCGACGCCCAAATTCGGTGTGAGTGAATATTGTAAGTGTCAAACTTACTGAACACAACTGGGGCGAGAGCGATGGTTACGAAAAAAAAGGGGTTTTTGACAAATGATTTTTTAAGCTCTTTATCTTTGTATTGTCTTATTTTTCTTACCAACCATGTTACTTCCAATTTTTTGGAAGATGCGAAACCCACGCTTTAGAGAAATTTTTTTTAAATACTCCACCTTTGTTATTACACCATGATAACAACAACGTTTAATTAAGAAACAATAATAATTAGAGAGTAAGAGAGTAGCATGTAGATTTTTTTTCTCGCTATGACAGCGCTTTTGCAGTCGATCAGTGTATTTCTTTAAAGAATAGGAAATCTTTCCACCCTTATATCTCAGCTTTTGGTTAACCGATCTCGAAGCTGATAGTTTTCGGACACTTCATTCGGTGAGAACTTTAATTTGATATATCATCTATTGCTCTAGCTATTCAAGATCCCTTACCTTCGAGGAAAAAACTATAGTAAGTGAAAGTGCGGCTAAAAAATAGTGTCGCTTTTTGCGTTTCAGTATACACTCCTTATGTTAAATCACACCCGTGCTTAAGAATTTTCACTTCAGAAATAATTAATTTCTCAAAGTGCTTCAGTGGCTCCAATAACTTCTGTGGGTCACCATTTTGATGGAGACTACGTCACCTTTCTTTTTTTCGAACAAAAAAAAAAACCAAAAACCACTCAGAAAAAAGTTTTATATATGTATTACTACAGCTTTTGAGTTGTTTGAAATTCAATTAGACGAGATCACTACGAGGCATACTGGAATCGTTGTTGTCTTAGGTGGGGACTTTAACGCACGAGTGGGCATAGGCGGTACAGCGGACTTACTCCGCGAGTTAGGCTCATCCTTATCGCTCTCAAGAAATACAATGAACACTGCTTTAAATTACCGCATAAAATACTTATGTGACTTTATGGATATCAGTGGGTATGTTTTAGTTAATGGACGCGCACCAAGAGATCAAATGGGTAACTTTACTTTTATTAACAAAAATGGAGAAAGTACAGTCGATCTAATATGGGTTAACATTCCTGCAGTAATTTACATTACAATAATTTTCAAAGCACAAGATTTCTCAACTTAATTATGTAGACTTGAAAGCGAATTATTCCAAAATTATTCTTTAAAAACTGTTGATCAAAAAATGATATTATTACTAACGCTATAACAAAAAGTGTTATAAATAATAAAATGCAAAAATCAAGACAAAAACGTTACTTAAAGCACTGGTATGATGAACTGTCATGCTTAAAAGAAGTCAATAATGCTATCAAAATATTCAAAAATAGTTGATTTGAACAGAGCAACAAAACCGTTTTTTTTTAACCTTAAGTCAAGCTACAAAAAACTAATAAACAAATTTACCAACGTAAAAAGTTCCTTCCTCGATTTTTTATATCTGATGGCAGATTTTGTCACATTGAAATCTAGAGTTAAACGATTTCCTTGAACACCTTCATTGAGTTATTTTAATATCTTAACTTTACTTAACTTCCAAAGACAAAGTATTTTTTTACGTTTATTAGACTTATTAGTTAGCACTTTCTCTTAGACATACTAGTTAGCACTTTCACTTTAATAAGCTTTCGTTTTCACTTTTCAATCAATACTCCCCGAATAATATACATATGTACGTACATATATTGAGTGCGACAAACAAATACGAGAATGGTGATTCCTCGTTTCTAGTTTTATTTTTTTGAAGTTTACAAAACAAAAATTGGAATCGCCAATGTGCAAAAAACTTAAGAAAAAAACAAATCTCTGAAATTACAATTTCTAATTTTAGAGTGTTCAATGCAGAACAAAATCAGGTTCTAACATCTGGAAGATTCTAATTCCCAAGAGTTCTAATTTGTGAGTGTCAACTGTATTGTTAATTCCACAATTTTGTATTCTATCAAAAATATTTATTACCAGCATTACCCTGTGCGCATCGCTTCATCTCAACCGTGGTGTATATTCGATGTGCAGTCTTCGTGAAAACTCTATATATAAAATACTTTTGTATGAGGACTACCCTTAGTATGCACCCAAAATAAAATTTTTACAACCTAAGCAGTGCCTCTCAATATAAAAACCACGTGGTGTAAGTTCCATGAGAATCGATTAAGCGGTCTTCGAGAAAATGATATTTAAAAATATTTTTGTATAAGGGCCACCCTACTTATGCACCCTAAATAAAAGTTTTGTAGCCTAAGCTATGCCTCTTAATATAAGAGTTACGTGGTGTTAAATCGGAGTGTATCGACTAACCTGTCTTCATAAAAATGATATTTAAAAATATTTTTGTGTGAGGGCCACCTTAAATAAAAGTTTTGTAGCGTAAGCTATGCCTATTCACATAAGAGCTACGTGGTGTAAATTCGGTGAGAATTGACTAACCTGTCTTCGTAAAATAGATATTTAAAAATATTTTTGTATGAGGGCCACACTAAGTATGCACCCTAAATAAAATTTTTACAATCTAATCTGTGTCTCTTCACATAAAAGCCATGTGGTGTAAATTACATAAAAATCGATTTAGCGGACTTCGAGAAAATGATAGTATTTAAAAAATATTTTTGTGTGAGGGCCACCCTAAATAAAAGTTTTGTGGCCTAAGCTATGCTTCTTAACATAAGAGATACGTAGTGTAAATTCGGTGTGAATCGATTTATTTGTCTTCGTCAAAATATTTAAAAATATATTTGTATGAGGGCCACCCTAAGTATGCACCCTAAATAAAATTTTTACCATCCAATCTGCTGGATAGTTTCCGCGTGCATAAGAGACAGACAGACAGACAGACAAAAAATTAATTTTATATACATAATAGATTATATTGCTAACTCTCTCCGATTAAGATTTCATTTTTTGAACGGGTAATATGTATTTTCGTTTTATTTTTAATCGTATACATACACATTCCAAAATTATGTTATCTATTAATCTTTCCATGTTTTTAGATGAAATAAATTATTAGCGTTAAAAAATTTAAATTTTGTACCTAAATATGTATAATTATTGCGCTGCTACGACAAAGGTGATTAAGCAGTAAATAATAAATATTGAATGAATTCTATTAATCCTGATGGAAAAAAAAAAATTAAATATCCCTAATACATATTATGTATATAGTATATTAATAACTTCAATTTTGTAACTCTCTTTTGGAATATCAAGATCTTCATCAATATCGTTTTAGAAATCTCCTCCCGTTTCTCACAATTAAGCCCTTATATTCTAAGATCATATAGTCCAAGAGCCGGCTGTAGAAAAGTCGAGTGTATAAGATTACAGGATGGGATGCATGCCAAATGATAGAGCTCGACGAGCCTAAATAGAATATCTAGGGTTGCCTTGCCAAAGCCTGTCCCGATGGCCGAAAATGCCCGAATTTTAGCCAATTTTATTGTTCTAATTAAAACTGTAGTACATAACAGCTCGAAATGAATGCCAAATGATAGAACTCGAAGTGGCCTAATTATAATTTAATTGCATTGTTGAATCCTGTCCCAAACATGGGTTTTCACCGGTTTTTTAGGTCAATTTTCATTAATGAAGGTAACAGCTTGAAATTTGTGCAAAATGATAGATATCGAAGAGCCTTAATAGAATATATAGGGTTGCCTTGTAGAATACTGTCCCAAACATGAGTTGCCACTCATTTAAGAAAAGTTGACCCCAAAAACGGGTGTCAAATAATATTTAGGACATGATTCGACAAGGCAACCCTACATATTCTATTTAGGCTCTTCGATATCTATCATTTGGCACGAATTTTAAGCTGCTATCTTCATTAATGAAAATTGACCCAAAAAACCGGTGAAAACCCATGTTTGGGACAGGATTTAACAATACAATCCCAGCTACTATATTTAGGCCTCTTCGAGTTCTATCATTTGGCATACATTTCAAGCTGTTATATACTACAGTTTTAATTAGAACAAAATTGGCTAAAATTCGGGCGTTTTCGGCCATCGGGACAGGCTTTGGCAAGGCAACCCTAGATATTCTATTTAGGCTCATTGAGCTCTATCATTTGGCATACATCTCATCCTGTAATCTTATACACTCGACTTTTCTACAGCCGGCTCTCAGCCTAATATATATTGTATCAAAATTTTGAAAAAATACTGATATATCATTGATAAAATGAAATAACTTTTTTATTGAATCAACATTATTTTTGCGTGTAAAAATTAAAACATGGTATAAAGGTAAAAATTGGTAAAATTATACAAAAGTAGGTAACTTTTAACGACTGTCTCTCAGCCAATTTTCATCAAAAATACTTTTATGACGGAGACTACGTCACCTTTCTTTTATGCGAAAACCATTCAGAAAAAGCTATACCTAAAAACTCAAAAAAAATTTAAAAATTTAAATTTACGGTTTTTTTTATAGTTTTTAACTTAGTTTTGACTTTATTAAGCGCCATTTCGATAGGAAATTTTGTTCTCTACAAAAATTCTGATAATGTGTATATACTAAAAATATACAACATAGTTTTTGAATTATGATTAAAGAAATAAAAAATGGACAAGTTAGCACCGTTCTCAGAAGTCTAAACATAACTTTAATCACACTTTTGAATTTAGCATTTTTAGATACAATTGAACATATAAAACAATAAAATACCTTTAACGAATTAATTCCTTTTACCAATTTTTTCAACATAATCAATAGCCTATTAGTTAAGAATAAACATGTAATCAAAAAATATCAGTAGATCCCAGTTTCGGAGATATAGCCGTCGAAGGCTGCGGATATGGCTTTTGTAAAAATCAATATAAGTTAAAAACCCCTAAATTGATATCCAAATGATTGGTGTCGTATGAAATATAATTTAATAAGATACAGTATTGGTGAAAAGATTTTTCAAATTTACCCTATAGTTTTGGAGATGTGATAATTTTTCTGAAATTTTTATATTTTAACAAAAAACCGTTTTGTTCAAAAAAAAATGTGTTTATAACTTATATTTTTTTTTAAGTCTAAAAAGCCCAGTTTATTTGCTTTAAAACGATGTATAGTTTGTTCTAAGTTTAAGAGGATGGATGGCCATCTCAATTTTAATAAATTTAGTTTATAAAAATATATGTCTGCTTAATCAAAAAATCTTGTTAATGAGAATTAGTACTATCCTTCCACTTTTCGCGTGCTTCTAATTTTGCTTCAGGTACAAGCGAGCTTTTTACTCCACCCAAAATATTATTAGTTGCTTGTGTGGCCAAAACTGCTGGGCAGACTACTAATTGTGGTATTTGTCTCATGACAGCTCCAACTGCTCCTGTATAACCTCTTTGATCATGTTCAGCAACAGCTATTTCTATAAGCGAGTTCGCGGAGTCATTAAATCCCTCCTTTACTATATTATATGCGTTTGTCACACCTTCTCGAATATCTGTTGGCCTTTGTGGCCTTTTCCTTTTCCCTTTGCGAGTATTACGATTTCGGCTTACTGTAGGACCAGGAGAGACCATATCAAAAGCTGTTTCTGCGGTGAACTGAAGAAGTTGAATAATTCGTGAAGTTATTTCTAATGCTGCAAGTGCTGTACGAGCTGTAAAGCTTTGAGCTCCAAGTTGAAGTCCTCGTACCAATCTACCATCCTTTTGAAATTGTTCGATTGGAAGCCAAAATAGGTCGTATATTCCTTGAAATAATTGAAGAATTGCATAAGTTGGTCCAACTCCACTAAGTATGTTTGGAAGTTGATGCTTTTTTATATCCTTTAGCCATTCTTTGCATAGAAATGTTATCAATTTTTCTACACCAAGAAGACCTCGTTTGTAATTTATTTTCTTTAATCGAATCTCCGAGCACTGCAATTGTCCTAAACCCATAAGCAATCCAGCGACGGGACCACGAGACAATTCTACGCGGCGTCCGTGATAGTCAAACCGAATAAGAACTTCAGGACTAAACAACACTTCTCGGAAGTAGGTAGATGTAAATTCATCTTTGTATAATGTTGCTGCATCTAAGTCTATAGATGTGGGTTCACACTGCTTGCTTCCTTTCATTAAGAGGTCTAAATTTGTTGAGACTAAACGACGGGCATGTAAATCTTGAACTGCATCAGGAATATCATCTACCGTCATAACTGGAGCTTGCATTCCATGTGTTAAAGTAGAAGTACTACAGTCGTTATCAGTTCCAACTTGAAAATTATCATTACTGCAGCCATCTCCAAGGTTAGTAAAAAATTCCACTAAGAAAAGTAGTGTATCTTGATCAATATTCAGGCGTAATGGCAATAACGAAATTCTCAACGAACACTCTTGAGAAAGAATTCTTTTCGGATTAGGTCGCACATGTAAAGCTTTTATAACAATCATGTGCTGATTGCTCTTATTTGGTAAGACTTTTGACTTAGGATGATACAAGAATTTGTTTATTTCTGAGCTTTGCAAACGATCTCTTATTTCTACCTCATTAACAATTAAAACTTGTCGAGATGCCTGAATTGCTTGAGTAGGATATACCTCATGTGAAAAACGGATTTTCGAAAGTTGTATTTCTACAAGAATTCCATAATTACGATCACATCCTCCGGTAGTTTTCCAAGTAAGTTTTTCTTTTGGTTTCTTTTCATACGTAATACTTTGAGCACTTTTCGAATACGAAACGCCATGCATGTACGCATCTGACATATAAGTTTTTTGCCCTTTGCTAGTTTCGTGTACTTTTTGGGGAAGTTGCTGATGCAATATTCCATCCTTAGAAAAGTCGTTCCCTCCATATAAGTGCCAGGTAAACGTCATTTCACATAATGTGTACCTTAATTCTGCCATTGGAAAATTTTCCGGAGACTTAAGCAAATCTTGTTTACTAGATGGCAAGCAAAAATGATTATCGACAATCCATAAAGGGTCATCTGAAACTTCGACATTCTTTATGCCAAAGTTTGACATGTACGATTTTTCTTCTTCAGCAATTAGGCAATAATCATCATCAAAACCTGTTAAAATTTCTTTAGCAGCCGATTCTTGTTTATTTGAAGTAACGTCACCAAGATCTTTCTTTATTTGAGGCAAAGCTTCAACTTCGTTATCATTGGAAAAAAGGTGGGAGTTTGACATCACATTTGCCTCAAAATTAATAATATCGTTTAATTCAGAATTTTCAATTTCTTGGGATTCACATAAATAGAATTTAGACATATCTTTAGATTTGACAGTTTCTTGAGCAGGTAAGGTCCACTTAGAGTACTGAGTGTCCTGATCAGCAAAAAAAATTTCAGTGCCACGGTCCGAAGTTTTCTGTGACATCTCTGTATTTACGTTTAACGACGTAACAGTTTCTTGAACAGCATCAGCCATAAGCTTATTAACACGTTCCTGTTGCTTTTTTGAAATTTCCGGAGATATTATTTTATCTCTTACTTCTAGTAATTCCGAATCAGATTGAAATGATGAGAGCATAGAAGTAGATCTGCTTTCACTTTCTACATTATTTTTTAAAACATCACCATCGTTTGAAAGATATGCTATTAGTTGCGCTAATGCACTTCCCGAATCAAAACACGTTCGCAGATGCACGCCCTGGATAGAAGATCTTAAATCAAATTTAGGACATTTTTCCGTTGCTTTGTCATTGAGGCGTAAAGAAATGTCAAGAAGACCAATATTTAAGACTGGAACTAGCTCTCCTGATGGAAGGTTTGTAATTTTGTTATCAGGATAAACATTTTCAGAAGTATCATAGGGCGCTAGCGATACAACACACTCTTCAGCAACAAATCTAAGGGTACAGCCTGTCATTGACGATATTATATTACTGCTAATATTAAATGCACCAATTTCAACAATTGATCGATATGGAAAGAATTTCGGCCTGTAATCTATAGCGCAATCCCATAAATGAAGCTGCATCTCTGTTACAATTCCAAATGGTTGATAGCCAGAAATTGGATAGTCCATTACGTCCAAGAAATCAATGAGTTGGTTAAGCCAAGTGTGCGGTGGAAGTGCGGGATTATATCGAAGAGTTGTTTTTTGAATACCACTTGTGATTTTCAACCTTTTTATTTTTTGTTCGGGCACTGTTTTTATTTCTATAACCAATGATAGCATTTCTCTTTTGTCACAACCTTTTCCATTTCCTTTAGTTGAGCCGACAGAAGTTTTATAAAATGTTGATTGCATATATACCGGCACTTCTGAATCAATGTCCTGTATCGATCTCACAGAATCCACCGGTACGAGCCCGCAATGAAATACTTCTAGATCTTTTAATTGAAGACATATATATGCTAGGTGTGCATTGTTGTTGTGACCATTGACACAGAATAAACTGAAAGTATTTAACTTTATTAAAAATCGTCCTAATTGTTCTGGAAGAACACGATTTTCAGCATCACGCGTTGGAGCAAAAAACGTTAATTCTCCTCTGCCGACCGTAACATCGAAAGAAATGTTGCTTTCTTTTTCACACGCTGTGCTTGAACTGGTATTGATTTTAGTCTTATTATATTTTTCACTAGCTGAAAAATAAATGCTACTTGATTCTTCATAAGGTTCATTTCTTATATCTTCACCACAGTCACTTTCAGAAGAGGATGTAAACATGCAACCCGAAGTTTTTTTTGTACGTCTGCTATAACATTTACCGCTTTCATTCCCACTCAAGCTGTCGTATGGATCTGTTGTGACATTTGATGGAACGTACAAGGAATCCATTAGCCCAACATTAAAAATACTTTGTTCCATTTCGTGTTTTGCTTGTAAATCCAAAGATGTTTCGAAGATGGATGAACAGGATTGCCACATTAAAAGATCTGAATTTATACGATTATAAATAATTTCATAAAGTTGTTTGGACTCCAACTGAAGTGTAGCAATAGGTAAGTGTAATTTAATTTTTATTTTAGAAGACTCCATAGTTGAGTCTGTAAATTTTTTTATTTCCAAAGATTCTCCTGGTAATAGAACTGTTTCTGAGTTTTCTGGAGCTTCTTGCTTGTAGTGCACTGTATCACTCTGACGACAAACGTGTTTTGCAGAGAACGGCAGATTAGTTCCAATGCTTCTGTTACGTCTACTAGACTCACAATTTTTAGAGCACTTGTCCTCAGATAAACTGTTTTTGCAGCTTCTGAAAGATTTTGGCAACTCCAATATTATTCTTGGGTATTCAACTTGTGAATTCTTTAAGACTGAATGTTGGAGCGTAGTGTCCATCTTTGCCTTAATCAAATGTACTTTATTGTCCATAGAATTTTCACAGTAAAAACCATTAATTTCATTTGCTAACATTTCAATCCTGTCAAATTCATAGTTTAACCGAAACTGATTGAAACAGAGCAGCAAAAAATCCAATCTGATATTTTGTTTCCACCACGGCACACGATTAGAGTCATGAATAGGTCTGAGGTCAGCAATAGGAAACCTCAATTTTATTTCAAGATTTGTAGTCATCAGCCTCATTTCAGTACACGGCTCAATTTTCAAGATTTCTTTAGTTACTAGTCTTTCGCTCTTTTTAAATGGAGAGGGTCCTAGAATTGCACTTATACGATCATATATTGATATGTCCACTTCAATAATGCATTTTTCTAAAATAATATTCCACTCGGTTTTAGGTGAATTATATGCATCACTTCGCCTAACATTATACGGAGTTGTTGATTTCATATTAACGCATAGCTCTGGTCGTTTATTGCATCCTTTGGAGCAAGTCTTTTCTCTATTAAAATCAATCAATAATATTGGAACATATTCTAATATCTCATGTAAGTGTACAGTTGTGGCGGTTAGAGAGAGTTTCATCTCTAAAATGTTTTTATTTCGTTGTTGCAAACCATCTGCTAGTAGGAGCGAAAGCTGAAGACACAATTGATTTTTATTGCAAAATATTTTGTTAGGTCTTTCAAAGATGTTTTGTCTTTCAGAAGACTCGTCATTGAAATAAGAGAAGAAATCCTCAGCATTTTTTAACATATCTAATTGGCTCTTTATATTCAATGGATTTTCAAGTGCATTTGAAGTGCTTCCAACTAAGATATCTTCCTGAAGCACAACTGCCACAACAGCGAAAATTTTTACATTAAACTTTGATATATCGCTACAGGTATCCATATTTGCAACTTTACGCTGGAATCTCGTCGAGCTGGTTATATTGCTACTAGAACTTATAGAACTACTGACTGATTCGAAATGACGATAATCATGTTTATGTGGCAATTTTTCATTACTGCTTTCAACACTGTATATAGACGTAAATTCATTTTCAAGATTTTCACTCCATACGTTTGAATTTGCTAAGTCTCCAGTCATATTGGAACTACAGTTTTTAATTTTTGATCGCAAACGTTCTTCTCCTTTAATTTCATTTATCTCCTTGCTTAAGTCACTTTCCAGAACATGTTTTTGTTCCTCACAAAATGAGTCATAAAATTTCAGCAATAGATGCATTTGTCGGGGCGATATAAACAAGCATATAGAACCAAGTTCAACGTCTAATATTACTTTAGGACCACTTATTTCTTCAGACTGTTTCAATTTAAAGACGATTTGTTGTTGGCCTTTGATGTCAATAATTGGAATCGGTATGCTTTTACAAAGTTTATTTGAACCAAATGATGTCAAATTTTGTATTTCCTCGAATTGCATTTTACTCTCCAGAAATGGGGTTTGCAACGTTTTACGATAAAAAATTTCATAATCTTGTAATTCATCTGCTAACAGTTTTACAAAACATTCATCTTTTTTACAACTAATTTTAAACTCTTCCGTATATACATAAACTCCATTTGCAGAAATATTATGTTTGGCAAATGTTGATAAAATATGCGCATGTTCACTATATTCGTCATCATTTTTATCACAATTTTTTTTATTTTCCCAGGCACCTTGAACGTTTTGTTTGACATGTTTTTCAGTTTCAGTATCATTTTGATAATTAAGACTGTTAATTTTGATGACAACAGCTATCCCATGCGAACTTTCAGATATATACTCGAGCCTTAAGATCACATTTTTACATGATGCTTTAATGCGGCTTAAAACGTGGTCAATTGTTTCAGCGAATTTTTCTAGACCGTCAATGGAGTTGTTCTGGGATAATAGGTCAGCACAATTTTCATCGCTTTGATTCATACATTCTTGTGCCAACTGCATAGAGCTACTCACAGATGACCACATTGACTCCAACATAGATGTACCATTGCTCTGCCTCTGCACAGGCCTTAAGCATATGAATAAATCAGCTATTTCAATTGAGCTATCATTTGTCATAAGCGCATTCCATGGGAGTGTAACAGTAATCAAACCAATTTTTCCTCCAGTCACTTCAACAGACCATCCTTGCGCTTCAAACAACTCATTTAAAGCATCAGCTTTGAGCGAAACGTTTTTGACTGTAGCTTTTCCATTATAAAGTTCCACATTTAATTGTTCCAAATTAAGTTTCTCCTCTAAAAACCGTCCCAAATACCTCTGAAGCAAATACCTGCATGTTTTGTTCTTCAAACCATCCCAAACATTAAACCAAGACATTCCTGTGTCCTGTGATTGCTTTTAAGTTATATGTAGTAACTTTACACTTTGTTAAAATAATTTTTAATTATTCAGTTTTATTTACGCAGTATCATAAACAAAGGAAAAAGTTCAATAGGGGTGCTCGTCATCAACTATCAAATTGTTGTACAACTTTAGACATTGTGGTGTTGGAGCAACAAGGCCTGAGGAGCATATGTTGATTTTCTAGTTCCAACCGGACTGAAATTTTTATAGGATTTTTTACAATTTCGTCTCAGGATTCTGATTGAAACTACGTTACCAAAAAACGTAAATCCAACTAACAGCAATTTTTGCCGATGCGTGCGATTCTGGAACTTTTAGAATATTCCCGGAAAGGTTTTTTTGATTTTTGTTTTTACATTTTCACATATTATATAGGTTTATTAATTAAAACTTTTCTACAATAATTATGTGGATGGTATCCGGCTGTTAATCCTGCTAATTTTTTACACAATTTTCACTTTTATTATATTATATTGAAAAAATTAAATTTTATCAATATTCGAAATTTTGTCTATTTTGTGAATGTCAAATTGAAACATAAGTAAAAAAACTAAATTCAATGGTTCAGACAATAATGCCTAAAGCCCAATTTCCATGTGATCTTATCTTATCTTATCCCATATCAGGGATATCAAATCAAATTTTTGTAAGAAAGATAAAGCATGCGAACAGAACCTAATGCGTTTGGAGAATGCGAGAGTGAATAGCATACATTTGCTATCTTTATAGCATGTGATGTCTTACCTGATATTTGATAAGATAAGATCACATGGAAACGCCATCTTATCTTATCCCATATCAGGGATATCAAATCAAATTTTTTTAAGAAAGAAAACCATGCGAACAGAACCTAATGCGCTTGGAGAATGCGAGAGTGAATAGCATACATTTGCTGTCTTAATAGCATGTGATGTCCTCCCTGATATTTGATAAGATAAGATCACATGGAAATTGGGCTTAATATCCATGCTATCTTTCTTGATCCTGGCTGTTAGGTTGATCAGTCAGTAATAATTTATCTACGCAGTGTGTTTCAAACGATCAAATTTTTCATCAAACTGATTGTCAAACAATTTGACACATGATCAAATTTCAGTTTGTTCGTGACGGCGGACAACTTATTTATGTTCATAAGAACAGATATGATGATGAAAAAGGAAATTATTTCTTTAAATAATAAAGGAATATCACGGAAATCAAAACAAGCGTTCCTGACTTAAACCGATATTTAGAAAAGCTGTATCCGCAACTTCGGAAGACTATATCTCCGAAGCCAGATTAGAGCAAAACTTTTTTGTACATGGTTTTTATTTATTTAAGTACCTAGTACTATTTGTTTTAAAGATATTTAGCAATGAAGTGCGAATATTGAAGAACTGTTACAATGGTCATTGTGCAGGATTCCAGCGGAAATATTTTTCAAAAAGCGCAAAAATATGGAGATCAAAAATTTAGACCGTTTTTGGAACTTGGGCATCGATTCCAAAAAAGTAAAATAAGTTTAATTTTAAAAGGCAGTTTTTTGCTGCTTGCAATTCCTTTTTGTCTAAATATTAATCTATATCTGTACTATTATATAAAGAGGTAAGGTTTGTTTGTTTGTTTGTATGTTCAGGGTAATCTCTGGAACTACGGAACCGATTCTAAAAATTTTTTAACTAATAGAAAGTTACACTATTCCTGAGTAACATGGGCTACATTTTTTTTTGATAAAAGCAAGGGGCGTGGCACTTTATATGCAATTAAAACCTTTAACTCGCTATATCTTGGTTCATATGATAGCAACAGCCTTAAAATGCGGTGTCAGGATGCACATAGCCTATGCTAAGCACTTCACAAAATATGAACGGGACTAGACACCAAGACACCATACGCAATTATTTTTAAAATGGCATTTAACAAAATAGCTTCATACAAATATATTTTTAAATATCATTTTCACGAAGACAGGTTAATCGATTCACACCAAATTTACACCACGTATTTTTTATTTTAAGAAACATAGCTTAGGCTACAAATCTTTTATTTAGGGTGGCCCTCACACAAAAATATTTTTTAAATATCATTTTCTCGAAGACCGCTAAATCGATTCTTATGGAATTTACACCATATTGATTTTATTCGAAGAGACACAGATTAGATTGCAAAAATTTTATTTAGGGTGGCACTCATACAAAAATTTCTTTAAATATAATTTTCACAAAGACTGGTAAGTCGATTCACACCAAATTTACACCACGTAGCTCTTATGTTAAGAGGAATAGTTAAGGATACAAGACTTTTATTTAGGGTGGCCCTCAGACAACAATATTTCTCGAAGACTGCTTAATCGATTCTCTTGGAACTTACACCACATGGTTTTTATATTAAGAGGCACAGATAAAGTCGTTGAAATTGTATTTAAGGTGCATACTTAGGGTGACCCTCACACAAAAATATTTTCAAATATCATTTTCACGAAGACAGGTTAGTCGATTCACACCGAACTTATACCACGTAGCTCTTATGTTAATAGGCATAGCTTAGGCTACAAAACTTTTATTTAGGGTGGCCCTCACACAAAAATATTTTTAAATATCATTTTCTCGAAGACCGCTTAATAGATTACACCACTTGGTTTTTATATTAAGAGGCACTGCTAAGGTTGTATAAATTTTAATTTCATACAAAAGTATTTTTTAAATAGAATTTTCACGCAGCCTGCACATCGAATATACACCACGGTTGAGGTGCAGCGATGCGCACAGGGTAATGCTAGTTAGATATAAGAACGATTAATATTTTCACTGAAATAGGAATACATCCACTTTTAAGTCTGTACTCGAATGGGTTAAATATTAGTAAAAGCGGCAGGTATGATAGTTGGGTGTTTGGGTGACCAATGCCGTATAGGCGCCTACAAAAATGTCCATCAAACTTCGTCGCCATGGTTGTCATTAAAAGGAGGGCAAAATACAGAAGCGATAAAAACCAGTAAAGTGCATTCCGAAATGCAATATTCTGCCACATAAGACACGTCCAGTTTTTAAGGAATTAAGACATTTACAACCGGATTTTGTGACTTCCGATGGAACACATCAAAATAAATCCAAATGTTAAATAAAATAAATTGATATCTCGTTTGATTTTCGAGATATCGATGCTTAATTAATTTTATTTTGATAGTACCATTAGAAGAAGCACCCCACTCCAACAAGCGCAAGTAGCTTATGGATAGAACCACAGTAATATATTTCTAAAAAAAAGTGAGAATTCCACGAGAAATTTGTTTTGCGAAACGAAGTTAATCGTTATATAGGATAAAAGAAACCGGTTTAAGTCGAAATATCTTGAGTCGAGGACCCCCACCCCCAGTCGCTTAGTTATTCTTCATATTAAGGATTTCTGAGTTTAAATAAGATAATTTATTTATACATTAAATTTTTACCCTAATTATTATTTTTAAGACATTTAAGTAACCTCGACGTTATTTTTTAATTGAATTTATTGATTATTTTATGATAATTGTAAGTATATGTTTACATTATTATTCGGTTATAGTTAAACATATAAATGATTAAATAGGCGAATTTAGTTTTGTATTATAGGAGAGAGGCGACATTTACACAAAACCTATAATATAAAAAAACCAACTTTAATTATAAGAAAAAATTATATTTCTTCAACAAAGCTATGTAAAAAAAAGTGCTTTCGCCTGCCTCTCTCCACATGCTAGAATAGGTACCCTTCGAAAAAAAAAATGTAAAATATGTTTATAAATCAGCAGGAGTTTTTTTTTTACTGTGCAGTTACTTCAAAACGTTTAAGAAATTAGCGACGCTTTACGCTAGTCCATTCACCATCATCTCCACTTCGGTTTTCTATAAAAATTTATCAGATATCAGTTATGCGTTAGAGTTATTAACTTAACAAAAATTATATATGTATAACCTTTCTCCTGTTGCTGTTCTTTTCGTGGTGCTGGTTTTTCCTTTTCTTTTTCTTCACGCGCTGGTGGTCGCTCGGTTCTCCAATTACCAGAGTCTTTACCGCTAACTGCTCCACGGTCACCACGGTCGCGATCAGCGCGACGTTCTCCAGCTACACCTACACCTATACCGCCAACTCCGACCTGACGTCGATTATCACGGTTGTCACGTTCAGTTGGGCGTGGAGCATCACGCCAGTTACCACCAGTTTCACGATCATCACGACGGCCAACATCACGACGGAAATCGCGTTCACCTCCACGGCGTTCATCACGATCCCCACCGCGACGATCATCAGCTCGGCGTTCATCACGATCCCCACCGCGACGATCATCAGCTCGGCGTTCATCACGATCTCCACCACGGTCACCAGCACGACGCTCATCCCGATCACCACCACGGCGTTCATCCCGATCACCACCCCGACGATCCTCACGTTCACCTGCGCCACGTCTTAGATCAACACGGGGACGATCATCATCAGCTCCGCCACCACGACGCCACTTTTCAGCGCCTCCAGCAGGTTGTGCAGCACCACTACGGTTTGCACCTTGCTCGGGTTCACGCCGCACACGCCACGAAGAGTCTGCTCCTGAATCAACGGCCGGTTCCTTCCTTTCAAGTGTAGGGCGTTCCCGTTCACGTTCTGCAACAGCAGGAGTGCCACCACCGCGACGCCAATCACCAGAAGAAGCAGCACCACGTTCGCGATCACCACCACGGTCGCGCTCACCACCACGGTCGCGCTCACCACCACGGTCACGATCACCACCACGTGGACGCCAAGCATCACGCTCCTTGTCACCCATTTTTTCACGTTCGAGTTCAACTTCAGCTGCAACCTCACGAGCCAAGCGTTCACGTTCTTGTTGAATTTTACGCTCGGCCTCTTCTTCCTTAGCACGTTGTTTTTCATATTGAATACGACGTTTTTCCTCCTCAGCTTCTCTTTCCTTGCGACGAGCTTCAGCGGCTGTGCGTTCTTCTTCTTCTTTAGCACGACGAATTTCCTCTTCTTTACGCATACGTTCTTCTTCTTTTTCACGTAACCACTGACGGCGGCGTTCCTCACGACGCATAACAATGCGTTGAGCTAAACGTTTCTTCCGTTCCTCCTCCAGCGAAATTTCGAACTTCTTAAGTTTTTCAATATACAATGAAGCGCGTTCTTTTTTGAGGGTGTCTAAAAATACATCTCGATCAGGATACATACGCTTTAGACGTTCTTGTTGAGCAACAGCATCTTTGCGATCAGCAATAGCATTTTCAATACGTGCTTGCTCCTGTGCTTCCCAAAATTCTTTATCTTTAATTTGTTTTTCAGCCAAGTACTTTTCAAAGAGTGGAATTTCTTCCAATCGCTTGGCACGTTCAAAGTAATCAATTTTTTTTTCCTGTGATTTTAGCTTCGATTGTAATTCTTTACGTTCACGTTGTAGCTCCTCTGATTCCTTGGCAGCGATTTGTTCGGCATCTAATTTTTTAATGCCTTCTTCATCAAGTTTAGAAAGCATTTTCTTGCCATGAGCAGTTTGAGAGATTTGTTGGACTTTTTCCTACAAATGATATTTCAAATTATAACTTTCGTATTTATGTTAGTATGTATATTAAACTTACTTTTAAGCTCTTCTCCTTAATGGCTTGAATTTCGTTTTGATGGCGCTTACGTTCGCGTTCTTCATTTTCTTGTTCAAGACGTTTTTGCTCAGCCAACTTAGCTTTGCGCGACTCATCTTCAATGCGACGTGCTTCCTCTTCTTCACGTGCATTGTTCTGTTTTTCAATGAATTCCTTGCGGTCCTCAATTATCTTCTGACGCTGAAGAATACGTTGATGTTCTTTCTCCTTTATTTCGTGGTAGTGATACACCATTTGCGAACGCAAATTGGAACGTTGATCTTTTTCACGATTTGGGTACACAACAGAAACAGCACGATGTAGGACACTAGACATGTTAACCAATTGAGAACGAATTTGTTCTGATGGCATGGATTGTAACATTGGACCATCAGGATGATCTTCACGTTGACTCTCGGTCAAGTCGGTACCAAAGTAAATGCAACGTTTCTGATGATCAATACGAATTTGCATATCATTATGTCGTACTGAATCAACCAATATTTTTTCCAAATAAAAAATATTACAAAAACTGGCTAATTCCAGTAGACGTGCAAATTCAATGCTCTGGTAAACTTGTGAAATTTGTCTAATCAAACGCATAATAGTTACGTCCTTCAGGAAGCGGGAATATTGCGATAGTAAGTTGTTCTCTTCCGGGACAGCTTCAATGACATCGATGACAGTTTGCACACGTTTGCACAAATTCAAAGGATTAAAATCAACCTCAAGCCAGTTGTAAAGATTACGGAACTCTTCTGAGGCAAGTTGTGGTACATTAAGACGAACCTTGAAATGAAAAAGTTATTTTATGTTGCATAAATAAAGTAACATCAATATTTCAAAAAACTGAACCTCTAATTCTAGAGCTTAACTCAAAATTTTTTTTTTTTTATGAAAGGGTCCAACAAATATAGCTACTATATCATTCTAAAATACAACTTACTACTTAAGAACGTTTTTATTAATAGACATTGTTCTAGGGACTCTAAAAAATATTTTGTCCCTATTATTTTCCAGCTATAGAAATTAACTGAGCACTTTCAATGACGCTTCTATGCAAAATGCGTGCAATTTTTGTTAAATTAAGTCCAGTTAGATAACGT
Organism: Tricholauxania praeusta; assembly: GCA_949775025.1. NCBI lineage: Eukaryota > Metazoa > Arthropoda > Insecta > Diptera > Lauxaniidae > Tricholauxania > Tricholauxania praeusta. The sequence goes on from OX459029.1 coordinate 51,137,048, forward strand.
AACTTTACAGTGAATTCCATTAAAAACAGATTGTAGCATAAAAAATTATACAATAATATATTTTGATGCGTTTGTCCCTATTATTTTTTCCAACACTGTACATTGAACTAATTTTTTCGTAAATAGACATGAACCCTCCTTAATAGTGCTTTTAATTAGTAGTTTGACATAAAATTCATAAATTTTCTTTCTTTAATAGTTAGTTAAACAGGATAACAATACGGCTCTTTGCTAAATTTCAAATAGTGATTATATTTGAATATTTTTTTTATATCTGTAATGCAAAATTTGGCTCTACAAAAAAGAATTGTTGAACTTACGACTTCCTTGAGTAGGGAAACTCTCGTCGGCGGTTGCTGTAGACCCAAGAGAACGGCTAACTTTTGTGCTTTTTCTAATGGGCTCTTGTCGGCCTCAATAAAACGGTCGAATTCTGGATGTGCAGAAGGCAGTGGAATCGATAATGTGGCAATTAGCACATGGGAAGCCATACGCTGCATTTCCTCTTTGGTTAAATTTTTTTTCAATTCACGAGTTAATTGGAAGAGTTTTAAAAGTGCTGCTGCATGGAATAAATGATTTCCTGCCTTAGAGAAAACCATGGCTAATTTTTGATAATAGTTGGCCATTGTTTTTGGCACGGGAGTCTTTTTAGACAAAGCCATCAATCCGTGAATATCTTCAATGGCTTTGTAAGCCTCCTGCCAAAGTTCCATTTGAATGGCCGAATCCAATTGATAAAGTCTAGTATCTAAACACAGCTGTTGGGTTTCAACTTTCGTAATGGAAACACCAGTTGTTTGATTGGTACTCTTGCAAATGTCTTCTAAATGCTTGCGCAATTTATCACACAAGCGACGGAACTCGCTCTTACGATTATATTTCAAACAGAATTGAAAGGCCATACGAGCAATGTCATGATAAAGTGCCTCACAATGTGTGTTTACACGTAGCAACTCCAAACACTGACAGTAAGATTCCCACAGAAATTTAACCCACGGCAGTAGAATAGTACGATCTGAACGATCTTGTGCATCTTCACCACAAACAGCACTCATCAGAATGCTCTCTGGTGTTGCGATATTATCTAAATCATCCAATTCTAATACAGCAACTGCAGCTGATGATTGCGCCTGCGCAGCTTCAGTGTGCTCCTCTGCCATACGCAAATAACCACGAATGACATTTTCCAATGAATTGACATTGACCAACTGGAACATATTACGATATTGGAAGAGGCCTTCTTTTGCAATGTGTGACTTTTTAAGTTCCACACACAAGAACAGATATTTGAACATGAGCGGTTCAATGATCGTTTCTGAGTAGGCATAATTCCAGCGCTTATTGCGGAAGACCTCCTGTAAAGTGTCCAATGCACGCAATGGCTTGCCCACATCGATAAACTCTAAAAATATATGAAATTTACAGAAAAAATATCGATTAATTTAAATCTTATATAAAACAGAAAAAGTATCGATTAATGTAAGACTTATATAAAAAATTGCTTATACTTAAGGGCACTCGCATCTAATAGCTATCTTGAAAATTAAATATTTTATAGCCTTTATTATAAAAATTGTATTTAATATGTATACATATATGTACATTGCTCATTCTTTAAATAAGTGCACACACTTTGTTTCTTTTGACTTTTTGAACACTTTTTGAAACGAAATGTCTCATTAAAAATGGAGGTGTAGCCAGTAAATACTAATTTAAAGAATCAAATAAATCTGAATTTGATTTTTGAATACGCCAAAATTATTTTAAGACATTACAGAAGAACATAAAAAAAATTTTGATTTCAGTCAGTTCTTAATTTATACGAAAATGGCAATTTACTTTTCATTTCACCGACTCAACAGCAACCGATTTGAAACCAGAAAAATTTTGTGATTTACGAATATCGGAGCACGTACATTTGCGATTTGAAAAGTAAATCGTAATATTTTTGCGTTTCCGAAAATGGGAGCACGGTTGATAGTATTAGATTTTGAATATACAAATGACAAGAAAATATTCCCAGAAGAGTAGGTGGGAGCGTTACCTCTCGCAGAAGAGATAAAGCAGTAAGCTTTAAATTGAAAATGAACTCATAAGATATACATTAGGGTGATTCAAATTTTTTTTTTTTGCTTGAAACAGGTTAAAAAGTTGCAGGCACACGAAAGAAAAATTCTGGTAAAATTATAGCTCATAATACTGATATTTACTGGTGGCTCATCAAGCTTTTTTGTTTTCCATACGATTTGTATGGGGAAAAATGCTTGACAAAACATTTGTCTCTATATTTCGTGAAAAAAAAATGTTACAAATACGGGACCCAGCCTATTGGAAAGATCATAAAATTTTCTATAAAAAAGCTCCTTGCATTATTTTCGTGAAGCAAGCGCTTCGTTAGTTAATTAGCAACATAAATTCATTCAATAACACAGCACATGTACTCTTAAGAGATGCTTAAAATCAACATGGATTCCTATTTACTCGCCCTTTTGTCGACTGCCGAGATTGAAACAAATTAACTAACGAAGTGCTTGCTTCACGAAAAAAATGCAAGGAGCTTTTTTATAGAAAATTTTATGATCTTTCCAATAAGTAAGGTCCCGTATTTTTACCATTTTTTTTCACGAGATATAGAGACAAATGTCTTGTCAAGCATTTTTCCCCATACAAATCGTATGGAAAACAAAAAAGCTTGATGAGCCACCAGTAAATATCAGTATTATGAGCTATAATTTTACCAGAATTTTTCTTTCGTGTGCCTGCAACTTTTTAACCTGTTTCAAGCAAAAAAAAAAAAAATTTGAATCACCCTAATATACATACTTCTGCAAGTTTGTTAAAAGTTAAAAGTGAGGCTAATTGGCAAAAAAGCCAATGAACGTCCACCCTCGCCCTCCGCCTCCAATGCGACTTCTGCAAAATGGACGCTAGTATTGACAATGTCATTGGGAACTTATAAAACAAAAATCACGACTATATTCGATCAGTGCAGTTTTATGTAGACAGCTCTAAGACTATAAGTTGAATCTTCGTTATCTATAAGAAAAACAGTTTGGGCGAGGCTATGAGCGAAGCAAATGCGGAGAGGGGGTTTGATGAGCGAAGCAAGATTTTCTAAAAAATTTTAACGTTTTAAAAAAAATCTTATCTCGAAAACTTTGATAGATTTCACGACATTGGTTTACTTTAGCGCCTATTCGCCAATTTTTTTTAAGGGGAAATGGCATAATAGGGTAATAGGGAATTTGCAGATGTAGTTTTTATCTAAATATCTGTATAAGTATGTATCCCTTGCATTGAATATGTGTGTCATGAAAATATAATATAAAAAGCTAAAATATTGGTATATAAAAGTATTTTATTTTTTTTTATTTTTATTTTAATTCATCTACTGGGCTAAGAACTATTTAGACTATTTTGAATTAATATTCAAGGAGGAACAATTAAAATTCGAAGGGAGGCATAGTTAAAATAGCATTTAAGTTTAAAAAAAAAACATGAAAAGATACATATAAAGTTAAATAATAAAAATAGCTATCTGAATTTTAATTGAACAACCTTGAATATTAATTCAAGACAGTCTTAGCTTCAAGAAAAACTACGGCTGAAGGATGTGCACAAAAAAAACGAGGCCAGCTAAAATGGAAATTCCTGTGGATATGCACATATATTGTACATTCCCATATTGGAATTCAGTGGCGCTTATTCGACACCCAATATTTTGGAAAATGTTTCAGGGGTTCTCATTTTATGACGAGGACTGATACTTTATGAATACATTTTTGTCCTTAGAATCAATAAGCACGTAATAAAAATTGGAACAGGTTTACTTTACCTCCCATTCTCCAATCTTTTTTATGGGTCATAGAGGGTAAAATGCAAAAAAAAATAAAGTGTCGCTCGGATCTCGATAGCCATCAGAAGTTGCGGATATAGCTTTTGTAAATGTCATTATAAGCTGGGAACCCCTAAATGGATATCAAAAATATGGGTGTCATAAGGAAGATAATTTAACGGCCTACAATAATGGTGAGCAAAACTTTGAAATTTAACCTACGATTTTGGAGATATTACGATTTTTCTGAAATTTTGACCAATTTATTTTTAAGAAACGGTTACTTTTTCCAAAAAATGTGTTAGTAACCTGTAACTTTTTTAGCATGTCAAGAAAGCTTAATTTATTCCCTTTCAAATGGTATATAGTTGATTAATATTTACCCCCTTTTTGACCGAAAAAAAAAAATCAATGAATTCTTATGGAAACTATGTATTTATGGACGAAATCAATTAAAAGCAACAATAACAATGACTATTACAACAACAACAATTATAATAAGACGATTCTTATTATAAAATGATAGGAATGTTACATAAATTAATAATTATTCAAAATGTAAGGTTACGTCGAAAAAAGGAGCGCCAGGCGAAAAGTTTTTATTAAACGCGCGATTTTTAGTTAAAATTTTTAATTTTATATAATGAGAATCGTCTTATTATAATTGGTGTTGTTCCAATAAGTTAAAAATATTGGTCAAAGTTTCAGAAACATCGTAATATCTCCAAAGGTTACATTTCAAAGCTCTGCTCACCATTATTTTAGGCCGTTAAATTATCTTCCTTATGACACCCATATTTTTGATATCCATTTAGGGGTTCCCAAATTTTAAGGACATTTACAAAAGCTATATCCGCAACTTCAGATGGCTGTATATCCGAAACCAGATCCGAGCGACACCAAACCGAAACCCAAAAGTTGGGCTTAATCAAAATTGGGGAATGGGAGCTTAACTAAACTTAAGCCCAAAAATTTTGTGCATAACAAAGGAACAGGTTTACTTTAGCTGACATTGTCCAATTTTATTTATTTTTTTTTTTTTGTAAAAGGGGGTTGAAAACAAAAAAATATAAAATTATCAAAAAAAGTCGCTCGGATCTAGTATCGGAGATATAGACATCGGAAGTTCCGGATATAGCTTTTATAAAAATGGTTATAAGTTGGGAACCCCTGAATGGAAAATAAAAAATATGGGTATCATAAGAAGGATAATTTAACGGCCTACAATTATGGTAATTAAAGTTTTGAAATTTGACCTACAATTTTGGAGATATTACATATTTTCTGAAATTTTGACCAATTTTTTTTTGAAAAACATTTTTTTTTTTCCAAAAAATGTGTTAATGACCTAAAACTTTTTTAGCATGATAAGAAAGCTTACTTTATTTCCTTTAAAATGGTATAAAGTTTGCTGTAAATTTTTGCGAGTTTAACCCCTTTTTAAAGAAAAACAAAAAAAAATATTTAATGAATTCTTATGAAAACTATGTTTTTGTGGACAAAAATAGTGGAAAATAACAACAACAACGATTAGTACACCTACAACTATTATTATTTAAACGATTCTCATAATAAAATAATATGGTTATCATATAAATTAAAAATTTTTGAAAATGTGAGGTTATGTTGAAAGTAATAAGCGGCGCAGGCGAAAAATTTTTATTAAAAATCGAGCACGCGATTGTTAATAAAAATTTTTAAGTTTTACAATGAAAATGGTGAATAATTGTTGTTGTTGTGGGTTTTTTATTGTTTTTGTCTATAAATAGAGAGTTTTCATAAGAATTTATTGAATATTTTTTTTATTTTCCGGCAGAAAAGGGGGTAAATACGCAAAAATTTAGAACAAGCTATACATATACCATTTTAAAGGGAATAAATTAAGCTATCTTAGTATGCTAAAATAATTATAGGTCATTAACACATTTTTTGGGAAAAATAAGGTTTTTTCAAAAAAAATTGGTCGAAATTTCACAAAAATCGTAATATCTCCAAAAATATGGGTCAAAATTCAAAACTTTGCTTACCATTATAGTCGGCCATTAAATTATCCTTCTTATGACACCCATATTTTCCATTTTCCATTCAGGGGTTCCCAACTTAAAGTCATTTTTCCAAAAGCTATATGCGCAACTTCCGATGTCTATATCTCCGAAACTAGATCCGAGCGACTTTTTTTGAAATTTTTATATTTTTTTATTTTTCACCCTCTGTTACTCCTAAAAAAATTGATTTGGAGAATTTCAGCTAAAGTAAACTTAAGCCCAAACAAACAATGAGAACTAAAGTAACCTTTAGCCTTATCAGAAGTTATATCTGCAAATCTCTTGGCTCATCTCCCTCCGAAACTACATATATCCATCTAAGCGATTTTAACATTTTTGCCATTGTGAATGTTCAAATTGCCTGGTAGACATCTGATTATCGTGAAATTAAGATCATGCAATCAAAACCTAGCTCGTTTGACGTTTCACTGCCATCGTCAGCCGCATGGAAATTAAATTTTCACTTTCTCAATGGGAATGACTTACCGTTCGCTCTTTTAAGCGCATTTTCGGGACGTTGTGTGTAGCGAGCCATGATTATTTCATATATCTTTCACGCAATATCACTTTTAAAAGAGTTTTCACTTAATTTCGCGCAGTTAAAATGCGATTCAAAGCGAATAATTGCAAAAATTATCGGCTACCTTTCCTTGCGCCGTCAAAATTTTTGCAAAATGGCCGAGTTGTCGATGTCTCACATTTACCACAGTTGCCACATTTTTCATAATCTCACTATTAAAAATTCCATCGAACGCTTAGGGCTAACGCATACTTGCAAGAAATAGTTCACTTCCAAAATTGTCATTCATTTCGCAAGCATCGAAACATATTTGCGAAAGTCCGGGTCTTTTGACCATTGATCTTAAGTTATTAAATAGCCGCATTCATTTTTTCCTTCGTGCAGTAAAATATTCAAAACACTTAGAACAAGAAAAGAAATCATCTAGTTAAGGCCAATTGACTCTGAAGACCAGTTGGCACTTTCGAATAATTTCTTAATGTTACTAGATTCAAGAACTTGATTTTGAATCTAAGGTTGCACGACTAGAAGGGGTGTTAAATATTTGTGTATGAGGGCCACCCTAAATAAAAGTTTTGTGACCTCTTAACATTAGAGATACGAAGTCTAAATTCGGTGTGAATCGATTTATTTGTCTTCGCGAAAATGATATTTAAAAATATATTTGTATGAGGGCCACCCTAAGTATGCAACCTAAATAAAATCTTTACCATCCAATCTGTGCCCCTTAACATAAAAGCCATACTGTGTAAATTTCATGAGAATCGATTTGCCTGTCTTTGAGAAATCGCTATTTTGAAAATATTTGTGTATGAGAGCCACCCTAAATAAAAGTCTTATAGCCTATGACACCCGCCCGATCGATACTAACATTCTGTAAAAATTTCATCAAAATCGGCTGGATAGTTTCCGCGTGCATAAGAGACAGACAGACGGACAGACAGACAGACAAAAAATGAGTTTTATATAATAGATATTGATTACCTAAAATTTGGGTTGGGCAAATAAAACATATTATCAATGATCGATATTTCGATACAGTATCGAAATATATCGAGAAAAAACATCAGATATATCGATAGTTTAAGACCGATATTTTTGCTGAAAAAATTCTATTCTTACTAGCGATGAGTATAACAAAAAAATCCTATCTTTTTTGGCTGGGACAAGTAAGCTAACGTCATTACACAAACACAAATAAAGATCCAATATATAGAACGCAATCAATTGGATACAGAGCTACCCTTAAGCGGCCCTCAAACGATCAGTATTACTGACAGTATTTTGCATACTGACAGTATTACTGATCGTATGAGGTGAGTACTGATGTACTGTCAGTATAGAAAAACGATACTGATGACTGATGGAAACGGATATTACGGACGAAGTTGTTAAATACTGACAGTAATACTGATGGTGTGAGGTGAATACTGACAGTTCATCAGTATTATTTGCACAGCGATGGAAGGTGAAACCAATTAAGTGCTTTTATTGCCCAATATAAAATCTTAAAATGCTTATGGGATGTGCATTCCAAGGACTATTCAAATAGGGACAAAAAAAATCCGCATACAATGACCTTTTAGTGGTCTATAAAGTAACAAAGCCGGACGCTGGTATAGAAAAACTGCTTACAGACAACAAAGAATACTGACCGTGTGAGGGGTACACTGACAGTAAAGCCCAATTTCCATGTGATCTTATCTTATCCCATATCAGGGACATCAAATCAAATTTTTGTAAGAAAGAAAAAACATTCGAACAGAACTTAAAGCCCAATTTCCATGTGATTTTTCTTGAACTTATCTTATTAAATTTTTGTAAGAAAGAAAAAGCATGCGAGCACAACCTAATGCGCTTAGAGAATGCGAGAGTGAATAGGCACACATTTGCTATTTTTTATAGCATGTAATATTCTCCGTGATTTCGGAGATCAGAAAGTTCAAAAAGTTGAAATTTTTTATTAAAGTTGATTACATGCTATAAATTTGGCAGTCATTTTTATAGTTGCACCATAATTTTATGTAGTGTCAAGTTTGACAGTTTTCAAAATAAAAACAAAAGTCAATGAAAAAAGGTTATAAGGTGCTGAGTTTCTCAAAATTTAGTTTAAATTGTTGAAAATACAATTTTAAAAAATAAGATAAACAAGTTAAGTAAGTAAAAAGTATGACGATTGCTACTTTAACAAAAAATTAACATATTTCTTTTGTCAAAGTCTTGCAGCATCAACACCAAAATCAGCACCATCATGAACGACAATCAATTGTTAGTGGAAAATGGTAGTACTATTTAATTTCCTTTCACGATTATTATTATTATTCCATATTTATTTTTTTATGAAACATAGAGCAGCTTATTGAAGCAGTGCGGTAACGGCCTGCACTTTGGAATATGTCAACAATGAGCTACAGGAATATGTCAACAATGAGCTACAGGAATATTCAAAAGCGACAACTCTTGTGGATGGAAGTGTTGGCAGAAGTTGATAAGATAACATTTAAGGCCAAAACATTGCCCATTACACTGTGTCAGTTATTCTGTCGTTGCCGTTGTTTATTTCTGATAAGGAGCTTGAAAAAACAAATTCCATAGCTGCCATTTCTTCTTTTTCAAATTGGTTCATTTTGAGTTTTTGTTTTGGTAAAAAAATTGTCATTTGCTTACAAATAAACAAACCGAATTGTCAAACTTTTATAGCAAGATTGACATATATCCATCTCGCTCATTATGGCAAAAAATCTGTGAAATTTAATAAGATAAGTTCAAGAAAAATCACATGGAAATTGGGCTTAATGCGCTTGGAGAATGCGAGAGTGAATAGCATACATTTGCTATCTTAATAGCATGTGATGTCCTCCCTGATATTTGATAAGATAAGATCACATGGAAAATAGACTTAATGTAAATACTGTCAGTAATTATACTGTCAGTAATACTGATTGTGGAGGGCCGCTTTAAACAAAAATATCGTAATTTGATAGTCGAAAAATGGAATGGATTTTCGATATATCAAAAAAAATATCGCCGATAATCGATATATTTTGCCCATACGATTTGACACATGTCATAATAAGTTGTCAAAATAAAAAACATACTAAACACGGCTTGAAAGCAAAGTTAAGACAAAAAAAAATAAAATCGGTGTAAGTGTTTTTAACTTCAACCAACTTTTTGGAATTTAAAAAAAGATTATTTCCTATGTTTAGATCCAGCTGCGGTGTTTTTTTATTTAAAAATGACAAAAACTTGGAAAAAATACATACTGTGGTTTGCACAAGAACATGTGGACTTTCGAAATGCGGTATTATTAAAAATGCTGTTTGTTGACAATTTTAATATAAACCTTTATATTTAAGGAAGTTGAATCAATTGTAAAAATGTTGAATCTGGAAATGCGAAAAATTTCTAATACTCCAGAGGTAACATTGCAGTTAAATATGTATGTTGTTGAGGAAAATATTTGTTAGTTTTATTTTTATCCTTTCATGCATAGAAACCTTTTTGGATAGTTGAGTTTCCAAACGACGAAACTGCACAACGTTTAGCATCACGTTCAATATCCTTGCGTTGCATATTTGAGTTGTGGGCACACTCAAAAATATTAAATTCATTTCATAGGGACATGCGTGCCTATATTCATGAACATGAACCAGAAGTGCAGAAATATTTTCACGCTAATCGCAGCTTCAAAATTACTGTAGAAACCTATAATAAGCATTTCAGTCTAAAGGAGAAAATAGAAAAAATAGAATCCTTTGATTATTTACCACAAGAAGGGTTTGTAAATCTAAAAACACCAGATGTGGAGTGGTGGTATATTGAATTCTGGGGCTTGGATCCAAAAACTGTTCCCACTGTAGCTGATGATTTGTTATTTGGACGCTTAGTGAGTTATAGGACAAATTCATATCCAATATTATGGTTAATATCAAGTTTATATATGTAAAACGTAGCTTAATAGTGGCCAGCGTCATTTAATAAAGGAACTATCACTAAAGCAGCGTAAATTTATCGGAAACACCAGTATGGATGCACAACTGAGTCTACTAATGGCAAATCAAGCGCTAGTGTGCGATGGTGACTTAGTATTCGATCCTTTTGTTGGTACTGGTTCATTGCTTGTCAGTGCTGCTAAATTTGGAGGTAAATTATAATTTTGAAATGGTAACATTGGCTTAAATAAGTCTTAGCCATAATTAAAACTATTAAATTTACACTCAATATATAAAATTAATCATTGATGTTTTTTAATTACAAATCCGATTAAATTATCATGAATCCACAAATTTATGCTCGAAATCCACTAATAATTTTTTTTAATTTGCAGGTTATGTGCTTGGCTCTGACATTGATTTTATGATGATACATGCGCGCTCTCGTCCCAGTCGGATATCTCAAAAAGTGCGTGAAAAAGATGAAAGCATTCGCGCCAATTTACGTCAGTATGGATGTGAGCAACGTTACTTGGATGTTTTAGTTTCAGATTTTTCAAATCCTTTATGGCGAGAAGGCTTAAAATTTGATTGTATTGTTACAGATCGTAAGTAATACGCATTTAAAAGGTTATGTTGTCTCACTAGAATTGTATTGCCCGCAACAGCACCTTATGGTATTCGCGAAGCTACCGAGAAAGTTGAAACTAAGGTAAATGCAACGGCAAGCACGAGAAACGATGATGTACCACATTATCCTTCTACTTCACATTATTCCTTGCAAGAACTCTATGGCGACTTGCTGATGTTTGCTGCTAAGTACTTAAAATTGGGTGGAAGGCTTGTTTGTTGGCTGCCATATCATCGGTATGTTTAAATCAAAACTAGAAAATCATGTTAAAATGTCTTAAGTACTATTCTGCGTTTTTAAGACATTTTTAGTAATTCTTGTATGTAATGGTGAATTTAAGAAAAAAGGTGCGAATGATAAACGTTCCGCGTGTGTGGGGGGGGAAGGGTTTCGTAAAAATAGATCGGTTTAATTCGGATCTAAGGTACCCGCAATTTCTAAGTTAACTTGGCGTTACAATTTAGTTAATTTTTTTTTACATTTTTGAGATGCTGCTATGAAAGAAAAATTTTGATAGCGCCAAGATAAGCGCAGCTGTTGTAATAAATGGTACAAGCTACGTTCTCATTTTTGAACTGTTATAGCAGGGCCTAAAAATAACTTACTATTTACAAGTTTCCTTTGCATTAACAATTTTAATTTGAACAGCTATTTCTAATTTTGATGTTTTTACTGTGCTGAGAAAAAAAAATATTTGGATTCCGAAAAGCCCTACAAAATTAAGTCCTTATTGCATTTGATGTCAATTAAAGAAACGATCAGATCAAAGATATGTCCTTAGGTTAATATTTAACTATACATTTTTTATCGAGCTCAGGGCTTCCTCTCACATTCCCTTGATATCAAGCTTGAAAAATGTTCGGCATTGGGTGCAAAAAGGTGTTATCTTAGTGCAGCTTTTTCCGTAAATTTTTGCACAATTTTAATGCAACATATCTTATTTTCTAACGAGTATTTATAATTATCTTTGCTAAAATAACTATTTGAAGAGAAAAAACGATTTTAAAGAAATTTTTCTAAATGTACATTTGTTAATAAATAGCCAAATATATTCATATTACAGTCAAGATTATACAGAGCATATGGTGCCACAACACATAAATCTTAAATTAATGGCTAATTCGGAGCAACCGCTTACCGGATTTACGTCGCGCCGACTTCTCACCTATGAAAAACTCTCGGAACCCAGTGAAAACCTAAATCAGCAAGAATTCAATGTAGATTCTTCGTTACATGCTGAATTCCGGGAGCGTTATTTTGACAACGGCCTTGAATCACGCAGTGAACGACGCCAGCGTCGGGCAAAACTACGAGATCAGGGAAGGCAAGAAGCGTTCAAACGCGGTAAGGTGTTGCCTGACGATTGTAAAACAATAAAATGTAATTTAAATAAAGCCAGATTCGTCTAGTTAATAAGATGTAGAATAATTAAATAAATATGTATATATTCACTTACAAATAAAATAATAGGTTACATTTTTTCATTGAAGGATTTTAAAGTTTGAGCATCGAGTTCTTGTACCACATCGCACTGAAAAATTTTGCTAAAACTTTTGATAAATATTTTTGATGCTTCTTCAACAGTGACGATACGTCGCAATTCCTTACTCAATGATGTTACTCCTTTGCCTTCAATGCCGCATGGAACAATGTGTTCAAACCAACTGAGATCGGTATTACAATTGAATCCAATGCCGTGTGTGGTTACGTATCTAGAGCCATTCACTCCAATAGCACAAATTTTATTGTTGCCCACCCAGATGCCTGTGTCTTGAGTTGTTGTAGCATCTTCAACGCCTAGTTGGTGACACGCATATATAACCGTTTGCTCCAGCATATTAACGTACCAACGGATACTAGGTTTGAATTGTTTAAGGTGAACAATTGGGTATGCAACTAGCTGTCCAGGACCGTGAAAAGTAATGAGGCCACCACGATTGGTACGATAAAATTCTGCACCCAACTTACGAAGCTTTTGTTCATCTGATTCCGTGTAGCCTTTGGTGCGGATCCCAGTTGTAAAGACAGGATCATGCTCCAGTAGCAGTAAAACGTTGCGAAACTGTTCCACATGCTCTACCGATTGAGTAGACAAGTGTTGTTGAAGTTTCAGTCCTGCATTATAACTGATTCGTCCCGCGCGTATTATTGTTATGAGCGGTTTAACTTGTGGCATTTGCTATTTTTACTATTTGATTTGTTTTGTTCTACTTAACTTAAGGTGAACAGCTGATTTTGGAATCTACTTAACCTGTTGTGTATTGATGTAAAAACTTCATGTACTTATACATGAAGGCATTTACACTAGTGATGACATTTCTAGTACATTTGTACATTTTCCAAAACATACGCGTTGTGAAAATCGTTGTAAGTACATTGGACTCATTTTTAGTACATTCGGTACAAAGAAGAGCTCTTAATATGTTGAAGTAACGTTTTAATTAATATTTTAAAGCGATCTTACATACGATCTTAAATAAAATATCTTCAAACATTAAAAATTATTATTAATTTTAATGAGGAAGTTTTGAATTGGTTGCCCAAATTCAATCCGTATCATGTTTTATCGGGTCAAACAAGCACTTATCATTTGTTTTGAAACTCTCCTAAAAAATAATAAATTTTGAATTAATTAATGATGAACCCAAGGTCTGAAGCGTAGTAATGGCTTAAGTGTAAACTTCAAACATTAAAAATGTATTCAATGTATGTTTAAGCCTAATTTCCATGTGATCTTTCTTGAACTTATCTTATCAAATATCAGGGAGGACATCACATGCTATAAAGATTGCAAATGTATGCTATTCACTCTCGCATTCTCCAAGCGCATTAGGTTATGTTCGGATGTTTTTTCTTTCTTACAAAAATTTGATATGATATTCCTGATATAGGATCAAGAAAGATAGCATGGAAATTAGGCTTTAAGCATGATTTAACCTGGCTTTTACCTTTTATACCATGTGTCTTAGAATATTTTATCGCATTCTTCTGCGAGTACGTAACGCATTCTTTCAGCTCAAAATTTAATAAAGTTCAAATAGAAGGAATCGCTTGCAAGCTCTTCTTTGATACAAACAAGAGATTTATTATTTTTTTTAGTAAATTTTAGTGTCCATTACAAAGACTACATTCACCCTTCAGGAAGTATATTCCAATTCAGTACATTCTCACAAAACTCAAATGCTATCACTGTGACATTTTGACAAGATGTACCCATGTTGGTACAATCATCCTGGTAGCAGCAATTCTAAGTAAAAGTTCTTCTTTATTTTGGTGCCTTCATTTTCTGACAAAATTAGCAGAGATAAGCCACCGGCATTTTCAAATTACACAGTCATAGCTAAAAGCGCGCGTTTTCAGATTTCTTGTCTTCTTTTGTTTTGTTTATTCTTGACATATGTGATAGGCAATTTCACGGTTGCATTATTTGAGTTTGTTAAGATAGTTCTATATGTATGATTGTACAACCACGTTAATTGTACCATGAGTTGCTTCTATGCGGAGTCCCTAACACTGTCAACTGACGTTGGTGCTTTTCCGTTATACTTTCCATTCGTTTCTTATTGTTTCCCGCCTTCTCGTTGTCAAATTCAATTCCAAGCGTCAAATGTTCCATTTCACACACGAGATACAGGGATATAGCCGATCTAATTATCTTATTTGTGTCTGCAAAGGAATTTTAAGTACCGGTGTTTAAATATAAAAGCTGACGAAATCAAATTATAAAAAATAAAATTGTGGCATCATATATTCTTTTAAAGCTTGGTTTTGAAATATATTGAGTAAAATGTTTTGGGGTGAGTTAAAAGTGTAGATATGAATTTCTCAACCTGTACCACGTGTTTTTTAGAAACACTAGCGCTCCACGTCACGGCACCTAGCGTGTGTTGAAATTGCACGTAGTTTAACTATTTTCTTTTGCAGGATTAATTTTGAAAGCAAACCGCAAGTACTCACAAACAACTAGCAAATCGTTTCACATATCGCAAGCTGCTTTGGATTCTACATCTTCACAAGGTGGCGCTACGCAAATTTTTCTCTCCTATGAAGAACAGAAATTTTTAATCTGTACTCTGCATAAGGACAGATGTGAGCAGGTATCGTTGGACTTAAATTTTGCCGAAGGCGATGAAATTTCTTTCCAGAGTCAAGGTAAAGTGAATAAACTCAAATGCAAAAATAAATTCCACCGCTATATTATCTCCATTTTTGAATTGTAGGCAGTGGCAATGTCACATTGTCTGGCTACTTGATTGAGCAAGATCCAATGAGTTTCATGGGCGATGATGAAGAAGAGGAGGAAGAGTCTGAAGTTGAAGCCGAAGATGCACATGTAGAACTTCAGAAGAAAGCCAAAAAGAAGGGCAAAGCAGCTGCTGCCGCTGCTGTTGAAGAAGATGATGATGACGATGATAGCGACTTTAATGTTGAAGCTGCCCTTACTCAAGAAATTAAAGAAAGGGATGAAGACGATGAAGATGAAGAAGATGATGAGGATGAAGATGAAGAGGACGACGACGACGATGAAGAGGATAATGATGAAGAGCAAGAAGAGGTTGAAAGCGAAGAGGAGGAACTTCAACAACCAAAAGCTAAGCAAGCTAAATTAGAGAAGCCACATAAACAACAAAACGGAATTGCTAAAGAAAATGAGCAGAAAAGTCAAAAAGATAAAAAAAATAAGAAAGAGAAAAAGGAGCAAAAGCAGCAGGAGCAAAAACAACAGCAGCCAAAGCAGGGTGGTGAAAAAGTTTTATCCGGTGGCGTAAAAATTGAAGATATTCGCGTTGGTAATGGACCGGAAGCTAAAACCGGTAAACGCACCACTGTTTATTACGAAGGTCGTCTTAAGTCAAACAACAAAGTATTTGATAGTCTGAAACAAGGTGCTGGTTTTAAATTCGGTTTGGGACGTGGAGAAGTTATTAAAGGTTGGGATATCGGTGTTGCAGGCATGAAGGTTGGTGGCAAACGTCGCATTACATGTCCACCACACATGGCTTACGGTGCACGCGGGTCACCACCAACAATTCCTCCAAACAGTTCGCTTGTTTTTGAAGTTGAATTAAAAGGTGTCAATTGAAATTGGAAATATATATTTTTTATAATAAAACATTCAATAATTTAATATACATACATACATATACACAAAAAAAAAAAGAAGAGAAAAAACTACATAATACGTTATAAATATTTAAGTTTTTGATTTGCCTTCAATACTATTGATTGAATTTTTTTTTAAATTGTATTGAAATTTCGATGTAAGTAGATATCAAAGATTTAAAAAAGCAAACAATTGCTTAAGTCTTATTAGTAGCACTTAAAACCATATTGTTATATCTTTTTTTTTTCTTTTGTAATTCCAGTTACTGTTCAGTTACTAATATATGTACTTCAATAAAATAAAAATTTTCAAAACGCTTTTTAGTTGTCCATTTAGTATATATTCTGTACATTATCTATACAATTGTTCAACTTTGTCTTTTAAACATTAATTTATTATTAACGAACAAATGCAGATGTTTGTGCAGTGGTCGCTGAACTTTTTTCAACATGTAGTTTTAATTTTTACAAATTTGAACACGGACTTGACGTTCATAACTTTCGAGTTCTAAAAATACAATCTTTAATATGCAGGGGTATGCAAAATAATTTTGTGCATATACTGAATAAGTTTCGGTGAGTTTCAAAAATTTACTGCACCAAAATTGTATTTATCAGCTAAAGTTTTCGACAATTGTATCCATTCATCGGCTTTTTGTCTACATAACATTAATCTATCATCTGCGAGCTAGCAATAGGATGTCTTGCCAAAATTGAATGTGGCTACAACAATTGCGTTCACTTCGTGAGAATTTTTTGTTCTTTCTAATTCTAATAATAAATCTGTAATCAAAAATTGTCGGTCGGATCTAGTCGCGCAGATGGCTATGTAGCCATCGGAAGTTGCGGGTGTAGCTTAACTCATAGGTATGGAACACCTGAATTGATATCTGAAATATGGTTGTCATAAGCAAGTTAATTTAATGGACTACCATAATGACATTTGTAACTTAGAAATCTAATATAAAGATAATATAATATATAGATTTGGAGACATGAAATTTCTCTTTAAAATTATGTATCCCTCACCAAATTTTTTCATATTTATTCTTTTTACCGAAATCCAAAAACATTAATTCATTAATTTATTTTTGAAAATTATGTATGCATTTATGAGCTTGCGGCAGGTGTGACTAACTATCGATTTTATAAAAACATTCTATAGCTATATCTCTGAAACTAGATCCGACCGACACATCTTTTTGCTTAAATAACACTATACCCCTAAAAAAATTCTGTGGGAATATAAAAGAAACTTCAGTTGTATCAAAGACCTACAACTCTAGGTCATTGAAAAAGCCTAACGGCTCCTGGACCACTTATAGCAAATAATTCCTGGATATCTTTCTCGATACTCATTTCCCTGTCCAAACACAGACCACACAATTCACCTGGAACTGATGTTGTCATTTTCACTGTAAGTGATGGGAAGGACACTTGCATAAATCCAAAGGATTGTAGGCCAATAAGTCTGTCCTCACCTCAAGACGGCTCAAAGAAATTTAGGTGCGCAGTGGCATCAAATCAGGTCTTTTGTCCACTTGTGAGTATGCCTACACGAAAAGTAGATCCATAAAACTCCACCGCTCTCTCTAGTAGATAGAATTGAAAGGCCTCTCTAATAAATGAAAACACCCCGAATTAGGGCTACCAGTTGGCCTGCCTACAAAAGTAGCACATATCAAAAAATTCCAATTTTGTAATGAAAACCAAAAATTTATTTAATTCCATACAAATATTTTTGAGGAGCAAAAAAAAAAAACTTACTTTGTACGATAATACCCCACCAAATTAAAAGAATATTTGAAATAACTTTTATTTTACAATGCAAACATCGAAAGTAGCAAAACCATGCAAAAGTAGTACATTTCGAGTGAAAAGTAGCAAAGTAGCAAATCCTTCCAAAAGTAGCACTTTTGCTACTAAAGTATGCCATCTGGTAGCCCTACCCCAAATGCATTCTGGATATTGAAAGAGCGTTCAATAACTTTAATCCAGGTGTGATTATCACAGAACCACAGAGTTTATTCTAACCTCGGAACTCTATTCATATAAAAAAACTTTTAGATCGTGGCTATCACCTTGTATCTGTTATTCGCTGGCTGTAGCAGTCATTCGAGCGTACATAGGACTACTTCCATTCCATGCCACTTACAAGATTATGCTGAAATCCGATATGTTAAAAAATCTAACACAAAATAGATACAAGGGGCTAGCTTAAGCCGACAGAATAAAATTGACTTACAAGCTGAAATTTTTTAATTACAGGTTACTAATTTTATACGCAATAAATTAACGATGTCATAACAAAACAAAGAATTTGATCAAAATTTAACTTTAGTTTATTATCAACTGAGTTTAAGTTTTACTATAGTGTCACAAGGTTTTCCCTTATTCATCCTTTACATCAACTTTTTCAGTTGTTTCTATTCCAAATAACGGCTCAGATGGAATTTTCCAATGCTCTAGAACGTATGGCAATCGATCACTAGGATCTGTACTCCAATGGTGTAGGCGGCATTTAAGACGTGCTTTTTCCAGATTATTTATAGTTATAGTGCAGTAGAATTCTTTGTTTTCTTTTTTTAGATCTGGACCTTCTATGCGCTGTTCAGGCAAAGTTATACATTCTGTTTTACAATGATAACCAGCTTTGCGCAGCGATGCATTAATATGCCACGGTTCAAGGACCCAAGGATGATCTTTGTTCATTACGACAGCAAGAGTCATACGTTGCAACATATTGACAGTCTGAAATATCAAAAACGTTATGAAATTATTCATTTAATATTTATGAGCTTCCTAAAATAGCTGTACACATAGTGCACTTGCTTGCGGGATAGCCAATTTCAGATTTTACTCATTATTACCCTTTGCGCATATGGCGAACTGTGTTTCACCTCAGACTTTTCTGCTTCAGTTTTTGCGTACTTTGCAATATTTTCTTCTGTTTTATATGCTGCTAGTCCTGGCAGTAGTAACTTATTGTATACAAAGTTTGGCTTCATAGAAACAATATCTCCTTTGTCACCAACACCTTCGACGAAAGTTGTTAGAACAACTTCCAAGTTGGGTTTCTTTTTTACTAAGGTATCCTCTACCAGATCATATATGAAATGCTTGGCACGCATTTTTTTAGGCTTGGTGTTTTGTTTGTGCAGCAGCGGATCATATCTGCGCTTAAGTATAAAGGTAGTCTAAAAAATAGCAATGGGAGTAAATATAATTAGGCGACATATATTTTATTTACTTACTCGCACTTGCTGCTGTAACGAAACTGTGCTTTTTAACAAATTTAATTGGATAACGCACAAACTTTTTAACATTATATATATATATAACAATTTTAGATTTTGCTCACAATTCCTACAATGCTGGAATGTCAACAGCTGATTTTGATGTTTGTTATGCAATGATAAATGAGCGCAGCATTACAACTAATGTCGCATGGGATGAAATCGCATCGTTTACGGCTTTAATTTTGAATCGGACGGATCTTGCGTCAAAATGCATACAAAATTGTTGAAATCGTATGAAATATCTAAATTTTTAGATTTTTTGCTGAAGTTCTGTTCTTTTTCTTTTTTTTAGGTATGTTCTATGGAGGTTTTGATTTTAGAGACATCGAACAGAACTATTTAGATATCCGCGAACAGAACAGTTTTTCTATTAATTCCTTCATCGTGAATTGTCAAAATCGAGCAAGACTTAACTTTGGTGAAATAGAAAACTATTTGATGTTTCGCGAGTAAATGTTTGTTAAAAAGTTTTAGTTTTACTGAATGTTTTCCGAGTGGAGTGGTTTCCTCGAAGGAAAACTTTTCAAACGGTTCAGCCAGAAAAAATTTTATTCGATACACATGTTGGTGTTGAAGTTCTACTATGCGCTCGCATATAGAAATTATATACTAAGTAAATCGCAGTGCGCATTTGTTTTTTGGACTATTTCAAATATAATTTGGAATCTTATCGGTATAAAAGCTTTTCCATTTTGGACAGTTCACATAAAATTTATTTTTTATTGCAGTGTTTTTTTATTAGTGTCTTGAACTCCAACGTGTTTAATTGAGTAGTGATGTTTGTTTGTCGTCAAAGCATATATTTTCGTTTGCGTCCAATTGCAAACCCACCTCTAATGCAATGTCGTAATGTATGTCAGTCGGACTCAATATTTCGGTCATCGAGCATCGGGCTCGCAAAAATGTTTGAGAACCACCACCAACTGCCGTTGACTGGTTCAGCTTTTGGTTACGAGTTTTAATTGGAAATTTCTGGGACAAAATAATATAAAAATAATAAGGTCCATCGAGGTCGTTTTAGGTCGTTTTATGTCGTTTTTCTCATTGCCGCTGATCGTTTGCGTCACCCACCTCTAATGCAATGTCGTAATGTATGTCAGTCGTTCACTACGTCTCAAAACGCAACTTATACATTTTCAACCCTGAGTTGTTGTGGGATAAGAAATATTCGTACGCACTGACAGTTCATACGTAACAGCTGGCCTAGCTGGAAGTAAATCGCGGAAGAAAAAACTTTAGAAAAAAATAGATTTTAGGAAAAACAGGATTAAATTTTTATAAATTGCAACTACCAGCATACATTGTAAAGTTATCAAATAAGATTGAAAGTAAATATTCAAAGAAAAACCTAAATAAGAAGTGTAAGAAAATTAAATAGAAGGAATCTCAACTTTTTCTTTCATATTAGCAATTAAAACGAAAAAAAGATTCTCAAAATTCATGTGCAATAAAATGTGTTAATAAAAGAATTATATAATTATAAATTTCTAAACAAAGTTTTCTACAATTATGTTGAGCTGTAATAAATTAAAGTTTTATCGTACGCAGTCAAAAAAGTGGAAAATTAGAGCACAAAATACAGGAAGTTGAAAAATTATACGTCATTCGGAAAAAAATTCTGTGTCGCAGCAGATGTTTTGCCCAAAATTTAAGGAAACTAAAGAAGTGGAGAAGCATAGTTTAAAATCAAACAAATTAAGGTTAGTCGCTCCTTATATTATTTTTTTTATGAATTAAACAAATACCAATAGTTTACTATTTGTAATATTTTTGTGGTTATTCTTGCACCGGATGCAATACCTAAACTGACCCCCCAGCGCCATCCACTTCTAACAAACACTATAATCGTGACTTTTAAATATAAACCGTAAAATAATATGTAATAATTTAAACTAAGTACAAATTTATTTGTTTTTTTTTTTTAACTGCGGCTTTTGTGGAGTTCATCATTAAGCGAGTAATGACAGTGTTGGTTTCATAAGAAAGACTCCCTACTTACAAGTCCTAGCTGGCCACTTGAGTTTTTAACACTCATTCAAAAAACCATTAAATTTTATCGCTGACTTCGACGGTTCATTGAATATTCGAAAAAAAAAATTTTTTTTTATTGCGAATTTCCCAACAATTTTACTAGTTAAGAGCATTTTTTAACATTCAAGAACCCTTATATTGACTTTAGCTGAAACTTAAATATTAAATTTTAACTGAACATTGACAAATTAATATAGCCAATATAGACATGAGAATGCAGGTAACTAGTATATGCATATAGTTTTTATTCCTTATACATATGTATGTATACTTTCAATTGGACTATCTAACTTATGACATGAATTTGTATTTGATAAAAAAAAACAGTTGATTTTTCAATCGAAAGTTCGGTTCTTGTTGTTACTGGCAATACATTGAAAACAAATTTCGGATATTTGCCGAAAACCTTGGCCTATGATGTTAAAACTTAATAGCGATCACTTCAGTTTTAGTATTAGTTTTGGGAGGCGGACGGAATAATGTCCCGTGCTACTGAACCCAAAACAAAGGTGATGGGAATGTGAATATAATCCCTCTTTGACATCATTGTTTCTAAGCTTGCTTCCACGGCAAATAGATGCAGCGCCTACCTTGTGTGACAACGGAAAGCTCTTTTTAAAATTAGCTCCATCTTTGTGCTTTTGCTGAGAGAAAATATATTCTTGAAAATTCTCTGAAATTGAATATAAATAATTTTTTGTAAAGCTTTAGGGATAAACTGTAACAAATAAATAAAAAGGGAGTGGATTCAGTGACGCAGGTGCTCTAAGGACAATATCATCAGCATCGCTCATTATGTGATGCGCTTCGACTTAAAAATACGGATTGCTATAACTACAGAGAATATTCGAATTCGAGCAAGTATTTCACTTTAATAAAAAATCCTCTGTAGTTTTTCAGTTTAGATAATTCTGGGGTAGTTAGTATAGTTTCAGACCTTGCGATCTTAATTATATGATCTAATTATTCTGATGGTTCAAACACGACACGGTAGGAGTCAGCTTTGCATGAATTACACAGTTCTTATCATAAAACTATATTTTTGCTATAACTTGTCATTAATCAAATCTTTTGAGAACTTCTTAGCGAGTTCTTTCTTTTAAGGCTCATTTTAGTTAGTTTGTTTATAGTTTGGTTCTAGAATACAACTTGTCCCACTGTTTAAAAGTAAATGTAACATCTGTCTGACTTTGGTTGCATTTCTGTTTTGTTTTTGAGTGTTGATGTCATTAAATAAAAGTGAAAAATGCACACAATTATCATGTTCCGTCTTCAAGTGCCTTAAGAAACACACTTCCACTTCCTTGCTCGAAACACTTTTCCTTTTTTCTTGCTTGTAACTTGCTTCCCGCCTTAGCTGGCATTGCTCGCCACAACTTTATTTATAAAATGCATTTTTATTATTCAATTTCAAGTTTTTTCAAGAAAATAATATTTAAAAAAAAACTTAAATGCAGACACAACAGTGATTCAAAAATCCACTTAAAGCCAAAATAGCGCAACCATAGCTCGATCGACAGCAGTCAAAAGCAGCAGCAAAAACTAAACACGATCACCAACGACAACAGCAAAAATGATAAATTGCGAAAGATATTCGTATATTGTATTCGAATTTAAATTCCATTTTTGTGATTTCGTAACATTTTAGCGGTTAACCATCAGCGCCGTCATCGTCGTCATCCTCAACATCGATCAGTAGTAACGCCACCATTGCACAGCAACAAATTGTTTATTTATTTATAAGTTTTGTTGCTGTTTTTTTTTAGTTTTTGTTTTTTTATTTTTTTAACTTTTGCATTTAGCATATTATTCATCCGTTGTCTGCGTCGCATTATAATTTTTCCTCACCACCAGTTATGCTATAGTCTTCGCACGTTTATAAATTTTGGTTTTTCTTTCTTTATCAGTTACTCAAGTAAATTGGTATCTACTTTTTTCTCTAGTCTCTTTTACTAACTCTTTCATTTCGCTTATTTGCTTGTTGCTGATAGCAAATGCACAATGTTAAAAAAAGTTGTACGCTTTGCTAAAAAATATGACCACATGAGTTAGTAACTTTCTCCACCAGCTTGTTGCTGAACCGCAAACAGCTGCGGCGTATTTTAAGTTCGCTCGGAAGCGAGTTTTACGCACACGACATCGTCGTTTTTTGTCATGGTCGCACTCGCACTGATTGCGGCTGCGATTACCACAATTATTTCTTGTGGAATTTAAAAATGGTTTAAATAACTACCTGTTTAATAAAAACCAAGTTAAGACAACTGAACGACTAAGTATTGCTGTTTTTATTTTGAAGAAGATGCGGCTATTAGAGGTGAATAGTCTAGTAAGTAGTAAAATTCAAAATTTCAAGTTTGGATGTTGTATATTTTTTTTATCAGTAGTTATGGCTGTCATACCACTTTAATAGAACCCTTATAAGCTGTTAATATATTACATAACGCCCTTAGGGGGGTTCGGAAAATATGACATTTTGTGTTTGGGCTTATGCGACAGATCCTGACACAGAGAGGGCGGTCAAAAAAGTCGAAAATCAGTATTACGTAATATATGTACAGTTCCTTAGACTATGGGTAAAAATTGAACTTGAAATTTTTTCCATGACTTGGAATTTTTCAATAATGACTTTAAAGCATTGTCAATGAAAAGCTCAGCCATTTATTTCTTGAATAACTATATTGGAAATAGCGCCTAAAACGAAGATTATAAAATTTTTAAATTCAATCAATATTACTTTTTTTTTAAATAACATGAATTATAATTTATTGTAAAATTCGTTTGTTTTTTCATAATTTTCCATGTAATTTTTGATGACGAATCCAAACCCGGTAGTCAAATTTTTTAAGCACGTCTGATTTTTTATATAAGTTCCCAATGGCGATGGTTAAAAAGGTCAAAGCAAAAGTTTTGATCATTTACTCGAAATGCATGCCTTCAACTACATATGTTGTGTTTCATCGAGAAAATGTTTTCGAGTCTTAAATTTATGGAATTACCGAGTTGAATAATTTTCTTTTACGTTAGAATATGCTTCAATTAAACATGAATTTTGTATCTTCACATCCGATATACATGCTGCCGAAGCAGGTGGACTTACCGGAGTGGTGTTATCACTTGGAGAATTATTTAATACCAGCGTTTTAGAATCTGTCATGGCTGATGAAGAAAAAAAGTTTGCGCTGTTTCATGCAATAGGTCGTAACCCTAGCGATGAATCTAGTAGGTGGCGCAACTTTTGGACACTTTTTGTAGCCGCTTACTTTTAGTACAGACGTTAACAGGTGTGAAATTTATGCCTCAGACTGTAGAACAGCATACCCTCCGCCAAAGTTTTTGTTAACTGAGCATGAACCTACTGAAGCTTTTCTGATCAAAAGTATGCTGAATCCACTGTGGCCGCTTGAATTCAAACATAATCGGCTTTTGTTCAGTTTGTGTCAATTAACTCGAAAAATGTATCTTAGTTAGATAGAAAAATATATTGTAATAATCGAAATTTTGGAGGAGCAAATACACAATAATTTTTGGTAAAAAGCCGACATTGTTTGCATGTTCAACAATCAAAAAAGCATTGGAGTACCAAGCCACACTTTTATCAAAAACAATGATATACATCTTTCTATAAGGCAAAAGTATAATTCATCCACACTGTAAAGGGTTGAGCTTTTCCTAATTTGTGGTCAACACACACTAAAGAGCATAGAAGTTCAAAATGTTTATGTTTTTGAAATAAACCCTTCAAAATTTTGTGATATAATATAAGAAAGCAATGACAATATAAAAAATCTGAAGAAATTCATAAACCAATTTACGTTTCACGGAAATTACAAAATACCTTTAAAACAAAAAATGCATGTTGAATGATTTTTTCTTTGCACAACATTTATCTTTGTTTTTATATCCAAAGCATACACACTTGCAATGTTCTACGCAATAACTTATTAGTATAGCAAGTATTGCACCTTCTCTAGGTAATGTAAATTTACATGCATCCAGCTACTGACGGTAGTCAGTGAGTTGATCTTTTGCCCAAATGTTTGCTCAACTTGAGCTTCTGCATCTGACAAATATTTAGTTTACCCTGCATTGCGTTAGTTATTTACCACAAACGTAAACAAATGCACAACATCGGCAACAAAAATAATAACATTAACATAGGAGTAGCGATGATTTTTTATTAGAAGAGCACTAGGCACCAAACCACTGCCAGCTAATAAGGCAAAGGGAATGAGACGTAATTTTATTTCATGGGTGGGCCAGACAAATTTAGCGGAGAGCTGACCCCCCGATGCTACGCCTATGAACAACAACCACAATATACAAACCCACTGTGCGTGCTTTAACTACAACAATAATAAAAAAACAATTTAATATCGGAAATTACAATATTTTACCAAAGTGACGTTTCTGCGACATGGATTTATGGTTGCCTGATATGTTACAGTTGCAGATGTTTTTATTGTTGCTTTGGCTGTAGGTCGTACTACGCGTATATTGTTATGCATTGTATTTTGCTATAAAAGTTCATGATAATCCAAATTCCGAGTACGTCTATGGCTATTACAGTCAGTATTGGCTTACTTATAAAATACATTTTTTGATGCGACCAGCACACCAAAGACCAAATGAAAAATTGTGCCGTCTTACTTACATATTTGGTATTTTTTGTGAATATTACGAGAATATCATACATGCTCGTACGCATGCGCCCATGTCAACTAAGCTTATAACCAGACAAATGTTAGTTACGGCCAAAAGCAACGAACATAAACACAAAATGAACATAAAATTAACTATGTAAAAGTATTATGGTCGGTCAAGCTTGATAAATATGTGAATATTGAGTGTTTTCATCTAGTTAAAAAACAAGTACGTACTACAATATTGAAAAAAATTTACTACAAAATTATGTTTAGTTATAGCGCCTCATATGTGAAAACTTTCAGAATAATTAGCTGGTTGGTTGAATTTAATTTTTAAACAAATGATTTTTAGTTTTTGTGTGTTCACTGGATCACTGGATTGTGCTGCAACCAAAAACACACTTTTAATATTTAAAATTAGCTGCTTTGCTTATTATTCAAAATAATTCAAAAGTTGTAACAAAATTGAATCAATTTTCAATAACATATTTCTTAACTTTCCACAAGTCAAAAACTTAAACTGATTATTCTGCTTGTGAACATGCTGCGTTTTACACCAGTTGAAATTCCGGCAACTGGACTTTTCATTAAGAACGCCATATTGACATATTCACTAATTGTAACTTTGATCATCAGTCATTTTATATAAAATCTCATACAAAATCTGTCAGTTAACTGTCCTTTTAAAACGACACCAAAAACGTCATCATGAATGGGAGAAATGTGCCGTTATCCACATGGATTTCTATCAAGATTGGATCAGATTGGATTTGGAAGACCATAACATGTACGAATAAAAGCTATTCAATAAAAAAATTTTTAGAACGCGATCTTGACCTAAGCTTTGTAATAAAATTCAACTTTATAAAAAAAAAGTTGTGGCGCTAACTGGGTTAAAGTTCCTAGTGAGTGAGTGGGCTTGCGATGTATCATTGCTTGTCTTGTATATCGTTTTTCTATTATGGACATGGCTCAGTGTCTTAAAAGTTATGGTTTCTTTTATAAAAATTTTTGTGTTCCCGTATATTTTTGGTTAAATTTTTAGCTAAATTCTTAAAGAAAAAGATTGCGAGAGTAATTTTAGTAAATTTCTACAAAAAATTCGAGTAAAAAATTGATAGTTAATGAGCAAAAAAAAAATAGAAAAAGTTTGCTCACTTCTCAATACCTAAACGGAGGGCATTTATAGGTTTTCGAGGACGCGAAAGCATTCGAGATCACTTCATCACTTTTGGGAATGTATGGTAACCTTGCTGGCTTATATCAAAACTGAAATGAAAGCACAATAAATTCCATGACTTAGGCTTAGCATAGATAAATATCACAAAAATATTTTCAATATTTTATTTAATAAAAAAAAAAAAAATCATTTGGCTTTGAAATAAAAATACAGAACCCATCAAAATTCACAGCTGAATAATGGTTTTTCAAATACTTATCTCTATTTGACATTTACTTACGAAATGATAAGTATATTTCGATTTCCAAAAAATCAACCGTAACGCAACAAATGCCCGGCAGTGCTAATTATTGGTTTTTTTAACATTCGGCTATTTTTTAATAAGACAGCACCGGGAAATGCCAACCATAAGCGCGAAAGATTTGTGTGCTCGACCTCATTTTGAAGTAATCTCGGACTAATACGAAATTGTCCTGGCTATTTCGGTCAATGACAACAAATAAAATTAAGCTTAGGGTAGTTCCATTCATACACTGAAATGATATTTTTAATTAATACAAATTTACTTAAGTAGAATTATGAAATCCTTATTTAAATGAACGATGTCTTGGACGGTAAGAAGAAGTCTATTGAATAGGCCAAATTAAATTTTAATGAAGAGAGTAGTGGGCGATCAAAACGAAACATTCTCGCATTTTTCACTGCAGAAGATAAAAGTTAAATAAAATTCTAGGCATTTTAGAAGGGAGAAGAGTATGCCAAACCATTCCTTCTCTGATATCGAAATTAAACCTCAAAAATTACTCGCACCACTCTGCTACTTACTAGAATTCTGTTTAACAATTTCCTAAACATTTTTTGCACTTTTAAGCAAGAATTTGCTAGTGAGTTTCTGTGAAACGAAAAATAATCTTTCGGACCTAACTTATCTCTAGTTTGACAAAAAATGTGAACAATTTCTCTTTAAAGATTAATTTTTACATTTAAATTGTTCAATTTCAATGAAAAAGCTGGTTGTTTTTCCCCACTTCTAAGAAACCTTATGCTGAAATTCTAAATTTAAGTTTTTGCACAAAGCAAATACTGTTTTTGTGCTGAGTGTAGGGTACCAATACTGATTAGGAAAATTGAATTGAAAAAAAGAACATTAAAACGGCAGCTAGACGACCACACGACTCAGTGTGATCAACATTCAAGACGGTCATCAAATTAAATTTTCAATGAATGACGTTTTTTTTTAACTACATTTAATTATGTTGATTTGTTTATGATTATGTGATCAAGTGTGGGTCATTTAAAGTTTTAAACTTGTCCTCAAAACGACCTCACCAGGGCCGTAAGTTCAAGCCACCAGCCTCACAGTCTGGCAATGAATTCAGTTATATATGAATATTAATATCCACGGTTACCTTGCCTTATTTCTGGTGAAGCATCAAAGAACTTCTTTCTTAATTTAATAGGCGTCTGATAGTCTGCGATGCTTGAATAATTAACTAAAAAGATTGAAACGAACTAAGACGCATTTTTCTAAAATTAATTCCCATAACAGTTGAATTTCTATTTTTGTTGATTTATTTACCCCAATTTGTCGTGTGTAATTTGCTCATATTTTTAGGAAAGTTGCTAATTAACTTATGGAATTTCACATGTCTTCAAAATATAACATTTAGATTGAATAAGTGAGTCACTCTATAATTTAATCATATCATGCGTTTACTTGTTGAAATATAAAGAAATAAAAAAAAAAATTTGGAAATATTTTATTGGAAGAAACCAATATCGTGAAAACTATTTCGCAAATATTTTGCTTCCAAATTGAACTACATAAAAAGTAGCTCAAGTAACTAAAACATTCAGATTGTATTTTTTTTTGTATAAAACTTTTATCTCAGTAATAAATAGTTTCTAAGATACAAGAGGCTAAAAAAAAATGCTTATAATACAACAAAATTAATAACATTTTAGGGATTTTATTTTATTAAAATTTTTTACAGTTTCCAAAAAACATCTACAGTTTTTTAATAGTGCTAATAAGTATCCTGATGCATAAAATTTTAGCCGAAATATTGATGAAAAAATACCTAAAACTAAAACTTAAAAATTTGGTCTTGTTGCTACGGTCCATAGCTCAATTTTTTTCAAGTTTATAGTTTTTTAAAAAAAAAACATCACAGAAAAACTTAAATAGCTAATGAACTTTTAACCAAAACATCCCCTCTAAAAGATGTTCAGAAAATGAGTAATAAGTCTTTCACGCTGGCATTAAAAACAGCCCGCTTCTCACTTATCTCGTTTCTGCAACAGATTTTTAAAAAAACCTTTCACACTGGCCTTACTTTTTCTTTTCATTGTTTGATTATTTTTAGACATATGTTAGCTACTAGTTAGTTTTTGTCAACAATACGATTGATTCGTATGAAAAAAGAGCCATTTTAACTGTTGGTTCAAAAACGAAAAAACTAAAAACGAGCTTTTTTTGATGCCATTTTGATATCCTTAACCCTTTCGACTCGGCTTTCCCCTGGTAATGTTAGAATTAAATCTTTGTATGGAATTGGTTGTTTGGACGTTTTGAAAGTATTCTGTCATAAATTTGTATTTTAATTTTTAGTACTTTCATTGGTACATATGGTGTACCAGCCGGGTCGAAAAGGTTAAAAATGATAAACCTTAACCGACCGACTAAATGAACATTCTTACTATGTATGAATTGTGACATTTAATGTTTTACGAGATCAAATCTATAGGTAAAAAAAAATCACTTTTACTTCGAACTCAAAAGTTAGAGTAACTCGCAACCACACTTCTTATGTCTCAGTCACAAGCATTTACAGTAGATACTAAATCATAGCAATTTGGTGGCTTACAGCGGGTTTCTCTAACATTTTTTATCGCACCTTTTTCCACTATTTTTTTTGAGCAGCACGCATTTAAAAATTGACCTGGATTAGCGTAACCCATGTGTGTATCCAACCTTGGACTTAACAATTGCAATTGTTTTAAACTGTGTGCACACATTTTATTGATTAATATTCCATTATCAAATGCAAAGTTGAGCTTTAATGTACATAGTATTTTTTTCTTAAGCGCATCCGCTTACCAAAATTAGTGGTTACTGTGCCATGAAGGTAAAATTTGTTTACGTTTACTCAATTTACTTTACCTCATTACTTATATACATACATATCTATGTATTTAAGTTATTATATAAGTTAGTAAGTTAGTATATAAGTTATTATAAATATAAAAATGGTTTCATACCGCATTAGCACAGAATTATAACAAAACATTTTTTTTTCAAACTCTTTGGTCGGATCTATTACATGTAAAGATTTTAGAATTCCAAAGAACACGTTTCCGGTGAAAAATGTTTGCTTTTCTTGATTGGCAATTCTTTCCTATACCTTAAACTTTGTGCTAAAATTTGCTAATCATTTTCAAAAAATCAAAAGTTTATGTGCATATTCTTTGCAATTCAACTTACTCTCACTAGAAGTGAAATGATATTCCACCATGCAAACATAGCAAAACGAACTGCTCAAACGTTCTTAAGTTGCTAACTGGGTGTTTGTTGGAGTGGCGTACCATCTCATAGAGAAAATGTTAAAAAGTTCATAAAATCTGGCAATTATAACTACGCAGGCTTACCATTTCATCATTCACATTACTTTTTGAATTGGCCGCCAATATCATGTGATTTAACGCCTCTGGATAAACCAGCGACGTTAGACCATTCGAAAGCCAACGTTCGCCGTAGTATTGTTAAAGTGCGGCCCCAAAGTGGTCAACTATTAAATCTTCAGACTGCACTATATCCGAGTCCGTTGCGACGCTTTTATGCCTGAAATCGTATTCAAATGCTAAATGGCATAACATTATCTACCGACTAAACCCAAAATTCAGGTCATTCGGACAATTGTATGTGTGTCTTATTTCGACTCGAAACGACGACCGATATACCTGTTTTTTCGCTCTTACTTTTTTTTAATTTGTAACTTACAATGTAGTAGTTAGTAACAATTTTTTTTATAAGGGAAACTTAAACTTTCTACTTTTTCATTAACAAAATGTGTGAGCTCTTTTTTTATCGAAACATTTTTAAAGACATGATCAAAATCACACAACTTCAAAATCCAAATCCATTGATTATGTCGCTCATTTAGGTGAAGGTCAAGTTATAATATCTTCATTTTAATTAACATACGCTTATGATATTTTTATTATCTCTTTGTTTCTTTCTTCTATTTTTATTAATTTTATTTTATTTTTGTAAGCAGATTTTTATAGTTGTACAGCTACCGGGGAGCTTATCTGCCCCAAATCGTATTAAAATATGCAAAATACCAAGAGCCAAGTTCATTGTGGCTCAAGTGTTGTTTGCTGCTTCTTTAAGCTGCCAATCTTCTTCAGAAATACCCGCCTTAAAATCAACAGACATGGCTGCGTCGTATGAATGAAAATAAAGAAAATAAGCTGCGCTTCATCGCAATCAACATCATTTCAAGCCCTGTTTTTATTATGCTCCATTCGTTTATGACTCTTACATCATTTTCGAACTGTTGGTTTTTTGCGCACATTTTTTCTTTTTTCTTTTTGGGTGGACTTAATATTGTATTTTAATGTTATAACATTTTGAAAATGTATACAGTGGTGTCATAAACAATTTTGCTATGGAGGGATTTTACAAGAAGTTATTTTGAGAAAATGGACGAAGTGCCAGTTTTAATATAAATAAATTACAGATTAAATGAAGGCTAAAAATTTATTGCGTTTCAATGTGAGAGAATTTTTCCATATAACTTTATTTAAGTTTCTTTTCTTATGTACTTTGTATCCACACAGAGTCTCCCCAAAATCTTTCATCGTGCATTGTCATTACAGAGCGCCTTGAATTCTCCCCGATTCCGATTTATCCGATTCACGTATTTCTTGTGCTAGCGCTCGCTTTCAAGAAAATTTAGAACGGCCGGCATTGCCTGATACCCCAAGCGTTACAATCCCATGCAACTTGACAAATTTTAAATAATCCCCAACTTGTGTTCAATTATTTCAATTTGGCGTTTGATTTGAATAGTAATTGGATCTGATAAGCTATTAGACGTTCGGCATATTCCTAGGCCACCAAACTATTCTGAAATCGGAAAGGTCAATTTAAAGCGAACATTTGCAAATAGTGTAGTAAAGTGCTGTTGGTTTACCACGTCGTCCACTTATATCAAAAGCAAGATCTGCTTTACGATAGTACAAAATGAATTAATTTGACCAATATTATCATTTCCGGATAAATGATCTAGTTTTTTTGCTGAATCCGGTGAGGAGAACTATCTTCGTCATGCCTCTATATTTCTGGCATAACGATAAGTCCCCTTATTTGAAAATTTCATCAAGATCCCTAAAAGCCATTGTTCAGTTATACATTCTTCTTGTAAAATTTGGATGAAGACTGTTACATAAGCTCAGCGGCGAATCCTGGGAATATCTTTAATACTTCGGCAACAATGCGATCTACGCCCGAATAGAGTTCACAAGTAAGTAACAAAATCGTTATCTTCAGATAATGTGACAACATAATTGGGTTTTTTTTATATATTTGAAGTTACAACAAATTTTCATGGCATTTTGCATGAAAACGATGACACTTACCAAAATAAAATTTTCTTGGTTAGAACTCTTAACTACTAATATTGAGAGAGATTGATCAAAAAGAAATTGGCGAAAAAATCGCATTTGAGCTACTTCTTTCGACATATTGGAGGTCGTAGGTCCTCAATGCTTATAATTGAGAGACTAGTAAGTGAAGTACAAATAAACCATCTTTATGTATCGCGAGTCGTCTTTATTTGGCCCTGATTTTCATGCTTAAATAATGTTATTATAACTACTTAAATTATAAACAAAAATAGCTAGCCTTAAGGCTCAATCCAAATGATTGCGAGACTGCATGGCGAGAGCAAATCGTCGCGAAAAAAAAATTAAACAATACTGATTTTCACGTCGCATTCTCCCTTCGTCACGCTATTCATCGTGCGAATATACTAAAATTGCACGTGTCTAAAATTTGTTGACAATTATAACGGTCTCGCTCTCGCAATCATTGTCATTGGACTATGAGCTTAAGATAAAGGGTGTTCCAACAAGGCTTTACATTGTTAATTCTGAATTGTTTAATTTGAATGAAACAATTTTTGGCCTTTATTTTTCATATTTTCTAAACCGATTTTTGTGCAAATTTTGAAACCGGCGAACTTCGGTCATATCTTACTGTATAAGTATAAGGAATTTTAAGCAAAAAAAAATCATTTATTTTTTCTGCTCTACAATTTTTCAATAGCTTGGTTTCTATGTATACGAATTTCATTTATACAAATCACTCAGCAATTCCAACCCTCATATTTCGCAAACTCAGCTCTTGCACTATCAATGTAGATGAATACTTTCAGTTCTCGGTCTGACTATAATACTATAGTATAATTACTAACCTCTTTATTCAATTTGGGGGATGACAACCCAATAAAACCCATCTTCATAACCACTTAACTGCATAACTGCTACTATTTGCTAATCATCCATGCTTTGTATTACAATTTAACACGTGAGTTAAATTTTTATTTTTATTCAGTCAAAAAAGACGTCTAACTTTGTATATGTAATTTTTAAGTACATAACAAATTAATTCTCTTGAAGTGAATACAAATTAGTATACAATAATTATAGAAAGTTAACTAAAGTTTGTTAACTTTAAGAGCAAAACTTTTACTTTTTTGGGGTAAACTACGAAGAGTACAACCTTAGTGCGTAATGCGATAAAATGATACGGGTAAAACAAATGATTTTGATACGGCTTTTTTTGGATTGTGATTTAATTGTTTGCGATTATGATTTATGCTGGTTTGCTTAAACGACATCATTTCTACCTAAACATTTATCATACACAATTCTACAAAGTAATTAATCATAAAAAAAAGTAGAGCTTCGCACGTTTTTCTCATTTTCAAAGGAAAAACACATTAAAAAATTGCCAATGGTTGGAAATTGTTATTAATTTTATCAAAATTTTTCGCTCGTACTAAACCTTATACTCTATACCCTTATGCTCTAATTGTAGGAAGCTGCTGGTTAGTGACGTCAAAACGTATATAATTTTGTAATGAAAATTTACACAACTACTTAGAGTTATAAATATCAAAGTCTGCCATGTGAGTTATTTTGCGTTTCTCTGACAGAACCCAATCCTGAAACTTTAATAACATCATATTTTTTCTAAGTTTTTCAACATTTATCAAGAGACCTTAGCCATAAGTTGGTAAAACAGATGGCTTAATTGTAAATTATTGTTTTTTGAACTATAGAATATGTTGGCTTTCAAGATGAGCACATATCTTTGATATTAAGAAACGTTTTTAAGGCCTAAGAATTTGATAAAAAATAAAATTTCAAGGCTCAAAATTAGTTCTTACAAGAGAAACGTAACTTGGCTCGCCAGCCAGACTTTCATATTTATGACTTGGAAATGTTGTGCTAGAAGATGCCAATTAAATTTTTTATTGCAGAATGATGTAGGTTTTGTCACTGCCAGCTATTAATTATAATAAAAATGTTCAAAACAATAAAGCTTAGGTAGCGTTAAATATATTTCAATAGGGCAATATATTACCCCGAGTGGTACATTTTGTAAAAAATCACAAAGAACATTATTTCACTACATAAGCTTATGAGCTTTAATTTCACTGTAAACTACAGCAGGGACCAAAACAACCATTATTTTTGATTTCTATGTTTTTTAGCATGTGTACCCGTCATCCAATATTAATTATAGACTTTGCCCCGGAATCCATCAAAAAAAGATTTTACGAAAAACGTTGAGATCAGTTTCTGGGATTTTTAAGGGTTCACGCCTGTTTTAATGTCTAAGATTCATTTCTAGAACATAAAATTTTTTTTTTTTTAAATGTTTAGACCACTTTCTAGGAGTTACAAGTTAAATATATTCGGAAAAATTTGGTGTCATTAAAATAAATATACGAACTTGACCAAAATCGACATGTATTTTGAAAATAAAAATGTGAGAATTTTGTTTACATATTCAGCGACCTTAAACTAATTGAGTAAAGTTATTTAAAAGGTCAAGACCAGTTGATTATAATCAACATGTAAATTTAAGCATAATCTTAGATTCATTTAGTTTAAGAATTAATGATTTGCATCTGAAATTAGTTTTATTATCATGTACCATTATTATTGAATAAATAAATTAACATTATATGCGGCATTTTGATACATCACGTATACCAAAAGTGATCTAAAGAACCTTCCAGGAAAACAATGATAAAATGAAAAATTAAAAGCATTTTTCCATATGCTAACACTATTAATAAACGAATTAATTATGGTAAAAAAAACAATTTTTTCATGGATTAAAAAATAATAACATTTCAGGTGCAAACGCTAGTGGCTGGAAAATTTGCGTTGCTATCAAAATACTTTTCGCTGTACCTACAAGCAAATATTCGTAACTCGTGCGAATCGCACCGATTTCTTGTCTGTTGTTTGTTGGTTTTTCATTGCCTTAATGAAAGATATTCAGCAAATTTTGTATTTTTGTTTATGTGAAATTTCGATTTGCAATTATGGAAAAACAATCAAACAGCTTTTTCGTGTGCTAAAATAAAATTTATTTCGGTCGATAAATTTTTGGGTTTCACAGAAAATACAAGCAAAGATGTAAACAATTATTAATGAATATTGAATCGCCAATGTCGTTACACAAATTTTGTGTGCACTTGTGCAGTTTTTAATGGTACTAAAGTCAAGGTCCTGCTATTTGGAGAATAAAATAGAAAAACCAACTCAAATATTCAGTTCATTAGCTTATTCATATATAAATAGTTTTCTTTAATAAATAACAAAAATTTGAAAAATTCAGACTCATGAAACAAAGGTCAATTTTTTTTTATAAATACTGTAATGCATTTCAATTTGCAACTTTTCTGCACTTTTGAGGCCCATTTCAGGAATTTTCAGAAAACGACACGGCCTTCGGTGGCACCTTTCTGCATTAAACTAGATATAGAGTAAAATTTGCTTGACACTCAAACATAACTAAGTACTTATGATATCGTCAAGTGTGTCGTAGAAGATTCGAAAATTCACCGATGACAAATAGTGACAATGTTTAATCATAGGTGATAAACGGCGACATTTGTTCGACGTCATGCATGAACTGTTCGAACGAATGCCCCAAATATCACCTGTGACTTATGCTGATAATGTTATCCAGCTATCAGCTTGCTAGCGACTTATAGCAGACAATATCAGTATGGTTTCCCTTATAAGTAAATACACTTCCGAGTGACTGGTAGAGTCTTTTGGAGATTTTCATTCATTGGTGACAATGTCATTTCAGGGTCAGCATGAAAGCGCGTCGCTTGTAGGAAAATGTCATCGAGTGTTATTGTCATCGGTTAAATTATCATAACGGATAATGTTGCTCAAAAACGCCACCGAGTTGTTAGGGTCGTTCAGGTATAGCGTAGCGCAATTTTTGAAGATTTGAACTTCCCTCCCCCCCATGTAACGCGCCGTAACGTTGCTGTAGCTCATCTAGATCTCGTCAAATTTTATCATTTTAAAAAATATTTTGGCTGTAGCTATTCAATAAACATACACATAAAGAAAGCGTTTCATTATACACCCTTAATTTCAAATCACCACCCGCTAAAGAAGCTTCACTTCAAAAACAATCTTACGTAACGCGTTGTCTGAAAAGTAACACATCGCTTAATGGAACCTTCCGAAAACTTTCTAAAAGTATACTTTCAATTTTTGCTTAAAAATATTTGATTGGTGCTTATCAAAAAAAAAAAAAAAAAAAAAGAACAAACGACATATTCCTAGTTTTGAGAAAAAGAAGTCTCAAGTTTCCAGAATGTTTACTGTTTCAAATAACTCACGAAGAGCTAATTGTGTGTATATTTTCAGCCTTTGAATAATGTCTGGCGCATGAATCTGTTTTGAAAATTGAATTTTATACTGAGTGAAGTCGCATGGTTCCATAAACATTCTTACAAAAAATGGCACTTGGTCCCTTTTTTGATAAACAACATCAATTTAGTTATAATCACTATTATTTCTACATAGTTTCATGCTCGAATATTTTGTCCATTCCTTCATAACTGATGGCAACTAACCCAATGCTAAATGTATACCAGCTTGTTAATTATTATAATATGCTTGTAGTATAGTTAGAAATCAATAATGCTACTACTACTACATATGTATTTAAAAAATTTTCAAAACTAATTCCAAATTTCTTTTAATAAAATTTAATTCATATGTTGCTTCAATATCAACCGTATACATTAAATTTATGTTATATGTTAAATTTTTCTGTAAAGCCAAAAAGAATACGTTTTTTGTTCTCACTTGGGTAAATAAGTTTTCTAATATTCTTGGTAACTACTTGTACCTATGGTTTGGATGAATAAGATATTATTGAGCTTACGAACGCAATTTCCAATGTTTATTTTTGTATTAGCAAACACAAAGTGGTTATTTGTTGTATGTTCATGAAATACCCTTAAGTTTTTTTTTAATAAAAAAAAAAAAACAAACACATGTATACATAAATATATTTTAATATATCTATCGTTAAGATTGCGAAATATTTAAATTTAGCACGATTTTTGGATTTTCAAAGTTTTTCTGTTGCTGTTTTTGTTTATTCAGCATTCTAGGAAACATGTAAATGAACAAGTAAACATCATTTTGTACTTACATATTTCCTTCACAAAACAAAAAAAAAATAAATAAAGTAGAAAAAAAGTGCCTATTTTATGGGTGAAGATGCTGCTTTGTTTTGTTTACATTTTTACATTTGAAAGAAAACGGATGTTGTGGTTGACCTCAACCTTTTTTGAAAGGTTTTGTACATTTACGCTTAAGAACTTACGAAAATTTAGAAAAAACAATTGAAAGTGTGCGTTTGTGTGGTTTTAGAAATTTCTTCTCAAGATTTTTGACGTGAGTTTGTGTGAAAAATTTAGAAAGTCTTAAAATACATTAGTGAAAAATATAAATACCCAGTAGGGGAATGAAGCATTTAAACAAGCATGCCCTTACGCCTTCTTAAGGTGGCCGTAGTCATGCTATTTTTCATTTTCTATTTTTTTACTTATTTAAACACGCTTTTAAAAATAAGGAACATTTTAAGTACCCGCTTCCATTTGACCTGACGCGTTCGCTTTCAAATGGAACGGAGATATAATACATATATTATGTAGGTAAGGCTGAATCCATTGATAAAATGGGAGTAGCTAAAATGGTATGGTTTTGTTTTTAAATAATTTATATGAATAAGCATTTCATGAATTTTGATGAAAAATCGATATGTAGAGATAAAAATTTATTCAAAATTGATATTAAAAAGTTTCTACACATTTGTATGCCGGTATTTTTCAATATCTATATGATAACTTTATTTGGCACAAATTTATATAAGCTACTTGAGAACTATAAAAATAAACGAAATATAAAACAAAAATTAACAGTAGGCATGCAGTCCCAGTAGACCTGCAGTCTGAGGGCACAATAGCATGTTTAATAGTTCTAAAATAAGGCAAGTTGTGACCATGCTAACAAGACTCTAGATAGTAGGCACATGACCGTACTTAAAAATTCTCAAAAAAGGCAAAGAAGAAGGAAGGATTTTTAAAGAGCAGACAGTGAGCATTCTGCAACTAAGTGGTTATTATATGGGACATTATTTGTCAAAAACTAAGAAGTTTGAACATTTTCGATTTTCCTTTTGTCAGTAGTATATGACTACTTGATGATATACCGAGTGATTCATTCAAAGGAGCTTTTTTCAGTAGAGATTTTATGACAGTTCAGACGTGAGTCATGTCAAGCTGTCATGGTGTTTTTGTTCAGTATTATTTGACTTTTCATCATGACTAGACTTAGACAAATTGTGGAAATTTACTAAATTCATTCAAACTTAAACTTTTTATTATATTCAGCCAAAATTCACATGATTTCTTGCAATTTTAAAAATCAACTGGCCGCCTAGATCATGTGATATCACACTGCCAGTCTTTTTCCTTTGGAGCTACGTAATGCACAAAGTCTACATGTAGTTATAAGCCGGCGACGGTTGAAGAGTTGGATGCCGAAGTTACTCGAGGCATTCGCCAAATACCACTCGAAATGCTCGAATGCGTCATTGAAAATTGAATCTTCAGAATGGACAATGTTAGCCGCAGTTGCGGCCAACATTTTAATTAAATTAAAATTAGCCAGATAATAAATCTTACCCACAAAATGGATTTTTTTTATTTTTAAAAAAAAAAAAAATACCTCTTCATGAAAAACCCTTTACTTAAAATCACTTTGCAATAGGTCTCCACTATTGCGCTACAATTTTTCAAAACTTATGCAAAGTTATACTGCGAAATATTTGGACAAGCTTCTGACACATCCCATACAATTAACCTACTTAGATACGCTATACTGCCGTACTAAGCGAAAAAGACGTATCTCAAAAAAATTCATTTCGAGATAGTTGATGTTTTGTTTATGTCAATTTGTTGAAATACCTGTAAAATTGAGATAGAGGAAATTTTCTTCGTAGATTTTTTATATGATTGAACTAAGATGCCGACATTTGGAGTATTTCATTAGACGCGTAATTTCTTAAGCTATCCGATGCCATAAGAATCTCGGATATATTTTTTTTTGAGATACGTCTTTTTCGCTTAGTACGGCAGTATACTGAGAGAGTTAATTGAGGCAATCAAAAATATTTTTTTTTTGAAATTTGTATCAAAACCAAAATGGAAACTCACGCGATACCTTCTATTTTTCCTGAAATTTTGAAAAATTTTCAATAGAAATAACACCTTTAAAATTCAGAAATTAATGAAAAAATTAAATATCTGTTAAAATTCATTGTTAAAATTTTGCATACAACTGGGCGAAAATTGCATTAAATTGACATTTGTACAGAAATACTTAACAGATGAAAATTTTAATTTTGATTGAAAGGACATTATGCCAACATTTATTTCATTAGCGAAATCACTTAAGTTTAGATTTATCTTTTCATAAAAACATTGCTTCAATAATTTCAACGCAAATATAATTTTAATTTTCTCAAGTTTGTCACCCGCATTCTGAGCATAATGCATCCGTTACAAATTAAATAATTTGTTATCAACAAATCTGTTGGAATAAAACTTTCAATAAAGTTCATATCGTAAAGTTTTTCATGGTAAATTTTAATTTTTTTTTTGCAATATAGAAAGAAAATGAAACTTTAGGGTGACGATCACACACGTTTTGCTAATTTTTTGAGCTCTATTGACAAAATTAAATTAAATTTTTCATGCTTTTGCACTCAATTAATTTGTGCTTAAATAATTACACGTACTATGTTAAGGTTTGGAATTTTGAAACTTAATAACACATTTTTAAAGTCACACACGATACAAAGGAATCACCCATGTAGAAAAAAAATGTACACTATATATTTTGAATTTGAATTGTTGAACAGGATGGTACATGATAAAGTTCACCTTCCCCAGATAAGGTTCTTTCCTTAAAGAAATTTCGTCTTAAGTAAATATATGAAAAAATCGTAGCTGAAAAATGTTTTCCCACCTATTAATAGTGAATATAAATTAATCATATTTTTGAATTCTTGAGTGTTACACTAAGAAAGATATTTCTTTAAGACTGCAGAAAATAACATCTTATAAGATCTACCATTATCCTATGACTCCGTTAAAAGCGTAGGGCCTGAAAAAAAAAATGGGTTCTCGATAACTATTTTAATCAATTAATTGGCAGTTTTCCTCTCGATTTGTTTCTTTTGCATAGTTAAAAATAATATACCATTCCATGATATCAGCTCTTAAAAGAAGTATAATTTTTACAATTCTTAACTGATGATAGGTTAGTTCTTAGAACAAATCGTCTTACTATTTTCTTATATTTCTTAAATTAATTTACAAAATTGCCTGTAATTAGTATTCTTTGCATACGACCAAGACATGTTGGGCATTATATTGTAATTTTTTTCTCGATCACTTTAAATTGTTATATTTATTGTCTTTGCTCGTCCGAAATTCTTAAAATTGAAAGAATTTCTTTTGAAGTGTTGATTGCTCATCTCAAACCATAAAATGAAAATATCAAAAAAAAAAAAAAAAAAATACTGTCTGTCTGCATGTTTGTGTGAAAGATTCTTTGACAATGAGAAAAATTCTCGTGCACATACATAATTTATTGGGATTTCCTCGAATTTCAATGTGTAAAATATTATTAAATACTTTTGCATTTAACATTTGGCTTCTTGACGATTTATCATAATACAAATTGATTAAATAGTGTCACTAAAAAATATTTAAGTGTGTCGTTTAAGATTGTCTGTTTACGCAAAATTTGATAATGCTCATTATGTATATTATATTGTTTAGGCACAACAATTAAGTAAATAGCTATTGTATGGCAATCTATCGGTATTTCAATTATGTATGTATAGAATTTTTTTACATGTGTTTTGAAAAAAAAAAATGTTTTCCTATAACTACATGATGTTTTTTAGTATACATACATACAGAAGGAAATCCGCTTCCAAGTAAATATCGAATTCAACTGCGTAAAGGTTGCCCGTCACATCATAACTTTTGCTTAAAATGTGAAAAACAAAGCCGAATTTTCAGATATAAGGCTCTATCTAAAAAATATAAAAAAATTTGATAACAGTCTTACTTTAAACACTGAAAAAAACATCACTTAAAATTGAAAACAATTTCACTTGTACTCTAATTCAATACAAATCGAACACAGTTAAATTTATAAAAATCGTCGAACTCGTTCAAAAGTTATGAGTTTTTGAAAAAATTTGGTACCCGAATTTCAATTGCCTATAACAACAACAAAAAAATAATAAAAATAAAATAATATCACAGTTCGATTTCTAGCATATACCACTATCTGGAAAACAAAATTTCGTGAAAAAATTAGCATTTGGGGTTGAGAAGTGGCCCGTTTGAGAAATTCTTACCCATATGCCAAGTTGAAGCTATTTCAACAAAATGGAAAAAAGTCAAGTGACACCTCTAAATGAAATTGGCGGGTAATGTGATATATAGTGTTCGGATAATGTGATATACCATCATGAAAAGTATAACAAGTATAAAACAGTAGGAACTAAATATACAATAACATTACATTTTTCAATAGAATTTCCATAAAATGGAAACTAGATTTAAACTGAATCAATAAGCGAAAAGGTGAACATATCAAAGCCAGATAGATGACTCACGTACAAAAATTGGAAGACAATCATTGTGAGCCCAAATTAAATCGCATTGCAAGCATTGAACTCAGGTCTGATTCTACTAGAAGAATTTGTTGCAAAAAGCACAGGTAACGTCCTTACTGGGTGAAGCAAATTGGACACATTTCCCGAATTTCAGTTATAATGCACTCAGGCTATTTTTATTAAAACACACTTCAGCAAATAAAGAACTCACATTATTTATGACAAAGCATATTCACCCACTAACAAATTCAAGTACTTCGGCTATAATTTTATTTTGGTCTTAATTCACACAAATAAAATCTCGACTTGTGGCGAAATCAATTTCACCACACTGAGTCCAAAACCAG
This sequence comes from Tricholauxania praeusta, assembly GCA_949775025.1. Taxonomy (NCBI): domain Eukaryota; kingdom Metazoa; phylum Arthropoda; class Insecta; order Diptera; family Lauxaniidae; genus Tricholauxania; species Tricholauxania praeusta. The sequence goes on from OX459029.1 coordinate 51,179,945, forward strand.
TGAATGCGAACGCACAAGACCTTGCAGCTCGTACCCGAAGTTACTCTATCGCTAAGGTTTGGTCAAAAAAATTCCATATGCTAGTGCAAAAAATGAATCTTAAATGACGTGTTTATCCCTTTTTCATTCAAAACGAAAAGAAAAATATTCGTCACAAATATTACAGAATTTATCTTTATTAATTTTGGTATGAAACAATCTTATATTTTTTTTGTTCTTTTTAAAAATTTTTATTAACATAAGGCTGAATGACATTTTACAATTAAAATTTTGTTATATGTTTGGATTAAATTAACGCTAACTAAATTAAGGCGACAATTTCCAGTGTATACCCAATTGACTACTGAAAAGATTTCGCAATTTTTTTTTTATTAAATTTTTACTGAAAAATGTTGCAGAGAAAGTAATATGCGGACAGAAAAATATAACAACAAAAACTTATAGTAAACTTTATTATTATTATTACATAATATAGATTTATTATGTATCGGTATTTCCAAGCATCGATTTTCACCTACAAATTGAAACTTATGTTTAATTTTATGACTCTTTATTCATTTTAAAAGGCTAAATAAGATTCAGCAAAAAAGTAAGTGATAAGACCTTCCTTCTGTGACGTATTTCAGGGATTGGCCAACGAATTCTAGATAATATAAATGAAAAACACATAAATTCAATATTTTAACATTTGCATAAGAGTTGCCTGATCTTTTAAACAATTTTTATTAGTTTTAGTTTTTGCTTTGATCCAGCCAGATATTAGTCAATTAGCCATATTGTCATTATAAGCGCTTACTATCCATATCACGTCTGTAAGCTGCATAAAAATGTACCTCAAGCAAATCGGCATTCACTTTATTTTTATGATCTTAGTATAGCACAAAGTTGTGGTTGTTTTTGCAATAGTAAATAAGACAGAATATATACATAATGAATATCGTAATAAATTTAGTTCAAACAGAACTGTTTTTTTATTAAATAAATAAAAATAAAGGCGTAGTTAAAAAAATTAAAACACCATCAACATATCAATTGCCTGGTAACAAAATCTCTTTACTTCCATGGTAAACTGAACGAAAATCTTTTCACATAAATACGGTAAAAGTATCCTTATGCTTTTTATTACATTGTTCATTAATTCTTTTGTTAAAGCATACACATACACACATATATTACACTGGCTTACAAATTAAAAAAAAAAAACAGAAAAAAAAATTCTATGCACTGCTATATTTTTCGTATGCACTTTGGTCCGCCAAACTCGAAAATCGCATTCAAAGTTTTTTTAGATGTCAATTTTTTAGATTTTTTTTATATGGTTTTCAGAGGTATTTTGACTATATAAGTCATATCTCGATTTAGGAATTACCAATCTGATCATAAAGGGTATCGAATTACTTGCATTGTAGTTTGAAATGTCAACTCTTATTTTGAGAACTTATCTCGAGCATGTTTCAGCGCCACAAACATTTTTTTTCTATTCACGCTGCAAAAAAAAGTCAAATTTTGTCTTGTCATAACTCTGTTGCTTGATGTCTGATCGTCAAATATAAGACATTTTTGGAAAAGTTTCGTAAGGTTTCATTGAACTGAAATGTCACAAAGCATATGAGAAAGCATGGTGATATCACAGTGCACAAAATGTCTGTTAACCAGTGATATATTTCAAAGTTCCACTTGTATTTTATAACAAAACGCCACTTCTATCCACTAAACCATCTATCGAAAATGCTTACGAGTATAAAAGAAAAAACCATGTCAACAACTAAATCGATGAAAGAACCAAATTAATTTGTTTGCGTATATCGTAAAACAAATGAAAAGTTTTATGCTATTGAACAAATTCAAATCGAATAAAGAATATAATAATGAAAATAATTTATTTCTTCTTGTCTGCACTATGAAGGTAAATCCAATTTTGGCTTATCTTAAACATTGATAATTTGTACATTTGCACAGAGGTCAAAAATTCATTTGTTGAATTTCAATTCTTATACAATAGGAAGTAGACCAAACATTTTTTGGAATAAGCATGGATTTTATAGAGAATTTGTTAACCCCAATGATATGTACCTCATTTGCAACAGTTTTTCTTCATTACAATTTGTATAAAAAGTAAAAAATGGTCTTTTAGTTTAGTAAGTTCATAAGTTTCTTCGCTTTATATTTGTAAATTGTGTCTTCCGCGCTCACAGTACCATTTTTAATTACTCGTAAAAGTATCCGCTAGAATGCAATATTTATATATAAAATTATTGGAGAGATTGCCCTGACATTTTAATACGCAGAAACTTGCATTATACATATGTTGTACCTTTGTTTTTATATTGTATGTACCCTTGTTTTTTATGACTTATGTTAGCTTTTTTAAAACTGAAAGGATTATTTCAAATTTATATATTATAAATATTATGAAAAATTTATAATAAATTCTGACTAAAAGTTTTATAACTAGAACTATTAGAAATTAAAATTCACAAAAATACCGCGGCTTGAAGAAGAAACTAAAATGTTCCATATATTTTTATATCGAAAGTAAAATTGTGTATTTGTACCAAGAACATCATACCTCCTAGAGCATTTTTTCAAAATTAATTTTGATGAAAATGTCCACTACTTAATTTTTGTGTACTCAGAAACGCTTCAAAAAATTTGTATTCTCAATACAATTTCACGAAATTGGTTTTTGACACATTTGATCACGTTTATCTAAAAATCAAACATGATAGATAAAACTCCGAAATCAGATTAGGATTCCTCGTCAAAAATAACATAAAAGATGATAAAAAATATTCAAAAATATATTTTTTTCTTAAAAGCCAATCGAACTTTGCCATTAAACATTCGCTGAAATTTATTGTTGCATTGAAATGATTTTTAAAAGCGGTCATTAAAAGCTCATGTTTATGATTCTTCTTTAACTCATATTTTTTGATTGCTGGAACTGTATCATAGTTTTTAAGCGTTAAGTGTAATCTTCATAGAAATGACGAAGGCTGATTTTAAGCAGGTTTAATGAAAAAATATGCATGTACGATTTAACTGAAAAACAAACTATACATTCGAAATCACGGCTTATTACGAATAGTAAGAAAATAGTTAACACGCAAAAAAAACGGTGTTCCTCGATTCGACAAAGACTACAGTTCCAGGGTTAAAATGCTCAAAAACTACTTTTTCTGAAACGCTCTTGAGTTTGAACTACTTTTACATCTATAAATCTATTGGTAGGCAAAATTTTGATCGATGTTTATCGTTTATATTTTTCTCCGTTTTTAATTTAAATTTTTATTTTATTCAACTATGTATAATAGTTGTGTATGTACCAGTGTTGGCATGTCACAAGGATTTTCGGGTTTACGACGGTCACACGTCGTAAACTGTCGTAAATGTCACAAATGTCACAAAAGTCGCAAACTCCAGATCAACCTCTTTTTCACAACAACTAAAATTGTTTGTCAAACAATTTAACGAACACAAAATTATATGTAATTTAATGAGTATTTTAATATGTTTGACAAACAATTTGATGTTCTGAATCAAGTTATGAATAAATAATTTTTCCCAGTATGAACTTAAAAAGTCGTCTTTGTCACAAACTCAAGTCTTGTCACAAAGTCTCGAAGGTTTACGACGTTTACGACCGTAGGTCATAAACGTCGTAAATGTCGGAAATGTCACGCGAATTTGTGACATGCCAACACTGGTGTGTACATATGTAAAAATCTGACAGAATAAAATTTCTATAATGAAAATTTTGTGGCACTTTCCTGGAACTAGAGAAATTATAAATTATGTACATTTTAGTTCTGCATTATCCAACACCTTCAGAGTTGTTTTCACTCCAATTAAAAAATAGTTAAAACTTTTCTGCTAAAAATGCGTATAATTGGTAACATCTTAGCTAAAAATTTAATACGGTATATAATTTAAAAGTCAGTGGCATTACAAGGGGACAAAATCCGTTGCCTCTGCGGCAAAATAGCATTCGGTATTCATTAAGACTTGAAATATTAAATATTTATAACGATCAAAAACTTTATTCAATTTTATCCGAATGACCTTTTATTTTTTTAAATTTTAATGTGATGCACATACACATGTGTAAAGAAAATCTGAATGACCTTTTTTTAGTACCTACCTACATATTTATTTATTTTATTAAAATTTTTTTCCAAAGCAGACGGCGGCAGATTAATTCTTCGCCCCAGTTGTCAAATGTTCAAGGTACGCCACTGCTGCAAGTAAATAACTAATAACTTGAAATATTCTTAAAATAATAATTGTTGGAATAATATAAATTAACTGATATAAAAATATTTGTAATAGTCTTTTTCAGTTTTTGTAACCTAAGACAACGAACGAACCGCTTCCGAAAGCTTAACATCTCAATCATTTCAAAAAAAAAATGTAATTTATTTACTTTTGACATTTTAAGGATGTTAACTTTAAATAGTCAATATACTTCAATTAATAATTAATTTATGTTAAAAACGATACTTTCGATTTTTTATTGATTTTATGTTGTTGTTATTGTGCAATTATTATTTGGAGAGATGTGAATAACTCAGAGTTGAATGTCTCATTTCAGTTTTCGAAAGTTCATAGTAAAAAATAAAAAAACCTTCGACAAACCATTGAAGTCAAAAAAGTGCAAACTTTAAACGGTTGAAAAATATTTGGTTAAAGTTATAATGCTGTAATTTGTTGGAGTGGTGCTTAAAATATGAAATGCTAAGAGTATTCAAGTAAAGCTATATATGCGCAGTTAGTTATGCATATATGTACATATATAGTATATATTCACAGCAGCATAGAAAACAAATATTTTAAATATAATTTTCATTGAAAACTTTTTAATGCAGGTACAAATCAGTAACTGCCAATTTTAAAAATAAAATAAACAAAAGTAAAAAAATTCTAAAAAAAAAATAAATATTTTAATTATGTATAATAAATTAATTTTTGTAGTAAAGTTTTTGTGTTAAATAAATGATTTTGTTGAATTAAATTGTAGAAATTTCAGTTGATAATTACTATCAAAAGAGTAGAAAACACAATTATACCATTTGTGGCTTCGACTCCGGTTTTAATTAAAAATTTTTATAAAATTTAGCACTGTCAGGGTCGTAAAAATGTAAACTTTTGTCGCGGAGATCTAGATATTAAAGATTTATTTTCAATTCCAATTCCATCAGAATTTGAAATCGAATTTTTTCAATGTCACGGCAAAAATAATTTATAATTTTCGATTTCATGCAAGGAAGCAAAATTTGTAATTGCAAACTTTTAATAGCATTCCATAAAACTATGGGACCTGAGCATTAACCTCAATTTTAAAGTTGTAAAAACAAAATTGGTTTAATTGTTTATCTAAAAAATAAACATTCCAGACAAACAGCATTGTATTTTTTGTTATTTTACAATGGTCATTATTTGGTGCGAAGCTGAATACACATTTTCTAATTGTTTTCAATTTAACTAAAAAAGTTTCTCATAGTGCAAGGAATTGAAATTTGGAATGAATTTTTTCAATTTCATGGTAAAATGAATGGATGCATTTGCGATTATATTCAAGAAATCAAATTGAGCTTTGCATTATTTTTTATTTCATTCCAAGGAATTGAATAATTGCAAAAGTGAACTTTATACCATCGCTTTTGAAAACAGATATTATCTGTCGATATTTCAAAACTACAAGTAAATGCTGATTTAAGCCACATTCTTCGACCATTTTGGAATGATTCGAACCTCAAAAAAAAAAGAAAAAATGATTTTGACTAAGCTCTTTTTCATAATTTTACGCGTAGGTAGCCTGTATCCTGTTTCAAAGGTTCCCATATTTGAACTTTGATTCCTAACTCTATATCTATACTTTTGTTTCCTTTTCTTTTTATTTCTATCTGTATCTCTACAACTACCAGTATCTCTATTTGCATCTCTATTTTTTTTACCGCTGTCGCCAACAAAGCCTCGCAGTTTGATGGCATTCGTATCTGAGTTTCATTCCGCTTTGTTGGAAAATTATATAGATATGAATATTTAAGTTTTTGTAGGCAGTACCACGCCCTATTGTAGTGATAATTCTTATTGAACTTAAAGACCAAGCTTTTAAGCAATTAAAGCAAAAAAAATTCGATCAAAATCTACCCAGTAGCTTTTGTGTGATGCGCGCACTTCGACGAACCTAGCTATCACTTTATTTACTCGTATATAGACTTAGTTCAAATAAAAATAAATTATTTTTTACATCCTGAGCTTAACAGTTTAATTAATACAATTTTTCCTTTTTTTATTTGCAGATTGTTGAGTGGCAGTGTTGCAACATACATAACAACAAAAATAACAATATTTTTAGCGCCACCTGCAATTACAAAGCTACAAACGGAGGCAACGACAAGCGAATTGAATTTTCAATTATTTACATTGAATTTATCAATGACAACAACATAATCCTCTTACACTGATTTAAACGTATATGAGTAGTACATACGCGTGAGAAATAAATTTATATGTGTTTCTACATATGTGTTTGTGCATATGTGTTTTATTCTACACACATGCAGTTGTTCTATGCACACATAGTAAAACACTAACATTATATTAATATTGCAAATGCAACGAATATTGACGAAATTTGATTGAAAACCTAAATGTTTGGAAGAAAAAATAATTACCTTTTGATACCATTTTTATAAATAAATTTTACTACACCAAAGAAATCATAATTAACATTTTTCCCTACTGTTGCATTATTTTACTCCTTACTGTTGCCGTTACCGTATTTGTTTTTACAAAAAACTTTGGCAACATTCAAAAAATACAACAAAGAACGATCAGAATGATTGGACGTTTATTTCGTGCACATGGTGAATTTTGTGCATCACATCCCTGGGAAGTCATTGTGGCACTGCTGACAGTGACAGCATGCATGCTGACAGTTGACAAACAGGGTGTATTGGGGGGTGCCGAAACAACATCAACAATACCACCATCATCGTCATCAAGTCAAACCTCTAGTCGACATCGTCCGTGTCAGGGCTGGAGTCAGTCATGTGATGGCTTGGAGGCTGAATACAATGCAGCCGATGTTATTCTCATGACAATTGTACGTTGCTCAGCGGTGCTTTATTGCTATTATCAATTTTGTAGTTTGCAGAAGCTTGGCTCCAAATACATTCTTGGTAAGTACCAACCTCAACGCGTATGTAGCTAAAACAAGCGTGTGTGCCAAACCCAAACTAATTTTACACAGCCCAACCCAGCCCAACCATACTGAACCGAATTCAACTGGAAATTGCTCAATGTCTGTTTTCCTATTCAATTGTATTATTTTCGCACAAGTGCCCGCATATTTGTCAGAAAAATTAGCATGATTAGATGTTTTGATTTGCTTTGCTTTATTTTGAACTTCCCCATTGACGTTGTTGACTTAGAAACAAAGTTGAAGGGTACATAATTTGAAAGATATTAATTTTTTCATAGTACTACTAGTACATACATCCATGGGACTTATTAGCAAAAGTGTACGTTATTTGTATTAAGTTTTTTTTTTGTTGACTTAATTTTAATTTTAAACTTTGGGTAAAAACAGAGACATTGAACTTTTCATACTCTCCACGCATGCTAGGTATAGGTATATAGGTATAAGTTTAATTTTAAATTTTGGGTAAAACCAGAGACATTGATCTTTTCATACTCTCCACACATGCTAGGTATAGGTATATAGGGTGTTTTTTTAGAGTGTCGTTAGCATGAAACGTCAAAAATTTGACAAATCTGGCAACATTGGTGTCATTTATGTTAATTAAAGTTTGTCAATTTTGTCATGAAAAATGAGATACAACAAATACTGCTTGCAAAATGTAAAATTTACAGAATTCACTAAAATTTGAACTTTGAATTCTCTCAAAATTGAGATGATTTTGTGCATCTATGAAATCAATTGGCAGTTAAAATCGCGTGATTTGACACCACTGGATTATTTCTTGTAACACTGTGTGTAGTTTTTGGCTTGTAGTGATAAACCAAAGACGTTACACCATTTGAAAGCGTTTGTCGTATTATTGCCGAGGTACAGCCCAGATGTTTGAAAAAGTGATCGAAATTTGAACCTTCAGATTGTGCAATATTAGAGCCAGTCGATGCGCTCATATGCTCAAAATCATATTTAAGTAATAATTGGCATTAAAGTATCTACGCACGGAAGTCAAAATTCAAGCCATTTGGGCAATGTTTTTTTATTTGATGCGATTTGCAGCTATGATATTTTATAAAAACCGTATATATTTATTTTGTCATTCTGTTAGTAACACATCCAAGGGAACGTGGCAGGCATAAAAAGGCATATACATATACTTATATATTCATGATCAGCATCCCCTCCTGAGTTGATACAGCTATGTCCGTCTGTCTGTCATTTGGAAATCACAATTACGGGATGAGGTAATTCGATAAAATTTGGTACACATGCTTCATATTCAATTACCGCTCATGGTATCAACTCACACACAAGCCTACCGCTCATACGAATAAAACGTCCAAAATGTTGTACTGAGAGAGTTATTTACAAAAAGGTGTGGTACCATAGAAGCATAAACTTAAAAACACTATATGCACGAAGAGAGTTGTTTAAGCTAATGCAACCAAATTTCATATTAATTCCAGAAATAGTTCAGAGTAGGTGATAATAAGAGGTCGTTGTAATTCCCATAAATTGAAAACTTAAGAGAATGCAATCAAATTTCATAAAAATGCTAGGAATGGTTCGAACCATCACTAGATGATAAGTGAGCGACAAAAGCATGGCACGTCCCACAGGAGCAAAATAATCATAGCGCTATACTGACAAATCTATATATTTAACCCTTAATTAATATCTTATTTTATCAACTTCGTCGTTTTGGCGACGCTTGAAGAAATTAATTTTTTTAAAACATTTATTGTTGAAAAATGAGACTGGTTCTTCTTCTAAATATTATTTTATTTTATTTTTGTTTCAAATAAAATGATACACTTTGAAAAATACACTTAAAAAATTTTATTTTGAGATCAAAAATGTGTATAGAAAATAAAAAATGGAAAATATAATATAACATACATTTTCATTGAAAAAAAAGAAGATAATAATTTTTCTTTAAAAATATTTAAGAAAAGTTGACAAAAATCGCTTTTCTTACGCAAAGTCTTCGATTTTTAAGCATGTACGTAGATCTCCCTTGATGGTGCTTGTTTTAGATCTTGATAGTGAGTTATAAATAATCATAATGCGAAAAAAATTTTTTTTTTAATTATTTCCACCTAAAACTTTATACAATTCCGGTAATCCTCAACTTTATCCGGTTAACTTAAATTATTTTAGAAAATGGCAAACCTTATTAATGATGCCATTTTTATACAAAAAAAAACTCAAATTTTTTGATGTGCAAATAGAATTTAAATTTTTGGAAGGAAGTCACAACTTAATACTCATATGCATGCGTATTTCATTAAATGCTCTGTTGGCTCTTAGCACTTTAATTTTATTTTTAGTTTTTACAAAACTTGTTAACTATTATAACATATTTATATTTTAATCAATTTGGTACGGCTTATTCAATGACACTCGATTATTTTGTATAACCTTGATGAGAGGAAATGTATAAACATTTGCACAATTGGTGTAACCTCCATAGTGTTTACACATATTTAGTGCAAAAAAAATCGTAAAGGTTAATTTAATTGCAAACAATTTTTCAACAGAGAAAAAATCTTTAATGATTTACTTAGCTGTGTTTTTGTTTTTAAATTTAAGATGTTTTCCAATTACTGATAGACCCCTACCAATGGTAATGTAATCACTTTTCGTTCACACATACTATTGGATGACAAAAGAGCCAATAAAATTTGTTCAAAAAGGCTTAACTTTTTTTTTCTTTCTTAAAATACAATATACTTTTTTTATTTAACGATTTTATTTTTTACCGGAGTAGAGAGGTAAAAACTGAAAGGCCATTCCGCACTATTCTAAAATACAATACGAAAGTATGCTAAAATTTTAAATATGGATGTCAATAAAAATTAGTGATTTGTTAGTCAGTGATTTTATGTTGCTTTTTTTTCAATTATTTTGCAGCTAGAGATAATTTTCCTTGTGGTTAAATTTGTTTGCTGAAAGCTAACCAGCTTTTGAAATTGTTAAATATATCTTCATTTTGCTGTGAGACATTTTGCCAGTAGGGTGATTCAAAAATTTTTTTTTCATTTTAAATAGTTTTAATAGTTGCAGGTACGAATATTTACTAGTGGCTCATCGAGCTTTTTAGTTTTCAATTTTATTTATATCGGAAAAAAAAAAAAAATTTAAAACTCTTTTCAGATCTGAATTCTTAAACTGGAATTCATGTTCAAGAACTCAAACTTATTTCCGCAAATTTTATAGCATACGCAATTTTATGTATTGTATTTAATTAAAACAGTGTTAACAAACTATTGAAGGCCAAAATCTACTTGGTTGCAGTTTTTCCTCTTTTTTACGCTAAAGCTGCAACACTTGATTTTTGACAAATGATCATTGCCAGAAAAATTATATGATATTCACTATAAAATCCTTGAATGTTTGGCGCGAATGATAATAACAGTACGCTTATTTACAGTGCAAAAGATGCAGATGCAATTCTTCAATTTACAAGAAAAACTTTTTATCTTTAAAATATTTTATTTTCTTTTATTTTTTACTTTTACATTAACATACTTAGGATTATGAAGTATCTACATATTTATGAATTTTATTTTTTACAGGAATCGCAGGTCTCTTTACTGTCTTTTCGAGTTTCATCTTTACAACAACAATAATAAAGTTTCTTGGCAGTGAAATCAGTGATCTAAAGTAAGTTGCTATGAAGACATGTCAATAAGTCAATGAAAAGTTAAATGAGTGGTCTTTATGGGCAATTTTCATTATATTTTACAACATAGTGCTCTTTTAGCTCGATTGCATCTTTTGCGTCAAACAATTTTTCGCTGAGCCATTTTTTAATGTTGGAGAGAGAAATAAGTCGCTGGGGATATGTCATTTGGATCAGTGATTGGAAAAATTGGAGAAATGAGCCAATTTTAGCTCTTTACAATAACGCTATGCATGGGGCTTGCATTATTGTTATTGTTGCGTCATTAAAAAAAAAAAATAAAAAACCGAAGCGAGCGAACAAGGAAACAACGATGCGAACTTTGAGGACAGCTTCTCTCATTTCGTTTGATCAGTGTACTTTTACTTCTTCACTCATGTCCTTCTTGCTTGATTCTTGGAATTGGCTTTTGGTTTATTGCAGATTTTTGTTTTTGTTTTTTTTGGTATCGAGATGGAATTTATGGTGGGTTTTTTCTCTTTCCTTGTAATTGTTTCTTTTGTTGAAAGTAGCTTCTACTTCCAAAATTTTGCCCATCTATAGTCAGGATAATACGACTGTAAAGCCGTATCATTTTTGTACTCCCTTATTCCATTCCAAAGAGGTTAGAATGTTTAGTCCTATTCTGCCGTACAGATGAAAAAAAAGCACTATCTGCATTAGAATCAAAGCCGAATAAATAAGAAAAACATTTGAAAAGTTATTTTCTCTTATAAAATCGGTGTATTAACATTTTACAACTTTTTTTTTATGGTTTTTGGTATTTTTGGGGATGCTCTTTTCAATGGTGTAAAAAAATTTGCAAAATTATTTCATTTTCTAGGTGAAATTGCAGATGGGCAGTTTTTCTATGCCAATTTATCGGAAATGACAGATGAAAAAAAGCACTATGTACATAGGCATATTTTATATGTATAATAAATGAAAATTTATTACTAAAACAGATGAAAAAAAGCACTATCTGCAATAAAATGTAGATAAGCTGAATTCTCATGTAATTTTCCATTTTATTCGATTAGTAATACACAGAAAATGTAGATAGGCATTTTCATTTTGAAAAATATAAGGTTTATCCGTTTTATTATTCAACAGATTGATAGAGCTTGAAAAGACGAATCCAACGGTATAAAAAACTCAATTTTCATGCTTTTCTTCATCTGTACGGCAGTATTCCACTTCCATTCAAAAAAAAAAAAAAAGAAAATGGACATCCCGTAAAGTACTGAGCATTCTTTCTGAATTTCAAACAGAATAATGACTACTCCCCCATAGTAATTAAAAATGAGTAGGCATTCTTTTTACATTACGATATTTTCGCATTCACTAAGATTTTTTCGCATTTTTTAAGTTGTTTTTTGCGCAACAAATTTGAAGAATTGTTATTTTCAAAAAAAATAATCCTTAGAATGCACATTCACTTTAAATCGTTTGGGGAATTCCTTGGAATGCGATAGGAATATTCCTTACGAAATTCATTTCTGTAATGGGGAATAAGACCGGAATGGTTCTAAAAAAATCATTACTTCACATCTCTGCATAGAAGTTTATATAGAGATACAGAAGTAAACATTGAACATATTCTGGTGGTGGTCTCAAGTGCAAATGTGCGATGCAATTCAAAATATCGATGACTCAATTTGCCGAAACGTTGTTAGCCATAAGTCCTAACCAGTGGTTATCTTTACTCGATTTCTTAGAAATTTTTCAAAAAATTCGACCCGTTACAGTAAAATCCAATAAACAAAAAGCTTTTTCTTTTAAAATCGTATCACCGATTGAGATGGATCAGTCTTCGATCACACTTTAATATATCTTGGATTATTTTCAATCATTTCTATTTAGATTCGAATATTAGCAGCTCTCGAACTAAAAATTTGAAGTTTTGCTTTTTAATATTGCCAGATTAAGAAACAAAAAAGTTACAAATTACAATTTATTTCTTGTGACTTTCACGGACTTATTGAACTGCCCTCGTATTAACGTGAAAATTTAAAATAAAAAAAAATTATGCAAATTTGTCTTTTAAATATTTTTCTTCTTTGTAGAGATGCGCTATTCTTTCTCTTGCTGCTTATCGATCTTAAGAACTCGGGCACTTTAGCTCAACTAGCATTATCAGGATCTAATCAAGCTGAGGTAACTAATAATATAGCACGTGGCCTAGAACTACTTGGGCCTACCATCTCATTGGATACAATTGTGGAAACGCTTGTTATTGGCGTTGGAACACTATCAGGTGTACAACGTCTGGAAGTGCTATGTACATTTGCTGTTATGTCTGTGCTGGTTAATTATGTGGTTTTCATGACCTTCTATCCGGCATGTTTGTCACTGATATTAGATTTATCACGCAGTGGTGTAGATATGTCAATAGTGCGTGCAAAAACTAAAGATTCCATACTTCTAAATGCTCTCAATGAGGAGGAACAAAAAACGAATCCTGTAGTTCAACGTGTTAAAATCATAATGACTACTGGACTGATGATTGTTCATATTTACAGTCGAATGGTTTTCTCAAATAGTGAATATGACGCAGTTGATAAAAATTTGTCACCAAAGTTACAAAATTTAAATATTAGCAATAATCGGACTGAATCAGGGGAATTATCTGAAATGTTAATCAAGTAAGTACATGTAATGGATATTTAACATGAAATGAAAAGTAAGTCAATACTCAAGACCTTAGGATATACATACATACATGTTTCTCAAGTGAAATACGTGATATTTCAAACTGATAACTTATTTTATCTTCATAATATTGCATATTTTAAAAGTGTTAGTTGATGTCGCAATGTCAAGCTCAAACTACTACAAGGGGTGTCCGATAAGTAAGTATTTGAGATGAGGTATCACTTTTTTTCCGGCGTCAAATAAAATTTCAATTAAAAAAAAGCAAACAATTTGGTAAACATTTTAATTTCTGGTGAGGGTTTTCGCTAGATTCAAAAATGATTTCAAAAATGTATGGATCTAATTGTTGGGAATAAATAAAATTTTCTGAAATTGTTAATTCAATACAACCAGGATAACCTTATTCTTGTAAAGGTCAGTAATTTTCGGTTATTCTGTATAAAAGCTTCAACCCAACTACATACATGTTTAGCCACAATCATTAAACGTGTTTAAAAACCCCTTAATATGATGTGTGTATGTCAATAAATATTTGTGCCTAAAGCTGCCGAAAAACTGTTTCTAGAGATTATCTGGTTACTTATCGGTCAGAGGCGATTAAAATAAATTTTGATCACAAAATATTATCTTGTCATACACAATTCTATAGATAATTTATCTTTTCTATGATATAACTAGAGTCACTTTTTGGTAACAACAAATTTGTATGCATTAGCTTATAAAATAAGCAGTTGTATCCAAACAACATTACATTAAAATCCGCTCCAGATAGTATTGAAATGAACACACTTAAGATTTAAAAGCCACGCAGCTGAATGAGCATTAGAGTATCACAAAAAAAAAAGTTCGAATGTACACCCCCAGTCTTAAAGCTAACATTGAAAGATTTTTAAGGAAAAACATTTTTTTTTTTTCGGCCTCTAAATTCGATGCAATTTTGTTTTTTTCTTATATATATCCGCCATTTGACATCCGATCAACAAGTATGGTATATCGTTGTAAATGTCTCAACATGGACTACATTTCATTCTTAGAAGTCATTTGTCTCAGATTTTTTTTTCGACTAGTTGTATTCATTATCTCAGATTCTACCACCCTAACGTGCCAAAAGCACATCATAAAATTAAAATCCGTACCAAATCATAAAATTCATGTCCATAAAGTTTTCTCAAATTATTGAAATTGAAAAAGTTACAGCGAATCTAAAACTTCAGTGCAAATATTTGAACAGAATAATAAAATCATCTTTAACTTAAGTCCTAAAACTAAACAATGGTTTTTTCCAATCGACTTCTTCGAATTTATATAATTTTAAATGAAAATCGTTAAGGTTTTAGTTATATCAATTAAAATTTTTTAATTTATTAATTGTATCTGTTTTTTTTGCCAGCGTCAAATGTAGGAGATATAAGAAAAAAAAACAAAATTGCATCGAATTTAGAGGCCGAAAAAAACAACTTTTCTTTTCCTTAAAAATCTTTCAATAGTCGGTTCTAAAATGTAACTCTCAAATACACGTCCATTCAAAATTTTGACGTGATATTTCAAAACAAAGCGGGCTTACACACAATTGAAAAACGACCCTAACATTAAATTTTAAAGATTTTTATGCAGTTTTTTCGTCCTCCTGTAAAATTGCAAAAACATGAGTTAGGGCTTTTCTACCCGATAGCGACGATATACTATTTTGCAATTTAACTCAGATTTTTATTGAACCTCTGAGCACAATGATATTTTGAACATTTATCATCCTAAAAATAGCTCATACTTACACACATATGCTTTAATTTGCAGGTGGCTTACAATGAGTGCTGACCAAATTGTCATTTTAATTTTGCTTATTGCGCTTGTCGTTAAATTCATATTTTTTGAAAATCGTGAAACGTTGCACGATCAAATACGTCAATCTACAGCCGCCATTGCCGCCAAAGCATCGCAAACACATTTACCAAACGAAATTTTTACAACAAATATGGGACAGAACACACTTCCATCATATCGCCTAAAAGACGATCAAATTGATTCAACTTTAATGTCATTGGTACAACCAGAACGTAGAATTCCTCTTTTCACCATAGAAGAACAAGATTTTAATAACGTCGCTACACAAACCGATGCATTAAAGCTTGAAGAATTGTCAGTTGATGTTTTGCAAGCCACAAACGGTATAGTAGAAACGCGGACACCACGTCCATTGCAAGAATGTTTAGATATCTTAAATTCCACCGAGGATTGGGGAGGTGCTGCAAATCTATCAGATGAAGAAATCAAAACTATTGTCAATGCTGGTGGACGATACCTTCCATTGCATAAAATCGAAAATATTCTCGATGATCCCGAACGCGGCGTACGCATAAGACGACAAATTCTTAGTACGCTTGCTAACATGGATATGGAGAGTCTAGACCGTTTGCCATATCAGAATTTTGACTATCGTAATGTAATGAACACTTGCTGTGAGAATGTGCTTGGATATGTGCCCATTCCTGTTGGATATGCGGGACCATTACTGCTAGATGGTGCGCGTTATTTTGTACCTATGGCAACAACAGAAGGCGCTTTGGTAGCATCAACAAATAGAGGATGTAAAGCGCTATCAGTACGTGGTGTCACGTCGTATGTTGAGGATGTGGGCATGACACGTGCGCCATGTGTACGCTTCTCTAGTGTGACACGCGCTGCTGAAGCCAAAAGTTGGATAAATGACGAGCAAAACTATAAGAAAATTAAAGTTGAATTTGATTCAACATCGCGCTTTGGCCGTCTTAAGGAGTGTTTGGTTGCTATGGATGGCCCACAGTTGTACATACGTTTTGTAGCGCTCACAGGCGATGCCATGGGCATGAATATGGTTTCAAAAGGTGCGGAAATGGCGCTTATATGTATAAAGAGAGAATTCCCTGATATGCAAATAATATCGTTGAGTGGTAACTTTTGTTCAGACAAAAAACCTGCCGCTATTAACTGGATTAAAGGGCGTGGAAAACGTGTAGTGACTGAATGTATCATATCAGCGCAAACACTACGTACTGTACTTAAAACAGAAGCTAAAACATTAGTCGATTGTAACAAGCTTAAAAATATGGTGGGCAGTGCAATGGCTGGTACCATAGGAGGTAAACTCTTAAAATAGTAATATTTAACGTTCAACGTGAATTAAATGTTGATTTTTTTTTATTTATATATAGGTAATAACGCACATGCCGCCAATATGGTAACTGCTGTGTTTTTAGCTACTGGTCAGGATCCAGCACAAAATGTCACCTCCAGTAATTGTTCCACTGGAATGGAATGTTGGGGTGAAAACAGCGATGACCTCTATATGACGTGTACAATGCCATCATTGGAGGTCGGTACCGTAGGAGGTGGCACTGGTTTACCTGGGCAAGGCGCTTGTTTAGATATGATTGGCGTACGTGGCGCGAACCGTAAGCAACCAGGTGAAAATGCTAAAAAATTGGCGCAAATTGTATGTGCCACAGTGATGGCAGGCGAATTAAGCCTAATGGCAGCATTAGTGAACAGCGATCTAGTCAAGAGCCATATGAAGCACAACAGGTAAGGAAAATCAAAAAATAACTTAATTATACAATAATTATGTATAAGATTTAAAAAATTTAAACAGAGCTGGTTCTAAGTTTACCCCCCTTTCATGGTTGGCTACTATCTCGCCATTTCAGTCGCCGAGTAAAAATTGGCTTTATAAACATACAGTCAATTCTTACTCGGCGACTTAAACGCGAGATAGTAGCCAACCATGAAAGCGCTGTTAGTTAAAAGTTAAAATTTGTATTGAGCTTTATGTCAAACTGCTAGTTATATTTGCATTTAAGAATTAACTGAAATTTGTAAAACCGGCCATAGGACTAGTTATTAAACTGCAAGAAAACAAACGTTTATTTCTGATCGTAACGTCATAGTATGCAAACGGTGCTTATGTTAGTGATAATTACGTTAATGGAGGTAATGAACGGCTAAGCGGGGGTTTTTCTTCCCGTAGATTTTTTTTAATATAGGTGCAATTTTACTTTTTTAATGAAAACCTTGTATTTTTTAAATCCTAAGAACGATTTTACGATCGAGGTTTTAATCCTGCATATATTGCCATCTGAAAAATCGGGTAAAAAGCTAAAAAATGTTCAGAATCTGTGTTTTTGACAAATTTGCTCATGTTTATCTCAAAAACCGACGTTAAAAAAAAAATACCAGATTCAAATTCAGCGTTGAACATAGCAAAAAAGTGCTTATATAAGAAATTGCCAATTATAGCATTTTAAATTTTACTGAGCCTCTATCTGAACGTTTTTACTAAAAATTGTCTGCGGTTTTTATTTAATTATTCCATTTAAAGTTTGGTGTCATAGTCTCTGCCATTATTTATATACTAGCACACTATTAACAAAAACTATACACGGTGCTCCATTTTTTATGTCGGTATGTAAACATTGAATAACTTTGAGAAAAAACAACCGATTTCTATAAGTGATGTATTTTTATTCAGTTTGGTTCTATACAATTTTTTGAACTAGTTTTTGAAAACAATATCAATTAAGTGGCTACCTTTATTAGCAATTACAAAATGACTCCTTTTTTCTGCGTTTGCCATTACCTTTCCGAGCATCTCGGGTGTTATAGCGTCGATTTCAGCACGAATGTTTGCCTTGAGCTCATCAATAGTTTGAGGCCGGTTGGCGTAAACCTTGCTTTTCAGATAACCCCACAAAAAGAAGTCCGGGGGGGTTAAATCAGGTGATCTCTGAAATCGTGCCTTTTTGCCTCGATATTTTTTCCGATATGCACGTTGAGTTAACACAATGGAACGACTGTTTTCGATGTAAAGTATCACTATTTCAGCGCGTTGTTTCGGTGTGAAGCGATCCATGGCAAAAATTGTACTGAATTGATGTTTCCAAAACATATCTGATGCAATCAATCGGTTGGTAAATGTGAAAGTTATTCAGCGTTTACATACCGACATAAAAGATGGAGCACACTGTACATAAAAAAAAATACCAGATTCAAATTCGAGGTTGAACATAGCAAAAAAGTGCTATGAAACTCTATCTGGACATTTTTTCTATACAAAAAAAAATGTTAAGAAGTCTCAAAAATAAGATTCGCTGAAGGCCTTTGTAGCTCGGACTGATTAACTTATAACTTATAATTTAAATTGATAGTTATAAGAAATAATAATAATAGAATAAATTCCTCGACTTCGCTATTAAGTTACGATCATAAATAAATTTTAGTTTTCATTTCAGTCTACTATTTATATGATATATAATATTATATGATTCTTTCATTTTAGGTCCTCAATTGCAGTTAGTGGAAAGGCCTTAGATGTTGTTGTTTCAAGTTGTAGTAACATTAGCTAAAATTTAAGATCTCCAAATACAACGTGGGACTTAACACTTTTTGTACTTTAATTTTTGATGGAAATTCCATTACGTACAAGCAGTACGCATAACTTTTGAATATTAACAAGCAAATGCGGTGAAGCTTAAACTACGTGCATGTGTGTTATCACAGAGTTTACGGATAGAAATGTGCAAATAATCCATTAACTAAAAAAATATAAACAAAAATAAAATATTAACATGCATATAAAGAATAGATGCCAAAGTTAATTTGCAATTATCACAAATAACAATTAGCATTGTATTTGTATTGTTACTTATTTATTATTTTTTAACTTTTATGCTTAAAATTATTATAAATATTTATCAAGAATGGAAAACGCGTTAAACTTAATGTTAGATTAAAATACAAAAAAACAATCAAACACTTCCAATAAGATATGTATATTTACAGTAAAAACGATTATGTGTATGTATGTATTTGTATTTGAATTTGTGTAGGTGCTTCAGTTTGGTAGCTGAGTTTTCGAAACAAAGTCTGCAAACATTCAGTAGTTGTTCTATGTTAAGCTATTAAAAAAAAAAAAACAAGTACCTTATAGGAGTGCGTACCTCATTTAATCTTTTATTAAAAACATTTTTTTATTACACTCAATTTTTGAAATCAAACTTTTTCTAATTTAAATCAATTGTTTTTGAAAGAGCGCAATGTTCACTTTTTTGTAAAAAATCATTGTATGCGGGCTTAGACTCTGGATGCTTAATTGCTTTTATTTTATAATTGCAGTTAGTGGAAAGGCCTTAGATGTTGTGGTTTCAAGTTGTAGTAACATTAGCAACGGTAACAACCTCATGCAAAATATATAAGTAACATATTGGATTTTGTTTTGGTTTGTGGGCCAAATATAACATAATTTACTCGCGCAAATAGAAACTGCTCAAGGCAGTTGTGCGCCACAGGCAGTGGCGTACCGTGAACATTCGCCGTCCGGCGCGAAGAGGTAATTTGCCGTTACCTACCAAATTTATTTTTCCAGTGCATCTAAAATTTTTCTTTACAGCCAAAAAAAAAGTCATCACTTTTCACATCCAAAATGAGATATATTTCACATTACATTAATATCTACAATCCATCAAATTGAACACAATTTGGTAGTTATGCTAAAAACAAAATTTGAATTTCATATTACGAGGGACCATTTCGCCGCCCCCAAGCCCTTGCGCCAACCCCTTTGACCCCTCCTATAAACGTTTATACACACATGTCACAATAAAACTGCTCACATTTTAAGTTCAAATCAAAATTAAGATAGTTCCTCACTTTGAAATTAAATTTATTTATTTGCTATTTTCATCATATCAAGTAAAGATAATTGGTATAATCATCATTTTAGCTTGAGTGGAGGAGGCAGAGTCTAACTTGCAGATATAAAGACTCTAACTCAAATATTATTCAAGTTATAGTCTTTAAAGTCATTTTGTTGTCACAAAACAGCATAAGCTATTCTATGCGTGGAAAAAACTTTCGATATTCATTTAGAAAAATTACATTCTTTAAAAAAAATTCTCAAGAGTTAAACGTTTCGGATCAATGGTTCTAATGATATTTAGATTTATCCATTTAAGTGCACTTGTGCAATACTCGTATATTATCTTTGCTTATTTAAAGCACCACCTTGTTCCGGTTTAAGCCTCTATTCTTTTGAGAACCACAAAAACTGCAATAGCTGCCACATAAGACTTGATAAAATTTTTACCGAATACTATACAGTGGAGTCCGGATATCGTCATATATAAAGGACAATCATATGCGACTTGCATCCTTTGTATAAGTTTATTGATATGTTAGTAAGCAGAAGAAGGGAGTTGTATCAAATATGGTGTTATAGAATAAAATCAAAAATATTATTTTATCGTTAACTAGGTAATAAGTCATCGAATGACGAAACGCTGTTTTACAGAATTGTAGCTTTTATCAAGTATTTGCTATTCACTCGACATGTATCATTTCGTAAACCTTAAGAAATCTTTTGCATGAAATCTTATAAAGTTTCAGTTTTATAACATCCTATCTTTGAGTATTTGCTCTCCGATGAATACGAATAAAAATAAATGATTTGATTTTCATTATCGCTCGACTTGATGTTCGATTTCAACGTTAAACAAATGCAAGTCCTTTTTTTCTCCGCGCAAGTGAACTTTTTTATCCTTTTTTCTGAAAATTAAATATCCTGAAATTCAAAATTCTACGTTTGTAGCATTGGCTGTACAAATATAGAAAGATTTGTTTATTCTAATTTCGCATATTGAAGAAATCAGAATCACTGTTTGTATTTTTTTTCTGGCGCTTAAAAGACCTAAAATCTCATCACGATGTCGTTATTAAAGTCTATAGGAATTTATATGAGAACTAAACTTAGGAGTGTGAATATGGCATAAAATAACCAGATTTTCGTTATAAGTGGACCCTGCTGTAGGTATGTGTATTTCGGTATGATGTCTAGACTACCGTACAAAAGTCTGAAAAATCTAAGACTTGTTTTAATAAAATTAAAACAAAAAATGAATATGTGCGATTTCGAAAACATTTTTATTTATATAAGCATGATATTTAACACAAAGGTCGTATTATTTTAAACACTAATGTGAACTTAAAAATTACAAATCACATCGACCGTCTGTGTAGCTTGTTAAATATCTCAAAAAAACTATATTTTTGTCACTTAAATTTTGTGATAAAAAGAAAACATATTCTGTATAAATAGTCTTATAAGCTTAATTAGTAAAAAGCATTACAATCATCACTGTGTAAATTTTTTTATAAAGCATAATTAAAAGAAAAAATTTAATTTTAATAAAACAAAAAATCTAACGAAAGTTGTATCTTATTTATGTTTGTTTATGTTTCTAAATTTACTATAGAATTGTTGTGAACTAATTAATTTCAGATATTGCATTATTGTACCCACGTACAAACATATGTATGAAAGTAAAACGAAATAGTAATTTAAAAAAATATATAAACATTTCTAACAAAAACCTGTTGTTTATTTAATGAATACTTGAGCTTGTTTTGGTTTTATATAGCTCCGTCCTCCTAGGCGCAATTAGAAAATTTATTTTTTCAAAGTCTAACAGATCGGAAATACTTTTAACCGGATACTCCAGTATTTCGTAAAAGCGAATCGAACCGAAACACTAGTTAAAATTTACTTTACTGTTGGAAAATGGATCTGAAGAGTTATTTTTAGCTCTTGCTATTTTTAAACAGCTATCACCTTTTTCCATTAAGCCATTTTTTTAAGCTCAAAATGTGTATCAACACTGGAGATACATTTTAAAGTTGTCCTGAAAAATTGAAATCCAAATCTTTACGAAATATGGCCAGAGGTTAGAACTACAGTATAACTCTTGGAAAAAGTTATATAAAATCATTTGTTGAAATTTCAAGATAGAAAGTACATTATCCGCTAGCGGTGGAAGGGAAATTAAGCACTTAAGTTGCACTAATGCGAAAGCATAATGTGCAACTTAACTATTTCCTGTTAAAAAGAAATAGTTTAACAAAATTAATTTAATTTTGTTATCAAAATAAGCCAGTAACATTCGCGAATCCAGGGAGTTTATTACAACAGAGTACATTTACATTGGATACAGTAGAAATTTAGGAAAAGAAAACAGTTACTAATATCGTTGATAAACCATTAAAAAAGAGGAGCCCCACTCATCTGCGATAACTGACATAGAATTTGATACACTTCAAAAAAGCCGAATAAAAACCCAAACAAGCTAACTTTTATACAAGGAATATGTGAGAAACTGTATCGAAATCTTTGTCCGTGTATACCGCATCAAACTGAAAGCCTTTTTGAAAAGCAGAAATTCAATATTCGGTAGAGGCAGCAAGATTAAACACTGTATATTGGCCAGGAACAAAATCATGCTGGTATGGACAAATAAAACTTTTAACATGCATGACTTGACATTAAAAAAGTTTGAAAATAGTCGAAAGTTCTGAATAATATAATTTTTATTACCGCTCTTGAAAATGGGAGAAATAATAAATGTAATTTTCAAAACATCAATAAATATACCGAAGTCCTATTGAAAATTACTCACAAAGGCAAAAATGCACAATTCTTAAACAAAATTGCGGAGAGTTCATCGATGCCAGTTTGGGTAGAATATTTAAGCTGTGCTGATTAAGTTGATTTATTGTTAAAGAATAATGCAGAAGGAATATTAGAGGATCAGTTTTTTGACTTAATAAAGCGCCAAAGAACTTTTGAATTTGATATTATGTGATTTCTATATGTTTTTTGTTTTTACTATAACTAAATTGGCTGCGACACTATGTTTGATAATGCCAGGTCTGTTTCAAAATTTTTTAGCGATTCTCATACATTTCACCGTTTTGAAAAAAGCACATGAAACGGCTCAAACGCTAAGACACACGCGAACGACTACACGAGGTAATAATTTATCCAAACAATTGAAATCTTTTGTACACTTCTTGTATTTGTCAAAATAAATAAATTCATTCGGTTTTTTGAATTTTCGAAAAATCTATTTATCAGTTTTTAACAAGAATGATAGAATACACGACTCAGTGCTTTCCTGTTTGACATGAAAGCATGCATGTAAATGTTCAAATTAATAAAGTTCTAAGGAATGAGAAGTTGGTTTTTTGTTTGCTGAAAATAAGCTCATTAATGGTTATTCGATTTGATACAAGTGCATTACTAAAAGTGATTGTTAGTCAATGGACTCGTCAAGTTGAACAACCACAACAGGCCCAATATTTAAAAAAACAATATTACAATGCAATGTTTCGCCGTTTACTCCGATATTGAAATGTGTACATTTCCTTTCCAGTGCAAGATTACGAAAATAATCATTTTAATAGTTGTGAATTTGGCGACTTAAGTTTATAATTAATTTTAGCGTTGAATTTTATTTTAATACTAGCATTACCCTGTGCGCATCGTCTTACCTCAACCGTGGTGTAGATTCGATGTGCGGTCTGCATGAAAATTCTATTTAAAAAATACTTTTGTATGAGGACCACCCTTATTATGCACCCAAAATAAAATTTTTAAAACCTATGCAGAACCTCTTAATATAAAAACCACGTGATGTAAATTTCATGAGAATCGATTAAGCGGTCTTCGAGAAAATGACATTTAAAAATATTTTTGTGTGAGGGCAACCCTAAATAAAAGTTTTGTAGCCTAAGCTATGCCTCTTAACATAAGAGCTATGTTGTGTAAATTTGGTGTGAATCGACTAACCAGTCTTTGTGAAAATGATATTTAAAAATATTTTTGTGTGAGGGCCACCCTAAGTATGCACCCAAAATCAAACGCTTGCAACCTAAGCATTGCCTCTTAATATAAAAACCACGTGATGTAAATTTCATGAGAATCGATTAAGCGGTCTTCGAGAAAATGACATTTAAAAATATTTTTGTATGAAATAAAAGTTTTGTAGCCTAAGCTGTGTCTCTTAACATAAGAGCTACGTGGTGTAACTTCTGAGTGAATCGACTAACCTGTCTTCGTGAAAATGATATTTAAAAAATATTTTTGTGTGAGGGCCACCCTAAATAAAAGTTTTGTGTTCTTAGCTATGCCTCTTAACATAAGAGCTACGTGGTGTGAATCGTTTAACCTGTTATCGTGAAAATGATATTTAAAAAAGTTTTGTATGAGGGCCACCCTAAGTTTGAACTTCAAATAAAATTTTTACGA
Organism: Tricholauxania praeusta; assembly: GCA_949775025.1. Lineage (NCBI taxonomy): Eukaryota > Metazoa > Arthropoda > Insecta > Diptera > Lauxaniidae > Tricholauxania > Tricholauxania praeusta. The sequence continues at coordinate 51,204,572 of OX459029.1, forward strand.
TCTTATCTGTGCCTCTTTATATGTATAAAAGCCATATGAATCGATTTTGCAGTCTTTGAGAAAATGATATAAAAAAAAATTGTTGTATAAGGGCCACCCTAAATAAAAATGTTGAAGCCTTAGATATGACTCTTAATATAAGAGCTACGTGGTGTAAATTCGGTGTGAATCGATTAACCTGTCTTCGTGAAAATGATATTTAAAAATATTTTTGTATGAGGGCCACCCTAATTTTGCTTTTTAAATAAAATTGTTACAATCTAGTCTCTGCCTCTGAATATAAAATCCATTTGGTGTAAATTCCAAGAGGATCGATTGAGCAGTCTTTGAGAAAATCCTATTTTTAAAATATTTGTGTATGAGGGCAACCCTAAATAAAAGTTTTGTGACCTAAGCTATGCTTCTTAACATTAGAGATACGTAGTGTAAATTCGGTGTGAATCGATATATTTGTCTTCGTGAAAATGATATTTAAAGTATTTAAAGTATGCACCCTAAATAAAATTTTTACCATCCAATCTGTGCCCCTTAATATAAAAGCCATACTATGTAAATTTCATGAGAATCGATTTGCCTGTCTTTTGAGAAATCGCTGTTTTGAAAATATTTGTGTATTAGGGCCACCCTAAATATGCACCCTAAATAAAAGTTTTATAGCCTATGACACCCGCCACATCGATACTAACATACTGCAAAAATTTCATCAAAATCGGCTGGATAGGTTCCGCGTGCATAAGAGACAGACAGACGGACAGACAAAAAATGAGTTTTATATAATAGATAAGCTACTAAAAATATTTTTTTCAATTATTTAATTAATTGCTGTTTTCGGATTCTTTTGTCCCAGTGTCGACGATTTTTATGTGCAGCACCAAAAGATCAAAAATTAATTATACAAATTGTTTAAAAGGAACAAAACTTTATTTTATAATAATATGGTTTCGTTTTTGAGAAATTAAAATCAAATTACTGATTATAACTAGACTTAAAATTAAATGAAGTGCAAATTATGTTTAACGTTCATTTGTATTTTATTTCAAATATGTTCGAAATGGAAATTTTCATTTTGTTTTCATTTTTATTACAGTTTGTTTGCGATTTAAAAATATTTTTTTAAATAGATATTATTAATTTTTTTTTCAATGCAAAATTTTTTTATATACTAAATATAGCAAGTTCAAAGATTAAATGTTCTCAGCAGCAACTGATTTTTTTGGACTTGGCTCTGCTAAATCATCGGGTTTAGTTTCGGCATTAGTGGAAGCTATTTGTGCGATTACCTCTTCATCATCATCTTCGTCATCTGGATGTTCTACAGCTGATGAAGAACCATTTTTAGATTCTTGACAATGATTCTCATCTGCTGCGCGACATTCCTCAGGATGTGTAGCTTTACGATTATCAATTCGTTCCACTAAGGCTTTATGCAATTGATTAATGTCCACAGGACGTGACATAACAAGGAATATTTTGATTTTTCCTGTATTATCCATTGCTGTTAGACGTAAGGATTTTTGTGATGGACGTTCAGCTACCATTCCAGCCCACACCTTAAAGTAAGATGTAAATTAATGTTACCTGAATACATTATAATATTTAATTTTAATACTTACTTTTGTGTTAAGTAATAAACGTAAATTTCCTGATGTTCTAAATACAACACGTGAGCATTCCTGCTCGTTTTTTGAGTCATTTAGCCGAAGACTACCACGCCCACGTTCCTCCCAATTGCTATTTTCAAAAGCAAATAATTTACAGTTCACCTAAATATATAAAAAAGGTACAAGGAAGTTAAAGTACGAAAGTTCAATTTTTCTTTTGGGCTGTGCATTAAAATAGAGTATGTATCCCTGAAACGTACGACTTTTTTTTTTAGAAGCCTAGTTAGTAAAACATCCGTCTGACTCCAAACAACTTTAATGCTTAATATCTGTTTAAAAAATTAATATTCTTCAATCTATGATGCTTGGCCTTAGATTCAGTGAAGGATTAAGGTTTCGCAGGACCCTAGGCTATGCGTTGAATCGGGGCTCCGTCACTAAGAACGACAAGCAATTAGATTAACTATACGCATTGTCTTGCATATGAGACAGGCAAGCAAAGCAATACTTTACGTCTTCAGCACTGTCAATCGACTGAAAAATTATTTTACCAGAAAAATCAAAGTTCGTTTTCCTCAAATTACACATTTTTTAGAGAAATTTTGATTGAGGCCTAATTTTTGCGCCGAATGAATATTTTTCAGATTGTTGTAAATTTAATTTACTAATTTAACTTTCCTTTCCTTTTCCTGCTTCTCCACAGCCCTACAACTTCTACATAAGTCAAAAGATCGGACACCGAATCTCTCTTCATATCAACCAATGAGCCAGTGGCCAGTTATGACTGCAACAATTGACGAGCGCTTAGCGTCCCATTTCGGCCAGATTCGCCTTGTTATATTGCAAACTGACCCTTAGGTCCATCTTTTGTTAGCCTTTTTTAATGTCTTCTCCAGTCAGTAACTTGCATGTAGCAAGTGGAATGCCAACACCTTCCTTGTCCTGAGGATTTTGTGTAGTAGTCCCCTGCCTAGCAAGCTCATCAGCTTTGCAATTGGCATCAATATTCCTATGCCCAGGCACCCAGGTGAGGTGAATGTTAAAATACTGAGAAATTTCATTAAGAGACGAGCGGCATTTTTGGGCCACTAGTCAGTTCAGGAAGACTGATTCTAGAGATTTAATAGCAGCCTGACTATCTGAATAAATGTTTATATCCTTTTTGGATAAGACATTTATCCTCAGCCAGGATGATACCTCTTCTATAAGTATAACCTCTGTTTGAAAAAAGCTCAATAGTCGGGTAACCTCTCAGCAATTCTTATCTTTAGTTCCTTAGAGTAAATACCATAACCCACTAGGTTATTTAGCTTGGAGCCATCCGTGTCAAAATTGATATGACTTACGCAATCCCTCTTGAATAAGATTACTGGAACAGTATAGTCCAAATTGGAGGGTACATGACTCAAGCTATGAAGAATAGTGCCACGCTCACTTGTCTAAATATGCTCACTTTTTGCAAATTTTCCTTCAAAAGCTTTAAACATAAATATGTGAAGTAAGCTACATCTCCCACTCCATGCGCGCTGCTGCCGAGGAAGTCATTGGTTTTCGACGCCCACAACCTCGAAACCAATGGTATGACCAGGAGTGTCGCGATGCGACTGCTGAAAAAAACGCCGCATACAAGAAGATGCTGCAGTCAGCCGCAACGCGAGCCGTGCGAGAAAACTACCGCGAAAAGAGGAAGGAAAAGAGGCGCATTTTCAGACGTAAAAAAAGGGAGCAGGAAAAGCGTGAGCGTGAGGAACTTGAGGTGTACCAGGGCAAGAAGGATGCACGAAAATTCTATCAACAAGTTAAGCGTCTAACTCAAGGTTTCAAGCCCGGAGCATCCACTTGTATAGACGAAAATGGAAATCTGGTTACAGATACACAGAGTGTACTGAGGTTATGGAGGCAGCATTTCTCCAACTTGCTTACGGGCGATGATTCCACCAATTCCGCCCAGAGAGAATGCAGTACGATACCACCAATCGATGATAACGCAGTGGAAGTACCATCACCTAGCCATGAAGAGGTTGGAGTTGCTATCCAGCGACTCAAAAACAACAAAGCAGCGGGTGCTGACGGCCTGCCAGCTGAGTTGTTTAAAGCTGGTGGCGATGAATTGATAAGGTGCATGCATTTACTCATCAGCAAAATATGGCTAGCGGAAAGCATGCCCGACGATTGGAATCTCAGCGTGCTTTGTCCTGTAATAAAGAAAGGAGACCCGACAATCTGCGCCAACTACAGGGGTATCAGTCTTATTTCCATCGCATATAAGATCCTCTCGAGCGTATTGTGTGAAAGATTGAAGCCGTATACAGAAACGCTGATCGGATCCTATCAGTGTGGCTTTAGACCTGGTAAGTCCACCATGGACCAGATTTTTACACTACGCCAAATCCTGGAGAAAACCCATGACACTCACCATCTCTTCGTCGATTATAAAGCTGCGTTCGATAGCCCAGTGCGACAATGTCTGAGTTCGGTATACCTGCAAGGTTGATAAGGCTCTGCAGGATGACGTTGAGCAATACGTGTAGCTCCGTCAAGGTAGGGAATGACCTCTCCGGAACTTTTAATACCGAGCGAGATTTCAGACAAGGCGACCCGCTCTCGTGCGATCTCTTCAATTTCATTATGGAGGGGATCGTACGAAAAGCCGGTGTGCATCATAATGGCACCATTTTCTTCAAAGGTGTTCAGCTCCTTGCGTACGTTGATGATATTGATATTATCGGTCGGAGTAAGAGAGATGTTACTGCTGCTTTCACTGCTATTGAAAAGGAATCAGCCAAAGTGGGTTTGACGGTAAACGAGGGCAAGACGAAATACATGATGTCTAGACTGTTACAGCGGGCAACTGTAAATTAGAAGTTGTCAAGGAATTCATTTACCTTGGCACTGCCGTAACCAGCAACAATGATGTCAGTCTGGAGATTAAGCGGAGAATAACAAATTGCTAATAGGTGCTACTACGGTCTCAGTAAGCAATTACGTTGCAGAGCTCTCTCTCGATCGACAAAGCTAACACTCTACAAGACGCTCATTCTACCTGTGCTTCTTTATGGCGCTGAGGCATGTGTGGTTTCGACAACAGACGCAGCCGCTCTTGGGGTGTTTGAGAGGAAAGTTCTCCGCAAAATCTTTGGTCCTGTTCGAGTTGACGACGACTATCGCATTCGAATGAACCACGAGCTGTATGAGCCCTACGCCGACATTGACATAGTTAAGCGTATAACAATAAAGCGACTACGCTGGCTGGGTCATGTCCATCGTATTGATAAAGAAGCTCCAGCGAAAAAGGTATTCGAAGGGAAGGTCCCCGGTCAACGACGAAGAGGGAGACCATGCCTCCGGTGGATAGACCAAGCTGAGAAAGCCCTAACCGCGCTTGGCATTAACGATTGGAGAAGGCGCGCGCAAAACAGAGGCGCCTGGCGAGAGCTAATGAGGTCGGCCGTAACCTGACAACGGGTTGTTATGGTCATCTAAGTAAGTAAGTAAGTAAGTAAGTAAGCTACATATATGAGACCAGATTAAAAAAATATTGCAAGCTTACTAGAAGATTTGGGCTCTGAGTCCTAAGCAGATCAATAATTCATGCGTTTTATTCCCTGTCCGCTGCTAGTTATCTTTAGCTCGCAACGATAATTGTATGGGAAAGCAAAAACAAAATCGCAAACATAACGAGTAATATTATAGTTGCTATGCATACATAGCAAGTTGCTTAAATACCAGAGCTACCCAGTAGATTTGAAATTCGTCTATTGTGCATTTTGAAATGAAAAGAAGAAGACCTAAGTATTTCGTGGAAAAAACGCAAGCGGCTAAAATGAGCCATTTGAAATGAAAAAGGAAAAAACAACAAACGAGTACTCGTATAAACAAGGAGTAGAAAACTTAGCGACTTGGCCGTTTTTTTCGTACATAGCTAGCAACTTGGCGAATAAAACACAGTTAGTATTTCGAAATATGTATATATGTATTTAAGTATTTTTTTATTAAAATTGATACTGAGGTCATATGAAAGCTAAATCATATTATGTGAATAAAGTTAAGTGAAGCTATGCTTAAAAATAATTAATTAGGGATTTTATCGATCTCACTCCACGGAAATAATTTTTTGAGAAACCATTGATTTCTATTGGAAAACTGCTATATCTACTCCTTTTTTGACACAGTAAATATGTTTTACTGTGGATAGCATATTATTAGTTTCATATTATCGAAAAAATTTACTTGATTTTTTTATTGCGGCAGCATAAATTTTCGTTGCGGAAGCAATGACTGAAAAAATATTTTTCGGGAAGCATTTCCTTCCGCACGGAGTTTATAAGGCTCATTATTTTGGAAATAAAACTACTGGCCACTTTTTAATCCACCTTTAACAACATATTTCACTATATAACTAAGTCTGTTGAAACCTTATCAAATACATACATATGGGAACGTCCAACTTAATGTTTTATTAAGAAAATGGATAGAACTGAGGAACGTTTGTAGACATTTCTTTTTATATTTGGGCAAGCATAATAAGCCATATTTATCACTAATTGCGTCATTTTGACCCTCGAAATTTTAACCAGTGGGTGAGAAAATGCTCAAGAGTAAGTCGGCTATCTAAGTCTGGGAATGGGAAGGTTAAAATGCAGTATTTTGGTTTTTGTTGTTTACTTTCTGGTCGAACCTGGTGGATCATAATTTTCTTCCCTAATATTGATAATCATGCCAAAAAACGAATCTGACCTGAGTTTTTTGCTAACAGTGTATTCCAGTTAGAGCACGGGGAGAGTGGTGATTGCCCTGCTACCTGATACCATCCTGCTTCTCCGTATACACACAGCGGGACCACGATATTATTCTCAATAAAATCTGTAATTTTATACTTACATCTACAATGTTCACTTCATTCTCTTCTCCAGTAAATGTTTCCACCTCTTCGTATTTCCGCTTTTGAGCACGACTCTCCTCGTATTCACGAGCCACATCTGTTAAACTTTTTGTGTCGGTCTCTTTAGCGCCATTGTCGCTATCGTTTGATTTTGCTGCATTTCGTATAACACTAGAGAAAAGCAGTTCACTCGAAGCGGAAGCAGTTTCTGTATTGGATTCCTAAAATTATGTGAATATTTTGTATAAAACAATATATTTTAAATGATATTTATTGCGAATCATAATATTCATATTTATACACTCACCCCAGTTACACGGTCGTGCAAATTTTGCCCAAAAACAAAACCTGATTTTTCAACACGTGGAATTGAATTTTTAGCAGCAGCAAATAAATTAGCACGTTCGAGACCATTCTTTCGCAGCAAACTCAAAGGATCAGGACGCTGAAGAAATATTTATTTGAATAGTTAGAAAATCGCAAGTAAATTCATGAATTATTGTAGAAAAATGTCACATTACTACAGAAAGTATGGACACATTTGATTTTTTTTTTTTCAGTACCAATACTGATATAAAAAAGTTCAAAACTATTCAATACTTGCTACAGCTTTATATACATAAATATATTGCTGGTGAACATACATCATCGGGTTCCTCTTCATCATCATTTTTGACTTCAACTGAATCTGAAAGCTTTTCATTTTCACCCTTGGCTTCGACGACAATGCTAGCAGCACCATCTGTCATTTGTTGTTCATTTTCATCCTTCTGCTCCTTCATAAATGGGTTAACGATCACTTGATCTTTTGATTTACCATCAGTAACAGCACCGCTGCTCGCCAATGTGTTATTTAATGTGGAACCAAGCACCGATGGACCCAACACTGAGGGGCGAAGCACACCGGAACGGATCAATGTGTTGCCGCCAGCTCCACCACCAAGACGTGACGCTTGCAATATGGAATCGCCGCCGCGACTGTTTGATTCATTTGAGTTATCTAGAGAATTTGAAATAAATCAGTTTTCACTTTTATTAAATGGCGTTTTTATTCCAATTTGTCTTCGAAATTTCATTTTGACCAAGTTCAAATCCTACACAGTAAGGACGATGTATATTTAAATAAGTCCTTAGAAAAAACTTTTGATTTTGGTAAATTACTTTTGAAATTTTAAATTATAATTACCATTGTTTTCAGACATTTTTCGATGAAATTCTTTTCTGTTTATAGATTTTTCAATGCAAAAAATTTAGAGTTGTCAAAACTCTAGCGTATGCAGAATGTCAGATGAAAGCGAAAAATAAGGTATTACCACATTAATTGAAAGAGTTTAGTACACTACGTAGCAAAAGCTTTAGAGTATTAGTCTTAAAATGCTGAATCAATTATCTCTCTTGCTGCCCAACATGGCTTGACAGCATGTACGACTGTCAATATTTCTTTGCGTTCACATGATAGAGCATGCCATCAAACATCAATTGCAAGCAAATTTATAGGCGTCCACATCTAAGTTAACTGCATGAAATCTTATTTGAAATGAAATTTTGCCCAGGACTGACAGCCAGGTTTCACACATATTGTACGGTTGGACAAGCCAGAGGAAAATTCAAACAATACAAAACTGTCTTGAAACTGTTTTGTCGCGGTGAGTTACAGGCCTTAAGAATATTAATCTGAAATTTCTTTTTCTTTTTAGGCTTATAAGCCTTACTAAAAAAGACATCTACAACTTTATAAAAAAGCTGCGCTCCTCTATAAACATAGAAAATTGGAACAACTGCAATCATCACTACTCAAATTTCAACACTGATTGCTCCAAGCCAATCTATTCTAATACCGCACCAACCTTGGCCATCATTGCATTTATTAGATTACGGCTTGGGCACACAAAGATAGCTCACGAACACCTCTTGTTCGCCACAGCTCCAAACGTCTGTCATTTTTGCAATTGATCAGCTTCAATTGACCACCTGCTGAATACTTGTACTCAAATTTCTGACCAAAGGAACTCAATTTTCGCAGATGCTCGCCCTTATGATCTTCTAAAACATCCCACATATTATGAAAACTTATAGTTTTTTAAAGCAATGTAAATTGCTTCATCAAATTTAAATTATTGTTTCACATCTTATGTATTATATTTATAATTATGCCCAATTTTCATGTGATCTTATCTTATCAAATATCAGGGAGGACATCACATGCTATGTAGATAGCAAATGTATGCTATTCACTCTCGCATTCTCCAAGCGCATTAGGTTCTGTTCGCATGCTTTTTCTTTCTTACAAAAATTTGATTTGATATCCCTGATATGGGAAAGATAAGATAAGATCACATGGAAATTGGGCTTTAAGCACCTCATAATTTGTACTTATAATTTATGTTGCACTAACTTAAGTTTACATTATTATTATTATCAGCCAGTCGAAAGCCTTTGAAGCTAATACTGCTAAGTTTATTTATGAAGTAATTAATTATTATGTAAGTCCTTTTAAATAAATAAATAAGCCTTACTAACGAATGTGAGTTTACTCACATTGCATATTGACTGACTGCTTGACTGCTGGCGAGCAGTTTAACGAGTGGATCAGAATTCATTTGGATCTGATTTTATTTCTTATTTCAACGTGAACGTATCCTAACCCAACTTGCAGCTTTTGAGCTGAGTTGGACACCTCTGCTATATTGACATCGGCTGACATCTTTGACGTTTTGAATGCTTTGACATTTTATTTTTCTTACGTGTGAAAAATGTTTGCATAAAATAATGTAATTTTAGTTCAATAAACAAAATAAAAATATTCTTAAACTTAGCCGCAAAACATTTCACAATTTTTTTTTTCGTGAATTTAGTATTTTAAATTAAAAATGGTCCTGCGATTATTTGGTATGACTTTACTCTTTTGCGCAATTCTATCTTTAACGCAAGCTCAGGTGAAGGGGCCTCAGGTTGCGACGTCGTCAAATTCTCAAGAAACTAGCGATAACGATCTCTCAACAAATGCACAAGAAACGTCACAATCTGTAGTAAGTGAGGAAACTGAAAGCGCTGTATTAGACGATTTGGACAGCAACGAACGTAAGTCCTCGAAATATTTGGCCAACAAGGTGGAACTCGATTTAGCTGCGGAGTTAGATTCGCGAACGAAACTCATACAGCAGGCGTTATTTGAACGTCTTTTAAATGAGAATTTATTAAAACAAAAGCTAATAGAACAAATTGAGGCAATTGAGTCTAAACGTGAACTAGTTGAAGCAGTAGATCCTACGCCAGAACAAATTGAAGGTATATTTGTGCTAAGATTGAATAATCACAGTTTTAAATTTGAACATTATTTCAGCTCAAAGTCTTTTTGAAAATGCCATGGAAATGCTTTCAAAACCACGGACTGATAAAAGGAATGCATATGCACTAATACAAAAGGCAGCTGAAATGAATAATTTGAACGCTCGCGTAGAACTCGCCTGGGCGCATGTTTTTGGACACTGGGTTGAATTTAACTTTGAATTTGCTGCAGCTGAGTTTGATGAATTAGCCAAAGAAGGCTTACCTGAGGCTAATATGGTAACTTGACCTTATTCTCATTATTGCGTTTGCATTATCTAAGCAACTATTTTTTTTAGGGTCTTGCCTTTTTATATTCCGTTGGTGTAGGCGGCAAAAATGTTAGCCAGCCTATGGCTTTAATACACTTTACATTGGCTGCATTAGGTGATAATACATTCGCTCAAATGGCGCTTGGATATCGTTTTTATTTTGGCATCAATGTTCCAATTAGCTGCGAAAAATCATTAACATTTTATAAACGTGTTGCTAAAAAGGTTGCCTCAAAAGTAACATTTTCAAATGGACCAATAGTGCATCGCGTACGCTTATTAGATGAGTCTGAAAACCCAGGTAGTCAAGAGACCGAAATTGTAGACTATTATCAATTGTTAGCGGATAAAGGCGATGTGCAGTCACAAGTCGGTTTGGGTCAGCTGTACTATCAGGGAGGGAAAGCGATACAACAAGATCACCAAAAGGCTTTGGAGTATTTCAAACAGGCAGCAAATGCAGGAAATGCTATTGGATTTGCATTTTTGGGAAAACTTTATTTGGAAGGCAGTGATTTTATTAAAGCTGACAATGAAACGGCATTTAAAGTAAGTTTTTCCACATAACGCCTTAATTTTTTATTGTTTTGTTTTCTCTTTTAATATAGTACTTTAAAAAAGCAGCAGAACTTGGCGATCCTGTTGGACAAAGCGGCTTAGGTCTTATGTATTTAAATGGACTTGGTGTGCCAAAGGATACGATGAAGGCACTCAACTATTTTACACAAGCAGCTGACCAAGGCTGGGTTGATGGTCAATTGCAGCTTGGTAACATGTACTTTAGTAAGTAATCCGAAATACCCATCAAATCGACAGGAAAATTTGTACGCTGCAGAGATTAGACAGTGGGAAATGATGTTTGCGCGAATGAATAGTTAAGAGTAAATTGAGTAGTCTCTGAAAAAGTTGTCTCTGTTGCTACTTCAAAAATTCGACCCTGCCTATGTCACTTCCGTTAAAATAGATATGAACCTATGTATTATCATTATTATCTCTGTTCTGCAAATTTTGATTAACTCTACTTTTTTAATTTTAAGCTGGAAATGGCGTTAAGAACGATTACAAATTAGCTTTGAAATATTTCAACTTGGCTTCTCAGTCTGGTCATGTTTTGGCCTATTACAACCTAGGAATAATGCATGCCTATGGCATGGGTATGCTACGTTCATGTCCGGCAGCTGTTGAGGTAACAATATTGGAATAAAATAATGTTTTTATAAGCAAAATATCTTTTCATAAAGTTCTTCAAAAATGTTGCTGAACGTGGACGTTGGAGTCAAAAACTTATGCATGCCTATAGTGACTATAAAAATTATCGCATTGATGAAGCTTACATGCAATATGCGTTACTTGCTGAAGTCGGCTATGAAGTTGGTCAGAGTAACTCAGCATTTTTGCTTGATCGTGGCGATGTTACTGTTTTTCACGATCGTCATGAAGACTTAATACGTGCATTCTACTATTGGAAACGTGCAGCAGCTCAGGGATACTCAGCAGCACAAGTAAAATTAGGTGATTACTATTACTATGGCTGGGGTACAAATGTGGATTTCGAAACAGCAGCTGCACTTTATAGGTATGATATGAGTTAATTTCAATAGGCGTAATTTATAAATCTAATATTTTTCAGGAAAGCGTCCGAGCAACAATATAATGCCCAAGCAATGTTCAATTTAGGCTTCATGCACGAACAAGGCTTAGGCATGAAAAAAGATTGGCATTTGGCAAAACGACTTTATGATTTGGCTGCAGAAACTAACGCAGATGCTAAGGTGCCTGTTGCGATAGCTTTATTAAAATTGCAAGTACTTTCTAAAATTGAAGCTATTAAAGAGGTAAGTAAAGGATATAGAAAAATGTAAAATTTTTTGACTAAACAAACTTTATTTCTCGCACAATTTCAGTCACCATACAAATTTATTTTCTACTTGGATGAAAACATTGCAGCCAATTGGGACCTGTACATGATAACTGTATTAACTTTATTGCTCGGATTTATCATGTACAGTCGTCGGCCTCATCAGCAACAACCACAACAACAGCAGCAACAAGCAAATGTTGCTGGCCAAGCTGCTGGTAATAATAACCAACAATTTCATACTGAAGCAGCTGCTGCTGCGGCTGCTGAAAATGATAATAATGAAAATGAGGAAAATGCAACATCTGCGAGACTATCAACAGGGCTGGATACAACTGCAAGTACATCAGCTGATGCAGCCACCGCTACTCAAGTAAACTCTGCATCACCTCAATCTTCGACGCTATCAACTACGTCAACAACAACAGCGCGAGCCTCAACTAGTGATACAGCAGAATAGTCCTTAAAAACTGATAAATATTTGATAAGTTTTGTGTAAATAATTATAAAAAATTTTTTGTATATCCTTGATGTCATACATAATACATTTAAAAAATTTCAATTCAATTTTTTTGTTTTTAGTCATTCAAATTTAAAGATAATAAAAAGATATTTGTGGAGTTAGCATAGACATAAAAACTACGTTATTTTGGAACCGATAAAAACATCTCGAAAATTTTGTACACTTTTTAATGCAACGTGTTTGATATAAGGGTCAAAAACCTTGGACAATTTTCAAATATGAGAAGGGATGGGGGGGATAAATTTGTCTCATTTTGTGTTAATATATATGTAAAAAAAAACTGTTATGATTATTTATTTGGTAAACGCAAATATATTTGAGAATATTTTATTTTGATTCCGATCTTTTCAATTTTGGGTCAGCTTGTTATACTAGCTTCTGAAATAATATAGTGTTTCGTAGTTAAGTTATCAAATTAACGACCTACATTTACTACAAGTTCGATCACTCTTTCATTGTGTTGCAATCAAAAACCACTTTTACCGTTTTAAAAATAACTGGTTTGCTTATGGATTGGCCCTCAAAGCGGTGCATGTAAATATAACATCGTGCTAAACATAAAAAAGTACAAGATGTACACTTAACCGCTATATGTCGCTTACGGACTGCAATATTTTACTAACCTTTGCTCAACTTTTTTTCCCGAAAAAAAAAAATAATTTATTGCTGTAAAAAAAAGTTTAAAATCTTAAGAAAAAGTTTACTGTAGCACAAATGGAAACAGAAATTTCATCATCGGATTCCGAATTGGAAAAATTTTTTGCTCCTGTATTTTCTATAAAATGTTCACTTAAGCTTAATAAATCAAATGTTTCTCCACCAATGCAACATAGACCATCAACTGTGATGATCGGTGGTAAACGTAAGATTGGAGCAGCAAATCTTTCGCCCGCTACTAGTGCACCAGGTAAGAAAAATATTTTTGGAAATGTGGCAAGTTTTAATTCAACACTTTCCACCCAAGACTCAAAGATACATAAAAGGAAAAAGTATAAGGAATGCCTTAATGCCAAAGAAATTTCATAATCGGATTCAAAACTAGAACATTCACCAACTACAGTCATGACGACATATTTCTGATTTTTTTGTTGCGGCATAGCTTGGTCTATTACTTGTTTTATTTAGTTAAACTTTGAGTTCACTTGAATTGTAAAATTGCTTTCATTTTAGGACACTGCCAACTAATATCTATCCGATGCCTGAGCTAGGTGCTACAAGATGAATTCATTTTAACTAAAATTCTTTAATTAATTGCTTTATAATACATTGAATACAGCGTTAACAATTTCAACAGTAATCTATCCGCTGGATTTCATGAGTCTCTTTGTCGTGGAGATCTGGTGGACGTTACTCTAGCGGCGGAAGGGCAATTAAGCACTTAAGTTGCACTAATTTGAAAGCATAATGTGCAAAAACATTCCTTAAAAAAAGGAAATAGTTTAACAAAATTAATTTAATTTTGTTAGATTAGTCGGTAATACCAAATTTCTTCAGTCGTATGGGTTTTTGAAAATTTGTTTTGATTTACCGTACGATTTTCAACCGTGTGGATGCATATTTTTCAAAAATCGCTATGAATTGCGAACGCCTGATAAAATTCAAGCAATACAGGTGTCATTTTAGAGGTGCTTTAAAAACTGTGTTGTTGTAGTTGTTGAATCTTAGCCAACTTTTTAAATTCTTATGTACAAAGCCGTTCTCAATAAAAATGTTGCAACCGGTGTTCCCAAGTGACCGACATTGACTCGACCAAGACCGGAATTTCATGTCAAAGCCATCGTAGTTTCTTAATTATTTAATTAGATTTGTAATGCACGACCGTCGGCTGTTAGACACTACTTGTTCAATATTACGATCCTAGGTGGTCACAGATTTAAAGGTTTCGGCGTGTTTGCTATTTAGTAAATCAACAACTAAAAGTTTTTATGTATTTAGTGAGAAGAGATTTTTCAAATAAATGTGGCAAAAGTAAAAATTAAACTCTATCACTGATCTAAAACTGCATTCATTTTATTTATTTTAAGGTTTTATTTGTATGAATTTAAATTAAGAGCAAGATATTATGAAAATACATAATTAGCTTAATTCGTTCTGCACAGGTATTTCATGCATAATAGTTTAAGTTGGCCTTCTTCTTGGCTTGTACCTCCATAATGGCATCCATGAAGTCTTCGTGTGTAACACTTGTAGCAGAACGACGTAATGCAATCATACCTGCTTCAACGCAAACTGCTTTACATTGTGCACCATTAAAATCATCCGTGGAGCGCGATAATTCCTCAAAATTAACATCACTGCTAACATTCATTTTACGTGAATGAATCTGCATAATGCGGGCACGAGCCTCTTCATTTGGATGCGGAAATTCTATTTTACGATCCAAACGACCAGAACGCAGCAAAGCCGGATCTAAAATATCAACTCGATTTGTTGCAGCAATTACTTTAATATCTGACGTTGAACTAAAGCCATCCAGTTGATTTAACAACTCTAACATTGTACGTTGAACTTCACGGTCACCAGCTTTTTCGGAATCAAATCGTTTTGTACCAATAGCATCGAGTTCATCAATAAAAATAATTGCTGGCGCCTTTTCCTTGGCTAAAGCAAATGCATCACGTACAAGTTTGGCACCATCCCCGATAAACATCTGTACCAACTGAGGACCAGCCAGTTTCAAGAATGTCGACTTTGTTTGTGCGGCACAAGCTCGAGCCAATAGAGTTTTTCCTGTACCGGGTGGACCATAAAGGAGCACACCTATTAACAGAGAAAATTATTTAACTAAAATATTTTTTAAAATAATAATAATATCCGATTATGATGTATTCTATTCTAGTATTCTATAGGAAAATTTCATTTTAAGTTGCGATACAAATACACAATGTGTCACCGTAAGTTACTTAATTTCTGCCTAGTTTCAGTTACAAATCAGACAAATGGCAATATTATTATGGCAAATTTAGATAAAATAATGACACAATTAAAATTGGATTACAGTTATATATTTTATTAAATAGATTCTTTGGTGACTTGCATTTATTTTTACGACACGAAATCGTCTACCTTGTATTAAACAAAAGTGTACATTAAAGTAATTTACTTGAAATACATATAAGAAAATATTGAATAAATTGTGTGCTTTTTTGCTTTTAGAATTTGTCAATCTAAGAGAGTATAATTAGCACATATTGATGCATGTAACGTTTTAGAAAATTTGTGAAACAGTATGAAACGCACCAGAAATGTTTCATTTGAAATATTGCAAACGGAACGTTACAGAAACCTTCCTTATATATTTCAAATGTGCTGTTTCACATCCAATCATTCTGAACTGTTTCTGATTAATGTTTCAGATTCAACCTTTACGGAACCTTTTAAATGAAAATATTTAACATGTACTCAATCTAAAGTGTTTTTGAAAGTTTTCAGGCATGATGTTTACTAAATTTTTTTAATGAAATCTAATTAATGTCTTATGATTCTCTGTTTGATGCTATGCTAAGTAAAGTTTATTGTTAATTATAAATCAACACCCCTATCATGAATATTCGGAGGAATACAATTCTTGAAACAATAATTCATAGTCCCGATGATGTATTAAAATAACAGCGCAAGTGACGCAGAATAAAAAAACGTCCAAAGACGTAATAAAAATGTTCAGAAACTTTTTAAATGAAATCAAAAGGTGAACATTGACACATTTTTTAGATTTCTGAAATGGAACTGAAAGATTTCATGTGAAAGATTTCTGCAGGTTTACGAAACATTACATGTCGAGTGGGTATGTAGTACATTTTTCAGTGAAATAAGCGGAGGGAAACAATACGATTGAGGTACACTATGACGATTTTTATTAAATTTTTGACGTAAAATAGGCTGCGACACCACCTTCCCCAATTCTTCATCCACTTCATGCGCATTCATGTGATTCCTCTATTTTTATGATTGAAAAAATTAAATCAATGCCTTTTGGTAGTACAGGAAGTTAGTCATTAGATGTATGTATCTACACTAGGCTTGCCAGATCCAAATTGTGTTTCACCTGGACATTTAAAACAAAAAACAAAAAAATTCTGGATTTTTCTGGACACTTGAAAAAAAAAATCTTGATTTTTCTGGACAATAAATAAAAGTCAAAACTATTTTCAGAAGAACATACACATGGGACGTTCCATGTCAACCGGGACAGTGGTCTGCCCAAAATTGAGTGCAGCGGAGAAACGTTTTTAAGATTTCAAAATGTTCGTATGCTCAAGAGCTTTCATATGAGAACGGGTGTTTTCGAATTTATTTTTTTTAAGGAAATGGCGACCATAAAACGGCGCCTACATATAGATCTCTATGTGTAAATAGGCAGTTGGTAAACAGCCATAATCATAATCACTTAATTTTTTTATTTTTTAGGAAGGCTGTGAAGAGAGGGAGTGCTGTGTATACTTTTTTTTAAAGTAGTAGGTGGTGCCACGCTCCTAACGGAAAATACGTTGCCACGGCTAAACTAATGGGCCGATTTTAATAAAATTTGGTTTGAAGATAGACTGAACCATAAGAAAAGTAATTAGAAACTCTTAAGTTCTTGAATGGGGCGTGGCATCACCCTTATTAGGAAAAAACGCTGTTTCGGCTGAACCGCATCATCGATTTTGATAAAATTTGGTATGGTGCTAGATTGAATCCTGAGTAAAGATATTTCTTTTGAGTGGGCAGTGCCGGTGTGTCACCGCCCTGAATTTTAAATTTAACTGCGCCATATATCACAAACTATACAAGCTATTGTGCTAAAATTTAATATTAGGATATCGATCACAAATATAATTTATTGAACCAAAAGTGGGCGGAATTGGAGAAGTGGGCGTGGCATATTTAAAATTTTTCATTTCTATTCGATTTTTTCAACATTTTCCATATTCTTTCGACTTTTTCAGCCCTTTTGTTCTTCTTAAGTTTTTTTATTTCTTTGACTTTTTCGTCAATTTTGAATAGTTTCAAATTTGTTCAACCTCTTTCAACTTTTTTAGAGTTTTTGAACCTCTCTCAACATTTTTAACATTTTGCATATATTTACGACTTTTTCAACATTTTTCAACCTCTGTCAACCTTTCTAACATTTCACATTTTTTTCGACTTCAACGTCTTTTTAACATTTGATTAAAAGGTAATTTCAGTGCAGTGTAGGGTATGTGAGTTTCGGCCTGGACGAAGATAACACCTTAACTTGTTTTTTTTTTTAATTTGACCGGAAAAATTTCCTTTGTCGCGGATCAGGGTTTACACCAACGGAATATAATGCTGACAAATCAAGTTCAGAAATTCTGTTTTTTGATGGAAATTGCCTATAGTGCTTCGGCCTATTTCTCAATAAAAAGTACTATTCGGCACAGATTACTTCTTTTTGCATTATGTTTCATGTGAACATACATACATGTTTATTAATAAGGCGCTCTGCAAAATTTCAGATACATATGTAGCGATCGGAAGTTGTTATATATATATTTTCTCAAAATCACTTAAAGTTGTAAGCCACGATGCACGGGGAAATTTTTGCTCCATGTATGTGCACCTGCCACTTCCCGTGTCTATATGTTTGAAAATATACCTAGCGGAGGATAAACACATACATAAAATCTATCAGCAGAGGTGCTGCAACATAAGACAACTTCATCATAGCCGGAGCCTTAATTGCTAAAATTTATTAAAATATTTATCAATGTACCTTTTGGTGGATGTATTCCAAGATTTTTGAATTTTTCCTTGTGTGTCATGGGCAGCACTACAGCTTCGATTAGCTCTTGAATTTGTTTGTCTAAACCTCCAATATCAGAATATTGCTCTGTCGGACGTTCATCTACCTCCATTGCTTTTACACGTGCATCATATTCGGCTGGCAATGTTTCCAATATCAAATAGGAATCCTTATTAACACCAACTAAATCACCGGGTTTTAACTTTTCAGGATCTACTAGTCCAATAACTGGCAAAAAATATGCCTGTCGAGTGGAGGTCTTAATGACAGCACACTTCCCTTTACGTTGATTATCTAAAACTAAAACAGCGCCATCATCCTCCTCCTCTTGTGGATCTACATCCAATAACTCTATAACATTGGACACTAAATAAGGAAGCGTTTTATTGACCTTGGGGAAAAGTTCCAATTTGATTAGGATTTGGAAGTTAATTACTTCGACTGAAGTGCTTATAAGTTTACCTTTATTTTTTCCGTATTATCTTTTATTTTTTCATTTTGTGTTTGGATTTCGTGAGTTATGCGCATAACCTCACTTTTCATAATTTTTATTTCGTTGTCCATCAATCGGGTCCTACTAACAATTTCATCAGTAGACATGCGAAGCACTTCTTCACCTAGGGTCTCTTCTCCATCTTCCCAAATTGATTTATCTTCAAGTGTGGCTGCCATTAGCTACTTTATTTTATTACGAATCAAATGAATTTATTTTCGCGTAAGAGCAGAAAACAAATTTCGGCTGATTTTTTAATTTTCGATGACTTGTAAGTTCTTGTTTTCTTACTGAAGGAAATTTTGACGTTTGCGCAAAGTTTTTTTTTTATCGATAAGTCAGATAAGTGTCAAATCTCAATTTTGACTAGTTGCTGTTCACACATACCGAATTTGAGCGTCGGCATATGAAGTGAATGTAGGTCGGTATTTCTACTTCTGTGTAGTACGTCGATGCACTAGTTCGCTGTCGTTAGAATGGACATTTGAGCGTCAACGTTCAACGACAATGCTTAAGTTAATATCTAAGTAAAATAAAAGTTAAAATTATCTGATTTAGTACCGTAGGTGACATTCAACTTTGCGATTCCTTTTCAATAAAAAAATCGCTCAGCTATTTAATTCAATAAATGAGCATTTACCAAAAACCGTTTTGATTTCAAGCTTTTTGTTATGTTGCTCCTTCTTAACACAATCAATTAAACTTTTTTTTCGGAGGGAAAAAGATTAGCTGTTTCTTGGTCCCATTTTTTCTCTGTCAACAAAATTGTCTAACAGGAAATATCTTCCTATGTTGAGTAGCTAACCTTATTTCATAACGCTCTGTGAAAATTTGGTATTAAAATAGATTCGAGCTAACGGCAAAGTTTTTTTGGAATGATCCATACAAAACATTGTACATAAATACATTTAGACAGTGAATTGACCTCATACAGTTTTGCGTTTACATCATCCAACATGCTGTCAAACATCATTTCCAGAACAATATTGAGTCATACTCATCAATAAATTTTAGTTCTGCTGTTGTTTTTATTTTTGTGAAAATAATTATAGGAAATAAAAAATTTGCACTAGGCTTGACAGCCAGCGTTCACACAAGCTGTTCGGTTGGACAAACCAGCAGAAAAATCAAAAAATTTTTAAAGCCGTGCATGTGTTAGCGGTCGTTTCTAGAGTTCACAGAATCGAGAATTGATGTTGGACAGCATGATGGACTTTGTGTACTACAAATGTTGTCAAGCTATGTTGGACAGCATGAGGGATAATGTGAATTTCCCTAAGGGGATTTGTGATAGGAAAAAACCAAACAGTCCCAATATTGAAAATATCGATACTACGATATTCTCTAATTTCATTGTCATAAGTTTTTGTTATTCCTTTTCTGCTTATTGTTGGTTATGTAAATTAAATAGAAATAAATAAGTTCATTTAAAATTCCAATTACCATCCGGGTGAATCAGAATCGTGATAGCATTGAACCTCTCTTTATATTCGCTAACCTCATTTCTAATTCTACTTTTATTTACATTTGGTTTTGTTACTGTGGCGGGTGTGATTCAACTGCCCCATGGAAATGAGTGTAAGTTTAAAAGCTGGTTTAGTCGATGCAGTCGACATCGGTTGTAAACGGGTTCTCTTGCGGAATAAACAATTGCCAAGCTTTACGTATGAGATTGTAAAGTAGAAGAGCTCGTGTGTGGCTGGTGAAAGTTTTTTAGCTGCGTACTGGATCGGAGCATTCCACTGTTTGTTTCTTTTTTATTCATTAATCCCTTTTTTACTTCCAAGGCTGCAATGCTTGCTCGCGTATCCTTTTATCCCACATTGTTTTACAATGTGCTTATGGAAAAAGCCACATCCAGAAATTGGTATGATCGAATTGACGAAAATGTTATACTTGGTGCCCTGCCATTCCGTTCAATGGTTAATGACGTGAGTATGAATAGTTTTTATTGCATTTATTGTTAAAATTTGCTATATGTTAATTGTGAAATAACTTTGAGCGAAGTGTGAAAATGAAAGGACTGAATTGATTACTATTGATGAAGGCACATTTTTCGTAAATATATATCGTCAAAATGCATTAAAAATAAGTTTAAAATTTTATTAGGTTTTCAAAATCAATATATGAGGCGCCCGGTTTCAAAACCGGCCAAGTCCAAAAAAAATGAAATTTTGAGATATTATAATTAAACATTATGAACTTACAGTCATTTTAGCAAAGACCAATATTGTAAATTTTACTTATTGATCAATGCTATTTTTTTTATTCAACAAACATGACAAAGATAACAAATGGAACAATTTAACCTGGTAATTGGTGACATATGTTTCGGCTATTACCACATAGCCTCATCAGACCAGTTTTTGGATATTCTCATATATAAAAATCTAGACCATGCTTTATCTTTCTACAATTAGTCCAAGAGCCGACTGTAGAAAAGTCGAGTGTATAAGATTACAGGATGAGATGTATGCCAAATGATAGAGCTCGATGAGCCTAAATAGAATATATAGGGTTGCCTTGCCAAAGCCTGTCCCGATGGACGAAAATGCCCGAATTTTAGCCAATTTTGTAGTTCTAATTAAAACTGTAGTACATAGCAGCTCGAAATGTATGCCAAATTATAGAACTCGAAGAGGCCTAAATATAATACCTGTGATTGCATTGTTGAATCCTGTTTCAAACATGGGTTTTCACCGTTTTTTTTGGGTCAATTTTCATTAATGAAGATAGCAGCTTGATATTTGTGCCAAATGATAGAGATCAA
Organism: Tricholauxania praeusta; assembly: GCA_949775025.1. Lineage (NCBI taxonomy): Eukaryota > Metazoa > Arthropoda > Insecta > Diptera > Lauxaniidae > Tricholauxania > Tricholauxania praeusta. The sequence continues at coordinate 51,226,044 of OX459029.1, forward strand.
AAAGCCTAAATAGAATATATAGAGTTGCCTTGTCGAATCCTGTTCCAAACATGCGTTGCCTCTCATTTAAGAAAAGTTGACTCCAAAAACGGGTGTCAACTAATGTTTAGGACATGATTCGACAAGGCAACCCTATATATTCTATTTAGGCTCTTCGATCTCTATCATTTGGCACGAATTTCAAGCTCTTATCTTCATTTATGAAAATAGACCCAAAAAAAACCGGTGAAAACCCATGTTTGGGACAGGATTCAACAATGCAATCTCATGTATTATATTTAGGCCTCTTCGAGTTCTATCATTTGGAATATATTTCGAGCTGTTGTGTACTACAGTTTTAATTAGAACAACAAAATTGGCTAAAATTCGGGCATTTTCGGCCATCGGGACAGGCTTTGGCAAGGCAACCCTAGATATTCTATTTAGGTTCATCGAGCTCTATCATTTGGCATACATCTCATCCTGTAATCTTATACACTCGACTTTTCTACTGCCAGCTCTCCGCCTAAATGGTTTTAGATTAAAAAAAAATAATTTTGACACAAATATTACACTTTTTTTTTATTGATTCATGGGTTTCAAAACCGGCCAAGTCCATGAACTTGCATTCAAAACCAATCCAACGCTTTGGAATCAAAACCGGCCAAGTCCAGTACATTGGTATCAAAACCGGCCAAGTCCACTTTTTTCCAACGCCTTGGAATCAAAACCGGCCAAGTCTAAATTGTTTTCTCAAAAACATTCGCAAATAAAACTTTAAATATCTGATCTGACGTACCTTGAGTAAGAAAATTTATAAGCTATCATGTGTGAAATACTTTTTAATTTTTCAATGAACATAGATGAAAACAAACGTTTTTCGTTGTTTTCACAAAAGTATGAAATATGGACTTGGCCGGGTTTGAAACCGTACGCCTCATATATCTACATATGTAGGTAAAAACATTCATCAAAAATCAGCCTAACTATTATGTTATCTTTGTTCCTGCCATTAATTAAATACCTGACACTGCATCAACAGTAACAGTGCGCGTTTGTCGAAATTTGCCCTTATACAAACCAAACCAGCTCTTATATTTCAATGTTTTTATTTCTGCCAGTAAAGTGTTTCAATGTTTTCTCTTGTATGAGAGGTGAGACAAGCTTTTTTCGGAATTAATCTAATATATATATAAAATGCTTCTACTTTTTGCCTGGAGCTAGTTTGAAACATGGTACAATTATCTTGCGTATTGTGTATTGAATTATTTCCGACCAATCATTTTGTAAATAAAAAAAAAATAATCAAAATAAACTATCTAATAGGGGCATTTCCGCAGAAAAGTCTACCCTGACCGAAAATTAAAAGTTAACCAATAGTTTTTTCTTACTTGTATTATTCAAAGTTAATTAAATTAAAGAATTGAAAGTTTTCCCTAATTGCGATGGCGAAATATCGGGCTACAAAGTTCAAGTTCACGTTTTGTTTATTTCTAAGCGCATCTACTCTATACAATTTACATATCTAAGGGTAATTGTGGAATTGCAATATTATGCAAAACTTTTGCTAAAACAACAGCTAACCGTAAAATAAATGCAAAAGAGCAAACAAATATCAATCAGCGGTGAAATTTTGATTTGATTTTGATATTCTATGATAACGTAACGTCAGAAAAAAACTTTTTATGCTCATTATCTCTACTCTGACGATCACAAATACGTGAAATTTTGTATGTTAACAAAGATTAATATATAGAACTAGTTTTAATAAAAAACTCGGTTTCTAAACAAATAGTTAATTTTATATTAAATTTCGAAAATGTGTAACGTAACGCCAAACTGTGAGTAATTTCCTTGCATGAATTTTGTTTATTTTAAATTTTTCGAATTTTTACTTTTTTTCACGTTCTTCAACATTTTCCATATTTTATCAACTTTTTGAATGTTTTCCATATTTTTTCTACATATTAAACCTCATTCAACTTATTTCAACATATTGCATATTTTTTCGACTTTTTCAGCCTCCAAACGAAATACCGAACTATGATCTCCTGGTACTAATATATAATAGCTAAAATTAATGTTTTATTTGCGCTAAATATTTTTTTTAAAACAATCTTAACTAACAATTTTTCAATGGAAATTTAAATAACGTAACGTCATGTAACGTCACGTCAGATACTAAGGCTAGTTAAAAAATAAAAGAGACGTTTTTAAATTTTTTGACTTGGAAAATAACCATATATTATTTCAAATCCTTCTCAAAAAACTTTTATACAAATAGTCTTGCCCAATTCGCAGAGTTTTGCATTTTTGTAGTCCAAGTCCCACTTCTTTTTTTTGGAACGTAACTCCAGCATATAATTTTGCTTATTATCTTTGAATCGTTAGGGTCGATTGTTGTAACTTTTTTACTTAATTCAGTGCTACTTAATTGCTACGTAAATATAAAAAATCTTTTTAAAAATTTGGCGTTTTCATTTTTTTTTAAAAAAATTTTTCGTACAAATGTAACGTAACGTCAGAATGGAAATGCCCATATACATATTTTAAAAAAGGTTAGCCTCATTCCTACTCTTTTGCACCCCTTTCAAAGCTAAACCAGCGCGTTTAAAAAGTTATTTCTCGTTGTATTTATTTTTTTTAACATAGTACCTACTTAAATGTCAAATTACATATAAAAAAATCCAACTTGAAGGGTTTATAATAGTCCAACAGTTCGTGGACTTTTATTAGGTTCCTGATGAAAGTTTGTTATACATATGTATTTCTTCCCTTCGTTATTACGGTTTCAAAGACCTATTATTTAGTTAGCGGTTAATTTGCGATACTTGATTGTTCAAAGGAGCTGAAAAGGGGGTTTCACTCAATAACTCGAAACGTAGCCTCAAATAAAAAAATATGAGTTCAAAGGTGTAAGGGAGATAAAAATCCCCAATTTCTTGCTAGAAAGAACTGTACATACATTCACTAACATTGTTTTAAAATTTCCAATTAAATCTTCGTTTTTCGTACAATAATGGTTATGTAGTTGTCTGCGTTAGCACACTACGTTTCCCTTCATTTAAACTTTTTTAATTCCAGTTTAAAAAAATCACTTCACAGATAGACATGTGTTTCATATGATATAATATTTAAAAGATTACAAATAAAGCTTTACCTTAGAAATCATAGCCATGCTAATGCCTTAAAAAAAAAAATTATTTCCCTTTTAAAAATATATCCGCAGTTTTTTTCTTCGAAAAATTTTAATCGGTGAAATCAATAGCAGAGCATTGCATCGGCTTATGCGAATGATCTGAAATTTTTTTACCTATCATTTACATCATTGCATATATGTATAATGGTATTTTTTTACCACATAATTATATAATATAGGTTGTATTATATTCGTTTACCCCGTTTTTATATTTTAAATAAAACATCGCAATATGTCCAATTCAAATATCAATGTTTGCTGATACTGAATGAGAGTGTGAATAAGAATACCTTAGCTATAATAGGAACAAAACTGAAGAATTATTTACTTTTCGCAAAGAGGAAACATTTGCTCGCATTTATGAAATTTATTAAAAATTGCCAAGCTTTTATTATTTTGTTAACATTTGATTCCTTTTTGTAGCTCATAAAAAACGAAAACATGAAAGCGGTTATCTCTATGAACGAAGATTATGAGCTTACAGTTTTCTCCAACAATGCAACCAAATGGAAATTGCTCGGTATTGATTTTTTGCAATTAGCTACAACAGATATCTTTGAATCACCCTGTCAAGAAAAGCTATCTTGTGGAGTAGAATTTATGAATAAATATTTACCCAAGCCAATCCGTATTCAGGGATTAAGCACCTCTTCTAGTCCAGAAAATATTGGCACTGTGTATGTGCATTGCAAAGCTGGAAGAACGCGCAGTGCCACGTTAGTAGGATGCTACTTAATGATGGTGAGTCTAATGCCTGGCCTTAGAGCTTTCTTTTTATATTTTGCTATACAAGCAATGAATGTATTCTTTTGCTCTTTTTTTTTTTTGCAGAAAAATGGCTGGACACCAGAGCGAGCTGTCGAACATATGCGAAACTGTCGTTCTCATGTGCTTTTGCACACAAAACAATGGGAAGCACTTAGATTGTTCTACAAAAAGAACGTTGAAAAGTCATGACCCTAAGTTGTCAGAGTGCAGCTTAGATAGGTATTTTTAGAACGTTATGAAAATTGTTTTCTCTTGTTATGTCCGCAAATTTACAATAAGAATGAAATAGAATCTTTGTTAATTCCTTTTATATTGTAAACAAAAATTAAATAATTTAAAACAGTAATGTAATTAATGCATAGATTTCTTATAATTCGTTCCTTCAGGTGGTGGGAAAGACTTTTCCTTAGAACCTTCGACAGCCCATAGTTTTTTTATGGCATTAACGATACCAATATCATTGTAAATGAAATAGAACAACCCACCCAAGGTAGCGATCGACAGTAAATATACTCCACCATGCGCAACTTTTGGTACCACATTACCAAATAAAGCAGGACGCACGTAGTCCATAACCGCAGCTTCAATACCCCTAAAAACAAGATGAATTTATTATGTATTTAAGATAATTCCTTATTAAAAAAATGTTACCAGTGTTGATGAAGCACAACTGACACGGCCAAAAGCGAATCCAATGCTTGCGAGGGTGCAATAAATGCAGCTGGAATAATGGCCAATAGTCCCAAGCTAACTACACGTTCAATAGTCCAGAGAGCTGCATGATTGCCACCGGCTGCAGCCATTTTTGGTGCACTTAACGTGATACTCCTCGACAATGGCTGAAGCATTTGAAAAGTAAATATGATTAGATACTAAGTTGAAAAATTAATTAACCCTAAAGTCATCTTGGAGTCATGGCGTACTCCCTAAAATCGTTAATACTCGTAAAACAGCAAATGAATCGAAACTTTTTGGGTAACTTTAGAGCAGAAATGAATAATTCAAAACTTTTTAAGAGCTAGAGATGTTTCGAATAGCTTAAAATCACTGCACATAACTACAAATTCGAATGACTTTAATCTCCGCCGGACATGAATAAGTTTAAAAAAAGAATTAAACTATACGCAAGTGACATTCTTTGCAGAGAAACATCGAAATGTGCACTCGTAGCTGGAACAGTTGTAGAAGCGCTGAAAAGGGCCCATTCAGAGCTGCTTTATCTGCAAACAATGTTACTTGGGTATGCTAGCAGACATGTATGTATTTAAGAGAGAAGTGTGAAAAGTTAGATACTTATCTATAAGATGGCTATGCGATCGCAAATATATCTTTATTTCTGAGTCCTAGCGGCAAATATGTTATAAACACCACATATGTATATATCGCTCATTTACTTCAAGGCTGGCATAACTCAAAAAACACAAAGTGGGAGAAAAACGCATTTAAAGTTTTCAATAAGTTACTATTTTATGAAAATGAAGAAAAGTATGTTTACCTAAACTCTACTCACAAGGCAAGTTTATGAGATACTTTTCTGATTTTTTCACACAAAATAAAACATAAAATGGCGGATATTTCTGCATCATTAACTCAGAAATCACGTTTTTTGAGTTATGCCAGTCTTGAAGTAAGTAAGCGATATGTTCAGTTTCACTTCTTCTATCCTATAATACTCACAACTCCAGATAATTTTTGCATATAATAATCTCCGAATATAATATGTAACGAACGAAAAACAAATCGCATATATCATCGCCTAAAATGTGAATGTAAAAAAAATCGAACAAATAAATTGCACCAATACAAGCTACATTTCCTCGATATAAAAAATATTGAAAAAAGTGAATTTCGTGAGTGTAGTGAATATTTTCGCACGGAAAAACTATCAACAAATTGAAAATAAGTTGAAAAAGAGGCTCGTACGGTATCGTCTATCATCTTTTTTTTAAAAAAAGGAAAAACGATTAAAGACATTTTTATGTTGAATCTCTGACCATATTTCACAAAGAATTAATGAAGTAACGACGAAGAGAAGTGATGTCACGACAATGCATCCTCCGTTCAACAGTGAAATTGGTCGATTTGCACTACGAATTAGTGCTGCATCCGCCTTTTTATCCTGATTATTAAACGAGCTAAAATTGTATGTTTATATATTTATTTATATATGGCTAAACTTTATTTCGAAAACGGCTGCAGCGATTTTGATAAAACTTTGGGATTTCGTGCATATGTGAAAAAAATTAAGATTAGACTAGGTTTTAAGTTTTTCAAGTTTCTAACAGGGGCGTGGTACAGCCCTAAACTTTAATTTTTATAACGTGATAACTCGCAAGCCATTTAAGATATTACAACGACGGATGCAGATCATAAATATCTTAAATGCTATAAAAAGTGGGCGGAATCGGAATAGTGAGCGTGGCATATTTCAATAATTGAAAACTTTGATTCGATATTACTCGAAAACGGCACCGACGATTTTCATAAAAATTTTAAACTCAATACCGCTGAATGCAGTCATTACAACAAGCTATGTCACTATACTTGCAAAACTCATTGAAAGGCGTGGCACAGCCCACAATATTTATAAACGTTATAATATGAGAACTAACGCAATCGTTATGAAATTTAACATGTTAAATATACTGGCTATTAGGTATCTTGTAACCAAAAGTGGGCGCAACGACACTTGTGGGTGTGGCACCTTCCATACAAGCGAAATCAGTTAAATGCTACATTTATTGTTCTATGAGAGTAATATTTTTTAAATTTGGCACAGAGATGTTGGTTACTATAAGCTTTGAAAATAAATGGATTTCGACGGGATTACATCAGCGTGGCACCTCCCATACAAGCAAAAAATATTTAAGGCTATATTAAGTGTGCTCTTGGAGTCAAATTTTTTAAATTTGGTGTAGAGGTGTCGGTTACTATAATCTTTGAAATTATATGGATTTTGACGAGATTTAATTAGTGGGCGTGGCACCTCCCATACAAACTTATAACGCTAAATGCCATATTTAGCGTACTATAGGAGTGATCCTAATAAAATTTGGTAGAGAGATATCGGTTACTATAACCTTTTAAATTAAATGAATATTGATGGGATTACATCAGTGGGCGTAGCACCTCCCATACATGCAAAAACGTTAATAGTTATATTTAGTGTGCTGTGGAAGTAATTTCAATAAAATTTGGTGTAAAGGTGTCGGTTAGCATAAGCTAAACGAAATTCGATGAGATTGCATCAGTGGGTGTGGCACCTCCCATATAAGCAAAAAACTTTAACTGTTATATTTACAGCCCTATTCTGGCAGCTTAACAAAGCTCACCACATTAACAAAATATTTAATATTAACACGTTGTATTCCTGTATTCTGGCAAAAATTTAAAAGCTCTTTTCTATACTATTTTGTTAATGTCAGAAAGTGTCTTAACGAGTGATATTTCAGTATTGAGCTAAGTAAAATTATTTTTTTTTTTATGAAATTTAAAAGGCAGGACAACGTGGCTTTAAATATTTACAATGTCTTAAAAAAACATTTATTTTCATTGATATCAATAAAAAAAAATTTTGGACTTACGAGTATCGAACCCACGCACGCGAGCTATGAGTTCAAAGTCCTAACTACTTCGCCACGTTGCCTTGTATATTCAAGTTTTTTATTACTCTATTTGTTATTTTATTAATTTAAATTTAAAAAGTCAAAATTTGACAAGTTTACCTCGAAAGCTTTTGTGTAGGGAATTCAAAAGCTTTTATGTTGTTAATGATTTTTTAGAATACCAATATTTACATTTCATAACAATTAGATTAACACGTGCACCTTTATTATTTCTTGTTAAGTCAATAAGCAGAATAGGGCTGTTAGTGTGCTATTGGAGTAATATTCTTTAAATTTAATGTAGAGGTTTCGGTTACTATAGGCTTTGAAATTATATGAATTTTGATGGGATTTCATTAGTGGGCGTGGTACCTCCCATATAAACTTATAGCGTAAAATGCCATATTTAGCGTACTATAGATGTGATCCTAATAAAATTTGGTTTCAATATATTCAGTCTTATTCAACTTAGTTCGAGTTTTTCAACCTATTTCAACTGCTTCATTATTTTTCAACCTCTTTCAACTTTTCTCAACATTTTCCATGTTTTTTCGAATTTTCCAACCTCATTCAACTTTTTTCGAGTTTTTCAACTTCTTTCAAATTTTCTCAAAATTTTCCATATTTTTCAACCTCATTCAACTTTTTTCGAGTTTTTCAATCTCTTTCAACTGTTTCAACCTCTTTCAACTTTTCTCAACATTTTCCATATTTTTTCGAATTTTCCAATCTTATTCAACTTTTTTCGAATTTTTCAACCTCTTTCAACTGTTTCAACATTTTTCCACCTCTTTCAACTTTTTTCAACATTTTCCACATTTTTTCGAATTTTTCAACCTTATTCAACTTTTCCGAATTATTCAAACTCTTTCAATTTTTTCAACCTTTTTTCAACACTTTTCATGTTTTTTCGAATTTTCCAACCTTATTCAATTTTTTTCGAGTTATTCAAGCTCATTCAACTTATTCAATATTTTTCAATCTTTTCAACACGTTGCATATTTTTTTGACTTTTTCAACCACATTCAACTTTTTTCGGCTTTTCAACCTCATTCAACTTTTTCCGAGACTTTCAACTTTTTTCGAGCTTTTCAATCTCCTTCAACTTTACCAACACTTTAATATACTATCGAGTTTATCAAACTTTTTCATCTGCTTCAACCTCTCCCAATGTTTTTTATAACTTGTTTTCGGGTTTTCAACCCTATTCAATATTTTTCCAATATTTCCGACTGCTCAATCAATTGCATTACATTGACTTTGCATGACTTTTTCAACCTCAAAACGAAAAACCGAACGATGGTTGGTCTCCTGGTACTTATCCTGATATGACAATGTGTCTTCTTCCTTTTCCCATTTATGTAAGTTGAATGTTTTGAATTTTCAAAAAGGTGTATTTTTGTAAAGAAGCTTTAACTTTTTCAACCTAAGCTAAATTTTAAATATTTTAACGCTACATGGCAACGGGTAGAATTAGTGTTTTATGGAGCAAAATGGTTTTTCAAAACGTGAAATTTAGATAGGTTAAGTTTGAATTATTCTTAGTCGAGGTAATGTTTTGTATCGAACATCGTTTACCAAAGGTAACATTTCATTCCAGACTATTAGCAAATGGTTGCAAGTCGCAGAATATATTTGTAGTGGCTATAAAACAAAAATTTTATCCCTAACCACTCCACAATTTCTTACCAACAAATTTTTTTGAAGTGCCAATTGCTTGGATGTTGCACGAGATGTAACTACTGTGGTATAGGTCTTTAAAGGGGCCAAACCGGCAGTTTTTGCAAACGCAGCTCCTTAAAAATAAGAAAACAAAAATAATGAAGCTGCACTCTGCAGTTATATAATGAAGTTATTTTACTTCAACTTAATTTTCATAAATCAACTGCTGGTTTGAATTTACCATTTATTCTGCTTGAATTACGCAGTACAAGCGCCAGTGCCATGATCTAAAATGTATATTAAAATATATTTTTCTTTTCGAGTTATGAAAAATAAACTCGGAAAATTCTGGGATTCGATGGAAAAAGAGACGAAACGACAGTCCAGTAGAGCACTGACAGTTAAGTTGGCAATTCTGAAATTTAGCAAACGAACTTTTTTTCATAAAGTTGGTAAGTCTTTAGTGTCAAAAAGACTTGACTGCACACGGTACAAGCGGTTTCACAATGTGGATAGCTACTTCGTTTTCCTTTACCTTGATTTCCACGAATATATAGACCGATAGAAGTGACTACGTCTATAGTACAATTATCTTCTTCTTTATCTTAAGGGATATATCTTCTGACAAAATCGGCTAAGACTAGTCACCAACATCATAGACCTTCGTTTTGTCTTGGCTATCAATTTTGACATACGGTTGTCCATGACGTGAAACACTTTCAAAGATGAGTTTGACAGCTTGCGAGAGCCTTAATAGTTGACACTAGAAAATTTATCGCAGAAAAATATAAAAAAATTCTATTTTTTGGTGCGATTTGAACTGAAGATAAATCGCACTTCCCAATTCTGTTTAGACATTGATTAATACTCATAGTTTAATATGGCAAACTGACGTACGCTTTCTACTATAATAAAGGAACGTCAAAAAACGCGTTCAAGATAGGAAGGGCGCCACCAGAGTGGGACAACTGTTGATCGCATATACAACTGGAAGAAACACACCAACAATTGACAATTTACTTGAAGCAAATCGGCATGATGAAGGAAAGAACAAATTAAGGCAAATTATTTTTTAGTTACTAATATCTAATAAAACTTATATTAAATCCTACCAAAATCAGATTTAACCTACCAACTCAAGAGGAAAAAAAACTTACCCAGATTTGGTGGTAAATGCCTAATGGCAGCGATCCCTGCCAAATCGAACTGCGAAAGTTTGACATTTCACATGAAAGAAAGAAAAAATTTAAGGTTTATGCTTAAAGAACGAACTCAATGTAAAAAATTAGCGGGATTATCAGCGGACACCATTATTTTAGATAAATTTTGGTTAGTAAACCTGTGCCAATACATGAAAATGTAAAATAAAAAAATACAAATATGTAAGCAAACATGGATGGACAAACATGTAGAAAGCCGCAATCGCACGCACCAGGTAAAACAACCGCTTCGGGTTTTAGTTACGGTGGTCTTGATTCTTGGACAAAATTGCAAAAACATTAAACAAAAATTTCTGTCCATTTGGGAAATGAAACTTGGTGTGGTCCAATGCTTTGTTCAGACGATTTGAGAGTCAGGCGGAAAAAGCACAAACTATATGTGGTCGTTTAAAGTAAAAAAAGTCAAAATCAAACGGATTTTTCTTTTGACAAAAGTTTAACTTATAGCTCCTAGTTAGCTTTGTAATTGGTGCTAGGGTTGAATTTGGGCAATTTTTCGTTTTAAAGATACATAATTGCAAAAAAACAAGGCGTATGCACGGGACAAAAACATCTGTTTTCACGGAAATGCCCTTATAGGACAATAACAAAAATTACACATTAAATAAAGCGTTGATTTTTCACCAGAATACAACATATATTTCTAAAATTTAATAATCAGAATTCATAAGGATCTGATTTCATTCATTAATAATGAGAATAATTGAGAAATTTATCAGGGAAGGTTTTTACAATACAAACAAAACAAACGCACCTTTTAAATGGTCTAAAAAAATGACAGCAAAATCGAATTTCGAAAGTTTATGAAATTTGACAATTCTTAAATCGGCATGAAGGAGGAAGGAACAAATAAAGGCAAATTATTTTTTCTGCTTTGTTTCTAATTATGTTTGATTTTTTAACATTTAAAATTGAAAAAGTTAATGCTGAATAAATCCATAAAACTCGATAAGAAATTTGCGAAAACCTATCAGAAAAATGCTACCGTCAACTGGACTTTTCAAGAGCATTGGTTGCCCGTACTATCACGGCGGTGGCTCTTCCAGTCTCATTGAAGTCGTCTCGTGCTATCGTCCTTACTGTCATTTTAAACATATAAAAAAGGGTGAGGATAATCTATTATTTAGACAATCGTAAAAATTAATATATAAATAAATTGTAGATGAGCCGGATCCGAAACCAAAACTAGCACCACCTGTGCCTGAATACAAACCAGCACCAAAACTAATAAAGTTAACAAGTCCACAGATTTCGACGTCAACAAAGAAAAAGGTAAAACTTGAATATCGTCCAGAAAATCCAGAGTTGCAGAAAACATCGAGTAGTAAACACATTGCCTCGTTCGCACCTGATACGGAAGCACCGATTTATGTGCCCAGCAGCGCAAGTAATGTAGGGGTGTTAAATTTAGATGATTGCAATGAAGAATTGGATGAGTTAACTGAAATTTTTGATGAAGAACTAAATAATATTAAGGAAGAGGTGGAGTATGAAGTCAAGAACGAGGATGAAGATCAGATGGAGGAAGATGAAAAAAAGCAGACGGACTTAAAGTTAAATGGTAAAGTAAAAACAGAAAAAGATGCGTTGAATTCAAAACTAAAAGTAGAAGTTCAAATCGATAAAAATGTTAGGAATGAGAAAAGAAAAGGTAGCATTTCAGGCAGTAACAACAAAGACCAAAATCGTAAAGAACATAGGGACTCTACAACATCAAACGTGTCCAGCTCTAAGCATAGACAAAAATCATCACACTCTTCTAAGGAACGTAGTAGTTCAAAAGATCACAAAACTGACACAGATATTGAGATAAAAAAGTTTACGGACAAAGAATTAGAGAAAGCTAAAACGGTGCCCAAAGATAGATATAAAGAAAAAAATATAGAAAAAATCAAAGATAAAGAGAGAGCAAAAGATAAGGAAAAAGGTAAAAAATCATCTTCATCTTTAAATAGTAGTCGCTCTAAAATTATCTCATCAGGTTCTACGATAATAGAAACAAAACATAGACATCATAGTTCAATTTCATCAGCTTCTACGAAGAATAAAAGTTCAACATCAACATCAAGTAGTAAGCATCATTCGACGTCAAAAGCTAAAGACTCTTCCTTGCTCTCATCTTTATCTACAACAAATAAAGATTTAAAAATAAAAAAAGAGGAAAAGCCTTCATCCTCTAAATATGTTGAACCCGATAGTGATACTGCTGAATTATTTGCTACTTCGGAGGAAGATATAATGAAAGAGTGTGAAATGATCTATGATCAAATGGAACAGGAATTTGCGTCAATGCATAAGAATGAATCACAGGAACTGCAAGTAGATAAGAAAGAATTAAACTTAAAACGTAAAGTATCGTCTGATGATGAACAAAATGCAGTGGCGTTGCAGAGAAAACGTGTTGCGTATGAAAACGCAGAAAAGTATAAAGGAAGCACACCGTTGGCGCTTCAAAAGCCTAATCATATACGAAACGCAATGCAGGTAAAATTATGGAAAGATTTTTTTTGGATTATTTTCATACATTTTATTTAACTACAGGCTATTTATCATCGACAAACTGCGTTACGCAAAAAGCAAGAAGAAGAAACTGTTTCAGCTGAAAATGCTTTACGTGATGCTGAAGAAAAAGTTCGTGAAGCTAATGAGGCCTTGCGTAAAGCAAAGGAGAAAACTATGACACCACTCATACCAAAGAGTTTTCTTACGCCGCCAGTAAAAAGTATGTGTAACTATTAATAATTATGATTTGTTAAGTAAAGTTGCATTCATATTTTCTTCTCTCAAAATCAGTTCGTTCTATTGCACCGGTTGCTAACATGCTCGCATTAGAGCGTGCCAAAAAAAAGATCGAAGAGCTAAGAGCTGAAAAGAAGCCTATATTTACTCCTGCTCAGACAGTGAGAAGTGTTGGACGAGTGGCGCATAAGCCGACTGTAGCAACATTAGCTGTTGAACCGGTAATTTAAATTATATTTTGAAAAATATTCCTACTTAAAGTTTATTTTTCCCCTTTATCACGCTTTAGGAAAAGAAACCAAAACCACCTGTTTTAGAGGCAACATCAACAAAAATTTCATTTAACTTAAGAATGCAATATTATGAAATGATGGTGAGGCATTGTATGTCAATTTATCCAAATGCTCCAGATGCTTGGGAGCGTGTGAGTATTAATTTCAAATTTTAAAGCGATTTATGGAAACGTTTTGAGCTGCATAAGACTGCAGCCTTATAAATGAGTCAACCAGAGTTAAATGAAAATTTGTTTACATCAATCAATATGCTCAATAAGTTTGACAGTTTAACTTTTTATTATTGATTTTTTAATTGCAGGGCCAAACAGAAGAATTAGCGGTTTTTAAGAAATGCAATACTCCCATGATTTATAAAAGTAGTGCATTATTAGCTATTAATAAACTAAGAAAAGAAGCTACAGGTAATCAATTGATATTAAATACAACACGTCCTTTCTTAATTCTGTTAAGTTTTCACTTTAGATTCAGGCAACAAACCCTCTTATAGCAACAAAATAGTTTCTCATGAAGTAATATTGGCTGGAAAATTAGCGCATAGCACATCATGGAGTATGCAGAAAAAAATGTTTGTATATTTCATCTACGTTAACTTCAACATAAATTTGGAACGTAACCGAATTAAGCTTAAATGAAAAGTTCATTCATAGAATTTTATAGCAAGCTTACTAAAGTGGTATAGATTGTCAAAGACCAAGATTAGGTTCAGTAAAAGATGAAACCCAGATCACTGCGGTCTCATAAGATGGGTCTATTGAGAGTTAATTATACTTCTTCCATGAGAGTCATGTTCGAAAGTTTTAAACCAATATGCGGATCAATTTTCTGCCTAATGATTGATTATCCATTCATTAATTGCCTGTTACCGTGAGGCAATGAGAAGCTTCAAATCAAGACACTGTTTGGAAGAACATCATGGCAGCCGATAGAATGACTTGCTAAAATTACCTCATTGGCTTATCCTTTTTTTGCGAGTTCATCACCTATTTCGTTCCCCTATACCCTGACGTCCAAACAAGATTTATATTTTTGGAGTAGCTAGCTTGAAAAGCAGTTAAAAATAGTCTAACAGTAATTTGGAAGTTATTTTATATACATTCAAGCATAGCTGTTCTGCTGTACATATTCTCTTAAGCATATCTCGTCTCTAAATCTATGTCTTTCCTGTTCCCAGTTAATTCTAACTTTAACTGGCTCCTCCGTTCTACGGAAACATATGCATAATTAGTCCCTGGAAAATTTGATGCTAAGTCCCGAGTTTTAACAAACCTTTTGCTGATCCAAATAGAGGCTCTAGCTTTTTATATACATTATCGAGGAGAGAATCCGATAAGCTTCCTTTGTTAAGCTTTAGTTTTTACAAAACAGATTAAGTTCTGCCGAATAGTCCTTTTTTAATTTTTTTTAGTTAAACTTACGACTGGTTTTTAGGACTTTAAGAAAATTTGAAAATGTGTCGTCAAATTGTCATTTTCTTAGATTGCGATGTCTGCCGCATAAGTCCGGAAAAAATTTGTCTAAACAAGCCTTAGAAAAAATACTTTTGACTTCTAATTACTTTTGTATTGGTTCCTCATGAAAACTTGTTCTAAAAGATTTTGATAAAAAATGGCAGTAAGAGTTTGAATTCTTTTTTAGAAGTGCTGTGAAATTTCTATTCCTGAGTTCTTATAAAAATGAAATTAAATGATTGCCAATGTAATCTTTCCATAACTATATAAAAATATCCTTAGCCCTTTACTAATCAGTTGTGTTTAGCTTATTTTTTTTATTATCTTTGCAACAGATTCACTGATCTTTAAAAGTGAGTCTCAGCAAAAAGCTTGCAATTTCGTTTATGTAGCATTTGGTCGCTTAAAAAAGCCAATATCGAAAGAAAGCTGTGGGTTCTAGCGTCACTGTGCCTGCCACTAGGACTTGACAAAAGCGCCTCCATGATTCGCTCTTTACCCTTCTAATTTCAATGTTGTACTTAGTGAGGAATTCTTTATACTTAGCACATTCACATCTTTATTTTACTGTGTTAGAGTTTCCTGTTCCACCATTACGCACTTGACCTAGTTATCTTAAACTTTGATTACAGATTCCTTATAGTATGTTTTAATGTTGAATGCAAAACTAACAAATTTTTTACACAGCTGTTATAAAACCACTCGAATCTACTTAAGAATATTTTTTTACAATTTCAAGCAAACTTATAGTTTTTGATAACAAAATAGTTTAAATATTTCTTCCCTGAAGTTTTGAAAATTTTTATTGTCGCCTTCAACTTAGAATATAAAACATTATTCTTTCTATTATTTTTCGTTTGCAATAATTACCAAAAAGAAACCATTCAAAATTCTTAACAAAACAATTGTGAAATCAAAATTTATAGCAAAAATGACTAAAAATGAACATTTAATGCGACACATTTTATTCTGTTTACTCAATCGTTATAGAAAAACTGATACAACGATCGGTGGTGAACCTTTCGATAAGCTGCCAGGTGATAAAGCCTACGAAATGATCTACGAATTGCGTTTAACGGAGCAGCAATTGATCTCTAATGGATATCCGCGTGCTGGCAAACGAGCTGGAAGTGCTGTTATTACAAATTGGAAGCCAATGAGACGTCCAAATAATACGGAGCGTTATTGTAGTCGCTGTAGCAACGTTTTCAATATGTCAATGTATGATGAAGTATGTGTTGATGAATGTAACTATCATCCAAAAAGTACCGGATATAGAAGAGGTAAGAATAGTGGCACGGCAGATAAAATTTACATTTAATTAAAATTCAAAGCACAAACAATAAAAAAACTGTCCTCCAAATATCCCTCTAAGCATTTCTCGTAATGAATGCAGGAGTACTATGTCTGCACAGTAAATGGTTTATCATGGCCTCGAGAATTGAGACATATTTTTTTTTAAGAACACTGAAATGCTGAGGCCACTTTTACCGATATGTTTTGCTTTTCAGTGATGTAGGGGTCTACGCGTAAAATCCAGTTGTTTTTTATTTTTTCTAATGTATATCTCTAAATAGTCTAGAGCAGGGGTGGCCAACGCAAATGATCTGGCGGGCCACCTTAGATATGCATCATAACTCCGCGGGTCATATAAAATTATATATCCCCATATTAGATTTAGATATACGACAATATATATAGTTATTTCCTGGCTGTCGTTCTTTTAAATATGTTGTTGAAGTACACTGCCCTCAGATGCGAAAAGGGCGTATCTCAAAAAATTGGGTTTCGAGATAATTGATGCTTTGTTTATGTCAATTTGTTAAAATACCTGTAAAATTGAGATAGAATAAGTTCTCTTAGGGGATTTTTTTATATGTTTGAACTAAAATACCGGCATTTGGAGTAGTTGATTAGACGCGTAATTTATTTAGCTTTCCAATGCCATAAGAATCACGAATATGCATTTTTTTGATATACGCCCATTTTGCTTCAGAGGGCAGTACAGGTACATGTATGAAAATAATTATCCTGCAGTCACAGCACACAAAACGAAACCAAAAATCAAATTTTGACTTGAAACTAAGAGTCTGCACTGCGTCACTGAGGTCACTTAAGAGTGAAACATAGAACCTGTTATATTAGATCAGGGGTCGGCTATGGTGTAATAACAAAGGTGGAGTAATTAAAAAAATTCGTTCTCAAAAAGCCCGGGTAGTCGCATCCTCCATTAAAAATGAATTTGATGAATTCAATTTTATCGTGTCTCGATTTTTTTTTAACATATCGGGGTTTCGATATTTTGACTTCATACTGAGGTATTTGTGTTATGCGTTTCAAAGTGTGATGCATACAAATAAATTACGCTAAAAAGTGCAGCGGGCCTCAATCTGACAGCGATACATCTTTTTTGTTATTGCTATAAGACAAATGGATGTACAAATAATGTACTTTTTTCAAACATTGGTTTTCACTACTTTGGCCATTGTAAAATATATATATTTTGTAAAAGTGTGATGAATCTCGCGGGCCGAAAAAATATTGAAGGCGGGCTGCGGGTTGGCTACTCCTGGTCTAGAGGAACTCTTCCCAAATTAATTTTTTAGCATGGAAACAGACTTTTCATGAGAATACACGCAATTTTTATTTTTCTAATTTTAATTATCGGCGGAGATTATCTCCCACAAATAGTCTACGTATCTCACAATGTTTATATTTGAAGATTGTGTTTATTGTTTATCATCAGAGAAATATATCTGTTGTGTTGGGCATTGCAAGCGTCTACTCCAATGTCATTTATAA
This sequence comes from Tricholauxania praeusta, assembly GCA_949775025.1. NCBI lineage: Eukaryota > Metazoa > Arthropoda > Insecta > Diptera > Lauxaniidae > Tricholauxania > Tricholauxania praeusta. Next base: position 51,243,762 of record OX459029.1, read on the forward strand.
AAACTTAAATTATTTTCAAATTCATTTAAGAATTCTAATATACTTACTAAAACCTTAAGCACCTTAAACCTTTTCAATAGTTTCAATGTTATCGATTTCTTCAAAAAAATATACTTTTTTTGTGTATTGACAATGTTCACACAAATTGGAATCAATTGCTCTTATTCGGTTCACGTACATTTTACCGAAAGTGTCTAGCAATATAACCTTCATGTATATGTTTTGTGTGTGTGTTTGTTGAAAAGGGATCGACACTTTCCCAGTTTAACAAATGGTTTCTTTGCACAAATTACACTAATCGTAGAACTGGCAATACATCTGTCAGCAATATTGAATTTTCTTAACGCACTTAAATTCATGCATTAGAGAACTAATTTTCGAAATAAATTTGGCAGAATTTGGCAAACAAATTTTTATACATGTTTTTTCGAATTTTGATCGTCCAAAGTTACGTAGGTAAGGCTTAAAAAACATTAGCATGCAAAAAATTAAAAAAAAAAACTTAGTTCAAATGTGTAAAATGAAAAACTGGATAGAATGGTTCAATTGGTTGCCATTAGTTTTTATTGCAAGTTTTATGTGGTGTAGTCGAGAGTTATATTTTCGATCACGAAGATTTCCATTTCCCTCCACCTTGTGCCGGCGACATCTTAAACATGGGAATTCTATAAAAGCAACACCGCGAAATCGCATTCAATCTTGTTTCAACGCTCATTTTCGACACTTGGACTATAAATATGTTTTCGTAAACGATAGTCATTTTCTCTGCTTCGGAATGTCAGAGGTCGAAACTGGTCAAATTTAATTTTCCAAAAATGACATTGGAGGGAGGGAGGCAGTGTATATAATACTTAATTTTGTTCGATAGAAACTCATTTGTATGTATCTGAATTTGAATTGTTTCGTAGGCTTTGCTGACAATCTACATCGCTGTTGTCAACAACCAGCTGGTACTGCTGGTTGCACATATGGCAATTATCATGTTAGCGATTATTTTGACGCTGATAATCTTACTGGTTATATAACAACAATGGATAAAGACGACGATTATGTACCAACAAAAAAGGATATTTATGCACTCGACTGCGAAATGTGTTATACAACTGACGGCATCGAGTTGACCCGTGTCACTGTTGTCGATATCAATGCTAGAACAGTCTACGATGCCCTTGTAAAACCAGATAATAAAATAGTTGATTACAATACAACGTAAGTAACTAATATATTTAAAAAAAAAAGTTTATCATTCTTCCTACTGCTTGTCTCTCATTAGTTACTCTGGCATCACAGAGCAAATGTTGGCAAATGAAACTCGGACCTTGCGTGATGTACAAGCAATATTAATGTCAATGTTTCATTCGAAAACTATACTCATTGGGCATAGTTTAGAGAGTGATTTAAAAGCGTTAAAAATAATACATAGTGTTGTTGTGGATACATCAGTCCTGTTTCCACACAAAATGGGTCCACCTAAAAAACGTGCATTAAAAACTCTCTGTGTTGAAAATCTTAAGCGAATTATACAAGAAAATGGTAAGCATTAAGATATTTCTTTTAAGTTATGGCCTTTTAATATTATTTTATTATCTTTTTTAACGTAGAAGCCGGTCACGATAGTGCTGAGGACGCAGAAGTTTGTATACAATTAGTAAAATTCTATTTACGCAATAAAATAAGTTGAGACTTTTCTACATACGCTATATATATTCGATGCAATGCATTGAAATTGTATATAACACTACAAGTAATAAAACAAAAACACTTTTCATAAATCGTATAAAAATCCACAAAACATTAAAAAAAACGAACAAAGCAAGCTCAATCATTTTTTTTATTGTAGTATTAATTTATAATTTATTATTATAAATAATGATAAATAATACTTTTTATTTTATGTACTAAAATCTGTATTATTATTTTGGAAATTTATTTATATCTTCACGTAGAAGGGTTTTTTTTTTTCATAGCTAATAAACTAGATACATACTTCGTTAATTTTAAGCTAACAAAAAAGATTAGTATACTGGTAGTTTGAAGTCTTGCATTAAGATTAAAGAATGAAAATATCTCATGTGCTTTTATGTTAATACTTTCATAAATATATGTTTAGTTTCAAACTAACTTTTTTGTTACTTAGTAACCCAGTGGTTAACGTGTCTGCTATTACGCTGGTGGCTCGCAGCTCTAACCTTTGGGTTGCCAAGTGAAAGACATTTTTTTCCTCGCAATTCATTGACTTACTTCGGGACCAAGACTTTTCCCGCTTAAGTAAAGGCAGAAGTAAATGAAAAGTAAAATCGAGTAAACTGAATTTAGAATTCAAAGCACAAAATCAGTATATTGCACGGCTGGCTTGGTTTTAATTCAGAAAGGCATAACTATCTATTTCCTGCGTTTTTGCCTAAGCACGGCAGAATATATGTATGTATATCGTTACCTTAATTTAGAAAGGACCTAACTAACGTTTTTTTAAAATCGGGGTTTTTTTTTAGATTTCGGTCACCCACTAATACAACATTGATAAAAAAATGTGTGCAACGATTGAAAATAAAGCAATTACAAGCAAGTAAAAAAAAGCCATAATCCACAAAACTTAAATTTTTTTTAAGCATTTTCGTTCTCCTGTAAAGTAACAAAAATTGTAGATAGGACCTTTCTATATTAAGGTAACGATTTACATGAATATTACCTTCGTAACTGGTGGAGGAAGACTAGATTTGCCTAAATTAACCAAGTTTTGTTGAAGTGCTTTAGGCTTAGCTAGTTACTCCGAACTTGAATGCGGAAGTACATTGCGGTTAACGAAGTATGGTGTTTGACATACCGTACTATGTGATTCCTGAAATACGTCCGAATGCAATTCGAAATGCAGTGGATATGAGAGTCAAATGAGTTTCGAAAGCTAAAATACTCTGTAGCTATTTCATGGTGACGGTATTGCGAGTCATGTGTCCCCTTAGACTTTCTTTAAAAGTCTAGCACTGCCCTACAAATATCAATGTAAAATTTGAAAAGAGGATAGGTGAAATGCGAGTATCGCATTTTAAAGTAAAATTTATTCGAATTTTATTGGATTTTGTTCACATTGCAGAAAACGCCAGGCAAGGCTGAACTGGAGTTTTCAAACTCATATGTGGCAAAAATTTGGAATTCAGAAAGAATGGTCCGATTTCAATGGAACCTTTTTAAAATATTTATTGCGTTACATCAATTAAATAACAAACAATGCTTATTTCATGAGGGATATAGAAGCAAAGTCGACAATATCATCTTTTTCAAATTTTTCAGGCAAACAAACTATATTTTTAATGAAGTTCGATGGATTGGAGTGAATTATTAATTATAATCAAACAACATTTGAAAATATTAATGGGCCCCCTAAAGCCTTAACCAAGATAGAACGCAACTGAACGAACGTATGCACTCGTTACGTCTGTTTTGACACTAAAATACACTCTTTTAATTTTTAAAGCACAAACTTTATTTCCGATCGCAGCTCATATAATGATAGTGTCAATATGTGGGCTGGAATCGAAAAACACGAAATAAAGCTTGTGCCCTAAAAATTACAAGCGTGGAGTACTTAAATTTAATCGGAAATGAAGTAGTTATAGTAGTTATGGTATTTTGGCAGGATAATGCGGCTGTTCATACAGCAAAAGTAGTAAGAGTTTTTCCGGGACAACAACATAAATTTTCTAAGATCGCCAGCACGTTCTCCTGACCTAAATATTATTGAAAACTGCTGGGGTAGTTTGGCTCGAGAGGTTTATGCAGAAAACCGGCAGTATAAGTCCATCCACGAGCTCAAAAACAGGATATTAGCCCACTAGGAGGCTCTTCTTCAAAAATTCGATAAAAAGCCATTTTAATCCTAACAAAAGCGAATGACTGAAGTGGTAAAGAATTAAGGAGGATCCACCTATTATTAAAATAATGTTTTACTTTTATTTTTTTTAAAATACCTAGAACGAATTTAAGTTACAAAAATTGTCTTCTTCTTCTCAGGATATACCAGTCATTTAGAAAGGTATACATATACTTAAAAAAGGACTACGAGAAACACGAGGTTTTTATTGTAGTCCTTAGCGTGCGTTCCATATGGGAACTTTAATCGTTAAATTATTACAAATCGTCGATAGTTAAAATTATATTAAAAAATTCTTTTTTTTAAATAGTGATGCCGATGATACTGTTTGATTACATTTCACGAGTTATAAAACCCGCGTGAAAGGAAGCCGCCATTTAATTTTCAGCTTAATGAATAGCACGCGACACGACAGCGGGGCACGTCTACCCACTTCAACGAACAAAATGGAACTCCTACAAAAAATTGTGTGCCATCGTTTAGTCGCACCTTAAAATTGAGTTTTTAGTTTAATTTTTTGACATTATTTATTTCCTTAGCTTTAAGAATATATACTATGAAAACAAATTTTAGATAATTGTTTTAAATCCTTTAAAACACCGAAAAACTAGTTGTGCTATCGTTTTGTCGAGGTCTGCATATGTCAAGAATAAATAGGGCTGGGAAAAAATCGATTAATATCGATGTTTATCGATTTTTTTCAACATCGCTAGCTATCGATAGCTTTGAGCCTTAACGATTAAAATCGAAATCTATTAATCATTGAATAAATTTTTTTATTTTTCTTTAAAAAGGGTATAAATAAAAAAAAATTTAAAACTCCAATTTAAAGGGAATAAATTAAGCTTTTTTAACGTGCTAAAAAAGTCATAGGTTATTAACACATTTTTTGGAAAAAATAAGGTTTTTAAAAAAAAATTGGTCAAAATTTCGGAAATTTCGTCAGATCTCCAAAAGTATAGGTCAAATTTCAGAACTTCTCGCTTCATTATTGTATGCCATTAAATAACCTTTCTTACGACACTGTGGCGGACACGACCAGAATGCCAACAAAATATTCATCTAAGCAAGAGTAGTACCACTTTGTCCATGTGAACGCGCCACAAGGATATGTTCAGAAGATCTTTTAACATATCGCAAGGGCAGCCAACTGCGAAAAAAAAAAGAAAGAAGAGGGATGGATTTCCGCCTGGCGTGTTCCGGCCTCTATCATTTTGGACTGTCAACGTGGGAACAACTTGCAACTATAAGAAAAAGAATATAAAATAAAACAGAAATAAAGAAAATTGCCAGCTTTAAAGAAAAAAACAGTAAACAAAAGAACAAATCATTGGAAGAAACATAAAAGGACGAAAAATCTATCAAAATTGCGAGTCAAAAGCAGAGTTTCTCGTCTCTGCCATTTTGACCAGCGGAGCACCCCCGGGAGCTGCTACCAAGACACCTGAAAATAAAGAGAAAACACCTGCAAATAAAGAAAAACAAAAATAAATTTGAAAATAGAAGATTTAAAAAAACAGCAGAGGTTCTCGTCTCTGCCATTTTGACCAGCGGAGCACCCCCAGGAGCTGCTACCAAGATACCTGAAAATAAAGAGAAAAAACCTGCAAATAAAGAAAAACAAATATATATTTGAAAATAGAAGATAAAAAAAAGCCATAGAAAACCTGAAAATAAAGGGTTACTTCCAAAAATTAAAAATTTTTAAAATAAAATCTAAAATTGTGTAAAAAGAATAAAATACCTGAAAATAAAGAAAAGACCTGCGAATAAAAGAAAAAATATCTAAAAATAAATCCGAATATAGACAATAAAAACAATAGAAAACCTGAAAATAAAGGGTTACTTCCAAAAATTAAAAATTTTTAAAATAAAATCTAAAATTGTGTAAAAAGAATAAAACCTGAAAATAAAGAAAAGATCTGCGAATAAAAGAAAAAATATCTAAAGATTAAAAGCAATCGAGAACCTAAAAATAAAGGGTGAAATACAAGAAACAAAGGAGGAGAACCTGAAAGAAAAATCGAACACCATTTAGAGAAGCAGCGATATCGGACCAGTGCATCCAGTGAGGTTTCAGCCCAGTACAACGATCCAGACCACAAAGCAAGTATAAATGAAATTATTTATGCTGAAAAATTAATATTAAAATTACCAGTTAAAATCAAGAAGTTGAGTAAAGTTATATAAAGTTTATGTAAAAAAAAGAAATAATATTAATAATTTTGTCGCTGTTAAAACGAATAAGATAATTGAAATTTTCGAAAAGTTTTGTTTAAAGTAGAAAGTAAGAAAAGTTAAACTAAGATAAATTTTTTCTCAGAATATTTCTGTATTCGGTAGTACATAGATTTATTTATGTATTTGTATGAGAATGCAAAAAAAATTACTTTTGAATTTCTGGCTGTGTTTGTCAAACTGAGTTTTTTCCAAATTTTTTTAAAAAAAAAGTAAAACAAAATCGTGACGTAGAAATACGTTTCCTTGTGTAAATACCCTGTAGGGATTTTGGTACCATACCCTGTAGGAGTTAAAAAAAAAACAAGTCATAATATATAAATAAATCTAAAATTGGAAAATCGTGATAGGTAAAAACTATATAATAAAGAAAAACAAAAAAAAAAAGAACAGAAGAAAAAGAGATATCTAGAAAAAGTAAAAAGAAAGATAAAAAAAAAATAAAATAATAATGTTCTATATAAAATGTATTATTTACCTATATACTTACCTACCTAACCTAAAATACTTACCTTAAGACCAATGTATAATTTATATTAACCATAAAATTTGTAGTTTTGTGAATTTTGTAAGTGGGTGCGTGTTCTTTGTGACTCAGTTTTAGTTTTATTTGAAGTTTGATTGAAGTTGTTCCTAAGTAAAGTTAAAATTAAATCCATTGATAAGTGTCGTATTCATAAATAAAAATCAAACTTCAAAGAAAAATAAAACAATAAAATTAAAATATGAGTTTGCATTAAGCAGAGTAATTTAAATTTAAGCTATCATTAAATTTAAATATACGTCTCTTAAGCAAAAACTAAAATAATAAGGAAATACTGTAATTTAAATTTAAGTCATTAAATTTAAATTTACAGAAATGTGATTAGTAATAAATAAATGTTAACCTAAAAACAAACAATAACAAAGTAAATCAAAATTTAAAAAAAAAAAAAAAAAAAATTTAATTTTGAAATAAAGATTTAATTTAAAATAAGAATTTAAATTAAAATAAGAATTTAAATCAAAATAAAGATTTAGTTCAAGAAATTTAATGTATAATACAAAGTTGATTTAAGTTTGTTTTTGGCTAGTATTTAAACAATGGCTTAAGTAATTAGAGATCTAAGTATCTAATGTATTTTGAATATAAATTCATTTAAAGAAAAAAAATAACTTTAAAATAAAAATTATATGTTTATATTTTATGTTAAAACGTGAATGTCTTTTTAATTAAAATGGAATAGGTTGTGTTTATGTAAGTTAAGGTTGTTGCAGTAGGAACGTAGTGAAACAGTAAGGGGCATATCCACAAATAACCAGTGAACCAGGAATATGCTGTAGGTTGACTTTTAGGTCAGTGGGCGGGATGCAGTGTGCAAAAAGAGCAGCACAAAGTAGGTTCATTTGAAACTGAGGTGCTCGGGAACTGTCAGGTCATTTTCTTTCTCTTGAATTTCCTTTTCTATCTTTTTATCGTAAATTTTTGACACGCTTTTAAATTTTAATGTAACGGTTTTAGAGCAAAAACGAACCACCATTTTCCGGCGAGTTCAGTCAGGCAAAAACGTTCACGCGTGTCACGCTCAAACAAACATAGATCGTTATATTTGGCGCCCAACATTCAGGCAAATGAAAAAAAAGTCTGACTTTTCTATTTTTCTTTCTCTACCTCTATCTGTCCTTTCTAAACTATGTTGTTCACACAACAGTGTCGTCTTTTGGCACGGTTCGCTGTAATTCGGGAACTTACTCGCATTTACGTCGGCATTGAAATATTGCTGTCAAAACACAAAAAAATAGTTTTTATAACGTAGTCGAAAATAATAACAGATTTTCTTTTTTATTTATATTTCCTTTCCTTTTTTTTAACAAATAACATTCGCTTAACGTTTTTTTTCTTCTCAACATTTGGTTTACTTCAATATAAATTTATGCATTTTACATTCATATTTCATGTCAGACGTGCAAGGCCCCATTCACACAACAGTGAACTTGAGTATCGACTCATTATACCGACGTAGATCTACCAAATTACCACTCTGGTACATGGTGCGTTCACACAGTCTTAAAAATCGTTGCTCGAATCCGGTGTGTGTGAATAGCATAGATCTTTCGCTTGCATCAGTGTTCAAAACCTAAGGTTGCCGTATGTCCCGGAAAGCCACTGGCTATGCCTGCGTAGCGACGGTATCCGATGGTGGAGAATGCTGATCTAACCGATAGATGACGCGGTGAAGGGTGAAGTTCGGAAATGTGTTTGTGGGTACGTCGTGGTCCAGGGTTGCCACACCAGAGTCCATTTGCGACCCACAGGCGGGTTTCTTTTCTGATCCTGGACTCTGCCATTTTCCTTTTTCTCTTTCACTATTCTTTCTTTTTCTTGAAATTTTGGTGGTGACGTTTCGGTCCTGTCGGTCGGTATGTCAAGTCATTTGTTGACATTATAAATACTTTCGCGACCACCGACAGAATTGAAGTTGTCTAAGCTTGATTTCATTCCGTTTATCTTTCATTTTTCTCCCTTTCCTTTCCGCGTGACAGTTCAAAAAAAGTCGTTTGAGCAGAATGAAGCATTGGTAAATGCAACTTTTTCTGAAAAAAAGTTGTATTTTGCGAAATGCCTTCATTTTACTAGAAAATTTTGTTGTTGTTTCTTCCTTTTTCTAAGTAAATATTAGAAAAAGGGAAAGAATACAATCTTATAGATATAAAGTTTCAAATGAATTTATTTTTCTTTCTCTATGTTCCTTAAATGCTGCAAATAACACCTTAACTCACTACAAATTCGTTATTTATCATAAAATCTATTACATTTTGTTTTGTGTTTAGTCGAAACGTATTTGCTAGTTCTCTTTTATAAGTAAACTTTTGTGACTAACACTAATTAGTCATTATTGGTTTAGTTAAGATTATATAAATTATACAAACTATTGATTAATTTTTTTTTGGTATAGTTACATTTATTTAAATTTGCTTTTTGCTGCTTAATTCAATAAGCTGACTCGGCTTTAATAACAGGTCTTATGAACCTGAGATCGGGCAACAGAGGCAGATCATTAGCGATTAGACCACCAAGAGGCAGAGGTCTTTCTGTCCATACTTCTAGAGATAGACCACTTCGGGGTAGAGCCCATAATAATACACCAACTCAAATGTCTTCCACAACCACAAACACGACTGTCACTACTTCTGCACCAATCATGTCAGTGCAGCAAAACAATCCCGTTACCACCGCTAACATAAATCCGATAGGAGTTAATGGTGGGATAAATGCAGGTAGTAGTACAGGCAACACAAATACGGTTACGTCACCACCTTACAGCAGCATAACTGCGCAAAGTATCCGAGAAGAATTTGGGCAGTCAAATAGGCATATCTCTAATACACAACGTGCTCCTCTAATGTTGACCCCTAGTACTGTCATAAATGAGCAGGGCCTAACTTTGCGGGAATATGTTAGTGCGAGTTCTGGTTTGGCGCAGGCTAGTATGATGCAAGAAGTAGAAGCTTGCATTCTTCGGCTCGTGCCACGAATTGTTGCCGAGTCAATGCAAGCCGAAAGAGAGCGTCACATGGGTAATGTTACTTCGCCATCATTGAATTCATTCTTTGATCGAGCGGGCGCGAATAACCAAAACATTGGCCCAATGAATACTGACCCTGTGACAAATAATCTGCATCAACAACAACCACATACAGAACCAGAAACCCAGTCACGTCAAAACACGATCCCAGTTCCAGAGCAGCGCCCATATCTCCAACAACAACCTCATACCCAATATTTTCATCATCAACCGAACTTTCCAAATCCGCAGTTAGTCCAACAGCAAAATCCAACAAATTTTTATGCCCATTATAGTCATCTGCCCCAGCAGAGATATCTTGAATTAAGCAAATGGGGCATAAAATTTGATGGGTCTTTACAATCAAATACGGTTGAAGACTTTCTGTTTAAGGTTGAGGTGCTCCATCAGGATTTTAATTGTCCATGGGATGAGTTGATCAGAAATTTTCATCAATTGCTCTCAGGTGAAGCTTCTGAATGGTTTTGGGGATACAGGAGGCAAAATTCGTGCATACAATGGGAGTCATTGAGTGCAACCATGCAGCGCAAGTTCAGGAGATTCGAGAGCGATTATGAGATTCAACGAAAAATAATGGAGAGACGTCAGTCATACAACGAGTCAGCCGAAGATTTTTGTAAGGCGATCGTTGCTCTAAAGAATCAAATGCGCGAACAGATCCCTGAATTTGAGCTCGTAAGGATAGTCAAGGACAATTTAAAGGAAGGAGTATCCCAACTCGTGTTTCCGATAACAATTAGTTCAATTGATAGGTTGTTAGAAGAGTGTAAGCGGGCGGAAAGAAATATAGCTAAGCGTCAAAAAGAGCGCGACCACTTCCGCAGTACACCGCTTAGAAAAGTACACGAATTGGAATTTGAAGATCCGCAACAGGACTATTTTGAGGTCGAGGCAATAAATGTTCCACCAGCGGCATCTAGACCTAAACCACAGCTAGTCTGTTGGAACTGTCACTTGGTGGGACATGGCTTTTTCGAATGTACCTCCACTCAGAGAAACATCTTTTGTTATAAATGCGGTGCAGAAAATGTGATTACCCCTAACTGTAGTCGATGTCAGGGAAACGGGCAAAAGAACATGAGACGAGCTGGAGTTTCATGTCAGACGCAGCAAGACCAGCAAAATTAAATCATAATTTCGATAGTAGATATATAGAAAATAGTAAAACGAGCATACTAGAGAATAAAAACAAGAAGGTAAATTTGGTAGACGATAAGTTTAAATTAAGAGAAATTATTCCATATCATATTAGGTTAGAAAACTATGAACAAAAAAGAAAACAAATTTTTGAGCAGAATAATAGGGTAACCAGTAAAAAGATCCTGGCTACAAGAACAAGATATGGCAATAGGAAAGTTGAGCGTAAGATTATAGCTTCTTCATGTATCCCAAATACATTAGACGTAAGACCATATATGGACGTGTTAATTAACAATTTCGAAATGAAGGGCCTGATGGATAGTGGTGCAAGTGTAAGCTGCCTAGGAAAGAACTGCCTTGAACTTGCCGAAAAATTAAAACTAAAAATATTGGACTACAAGTCCATCATTAAAACAGCTGATGGCAAAGGACAGCAGATCATAGGCAAAATAAAAACAAAAATTACTTGTCAGAAAAAAACTGAAGACATAACATTGTACTTAGTGCCATCTCTTTCACAGAGCCTTTATTTGGGTTTCGACTTTTGGCAAAAGTTTAATATTATTCCCTTCATGGTAAACAGTCTAAAGGTCGAACCCACAGAAGTTGATACTGACACTCCAAAAATGCACGTACTGACAAAAGAACAAAAGCAACAACTCGAACTAGCCAAAAGCGAATTCAGATGTTACACAAAGTATGGTCTAGGGAAAACAGCATTAGAGGAGCACAAAATCGATACTGGCGACGCGCCACCAAAAAAAATGAGATATTATCCAATTTCACCTGCAGTTCAAAAATTAACTTACGAAGAACTGGACAGGATGCTCAGTCTTAAAGTAATAGAGCCAGCAAATCAAGCCAGCTGGAATAACAGAACGACTCTTGTTATGAAGCCAGGCAAAAATAGACTTTGTTTAGACGCGCGAGAGCTTAATCAGGTTACGGTAAAAGACGCATATCCATTGCCTAATATTGATGGTCTCCTAAGTAGGCTGGGTGACACGATCTTCATTTCGGCGGTGGATCTAAAAGATGCCTTCTGGCAAATTCCGTTAGAAGTGTCCAGTCGACAAAAAACCGCATTTACCGTGCAGGGACGGCCACATTACCAATTTACGGTAATGCCTTTTGGCCTATGTAACGCTGCACAACGTTTGTGTCGACTTATGGACAAAATTATACCGTCTGAACTGAAGGATCGGGTCTTAGTCTACTTAGACGATTTGCTGATAGTGTCTCCTGATTTCAAAACTCACTGCGAAATTTTAAAGACCGTAGGTAAAAAGCTCACAGCTGCAGGCCTAACTATAAATATGCAAAAGTCTAAATTCTGTTTCACCGAGTTGAAATATTTAGGCTATCTTGTTGGAGGCGGCAAACTTAGAACCGATCCCAGTAAAATTGAGGCCATAGTTCGAATAACTACACCTAAAAATGTGAAGCAAGTAAGGCAATTCCTAGGTACTGCTGGCTGGTACCGCAGGTTCATATCGAACTATGCCACTCTAAGTGCGCCAATAACAGATACTCTGAAGAAAACCCCAAAGTTTCAATTTACTCCTGAGGCTCAAAGCGCCTTCGAAAAACTTAAACAAGCCTTAATTTCGAGTCCTGTTTTAGTAAGCCCAAATTTTGATAAACACTTTTTTGTTCAATGCGATGCGTCTGATGTAGGCATAGGAGCGGTTCTTTTTCAGGAGGATGCTATTGGAGAAGAGCACCCAATTGAGTATTTCTCTCAAAAGCTGAATCCAGCTCAAAAAAACTACTCAGTAACTGAAAAAGAATGCTTGGCAGTTGTAGCCGCGATAGCCAAATTCAGACCATACATTGAACTGATGCCCTTCACGGTGATCACGGATCACTCAAGTTTAAAATGGCTTATGAAACAGAAGGACTTAAGTGGCAGACTGGCTAGATGGAGCTTAAAACTCCAAGGTTATGCGTTCGACATCGAGCACCGTAAAGGTTCCAAAAATATAGTGCCCGATATGCTTTCAAGGTTCGATATGGAAGAGTTGGTCTTGGATAGTCACGTATCAATTATAGATCTGAATTCAGACGCGTTTAAAAGCGAAAAGTATAAAAGTTTAATTCAAGCGGTCATAGAGAATGAAGAAAGACTTCCAGATATCAAAATTCTTGATGGATACGTTTATAAACGAACAAATTTTTACGATGGTGACCCATTAAACGAGGATCACTCGTGGAAATTATGGATACCATCTGAGCTGACTAATAATATAGTGAAATATGCGCATACATCAAGAGTTGCGATACATGGAGGGATAGCAAAAACTTTGGGTAGGATTCGTGAGTATTTTTATTGGCCTGGTATGTGCACAGAAGTGCGCGATTATGTCAGAAATTGTGAAGTTTGCAAAGAATGCAAACCGGTCAATAAGATACTCCGTCCACCTATGGGTAATGAAGTTTTAACCGTAAGACCATTTCAGAAGCTCTATATAGATTTTCTTGGACCTTATACACGCTCAAAAAGTGGCAACTCTTTCATATTCATCGTCTTAGACCATCAGACAAAGTTCGTCTTGTTGAAAGCCTTAGCAAAAGCTTCAGCGAAAGCCGTTGTTAAATTTCTAATGACCGAAGTGTTCCATAAGTTCGGCGTACCAGAAACTATCCACTCCGATAATGGGCCACAGTTTATAGGGAAGGAATTTAAAGAACTCATGGACACATTCGGTGTTAATCACATGAAGTCAGCTTTTCACGCTCCCCAAGCAAACGCAAGCGAACGGGTAAACCAATCTATATTGACGTCTATTAGAACATTTTTAGACAGTGACCAGTCGACTTGGGATCAGAATTTATCAAATATTGAATGCGCACTTAGGTCGTCTGTACATGCTTCGATAGGCATGACACCATATTTTGCATTGTTTGGCAGCAACATGATCACACACGCAAGCGCCTATAAAATTGCCAGAAAACTAAATATCTTAGAAGATATAGAAGCAAATATCCTCACAAAATCAGAAAAGTTAGAGCTTATCAGAAACAAAGTGCAAAAACAGCTGCACAGAGCTTACGAAAGAAACGTGAAAACATATAACAAGCGTAGCAGAGAAATTGCATACAAACCAGGGCAAGAAGTTTTTCGCAAAAATTTTATTCAAAGTGATTTCAGTAAAGGAATCAATTCTAAGCTGTGTCGTCCCTGGCTAAAATGTCGCGTAATTGGCAGAATAGGGAAAAGTATGTATGAAGTGGAAGACATGACTGGTAAGCGTATAGGCGTCATACATGCTCAACACTTAAAGCAATAGGTACCAATGTTAGCCGTAGCATCTGAACAAAGGGAGTTGATGATAAAAGTGTCTATGTAAACATCACCAATTGCCTTCTGAACACAATTTGGTTGAATAGTATTGTTGCCAGATATTACCAACTTTGACCAATTTTAGTTCGCCGTTTACAAAGGATCAATCAGTTGTACCTTGCGAACAAGTTTAATAGTTTGAGAATCTGGTTTGTACTGATGACTGTCAACCCGATCTCAGGTTTTTCATCGGATTTACTTTAAAAATGGACATGAACCATTAAGAAAGTATTCATTCTGCTATGCGTGACTACAGTTAGAATTTAACAAGTGTAACGATAGAAATAATCACATGTGAACACCAGTACATTTTGTTCACATGTGAAATTTGTAGCATCATTGTAGGAATTGAGTTTTATGGTGGCTTTGCATTGTATAAACAAATTGTATTTTAAGAAAAATGCTTCAGTTAAGTAAGCTATATAACATTCCATACTTAGGTTACATTTGTAAGTTCGACCAAGATGAGTTGCGTAACACCAAGAATTTACGAAAACCGCAATCAGCATACTTTGTATGTAAAACATGCTAATCTGAGCATGGTGGCACCTCAACCCAGATGGCCGCGTAGAAGCGTCAAACAAGACGATTGGCAGGCATGCAAAGAAGAAATAAATAAGAAGGTGAAAGACCTGAAAATGATGTGTGCGTTTTACGATCGATACGTCGAAGCTCACCCGATGTATCAGATCCAGTGGCAAGCGTTCTGGATGCGCCATGTGGAAGACATGAACGAGGCTGGCATTGACTATAGAAAATACGACCACCGTCCAAAATGGCGTCTGCATTTTGAATGGTTCATGAAGAAATGGTACCTGGAAATGGTCGAAAGAATCAAAATCAGAACTAAAGAACGATTTGGCCTACAATGGCAAATGTTCGATTAAGCAGTGTCCTGCATCGTATAGCACCATTGTGCGTTCAAATATCGCACGCAAATATCGTTCTTTCATTCAGTTGTCAGGGTAACAAGGACATACAGATAGAAAACCTTTTATTTTTGTGACATATAAAAAAGCACACATCGCATTTGGAGCTTGCTACAAACACCCTTTTTGGAGGCTATGGGATCTTCCATTTCTACCGCAACAGTCGTTTCGCAATTTATTACTGATAGTTTCTTCAACAGTAGCGGCTCTACGTATCATCGTGTCCGGCCTTCGGTTATTCCCAACCATCCGGACCTTGCAAAGCAAATACCGAATGGCTGGCTTTGTGGCGGACACGGCCAGAATGCCAACAAAATATTCATCTAAGCAAGAGTAGTACCACTTTGTCCATGTGAACGCGCCACAAGGATATGTTCAGAAGATCTTTTAACATATCGCAAGGGCAGCCAACTGCGAAAAAAAAAGAAAGAAGAGGGATGGATTTCCGCCTGGCGTGTTCCGGCCTCTATCATTTTGGACTGTCAACGTGGGAACAACTTGCAACTATAAGAAAAAGAATATAAAATAAAACAGAAATAAAGAAAATTGCCAGCTTTAAAGAAAAAAACAGTAAACAAAAGAACAAATCATTGGAAGAAACATAAAAGGACGAAAAATCTATCAAAATTGCGAGTCAAAAGCAGAGTTTCTCGTCTCTGCCATTTTGACCAGCGGAGCACCCCCGGGAGCTGCTACCAAGACACCTGAAAATAAAGAGAAAACACCTGCAAATAAAGAAAAACAAAAATAAATTTGAAAATAGAAGATTTAAAAAAACAGCAGAGGTTCTCGTCTCTGCCATTTTGACCAGCGGAGCACCCCCAGGAGCTGCTACCAAGATACCTGAAAATAAAGAGAAAAAACCTGCAAATAAAGAAAAACAAATATATATTTGAAAATAGAAGATAAAAAAAAGCCATAGAAAACCTGAAAATAAAGGGTTACTTCCAAAAATTAAAAATTTTTAAAATAAAATCTAAAATTGTGTAAAAAGAATAAAATACCTGAAAATAAAGAAAAGACCTGCGAATAAAAGAAAAAATATCTAAAAATAAATCCGAATATAGACAATAAAAACAATAGAAAACCTGAAAATAAAGGGTTACTTCCAAAAATTAAAAATTTTTAAAATAAAATCTAAAATTGTGTAAAAAGAATAAAACCTGAAAATAAAGAAAAGATCTGCGAATAAAAGAAAAAATATCTAAAGATTAAAAGCAATCGAGAACCTAAAAATAAAGGGTGAAATACAAGAAACAAAGGAGGAGAACCTGAAAGAAAAATCGAACACCATTTAGAGAAGCAGCGATATCGGACCAGTGCATCCAGTGAGGTTTCAGCCCAGTACAACGATCCAGACCACAAAGCAAGTATAAATGAAATTATTTATGCTGAAAAATTAATATTAAAATTACCAGTTAAAATCAAGAAGTTGAGTAAAGTTATATAAAGTTTATGTAAAAAAAAGAAATAATATTAATAATTTTGTCGCTGTTAAAACGAATAAGATAATTGAAATTTTCGAAAAGTTTTGTTTAAAGTAGAAAGTAAGAAAAGTTAAACTAAGATAAATTTTTTCTCAGAATATTTCTGTATTCGGTAGTACATAGATTTATTTATGTATTTGTATGAGAATGCAAAAAAAATTACTTTTGAATTTCTGGCTGTGTTTGTCAAACTGAGTTTTTTCCAAATTTTTTTAAAAAAAAAGTAAAACAAAATCGTGACGTAGAAATACGTTTCCTTGTGTAAATACCCTGTAGGGATTTTGGTACCATACCCTGTAGGAGTTAAAAAAAAAACAAGTCATAATATATAAATAAATCTAAAATTGGAAAATCGTGATAGGTAAAAACTATATAATAAAGAAAAACAAAAAAAAAAAGAACAGAAGAAAAAGAGATATCTAGAAAAAGTAAAAAGAAAGATAAAAAAAAAATAAAATAATAATGTTCTATATAAAATGTATTATTTACCTATATACTTACCTACCTAACCTAAAATACTTACCTTAAGACCAATGTATAATTTATATTAACCATAAAATTTGTAGTTTTGTGAATTTTGTAAGTGGGTGCGTGTTCTTTGTGACTCAGTTTTAGTTTTATTTGAAGTTTGATTGAAGTTGTTCCTAAGTAAAGTTAAAATTAAATCCATTGATAAGTGTCGTATTCATAAATAAAAATCAAACTTCAAAGAAAAATAAAACAATAAAATTAAAATATGAGTTTGCATTAAGCAGAGTAATTTAAATTTAAGCTATCATTAAATTTAAATATACGTCTCTTAAGCAAAAACTAAAATAATAAGGAAATACTGTAATTTAAATTTAAGTCATTAAATTTAAATTTACAGAAATGTGATTAGTAATAAATAAATGTTAACCTAAAAACAAACAATAACAAAGTAAATCAAAATTTAAAAAAAAAAAAAAAAAAATTTAATTTTGAAATAAAGATTTAATTTAAAATAAGAATTTAAATTAAAATAAGAATTTAAATCAAAATAAAGATTTAGTTCAAGAAATTTAATGTATAATACAAAGTTGATTTAAGTTTGTTTTTGGCTAGTATTTAAACAATGGCTTAAGTAATTAGAGATCTAAGTATCTAATGTATTTTGAATATAAATTCATTTAAAGAAAAAAAATAACTTTAAAATAAAAATTATATGTTTATATTTTATGTTAAAACGTGAATGTCTTTTTAATTAAAATGGAATAGGTTGTGTTTATGTAAGTTAAGGTTGTTGCAGTAGGAACGTAGTGAAACAGTAAGGGGCATATCCACAAATAACCAGTGAACCAGGAATATGCTGTAGGTTGACTTTTAGGTCAGTGGGCGGGATGCAGTGTGCAAAAAGAGCAGCACAAAGTAGGTTCATTTGAAACTGAGGTGCTCGGGAACTGTCAGGTCATTTTCTTTCTCTTGAATTTCCTTTTCTATCTTTTTATCGTAAATTTTTGACACGCTTTTAAATTTTAATGTAACGGTTTTAGAGCAAAAACGAACCACCATTTTCCGGCGAGTTCAGTCAGGCAAAAACGTTCACGCGTGTCACGCTCAAACAAACATAGATCGTTATAACACTCATATTTACAATTTTCTATTCATTATTCCAAAAGCTATGTCCGCAACTTTCGATGTCTATAGCTCCGAGCGACACTTATTTTTAATTTTTTTTCTCGAAGAGCCTTTGTTAAAAGCCCCTTCAGACTATATGAGAAGTCATATAAAAAGTCATATGAGTCGTCAAATATGACAACTCTCATAGTGTGAATATGTTTATATTACACAAATGAGTTTTCATATGAGAAAGCATATGACTATTTTGACATTCGATTCAAGTCTATTTGAAAAGAGAAGTCATATGACTTTCTTGTTAAAAAACAAAATTGTTTACAAATAAAAATTAATTTGATAGATAATGCCAAAATTTCTATTGAGAAATGTCAAGTTCTCTTAACATAAATCATATCAGTATGAACATAATAAAATAAATCTTATGCGATTTGACATATCATATGCAAAGACATACAAAAAAGCATATGGCTTCTCACATAGTCTGAAGGGGCCTTAAGTGAGGAAACGGATATAATTCAATATATACAAATTGTGATGCATTAAAAAGAGTGGCCTTGCGATATCTGTTTATTCCGGCTTCATCCACATCATCGGAAAAGTCAATTCAGCAGCTGGCAGTATTATATCCAAAAAGAGAGCTTCACTCTGCCCCGAGATGGCTGAAAAACTGTTTTTTTTTTTTTCATTTCAATGTTATCGATGATAATCGATTTTGTTACCAAAAAACATCGAAAACATCAATGTTTTTTTTAACGATTTTTCCCAACTCTTAGAATAAACATAACAAAAAAAGACAAGAAATCTGACAATGCGCGCTGTTAGCTATGAGTGTGTAATTTGGAAATGGTGCCTTATCTAAGCTGATTTTGACAGAAAAGTAAGCCATAAAATTAAAGAAGAATTGTCACTTAAAATTGCTGCTACCATGATAATTGTACTATGAATTGTACCATGGTTTTAAGCATTTTTGACGTTTGATCCCATTCACACGACAGGGGACTTGTGCATTGATGAACCACACTGAAACGCTAAACAGAACTGAGACGAGCGATTTTTTTCTGTTTTTCTATACGTTACAAATGTAGTGAGTACAAATTTGACACTATAAAATTTATCGCAGAGAAATAGAAAAAATTCTTTTTTTGGTGCGATTTGACATAATAATGCGCTCATTTTATGATCATAAATGATACTTTTGTCGGGAGAAAATGGTACCCTATCCGCGACTCTTCTTGATGAGTCGTTTATGACCCGTTTTTCTGATCAGTTTCGACTCATATTTCTAATCATTTGCGAGTCTTTTTCGAGTCATATTTTAGTCATATTTCTAATCATTTGCGAGTCATTATCGAGTCTTTTTTGAGTCATATTTCTAATCATTTGATAGTCATATAACTTAAATTTTTTCGCATTCACGTTCCATCGCGTATCCTTGCCATTCTTTTCACCACCATCAGCCCTATATGCATAATTTTACTTATTGTAAAAGTATTTATATATTATCTACTTATAGTAAAGTTATTATGAACTACAAAACAGAATACAATTCAAAATACATTTTCAAGAACAAGTTCTTAAGTCATATTCGAATCATTGCGTGGATCAAAAAGTGATAGTATTGTTACTGTTTTCCTGTGCAATAAGTTTTAGATCATTTTTTAAATTTTTTTCTCAGTTATTACTTGTAATCACTTTTTGGTCATAAATAGTAGTCAAAAATGACTCGTATAGGTGATTTAAGAAAAAATTATTATCTAAATGCTTGGTGGGGTGCTAGTTCTCAAATTCAGTGTGACTGTATAGCCAAACATTTATAAGTTTGCGCAGATCATAACAAACAGGTATCATTTCGTTACAGAGCTGGCAACCCTTGCAGTTGATGAAATGTCAAAATCATTTGACACTGATTGAATTGACAGATAAAGATTTTGCAAAAAGTGACGTAGATTAACATTTTTCTTTGTATTTAATGAATTAATGAAAAAAAGGGTTAAAATACAGTAAAAAAGTGGAAATCTATTTCAAATAGATTTTAAAGTAATGGAAACTAGTGTAGATAATGAAAATGAACTTTTTAATTCATGCGTTAAATCAGAACAACAACAGAATATGAGGAAACGTCGCTACTCTGAGGCGGCAGGAAATGGCGATGCTGCTGCACCGACGGTGCAAAAATCAGGAATTGACTACTCTCAAGACGTTGCAGTGGTCGATTTGGAATGTGGTGCACCTGCAACTAAATACCGCGAGCTGGATAGTGCGTCATTTCAGTTGGATGAACTTTGCGATGAAATGCTTTTCGAAATATTCAAGCATTTAGATTCCTGGACATTGCTGGCCTTAATGAAGTAAGTAACTGCGTGCACTCTACTTTTTCCTTTTAGCTCGTGGATATGTGTTGACGTGTCGTGCTATAATTGTTCACTTGGGTTTCATCGCCTTCTCGTAGATTTGATCAAAAGGCAGAATGAAAAACAAAAAAAAAAATGGATAAGTTTCATTTTAGCGATGTTTTTTGTTTCAATATTTTACTAAAGATGGTCTTTTGTGCTCCAAAATAAAATATTGCGTATTCGTAGATGTTTGCCAAGTTATTGCTTAAAGATTCAGTTTTTGTCTGTCTCACCTATGTACATATGTCTGGAGTTGTTTCTAACATAAGATCTGCTGGTTTGGAAGCAACCATAGGAGTTTCATAGATTTTCTAATAAATCATATTTCATATTTGATGTAAAAAAATTAATTGAATAGGTAACTTATATTCTGTTAAAATCTTTCTGATAACTAATTATAGGATAGTTAAAAGTAAAATGTTTTCCTATGTAGACACATGAAATATACATATATTTCGAAGCATTTTGGATGGAATCTTGTAGTTAATTCTACCGAAGATAGAGCAATATATGCTGCAATAGGTCGCCACCCAAACTTAACCTAATCTCACTAAGTTTAATTTTAAAATTAGAAACTATTAAAGATTAGGATTGATAAAGGAGATTTTGCAATGGTTAAGGACTGTTTTTGCTCTAATGAGGAGAGAATATCATCTGAGACTCGTTTTATCTAGTGTGCAGCTAAACGTTAAGGAGTAAATCCATCTTGACTCGATTTTTTCTTATGAATCAATTGAACGGGACGAAATTTGAGCTAAATTAATTGACTCATTTAAAAACTGTTGATATATGTATTTTCGAGTTTGCTTTATGGATTTTTGGTGGACGAATATACCTCATTAATATCAAGTATGAATGGCTAGTGGTAAGATGACAAATTATTATAGATTTTTAGGTTTTCGATTATTGAACTTTGTTTAGAGATAAGTAAATAAGTCAAGTACCAATAGGCTTGCTCTACTCCTATTTATTGTAATATGTCTCGACGTTTAGCATATTTATGTTCAAATTTTCATTTCCATTTTGTACCGTTTCCCGTCAATGGGTTCAATAACAACATTTATAAAAAAAACTTGGTCAAAAATTAAAAAAATTTACCAAAAAATTGGTACAATCGTGTGCACTACAAATATTTAAAGTCCATTCTTGACCTATTCTTAACGATTAGTGTAAAGTCGTCTACATAGACTATATAATGCGCCTTAGTTTTGAAATAAAACTGCTAATGTCATTTTTTTTTAAGTAATTGAAGAAAACGCAATGAGCACTAGACTTAATACAACTTAATTTAAGTTCTTTATTTTATAATCAGTATATAATGTACATATTTAGGTATCTAAAACCTGAATACAAAATTCCTATGTGTACTACTATGAAAAATATTAATCTTATGATAGAATTAAAAAATTTGTATAACGTTTTGAGGTTTGCTTTGATTACTTATAAAAAAATAAATTATTGGCTGCACTCAACCTAAGCAGTGCCTCTTAATATAAAAACCACGTGGTGTAAATTCCATGAGAATCGAGAGTCTTCGGTCTTCGAGAAAATGATACTTAAAAATATTTTTGTGTGAGGACCACCCTAAATAAAAGTTTTGTAGCCTAAGCTATAGCTATTAACATAACGCTACGTGGTATAAGTTCGGAGTGAATCGACTAACCTGTCTTCGTGAAAATGATATTTGAAAATATTTTTGTATGAGGGTCACCTTAAGTATGCACCTTAAATACAATTTCAACGACTTTATCTGTGCCTCTTAATATAAAAGCCATGTGGCGTAAGTTCAATGAGAATCGATTAAGCGGTATTCGAGAAAATGATATTTAAAAATATTAAATAAAAGTTTTGTAGCCTAAGCTATGCTTCTTAATATAAGAGTACGTGGTGCAAGTTCGGAGTGAATCGACTAACCTGTCTTCTTGAAAATGATACTTAAAAATGTTATTGTATGAGGGTCACCCTAAGTATGCACATTAAATAAAAATTTTTTAAGCTTATCTGTGCCTCTTAATATAAAAGCCATATAGTGTAAGTTCTAAGAGAATCGATTAAGCAGTCTTCTAGAAATATTTTTGTCTGAGGACCACCCTAAATAAAAGTCTTGTATCTTTAACTATTCCTCTTAACATAAGAGCTACGTGGTGTAAATTTGGTGTGAATCGACTTACCAGTCCTTCTGAAAATGATATTTAAAAGTATTTTTGTGTGAGGGCCACCCTAAGTATGCACCCTAAATAAAACTTTTACAATCTAATCTGTGTCTTATCACATAAAAGCCATGTGGCTTAAATTCCATGAGAATCGATTAAGCGGTCTTCGAGAAGATGATATCTAAAAATATTTTTGTGTGAGGGCTACCCTAAGCAAAAGTTTTGTAGCCTAAGCTATGCCTATTAACATAAGAGCTACGTGGTGTAAATTCGGTGTGATTCGACTACCTGTCTTCGGGAAAATGATATTTGAAAATATTTTTGTATGAGGGTCACCCTAATTATGCTTTACTTACTTGGGTGGCCATAACAACCCGTTACCGGGTTACGGCCGACCTCAAAAGCTCTCTCCAGGCGCCTCTGCTTTGCGCACGCCTTCTCCAATCATTCACACCAAGCGTGGATAGGGTTTCCTCGGCTTGGTCTTTCCATCGGAGGCATGGTCTTCCTCTTCGTCGTCGCCCAGCGGCTTCCGCATCAAACACCTTTTTCGCCGGAGCTTCTTCGTCCATACGCACAACATGTCCCAGCCAGCGCAGACGTTGAATAGTGATGCGCTTGACTATGTCAATGTCAGCGTAGAGCTCGTACAGTTCGTGGTTCATTCGAATACGGTAGTCGTCGCCGACGTGAACAGGACCGAAGATTTTGCGAAGAATTTTTCTCTCAAACACCCCAAGCGTGGCTGCATCAGTCTGCGACACAACCCATGCTTCTGCGCCGCAAAGTAGCACAGGTAAGATGAGCGTCTTGTAGAGTGTCAGTTTTGTCGGGCGAGAGAGGTCTCTACTACTCAATTGCTTACTGAGACCATAGTAACACCTATTAGCAAGAGTTAGTCTTCGCTTTATCTCCAGGCTGACATCGTTTTGAGTGTTCACGGCGGTGCCAAGATAGGTGAATTCCTTGACAACTTCGAAAGTATAGTTGTTCGCAGTAACAAAGGATCCAATACGCCGCGTCTCCCTGTTTGTGGACAGCATATACTTTGTTTTGCCCTCGTTCACCGTCAAACCCACTTTCGCTGACTCTTTTTCGATAGCAGAGAACGCAGCAGTAACATCTCGCTTACAACGTCCAATGATATCAATATCATCGGCATATGCAAGGAGCTGGACACTTCTGTAGAAAATAGTGCCATTACGATGTACACTGGCTCTTCGCAACACCCCTTCCATCACAAAGTTGAAGAGGTTGCAGGATAATGGATCGCCCTGTCTGAAACCTCGTTCGGTATCAAATGGTTCGGAGAGGTCCCTTCCTACTCTGACGGAGCTGGCTGTGTTGCTCAACGTCATTCTGCAAAGCCGCACCAGCTTCGCAGGTATACCGAACTCAGACATGGTGGCATACAGGCAATCCCGTATCGGGCTATCGAAAGCTGCTTTTCGTGCTTTCTGTTTTTCGTGGGTTTTTTCCAGGATTTGACGTAGTGTGAAGATCTGGTCTATGGTGGACTTACCAGGTCTAAAGCCGCACTGATAAGGCCCAATCAGTGTGTTGGCAAACGGCTTAAGTCTTTCACACAGTACAGTCGACAGGACCTTGTAAGAGATGGCAATAAGACTGATTCCCCGGTAGTTAGCGCAGATTGTCGGGTCACCTTTCTTCAGTACAGGACAAAGGACACTGAGATTCCAATCGTCGGGCATGCTTTCTACTAGCCATATTTTGCAGATGAGTTGATGCATACACCCTATCAGCTCATCGCCGCCGGTCTTGAACAATTCAGCAGGCAGGCCATCGGCACCAGCCGCTTTGTTGTTCTTAAGTCGTTGGATCACAACTCGTACCGCGTCATGGCTAGGTGTTGGTACGTCCACACCATCGTCGTTGATTGGTGGCATCGGGTTAATTTCTCCAAAGGCGGGATTGGTGGAGTCATCGCCAGCAAGCAGCTTGGAAAAGTGTTCCCTCCATAATCTCAGTGCACCCTGCGTATCCGTAACCAGATTTCCATGTTCATCTTTACAGGTTGATGCTCCGGGCTTGAAACCTTGGGTCAGACGCTTGACTTGTTGGTAAAATTTTCGAGCATCATTCCTGCCCCGTAACACTTCGAGTTTCTCACGCTCGTGCCTTTCCTGCTCTCGTTTCTTGCGTCTGAAAAGGCGCCTCTCATCCTTTCTCTTTTCCCGGTAGTTTTCGTGCACGGCTCGCGTTGCTGCTGACTGCAGGGTTCTTTTGTAGGCGGCGTTTTTCACTGCAGTAGCTTCGCGACACTCCTGGTCATACCATTGATTTCGCGGAAGTGGGCGTCGGAAACCAATGACTTCCTCAGCGGCAGAGCGCATGGAGCGGGATATATGCGCCCAAAGTCCACCGGCATCATCGGGTAGAGAGTCAGGTTGAAGGAGGAGTTCTGAGAGGCGAGCGGAATAGGCTTCGGCCGTCCGATGTGATTGCAGCTTAGCGACGTCCAGCTTTCGTTGCGTACCAGAGCGTACATCCTTTGCATTGCACAGCCGCATGCGTATCTTGGCTGCAACAAGATAATGATCGGAGTCAATATTGACTCCCCGGAACGTACGAACATCTAGCACGCTCGAAGCATGCCTTCCGTCGATCACAACATGATCGATTTGGTTGCGTGTTTTCTGATCAGGGGACAGCCAGGTGGCCTTGTGGATATCGAGGTGTTGAAATCTGGTGCTACTTACTACCATGTTTCGGGCCGCGGCGAAGTCGATCAGCCGTAGACCGTTGTTTGAGGTGGTCTCGTGAAGGCTGAACTGACCGACAGTGGGGCCAAATATACCTTCTCTTCCGACCTTTCCGTTGAAATCCCCGAGTACAATTTTAACGTCATGGGCCGGGCAGCGGTCGTATACTTCCTCGAGTCTCGCATAGAAGGCATCTTTGACAGCATCGTCCTTTTCCTCCGTCGGGGCGTGCGCGCAAATCAAGCTGATGTTGAAAAATCGAGCCTTGACGCGGATCGTAGCCAACCTTTCGCTCACAGGTGTGAACCTGGAGATATGGTGGCGAAGCCTCTTGCTTACTACGAATCCGCATCCCAATTCGCGCCTCTCCGCATGGCAGCTGTAGTAGATATCGCAACTTGCTTGTTTAGAGCAACCTTGTCCTATCCATCTTATTTCCTGGATGGCGGTGATGTCAGCCTTAATTTTTCCGAGGGCATCCGCCAATTCGATAGAGGCACCTTCCCTATTGAGGGTCCGGATATTCCAGGTGCATATCCTTAAATCATAGTCCTTTTTTCGTTTGCAGTGGTCGTCAACGTTGAGGGGTTCATTATCCGAGGCTTTTTTAGTCTTCATTGGAGTGTTTTTTTTACGTGGCGGGTACCAAACCCTGCGCACAACCCAGTTTACTTCCAGGGAGGACACGCTGCACACATTCGCTCACTATCTCAGCGGATGCGGAGATAGCTACCCAGATGGAGCCGCGGGGAGGCTGTGTGTCAACTTGCTAATGGTTGGCTCAGAGATCGCTCTGGCAATCCCCAGGTGGAAAGCAATCAGAAACTTTACTCTGATCAACCAAAAGCCAATCCATCCACCCTAATTATGCACCCTAAATAAAATTTGTACGACCTTATCTGTGCCTCTTAATATAAAAGCCATATGGCGTCAATTCCATGAGAATCGACATAGCGGTCTTCGAGAATATGATATTTCAATATATTTTTCTATGAGGGCCACCCTACATATGCACCCTAAATAAAACTTTTTTAAGTTTGTCTGTGCCTTTTAATATAAAAGCCATGTGGTGTAAGTTCCTAGAGAATCGATTAAGCAGTCTTTGAGAAAATGATATTTAAAAAATGTTTTTGTCTGAGGGCCACCCTAAATAAAAGTTTTGTATTCTTAACTATGCCTCTTAACATAAGAGCTACGTGGTGTAAATTCGGTGTGAATCGACTTACCAGTCCTTGTGAAAATGATATTTAAAAATATTTTTGTATGAGAGCCACCCTAAGTATGCACCCTAAATAAAACTTTTACAATCAAATCTGTGTCTTATCACATAAAAGCCATGTGTTGTAAATTCCATGAGAATCGATTAAGCGGTCTTCGAGAAAATGATATTTAAAAATATTTTTGTGTGAGGACCACCCTAAATAAAAGTTTTGTAGCCTAAGCTATGCTTATCAACATAAGAGCTACGTGGTGTAAATTCGGTGTGAATCGACTAACCTGTCTTCGCGAAAATGATATTTAAAAATATATTTGTATGAGGGCCACCCTAAGTATGCACCCTAAATAAAATTTTTATATTCTTATCTGTGCTCGTTAATTTAAAAGCCATACTGTGTAAGTTTCATGAGAATCGATTCACCTGTCTTTGAAAAATCGCTATTTTCAAAA
This sequence comes from Tricholauxania praeusta, assembly GCA_949775025.1. Taxonomy (NCBI): domain Eukaryota; kingdom Metazoa; phylum Arthropoda; class Insecta; order Diptera; family Lauxaniidae; genus Tricholauxania; species Tricholauxania praeusta. Next base: position 51,270,866 of record OX459029.1, read on the forward strand.
TATTTGTGTATGAGGGCCACCCTAAATATGCACCCTAAATAAAAGTTTCATCGTCTTAGCTATGCGTCTTAATATAAGAGACAGGTGGTGTAAATTCCATGTGAACCGATTAAGTGGTCTTTGTAAAATGCTATTTTAAAAATAATTGCGTATGAGGGCCACCTTAAATTAAAGATTTATAGCCAGCACGCCCCTGGTGTCTAGTCCCGTTCATATTTTGTGAAGTGCTTAACATAGGCTATGTGCATCCTGACACCGAATTTTAAGACTCTTGCTATCATATGAACCAAGATATAGCGAGTTAAAGGTTTTAATTGCATGTAAAGTGCCACGCCTCTTGCTTTTATCAAAAAAAAATATAGCCCATGTTACTCAGGAATAGTGTAGCTTTCTATTAGTAGAAAAATTTTATGAATCGGTTCCGTAGTTCCAGAAATTTCCCTGAACATACAAACAAACAACCAAACAAACAAACCTTACCTCTTTATATAATAGTAAGATGATTTATTTTTGAACTCTGTCTCATTTTTCCCTATTTCTTTCAAAATTTCATCAATTTCCATATTTAACAAAAAAAAAAAAAATACAAATAAAACAAGTTGGGAAAATTTGTCCATTGAAAATTGGTCAGAATTAACCCTCGAACCGTTATAAAAATCGGTTCGGTTTTCTGTTCGGATCAATCATTTGTCGAAAATTTCGGTTCGGTTAATGGTTCAGTTAATTATTAAAAAAAGCGGTTTTCCGGTTCAAAACCGGTTCACGTCCCTGCTTTTTATTGAACAAAAATGAAAAAATAAGATGTGGATCAATTAAGACAGGTAACTAGCGACATATGTTTCAGCTATTATCACATTTGTATTTATGTATATTAGGGTGCTTATTTTGAAAATTTTGTAGATGTATATGAACAAGTTAACAAATATGGTTACATTGAAACCATATTTATTAATAAACAAAATAATTTAATTTTTACGACTCGATATAATCTACTAAGGAACTTCAAAAAAGTTTAATTATTATTCCAAAGAAAACATATTTCGGAGTAATTAAAGAAGATTACATTTCAACACCAAAGTCCAGGTTGGGTACATACATAAATAAGAACAAGCACTAAGAGTATATATAAGAAAGTATTGTTAATCAATCATCTCAATTTTCGATACCAGTTCGCAGTTGACAGTAATATTTAAAATACGTTAAAGTTTAAGTTTCAATATGAATTAAAATAAATAAAATAAAAATAATTAAAAAAGTAAAAAAAAAATATTTTTAATTAAATAAAACACCCAAAAGTTAATTTACGTAGCCTCAACAGATCAGTTTTTGGATAATTTTACTTGTTGGATTTCAGTCTCTGAGTCATGTATATGAATTCTTAAATGTTTTATTCATCAAAAATAAATGGAAAAATAAATACAGTATTCTGTATCTGAGATATCGATAACTGATTTATTAAAATTCGAGCTATATATTTTACTAATTTAAAAAAAAAAATAATGCTTTCAAAAACCTTTGTCTCGCAAGCTGGAAAAACTAACTGATTTTATCAACACATATCGTTATTCAAAGAGATCTTTTCCACAAGGTAATAAAAATCGGATATTGTGAACTTTTTATGAAAAATTGTTTCTCCTTTCCATACTCGTGCCAGACTCTTCTGAAACTCCTTAAAAAATATTCAAAAATACGAGATTTCAAATATTTAACAATTAATTTGATAATCAACATTTGTCAAATGTGGAGTTCGTGCATAGGGAAATGCTCACTTAGTGGTATAAGCTGGTATTTTGGAAAACATTTTTTTTTGTGGCCAATTAAAATTATAGTAAATAAGAAAAACTATTTCATTTTCTTTATTTGTTAAATTTTTTACATTTACATTGCAGCTGTTGTGAACGCTTTAATGCTTTTGTACTGGATAATCGATTCTGGAATGATGTTGATCTGAGTCAAGAGCCTTTGCCACTTGGTATTTTAGAAAGTGTACTGGAACGCACTCACAGTAATTCTCGCACTGTCAAACTACGTGGCCCTCCACCTGCGCAACATGTTGATGGAGAAATACAACAATTCAGTAAAACATTAGTGTTAACATTTAGCACACGCTGCACGGAACTCAGGACGCTGGAGCTGCAAGGAGTTACAATTGATTTTAGATTTGTGAGCTTGAAAATTTATAAATTAATTTTATGGTTTTAGTAATTCGATGCTGTTTATTTTCTTTTATTTAGTTACGATTCTATGATTTCCCAAGAACAATAAAACGTTTGATTTTCAATGACTGCAATGTTCGCATTCCAGAACCAGAAGTTAAGAGCATATTTTCGGGATTGGATACGCATTTGTTGGAATTGGAGGTAAATTGCGAATCTGTTTGAATAAGAGTTAAAAGCAGAATTTTAAAAATGCTCTCGTACCAAAGTACGATTCCTTGAGTCCTTATAAAATTGTCTTAGAAATTGAAAATCTGACTTCATATTTGGAATCGTGCTAAAAGTTTAGATATTGGCTTGAAAGTAGTCCTACTAAAAAATATGACAAATTTCTAAAAGTTACTTTCGAAGAAAGTGAAAAAGCATTAATTTCCCGTCTTGTTAATATACAAAAATAATGACTCTATTTGCCAAAATCGAGTCAGCAGCTTAGGAGCTATGTTCATATGATTTTGAACGAACTGTAGCAAAATAAGCCCACTTTGCTATTGATATTGAAGACTGATGACATAAACTTTGCATTTGTGTCTTTGATGTTAAGATCAAACCCTATTTTTTACTTTTTTGCGATTTGACGGTGACAGAGGGGAACGGGGCCTTATGTGCCGGACTGCGCTGCTACAAGTGCAAAGTTTCTTAAATACAACGTCTATGCTGATATTTTGTATTACTTGCAAATAAATATAAATTATAGTTGACGGTTTTTAATTTTTGTCAAAACTATATTATCACCTTCTAGGAACTAGGTATTGAATACAGCGACTGGTTTGAGCCACATTATATTATGCTTTTTTCAAAAGCTCCGGCACTACGTTGGTTAAGCCTTAAAGGCTGTGTACATCTGGCTGAATTCGTACCATATGGCAGTATGGCGGCGCGTTTTGGCTTCAAGAAGCTAGAAGTAACAAATGTCAAATTATAAATCTTTACTCAATCTATACCAGTAGTTTTAATTTCAGTATCTCGATATGCGTTTTACACCGATAACTGACTCCGATTTGCAATGTTTCAATGCAGTTTTAACTCTAAAGGAAATTTTATTAGATTGTCCCGAAAATTTACGAAATTTAAGAAAAGAATCCTTGATAAATTCTCTTGAGGACGAGCCCTCAACGTCTGCTGCTACTCGTAGATTTTCGTTGTTAGCTACCAATGGTGCTTTGTCAATAAGAACAGCAGCCGATTCAACTTCATCAGCGTCAACATTAGCATCAACATCAGCACTATCGGCATCAACATCATCACTATCGGCGTCAACTTCATCATTAGCGTCAACATCATCAGCATCCATAGGAGTAACAACAGCAACAACAACAGCAGCAACAACAGCAGCATCAACAGCAGTAACAACAGCAGCACCAACAGCAGCACCAACAGTAGAACCAACAGCAACATCAACAGCAGCATCAACGACAGTATCAACGGCAGCATCAACGGTAGCATCAACGTTAGCTATATCATCACCACCAGCATCGTCAATATCAGTTTCAGCGTCCACATCTGCAACAGCAAATATTTTTCTACAAAAAGCACGTCAGTCTGTAGAGAATAATCAAGATACGTCATCATCATCTTCATCATCACCATCGTCCTCATCGTCATCTTCGCCATCGAATTCTCCATCGAATTCAGCACCTTCATCACCATCGGCACCATTACTTGCAGTTGCAAATGGCAACTTACCAGCGCGTAGTCGATTTTTACCTCGACCTGATCAAATAATTTACCTAGATGTAAACAACCGACGTCGTCCTATAATAATGAACGGACCACCCAGAAGACCACCCAACAATCATGCTGATCAATTAAATCAAGTGCTAATGAATCCAACCTTTTGGGATATGATTTACCCACTTGGCAGAAATGCCGCTGCCTCTAGTAGGTATGAAAGTAAGAGAATACTAGCAGCAACAGCACTTCGACGTAATCGGGATCCAATATCAGATCGTGGTGTGTGCTGCTTTGGTAGGCCACCGAATCCTGTAGATGATGCAATCATTTGGATACGTGTTGGCTATCGACCGAGTGAGAATCGTTTTGAACGTTTGACTGTACGTAACTACAAGCGAGTAACAGATACTTCGCTAATGCATTTGGTGCAATGTTCGCCGCATCTGGTTTTTCTTGATCTCAGTGGCACTGGAGTAACGAAATCTGGCATCCAAAAATTCAAGAATCTTAAGCCAGAGTGTCAAATTGTTGCAAATCACTTGTCAAGTTTGGATGATGCACTTTCAGAGGATGAGGGATGCTTCTAATTAGGCCATTTAATTTCTTAAGTTTCAATTGTGTTTCGGTATTTTTTCAACAATTTGTGTTATTTTTTTTTTCATACACAAAATACGTTTACTCTCTTATATTTTTTAAATGAAATAAACCCATAGTTTTATGTTAATCTAAACTTCCTTAGACTTAAGTTTAGCTTATGAATACTTTATCATCAAGTTTATTCATTTGCTAGTATTAATATTAAACTTTTATTTAATATTCAATATATTTAAATATTGGCAGATAATCAAATAAATATAAAATTTTATGAAAGTGTATTGAGATGTAGCTTTTTTTCGTTTTTATTTATTGGTTTAATAAAATACTACAAATTGAAATTAAAATAAATATCGAGAAATTTCGATAAAATCATTCATCTGGAGTGTTGGCTGAGGAGCCATCATCGTCTTCGTCATCGTCATCATCATCATCGTCGTCATCATCTGATTCTTCTTCTGATTCAGAATCTGAACTTTGGCAATCGGCAATTTCTCCAGTAAAGAAAAGGATCGCCTTTGGAATAACACGTTCCTTCAGATAAAAACCCAACTCAAAATCATTTTGTAAAATGGACTGAAAATAAATATAAATAGAAAATTATTACATTATAATTACACAATGCAAACTGACATTTATATCACTGTAAGTCGGGTCCTCTGTGTTATCAGGTAAAATTGGTGGACTGAAGAAATCAAAAAATGATGAATAAACTAAAAAATAAGAACGAAACGGATGGTGCACTTATTTTAATGTAAAGATCACCATTAAAGCAAATATTTAGCTGTTCTGTTCACCAACCTTTTTTATCTTTTTCTTTCTCCTTTTGCTTCCAATCGATAACACAACCTTCGCATTTATATATCTCAGCACCGTCATATGTTAAGGGATCATCCATATCGGGAAGGCAGTTGAGAAAATAAGTTTTTGTTAAAATTTGGTTCGAAATGTATTCATTTGGTTCGAAATGAAATTCAATTACAAATCGGACGATGGGTTCATTGTACAGCTTGCTGCGTATGTCTGTCAAATGCTGAAATTTAAAATTTATTTTGTAATAATAGACTAAAGAAGTTACTTCCATTATCTGGGAAGATTCTTATGGGATAATATTTACCAAAAACTACTCCACTGACTTTGTTCAAACTTTGGTCAGTCATATCGAAAGTCATTATACTACATACAGTACTTACACTAACTACATTCTTTACTCCGTAATAAGATATGACAATTGAAACGAAATCGGTCAAGTAGTTTTTCAGATATTGCTATGAAAAATATTTCCAGATTAAATGAGTTTCTTTAAAAATGAAAGTACTCATTTTAATACTTTGTGACCAATTATGAATTAAAAAATTATGTTAAACTGCAACTGCCAGAATGGTGACTGACAAGTTAACTTACAATTAGGACTTGCTCATCTTTTTTGCTTATAAATTCTGTATATGAAGCCTTGAGTACCTTCAACCAGAAGCTTTTAATGCCACTGTCAGTAGTATCACCAGTGGCCGATTTCTTAAAATCCCTGTAAGACGAAGGAAACATTTATAAAGCATTGTAGATTCAGAAGTTGGTTAAGAAAAAAGTGCAACGTTTTTTTTTTTATTAGGCATCACCTAACTCCATAATACCCTGAACTATTATTAAGTTTCTTAAGTCAGTAATAAATGAGAGAAAGCGTCTTCACTTACTGATATATGAAAGTCAGGCAACAGAATATAACTTTTTCAATGCTAACAATTTAATAGTTAGAGCAATCTTACTTACTCAACCATTTTGTTTCTTTGATCGAATATTTTATTGTGCTTTTCTTCAAAGGATTTCTCTAAATTATAAATTTCACGCTGTAGCTCTACATCTAATTTGATCGTATCCAAATAAAGCTTCTTTAAATCACCAATGGTTACCTTCTCTTCCTCGCTGTATTTTTGCTCCTGCTGAAAACACAAATATAATATATTAACTTATCGCAAATATCACAGTCCCAACATAATTAAACTTTCTTATTATAAATGGTAACCAAGGTATCATCCTAAAAAGTGACAATTTAGCCACAAAGTTACAAACAAAGTTGTTGTGTAGCGGGTTTTTTTTTTTCAACTGCACTTGAAGGTTGAAGAGGTCACAAGAGGTCGGAAGCATATAAACTCTCAAAAAAAAAAAAAAAGTTTTTAGTATACATATATAAAATATCTACGAGGTTTCAAAATAGAATGACCAGCAGTTTGGAAGCGAGAGAAGTTAAAGAGCAATGACACCAGCCATTTTATCGCTTTGGACAGAATTCAAAATCTTACGGACAAACGAGAAAAACTAACTACATGTCGAAGGATTGGCCCATACGCGGTTAAAGATTTAATGAAAATTGGTCATCTCCAGGAAATAAGCTATTTACTTTCGCCCTATTCACTTTTATGAGCAAAAAGTAAAAAAAAAAAATAGCTGTTCTTAAATCACAAAATATTATTGGGGGCCTGTTTGGTAACGCTTCATAACCGCACAATAATGCAGTACTCCCAATTTACAGGAATTAGTCCGAAAAACTTTTTTTGTATACATAGATTTTTTGAGTACAGGAACTCTTTTCGGACTGAGTACTGTAATATGTTCAGTTGAATCCCAAATACCGAAAAATGTAATTAAGTTGAGGCAAATCAAACTTCAGCAGTATAAAATAACTAAACAAATTAAAAATTCATTATTAACTGCCACATAATTTTCACCATTTACTGTTCAAGTAAAATCTAATTTCTGTTTATTAGTATATTCGTAATTACCATCAACCAATTGTGCAGTTTCATACTCTAAATTTTTCATAGGCAGTTTATTTTTATGTATTTCGTTTTTTTATTGAGATACACTTACTTGCTGCTTCTTCTTGCTGTTAGTAGAAGAAGATTTGGTAGAGAGCTTTGACGCTCGGCTCTTGATTGTGTCCATTTTATAGGTCAACACTTCTAAGTTAATCAAAAAAAAGAAATTAAATTGCACCACTTGCGTTTTAATAGTAAAATTCGTGTAAATATAAATAATTTGATTTTTTTTTACAAATTCAATTGAAAATATTTTCAATACCAAATATTTTCAACATTTTCTATTCTACAAGTGAAATCAGAGGCAAATAAAATTAAAACAAGTAGAAATTTTATGTGAATATAAAGAGATCCGCTTTGCCAACACCAACAACACCTTTTTGTTCTAATTGCCCAATGCTGAAGGTTACTAAAAAAACTTAAGGGTTCATTGCAGAGGATCTTTTGCGTTGTTATTTTATTTTCAGCTGCTCAGTGTAAATTGCTTGAAAAAATGAGTCCTCTTATTCTCCACTTAACATGCAAGTAACGCGATTGGTGTAATTTTACAGTGGAACAAGCAAGTTAACCAACTGTTACTTTAAACGCTTGTTGACCGTTATTAAACCGTATCGGAAACTTTCAATGCAAATAGGAACAGGATGTATGGTACAATGGTGCCACATTTTAAATTCATATCACGTTTTACTCATATTTTTGTTGTGCGTTTTTGACGCGACTTAATTCGTGCTGTATATGTAATGGAGCAACAACAACACCATTCATTGTGTGTGTATGTGTGGTAAAAAAACAACACAAAGTAGAATGTACTTAATACCTACGGAAAAAAAATTAGTGGAAGTTTGGCTAATTAGTCCCCAATGTGGCATGCATACAATTTGTACAATTTATTTTAGTCCCTTTAGTATTCGCGACCATGATGCTGACTTAATGATATTTTAAAATAGAAAAAATCAACGCTGACTGCCTACTAATTTTGATAGCTTTGTTGTGCAAATCAATTGCAAGATTTAAATTTTAAGAAAGTTTGAGATGCTCTAAAAATTTTTGAATTAAATGTATGTAGCGCCTGTACTCTGAATGAGGCTATATAATGAAATGCTTACCGATGTTTCTTACCACACTTTGCACTTCATTTTTTATCAATAAAGCAGAAGAATTTTCGAAATTTCAATCTAGTAAACTAAAATTACATTAGAAACGTTTAAAAAAAAAAAAAAATATCACATTGTTTGATTGGTTTCTTTAAGGTACCTTATGAACAGGCTGCCGTGGGCCTTGTAGAAATTGGGAAATATCGGAAAAAGTCGTTAATTGAAGGATTTTTGGTATATGTACATGTGAATAAATTTGTTTTAACGAATAAAAACAAAAAGGTATCAAATTTTGACACAAAAAAAAAAAAGTTTATTTGGCGACATAGAAAATTTAATTTAACTGACGACTAAAAAAAGTTTATAAAAATTGAATTTTAAAGAAAAACTATTTTGTTATGGGACACCCGTTGATTCCTAATGTTCAACTTGGCAACCCTGCCTATGAAGTCAAAAATACCAACAGCTCTTTATCAATTAAAAGTGTACAGTGGATGTCCAGTATAACGATCGAGGTCGTTCACTACAGCAAAAATGTTCGTTCAGTCGAAAAACTTATGAAATTTTTTTTTTGTATTTTACATTTGTGGATGTCTTTCCTTAAAATTTTATTCAGTTTAGCTTACAATGAATAATTTTTTTTGTAAATTTTGCCTTTTGAGAGTTATAAAGCTTTTTCTTGAAGCCCTCTTAACGTATAATGTTGGACATATCAAAATCCATTTGATGGTATCTTCGTTCTCGAAAAAAGCAACCTTTGTGTAGCAATTTCAATTTCGGGAATAGGAAGAAGTCGCGCGGTGTTAAGTCAGACGATTACAGAAGAAAAAAGTAAAACTAGAATACGGCGAGTGATCAAGCACGCAGGCTTTTCGGTAGGCAAGTGTGTAGTAGGTCTTCTACTTTGAACCAAACGACGTAGAGCTTCAAGGTAGAATACTGTCGTTATTGTTTGGGCACTTGGAAGAAACTCGTGATGCACAAAGCCCTTGCTATCGTATATAATTCATTTTATGTTTGTCTTGTCTATATTCTAACTTCTTTAATAAGGGAATCAAAGACTTTTCGAAATCGTTCTGCGACGAACTTGTTTCAAGACACTACGTTTCTTCGCTCATCCAATGTGTCTTGTTCACAGGGTGGTACCCAATCTATCGCAAGCAATCAAAACCGCTTTCAGCTCTTCAACGAAACACCTGTGAAATTCGTCGAACTTCGGTCGTTATCTTGTAAATTCGATAGTGAAAGTTTTTTGTCGAATAACCTTTACGAGAAGATGGATGGTGTCTGAAGCCGTCTTCAGCGATTCCTTTTACTCGTACATCTAAAGGTTTCCCCTTCCATTTTCGCCTAACGCAGTAGTAATAAGTTTTATTTTTCAATATGTTGTTTGGATTTACCCAAGTAGATTATAGTTCCTATTATGATAAGGTCGATTCTGTTGTAAGCGTCAATAAAAAGTTCGACATTTTCGTTTTTCGCAAGCCAATCTTGCTTTCGAATTATGTGACTTTGGAGCTCAGGGCATTGCTTATTGCAATGGCGAGTTGGTCGTATAATCAAACTTTTGATTCTCTTACTGCAGACATGTGCGCAGGTGTATTTGGAAGATGGTGAAATTTCTTGCGTAGCTCCGAAGTTTGCACCAAATGAGCATTCCATTAATGTGTTTTCATTTCATTATTGTCCTTCTAACAATTTTGTGTAACAAAAATCCAACTAGTCGTGTCACTATGTGCTTAACTGCATTACAAGCACAAACGATAAGTCACATTATATCAAGATGCAGTTTGTGAAATTCTCTTGCGGCTTGATGTATTTACCTGTTTCAAAAGCTCCACCAAATAAGTTATAAGCTTAAGAATGGATCCGGAAAACGCAGTACTTTAAGCGGTCAAATTCATTCGTTTCAAGAAGTGTGGATTTTTTTCTAGAGATATTGCCAAATTAAATAATCTCTAAGTCAATAGGCAGCGCTCATAGGAGACGTTTTTAATTTTTTCCAGCTCAACAGAAAATTTACTTTCAAGAAGAACAGGACAACAAGCGATTTCGTTTTTGATTTAAGAATATGGTTCAAATATTTAACACTATGTACTTCTATGCGCGCGCATACCACTCAACATGCCGGTGTAGCATAACGAAATTAAAATCCCCAGGTTCTCAGCTGAACTACACTTCTCGGAGGACCTAAAGAGTATCACCAACGGGTTTGGTGTCAACAAAACCATAGAAAATGAAATAAAATAAAATTATGAATGGGAATAGCAAATGTATGCAGAAGTGTAAACAAATTTAGCGGTGCGGAAATACAATTTTTTCGTTTATTTGTTTTGTTGTTTGTATGTGTGTATGTAGTGTAAATATGCTTTAGTATGTGTGCGCAAGTGCTTCTCAGCACATGCGACCGGCCGTAACTGACCAACGAAGGCGACACATTTTACGTTATTAATTTTTCATAATCACCTTTGGGAAATTAAGTTAAAACAGTTTTATTTCTTCATTCCTTATTACTATTTTCCTTAACATTTTACTTGTTATCATAGCATTTTACAAGAATTTCAATTTGCTTTAACTTTTTTTTTTTGCTGTAGTTCTTTTTTGTTGTTGCCACCTAGATAAGCGTAGCTAAGTCATGAGAAACTCTTAAATTAAATGAATTTGCATAATTTTAAGGCTCCTGCCTGTTGTTTGCCGCACTGCATGCTACTAAAATGAAGCCACAATGAAGCCAATGATAGGAAGCAGACATAGATACTGAAAGCACTAACACTAACCCAGCTGGAATGTCTAAAATGATAAGGTCAGATAATGTCATCAGCGTTTACTAATTTGTAGATTGGGGCAATATTTACTGCAATGGTGAACATTGGTCATAGCGAAATTATAATCTTATGCATTAAAACATGTGGAGCCATAGGATCGTCAATTCGACATTCGCAATATCATAAGCGAGGAAAAGAGTGACTGTAGAATTTGGTTATACCAAGTCTTTAATGAAAACTAAAGCTGTATAAAGGATATGGTGAAATCGATTATTGGAAAATTTCTTACAATGATTAGTAAATTCATGGAATTGCCGCTCTCTCAACTGCAAAAGTTGGCAACAAAACATGACATGTGTGTTAATTCACGCAAGGCGGTCACCATTTTGTAGTTTCCGAATACGTGACTCTATATTTTCGCCGACTTTAGTGAGAAGGATTTTCGTCAAGACCTTGGACGGAATAGACAGTATCATTTATAGCTCAGAAATTTCATGAGCACAGGATGCATAAGCTTAGCGGATGACTTCGGGAAAGCTTTTAACATTACGGCTCCGATCTGCGTATGCTACTTTGTTCTTTTTGAAAGATTTTTAACCTTTTTTACATCCACTAAGGAAGACGAGATTGAAGCCAGCCGAGTCGATGTTCTTTCAAACGGATAATTTGGTAATCTGTATTAACCAAAAGACCCTCGTTTTGCTTTTGAGTTCTTAATAATCGATTTTATCTGAATTTACTGCCATTTTGTGTGTTATTTCATTAAGCGTGCTATTGTCTCTGATATCTGTGACTTGTTGGGATTCGTCTATGAAATCATTGTACAATGTACGTTTGTCCATTTGAAGGAAGGTTTTATTTCTTTGTTTGGGGTGTCATATATCTGGGAGACGTCTTTCCTCTGCTTATGTTTTTTTCAATAGTCTTTATGATCTTCTATTCGATAATCAGGTGAAGTCGATGTATTTTTATGTTCAAGCTTATCCCAAAAAAATTTCCTGCAAGTATTAAATTTGTGTTACTTCAGAACTGGGTTATGAGTTCGCCGTTTTCATTACTCGTATCGATCAATAATGTGCTTCAGGTCATAGTAGTAATTTTCCAATCTATCGTTGAAATCGACCATAACCATAAGTATATCTGTCTTTCGTGAGAAGTTTACCTCCTCTGTAAACTCTTTGCGCTCCAAGGGAAGTATCATTTTTACCTCGGTGACAGAATGTTTGAATATTTTGGCATGATCGGAAATGCACAATTAGTGGAACTTACCAGATCTGGTTGAAGTTCTGGGTGGTTTCTATCATCCCAAGATAAAATCTGACAAGGATTCTTTGTAGTTTCGACCATTCCAAGAAGAAATCTGATAAGGGCGCTTGCCATTTGATCGGCGAGTTGCTAGTTAATCCTAAGCTACTTTACCAATAAAAACTGTTAAATGCATACTCATGTGATGTAATTTTCAACTTTTGCAACCTCGCTCATACATAATATTCTAGCAGTAAAAAGTGTCTTCAAAATGGTTTATGAATGAATACAGTGCACTCTCTTATGTGATTCCTACAGGGCTATCAACATTAAAACTAACACGTACTCAATAAATTTACTTTCAACTTCTAAGCATTGCTTTAAGCTAAATTGCAATTTTTTTTTCTTCTTATCAATTTGTGAAGCGCATGTTGAGGCAGCTTCTTTATAGGGTCTTGCTCTGCTTCTCCTTCTACATTTGATTCTCTATGACTCAAAAAAATAATCCAATAAGTTTGAATAACAATTTTAATTACAACTAAATTTTTTGCTACAATAAACTCGGAAATTACTTTAATGCAACACCATCTAAACTTTTGGCAAAAATGGAATTTTGCTTACATTGTGTGTCTTGCCCAACACGAGCCTTTAAGTAGAATAAATGCATGCAGCTGTGATACCTAAACATTGTACTGAGGTGATGTTGTGCTTCCATTATTTTAGCATTAAAGTTTTAACAACTTTCTTTCATTTATCAACTTAAGTGAATCTGATTGGTTTTACATATACGATCGTTATTTTTAATACTATTTTAGGATAATCAGTACACTTTCGAATTTTAAAGAAGAAGTTAAATGCGTGGTTACACCCAGAAATGTCTTATGTTTGGTGTGTTTTGGTCTATACATCAGTGACTTAAGATTACCGTTGATAATTTCTGATTGACCAAGTTCAAAATCAAATTATATTTCTTTTCTAGAAAGGAGTCAGATGCGTTCCTCGATGATATTTTATGTAACCGCGAAATCATTAGGTGATGAAAGTCCTTATCTTTCATAACTGAGATTGGCATTTGCACACATAATATTCCCGGATTTTTAATCGATACCAAGATTAATAAAGCTCAAGCTTAAAAGAGCCATGGTTCACTATCAAAAGTTGTTCATTTCGAAACTCATAAGCTTTAAACAGTATCTCAGAAATCTTTTTGATAAGAAGGAAGATAAAAAGTAAACTTAACAACGTAAGCAATGTTACTAGCACCTCAAAGAAAATATTAAGGTTTGAACTCTTCACTCTAGGTACTCATTTTCATAACTTCCTACATTGATTGCATGTCTACAAAATTTGAAGATGAACATTTTTTTCTACATCTTGATATGAATTTAATTAATGCAAAACGATGAAAATGCCAGCAACCGAGACCAAGTAAAGGAGGAAATTCTCAAGTGCAAGTCTGCAGAAAATTCACTTAAGCCGACAGGTGTTTTTTATAAGCGCACCAACGTTGTAAGTATGTATGTGTGCATGGTGCTATACATGAGTGTGTGTATGTTTCGAACGGAGTTCGCACCACCAACCTGCATAGTAGATAACAAGTTATCCTTAGTGCTAATTTGGGTCATAGTAATTAACTTAGGGTTAAATTGTTTTCTTTGGCGGTAGCTCAGCCTAAAAGGCTTTAAGCAGCAATTGATGCCAATGAACTTAACACCTCTAAGGCAAAAATATGCACAGTAGGATTGTAAAAATGAGAGATAGCTTTTTTTTTTTGTTAAAATTTTAGTCGAATTTAAATTTTGCACTTTATAACATTTCTCCTATATTTAATTTAAATGGATAAAACATAAGAAAATATCATAATTAACCACATATTCAATTAATCTTTTCCGTTGAAACTTACAGACACAAATTAGTATGCATATGCATGTGTGTACGCACTCGTAAATGTGTTGTAAATTCATCATGTGTGTAACCAAAATCGATGATGTCGCATAATTTAAATGAATTTAATAAAATAATTAAACGTTACTCATACGACGTGTAGTACTTGTGCAGACAGTCTCAATGATACTTTGTGTACAAATTACTACGCGTTAATAAGTTAATTGCATTGGTTGGAAAATTCTTTCATAAATATGCAATATTTATTTGGCTTAATTTTATTTCAACAGCTTTATTACCACCATGAAAGTTTCAAAAATTATGAATGCCAACAAGTTGCCCCCAAATTACTAGTACCTGTGCTGTCTATTTGAAAATTCCAACTTGTCGCATGTTACAAATTGAATATGGCACAATAAAAGGCAAATATTCAGAGTCAGCAATCGTCAAACTTACGCCATATTAGGAAGGCTCATATTTTCTAGAGAGAAATTTGCTGGGTATAAAAGACGAATGGTGCATTATAAGTAAGTTTTGTTGTATTTGATTACACCTGATTGTTATACACATTGTGTATTAAAAAAAAAAAAGTTTTCCAACAGTTCTTATGCTATAAAGCCCGAGTTAAATAAAAAAAGTCTCAGAAAAAGGTTATTCTGACAGCTGTATATTAAATTGTCCGCTATTTCAGCAATAACTTTCCAGATCGCAACTGACTGCCACTCCTACCTAACATAGGGTGATTAAAAATTTTGTTTTGTTTCAATCAGGTTTTAATACTCGTAGCTGCAGGTACATGAATTGAAAATTCTGGTGCAAGAAGACCTTAGAGTATTAATATTTACTGGCGTCTCATTGAACTTTATTGTTTTCCATAGGAGTTACATGGTATAAAGTACTTTGCTCGACAGTTACGTCTATATCTCGTGAAAGAAAAATCTTACACAAATGGGGTTGCGCTTGGAATGAGCATAAAATTTTCCATATAAAAACTTTTACTATTTTTTTTTTGTGCAGACAAAACTTCGTCAGTTTATTATCTTTCAGAGTTTAGGAATATTTTGCAGATTAAGAAATAATCAATTTTTTTTGATATTTGTTTTTGGAAAAAAATTTTGCTCGTTCTAATGGGATTCGTCTCGTTCGTGTATGATTTTTTTTTCACGAAATATATAGAGGAACTGTCTAGTGATGTAAAAAAATATTTAGTTTGAACTAATCGTTATCGTTTCATAAAATAATGAAGAATCTTAGAAGAAATTATCAATATCCATTATTTATTAAGAAAATATCGACAATTTGAAAGAAAGTAATTTTTATGTATATATATAATATTAACATACAAAGTTCAAATGATGCTAACTTTGAAAAATTTGGGCTCAAAATTGATACTTGTAAATTTTAAGCAAAAATGTACATAATAAGAAAAAATGGTTCTTGCATTGATGTTAATAAAATGCTCTAGTTTCATAAATTATAATTTTTCTGTAGACATATGTACAAATCCGCCAGAATTAGCGTTTTAGCTGTCCTCGTTTTTTTTTTTTTGGAGTACATCTTTCAGCCATAGTTTTTCTTGAAGCTAAGACTGTCTTGAATTAATATTCAAGGTTGCGTAATTAAAATTCAGATAGCTATTTTTTTATTTATTTTTATATGTAACATTTCATGTTAAATGCAATTTTAACTATGTCTCCCTTTGAATTTTAATTATTCCTCCTTGAATATTAATTCAAAATAGTCGAACAAAATGTTTGGCAATCGCTGCCGCTTACCCTAAAAGTTTCTCAGATGAGGATAAAAAACTTGTGATAGTGTAAAAGTGTGGGAAGAACATAAAATTTTCTCACTATAGACGATAATAATTTGGTTTATTTGATATCTTATTTCCTTTTCGCTTAAATAGACGCGCACACGTAAACGGAACTGGCAGAAACAAGTTGTAAAATTCTGAATGTCTACAATTTGCACATATGTAAGTGCGCAATCAAAGACACCAACACACACACACATACACCGCGACACATTCTCACTTATACAGATGCATCGCAGGGATTTTATTGGCATTATGGTTTTTACCATTGCTATGGAATTTTCCAAAGGTACCTACTAGCTACAATTGGGAGAAAAAGCAAAAATTTATATGAGCGCAAAGTCCAATAGTGACGAAGGTGGTGTGCAAGTGTACATAAGTGGAAGTAGGTAAGAAATGACAACAGAAGTTCAACAAGCAAAACCACTTTTAAGAAGTTATACCACCGGCTGTGCCATTGGCAGTTTTAACTTTAGTGCGCAATTTGTCTGCTTGTTCGTTGACTGCCTGCAATAAAGTAACTCATATAAATATCGCGTGGTACGTAGTTTGAAAATTATACACAGAGCGAATTTTCAACTTTTTTCAACTTTAATAGTTAAATTAATGCTATACAGATAAAAAAAAATCGAAATTTTAATATACGCACAAAATCATATGATTGCTAAAATTAACTTTCTACTTAAATAGCCGCATATATTTAAAAAAAAACTGTAGGACTTGCAATCCCAAAATCACGACAGATAAAATGTTCGATTACCAAAACGTTTTCATATGAAAGAAAGATTAAAATCGCCCGTATAAAGAAGTAGCGAAAATTGGAGACATAAAAACGTTGCTTATAAACTCAAAGATATGTATGGAAAAAATAGAATAGTACTAATATGAGTATTAGTAGGAAATGAGAACATAGTTTTCGATATCAAACTTATGAATTTTGGGACGGTAAAATCAGATTTTTGTCAAAGAAAACATGTTATTGACTTTGCAAATTAAGTATATTTACTGCTAATATTCATCAGTGAATATTTTGCCCTCCATGAGATATATTGGCCTATAGGACCTCACAGACTTCACTTTTGAACTTGATTTCTAAATAATATATTTACTACGTAAAAATATCTTTATATTGTAGTGCATATCTTTAGGCTTAAAGACATATCTCTGATATGTCTAAGCTTAAGGCTTTGAAATATGCACGATTTTATATTATGGGTCTTATCTGCAACTATTTTCTGACATTTTTTCACAGTGTAGGTTTTCATAGTTGTTGTAGTTACTACCTTTGCTGCTTGTTAAATTTAACAGCAGTTGTAGCTTCTTGTCTGTGTCTCAATGTCTTTATTGTATACAGCAATTTTTATGTTTTTGATTTTTTCACTTTCTTTTTGGTTTTTTTTTTCAGCGAACCTCTTTACTGTCAGTTCCTGCTACTGATTGAATCCTTTGGCGCTGCTGCTCAAATTCCTACAGTCATTCATACGTGTTTGTGTGCTGCATATGTTTGAGCCTGCAACATTTTATTTTTTTTATCGTATGTTCGCGTGTGAAGTTGTAGATTTGTTGCAGTTAACGTTAAGATTTTGATTTCCTTCAGTTTTACTTTATATCATTGAATTTCATATACTTTTTTACGTATTCCTTTGTTTGCACTGACTAATATGGTTATAGAATATTTTATTCTTTCAGCTATAGAAGACAACCTTGGTTTGATTTACTTTGATATTTTTGTGATTGAAAATTATGTGCTACAAATGTCATGAAATAACGAGTTTTTTTCTGATTTGAAAATTTTTATTCGACAAAGTGCTAGTTAGCTAAAATAATGCGATATGGTTGTGAAATTTTTTTGGACGAGTCATGTTGCGCTAACTGCCATATTACTGACTAAGACAGATGGATTTAAAAGATTAATAATATACACTTCAGCAATAGTGCTGTAATTTAATTAAAAGTTACTCATACGTCATGTTAAATCACAAGGGTTATTTAAGTATTGTTAAGTTGGCTTTGATATAATTCATGACAATTATGTCTTAATATATCCAAAATGAATTAATATTATGTGGAGAAATGCTTAATGGCCAAGGAAATAATTAATTTTACAGATTTAAATGATTTTTATAACATGTGTAAAACTGTCCATGCAAAATTTGTATAATTGAGCTGATTTAAGTAAAATAATCATTTAAGTCTATTGTATGCCTGAAAATTGAAATGCAGTCAATAATATTACTTTAATAACAGCAGCTAACTTAGTTGAATATACATGAAAACATATATTTGGTAAATGAGCTTGTAATCAAAATTACGAGTTACAATTAACAATGCCGAATGTGCGTATCGTACACATCGTAATGCGATTTGTTCACAACATTTACAGAACAAGAAATTTCAATTCACTTTATTATCATTTTCAAACAAAATGCTGTAAGGGATTTGTAGGCTACAACTATTGTACAGAGCTGTGTAGGAATCATTCATCTGGGAAGCAGATTCCTGAGAAGTATTAGTTCCAAGAGATTGTAATTTGGAATCGACTTTTTAATTTTTCTACAACAAATGCCTGCATCAAAATTCGAAAATTAATTTTAAATATCTCTGGAGTCAAATTGGCATCCATTGATGAGAAATGGTGTGAAATTATGGGTAGCCCGGATACCAGTGAAGTTATTTCGAAAAAATTTTTATTAATCAGTGGATGTAGAAACGCCAAAAATAAGGTCATAAATTAACTTTAAAGAATTTTCTTCGAGAAGTGATGATGGAAACTATCATGGAGCATGGAGACTATCTATCGTCCACTGTTTTTAGAGCTATACGTAATCCAGGGTTCTCCCATCGAAATGTATAAATAATTTTACTTTTTCAAAAATAAAGATTGAGAATACCATTTTCATTTTCAAATTTATTATTGCTATTTTTTGAATGAAATCCACAAAAGAATCAATTCCTCCTTTCGTTGGAGTTGAAAATGTTGATTTTGTTACTCAATTTCTTAAATTAAATGGATTTTTTTTAAAATTCTAAGTCTTGTTACTTGAAATGATATTGAAATTTCTTCTACCATGGAATCGTAAATTTTTTTTCCTCATTTTAATTACTTGAAATTGGTATCGAAAAGTACTGATTCCTACCCAGCTTGATTACAGCATTGTTTAATGTTTCGTAATAGTTTTGCTATCGCGGATTAACATGTGGTTTATTGTAGGTGGTAGCTGTGCTTCCTGTAATTATCTAATTGGAACATGGAAGTACCCAGTCCAAAATGTTATAATGTTATAATACCTTAGCTGTTAAGCAAATAAAAACGTATGTATTCACTTTGTAAGGTAAGAAGGAAAGAAGATAACGAGTAGATCAAAAATTGAATTTTAATAAAATTTTATTTGCTTACCCACAAGCTCATGCCATGAGGCCATGTTTATTGAATTTTTTTTTTTTTGCACTCTAAGTTTTTGTATCTTTGTAAAAAATGTTATTTCTTTTAAGCAACATATTTTCAATGAAGCCTGTTGTCTATGCTCTCATCAAATAACCGGTTCTTGGAGCCCTAACCCAAATATAGTTCTATTGATGTATGAAGCTATCATCAGACCAATTCTGACACAAATAGTTATTGTATGGTGGAAGGCCTTGATAAACAAGCAAACATTTTTGGCATTCTCATCAAAAAATCAAAGAAAGGCAAGTATTGGAGTAAGCGGTGCAGAAAGTACTATTCCGTCTCTTGCTCTAAACATTTTTTTTCACTTTGAACCTCTTGAAATTTTCAAAAAAAGAAGTACAGCAAAATAATACTATTAGACTGAG
Organism: Tricholauxania praeusta; assembly: GCA_949775025.1. Classification (NCBI taxonomy): domain Eukaryota; kingdom Metazoa; phylum Arthropoda; class Insecta; order Diptera; family Lauxaniidae; genus Tricholauxania; species Tricholauxania praeusta. Next base: position 51,290,774 of record OX459029.1, read on the forward strand.
GGAATCTCGGAGATCGAAACACTACGACTATGTTAGTATCCTCGTTCGATTTCCTGCGATTGAAAGCGAGACTGATTATAGCACCCCTACTCTTTCAAGCATGCAAGTAAAAATACCTGAAGGAAAGGATTGGACCTCCATTCTAAAGAAATATACATTGACGGTTCGCAAATGAATTCTAGTACATGGGTTGAAATTTGCCTATTAACTTGAATATCTATCATATGGTAATATGTTGTCGAGCGCAACCTAGCAATATTATGATGCTAATAGAAAGCGAAAAATTATTTCATTAGAAAAGCAAACCTTGAGAATCTTGGTTGATGTCATTATGTAACACTACATGCATGCATGCCTCAAGGCTAGGGTTTCTGACGTAGGAGATCCTTGTAGAAGTTATGAAGATCCTGACGTCAAAGCGTCTGTCTTTCATTATCTATGTAAACTCCCAACGCTGGAAAATTGGCATTTCAAGTTATTCGAATGTCAATTCTTCGTCTATCTTGAATACATTTTATGAGATAGAACCACAGCCAAATTGAGATTATTGATTCTTATACCATAGCTCCAATGACTTCTGCTGTTGATTGTTTAAGCAGATTTAATAAAGAAACGTTTTTGAGCCGTAGAATAACACAGATATATTAAAGTTTAAAAATTTAATAACTTGCTTTTGTCATCTCAACATGACACTCCATATACAAATTTAAAATAAAAAAATACCAAAGCTCAAGCAATTAAGTCGTATTGCAGCTGGAAAGAGTTTGAAGTTGTTAAAGGCTTAACATTCAAATAGGAAGGTCCAAAAACATTGTCATCATTAGCCTCAACTTGCTTACCGATCCAACTGGGTAAAGTTGCAATATTCCAAGCGTTTATGTCTATACATAAACGCAATTTCGATTATACTGATGAAATATGCTAAAATGTTCGTGAAATCAATATCAAAATCATGTGCTAAGTACAACCGTTGGCAAATTTTTTTTTTATTTTTTTTTGCAAAAATCTTTGAATACCACAATGTGGTATATTGGCTTTGGCTTTTTTGGTAAAAGAAGCGCAGTTCTAATAGATTTAAGATAAATATGTTAGTTGAATTAAAAGCTTAAAATTATTAATAAGTATGTATGTATGTATATTAAGGTGGCCCTTATTTTCAAAAGTGTCGTTTTCTTAGATCGATCCCCCTAAAAATGTGCGAATAGATAAAAAACGATAAAATGTGAAGTTTTAGATTAATCCGAAGTGATTTAGAGGTCGCTGAACCCAGTCGAAATACCGAAAAATGTTTATTTTTTAATTTTTTTGCTTTTACCCACCCTTGAAGTATATTTAACCAATATTTAATAAATAAGTAAATATTTAGACATATTATGTAATCAATTACCTTTCCAACCAGCTAAAAATCGGATGATAAATAAAGAAGTTATGGTCATTTATATTATTAATCCTTGTGTCTACACTTAAATACAAACTTTTAACAGAAATTTCCTATATTTCTAATGCTCCCAGCATTTTCATATTTTAGGTTATCCTCCACGAGAGTATCTTAAATATAATGCAATAATAAAGAAGTGTGTACCTACATCCAGTGGGGTGTGGGCGTGCATTTTATAAATTTACTACGTTGATCTACACTTGGATACATTTGTACCCTAAAGCATTTTTAACTCTTTTTTAAGAAAAAAAAATTAACTTGAGTGCGAAAAATTTATTAAACGTGTAAGAATGTGAAAATTGTCTCAGCCACCTTCAAAAACTTTAATAACGACTGAGAAATTCAAAATTAAAACAGTTATATCCGGAAAGCTTGAATTGCGATACTATGGGTTTGTCAGCCACTCAAATAGACAGAATTTGATGGTCATATCGGATTGCTAGTTGTGGCTAGTGATGACATTTGGGTTTTGTGGAAATGTACTGTATGGAGAGTTGAAATGTAGTTTTTAGATGCCGAATGTACTTTTTTCGCCATGAAAATGAAAAAAAAAAATGTTTAGCAAAGTTTACTTCAGGCATCATTCGCGATAACTTCACTAAAAATATTATTACAATTTTTAGAAATTGTTGAAATGCACCGAAAGTACTGAAAATGGGCCAAGTGTACCGAATATAATGACGACGAATTTTCACGACGGAAATGTACCGAAAAAAGTACAAATGTACCTAAAATGCCATCACTGGTTGTGGCAAGGAGGAGTTATGGCAATCAGATATTTTACCAATTCTCGAGCCACAATGTCCTTGCTACGATTTTGGCATATTTTTCGTTTCATAAGCTCTGATAACAGTGTTACATGAGCTGCTCGTTTGGGGACCAAGACAAGGTCAAATGTAAATCTCGGCAGAACTGTTTTGATTGCCATAAGCCTGTTAAGTATATTGATGAAGCCGACATCAATATGAATGTTTCAAATGCCAAAATCCAAAATATCAGCATTATTGATACATATTTTTACTTTTGTTTTACATACCCTCTTAAATTATTTTCAAATTTCACTATAATTTCTGATAGAATTTTAAAATTGTTGCTGAAAAATTCGACCCATGCTCATGTAAATGTACTAGGGTACAAACGTATCCAAGTGTAGACTTAAAGGTTTACAAAGTAGGTACGTATATTGACACAAGGGTTAAAAAACCAAACATTTTAATTTCTATAATATAAGTATAAAGATAATAGCTATCAATATTTTTTATTTAGAAAATTGTTTTTTTACAATAAGAAAATTTAAAAGGAAAAATAATACAAAACTAATATTACAGTCAATTTGAAGTTTGATTTAGTAAGCGATTTGAAGTTTTCCGATAGTCAGTAACCACTTGCAATAAATATTGCTTTTATTGTTCTTTTTTGGTTAAAATTTTATTATATTCTTCAATTATTTTTCTCCACGTTCTGCTGCATCAGTTACTACATTTATATTATGAATTATATTATTTCCTTTTTTATAAGCTTCATTGACGTTCCAATTAGAAAGGTCTTCATATAAAAAATCAGTGGAAATTATAAAGCGATTAGAAAATTTATGTGTGTTAACGGTAACAAATCCTGAAGCTCTTTATATAAAAATGTTTTCATTTCCGTTGGTTTAAGAGGTATACGCTTCATATTATCTATTATATCAATATCTCGTCCCAATCTTTATCATCTTCTCCATCATTACTATTTTTAAAAATCATTATCTTTTCAGATATTTCTCTTTTAATTTCATTGTTAACGTTTTCATCAAACACACTTAGAGCAACACATTCGTCTGACAAGTACCATAAATGATTCGAAAACTTTTTGACTGCAGCTTCAGATATTTGTTTGTCAAATGATTTGTAATTATAAAATTCTTTTAAAAGACACAAGTCTTGGAATGGCTATTGGACATTTAAACCAAGCCTTCACATAAAAATGGTTAGTAAAAGCACATATATCTCTTAAATTGTTGTCTTCAAGCACTGTTAGAGTAAATTCTGTTCGTAATAGATCAATTTTTCAGATACATTTTCATTTGTAGCTACGTATGTGTCACCATGAAATCCACTTTCTGATGAAAATACTAATTCTATAATCAATCATTCAAATAAAATTAGAGCTACATAAAGCATGTTATTAATTGATACAGTATAACCTCTGTAAGTCGAACTTGAAAGGAGACGCCAATAATCTGAAATTTTTAAATCTAATGTACATATCAATGCCTGCTTTTCTTGTGCAAGCCTATTTTTGAAAGATACATTAATATGAAATATTCTTATAGAAATTAAAAAGTTCGGTTCTTTAATGATATAAATGGCCATAACTTCTTTATTTGTCAACCGATTCTTATGATTTTTAGTTTGTTAGAAAGGTAATTAATTATTTAATATGCATTAGTATTCATTTTTATGATTTAACAAATTCAGAAGTGAGTGAATGGACAAAACGCAAAAAAAATCATATTTTTCGAAATTTTGGTCGGCTTGAGCGACCTCTAAATCACTTCGGAATGATCTGAAACTTGGCACACTTTAAGGGGGATCGATCAAAAATCGCACTGAATCAAAATTTTCCCATACACTCGGGGGCCACCTTAATGTATATCGGTCATTCTTTTAATAACTTTACACTTTGTTTTTTTTTTTGACGTTTTTGAACATTTTTTGAAACGAAATATCTCAAAAACTATAGTAGATAGGATAAAAAATCTTCAAATCATATTTGTTCAGAAAGACTATGACTTTATGAAAAAAGTTAAAAAAATTTAAATAATTTTGTTAAAACACAAATTTTTTTAATTTAAAAAGTTTTTCTCAAAATATTTTCAATATAAAATATGTTTTTGTTTTGATTTTTTTATATGTTATTCCTCAATCAATCCTAAGAATGCATGTGCTTTCATATCGAAATTCCCGCCATAGCTTTGGAAACTACGAATTTTTTACTGGTGACGCCCACCATGCTTTTTCGAAGCTACTGGTAGTAATGTTGTATAGTTTCATGTTCAAATTAAAAAAAGTAAAAATAGCCAAACCGAATAGCATCCCATGGAGTTTTTGTGAATTTTATATATTTTACACTCATAAATGTTTTTATCATATGTGGTATACAATATGTTTCGTTGGCAAGTGCTCTTTTTTGTATTTATATGAATATTTTAATTTTCTCTATAAAAGATATGCAAACACAATGTAGTAAAACAATTTTTTCATAAATTATGATTCCATTCCGTTTGGATTGATATATAAAGCAAACATTTTCTTTTACAAGGAAGTGCTTAATGTCTTCATACTAAAACAGAACTTATGGCATATTTTTAGGAGTAAGAACTATCAAGTGAAATAATTAGTTTGCACAAATTGGCAAACATCGATGGTATGAAATATATTTCATCAAAATTTTTCAGAAATCAGTTTTTATCTTTAGCAACAAGTATAATTTTACATTCAGTTTGATCAGATTCTTTAAAATCAAAGCTAGTAATCAGTAGGTAATCCTTGAGTTTATATAGAGAGAATATTTTTGTTGTTGCGACCAGAATAACAGCAACACGGAGGTGGTATACGAGTCAGTGTTGGCACTTTTTCTTTTAAACACGCCAAGAAGCCTAGGGTCTCTTAATACAAAAACGGTCTATCGGGCATTTTGTCCGGTGTTAATGTAGTGAAACTTTTATTTTTTTTTAAATTAATTTTTTAGGGGATAATCATATTTAACATGGTGTGTTTGCAAATAAATGAAAAGATCATCGTAGCGCAAATTTGATTAATGCTCGAATAGCCTTTTGAAAATTAACGAAAGGTGAAGAAATTTATTACGAAGTAAAGAAAACTAAGAAACATGGAAGTGTATCACAATTCCTGAACCAGGATTAAGTCCAGAGACCTTTAAATTGTTAGCGCAGTACACTTTTTCTGTGCCACAAGAACGGAAAAATGTGAAAGAATTAACGAAAGGGTGGATTTTTGGTTAGCATCTGATTTACAAATTGTTAAGGAACAGCTGATTTGGAAAATTCTGCCGTAAGATCTATTAATCCATATAAATAAAAAACTGTCCAAAATTTTAATTGATGTGCGACGCAACAAATTTACGGACTAAAACTTGGATATTGGAAAGTTTCTGACCAAGTAATAAATATAAATTTGACTTTGTCTGACATTATATTAAGTTTCACTTCTACTACAGTAAAATAAAAAATGAACAGGAAAATTTAGGGAGTAAATGGAGTTTTACCCTCATAACTACCCACTTGCACTTGAAATATCAAATATTTTACTAAGCAAGTGAGTGCATGGTTAAAGGTTTTCAGGGTGAAATTAAGATCAAAAAGTTCTTCGTCGTTTTCTTGAAAAATACCGGACCTACAGTTAAGTCTTGTGAACTAAAGCTAAATATTAAATTTAAAATGTTTGCTTTAAACAACATTTTCAATGACTTAAAGTAAGCATGCTACGTTTATTGAATTAAAATTTTTCTAATTCATTAAAATATTTTTGCACTATAGAAAAAAAATTGTTTTGGTTCCAAGGACCTGTCTTAGATTGATGATTTCCAACATTTATTTTCTGCCTTTCCCGATCAAAAAGTCTGTATTTACTTGTATTGTATTGTATTTCGTATTTTGCAACTCTATTTTTGTCATAAAGTATTAGCAACAAGCTATCTCTAACAGCAACTCCTTGCTCACCTACTCACTTGCGAAACTCAAACCGACTTGAAAATTTAGGCTGGCTTGCAAAGAAATACCTTCTTCGACACAAAAAGCAAGTTGAAAAGGAACTTGAAAAAATTAACATGAATGTAGATTGCATTCACATTGAATGAGCTAAGGGGGCGTTCAAGTATTACGTAACGCAATTTTTAAAGATCTTTGAAAGTAATGAGCTGTTATTTATTTATATAATAAATATAATATTTATTGCTGTAGCTAATCTAGAAATCGTTTCATTATGCACACCTTATTTCAAATCACCCGTTGTTCGACACCACCTCCCGCCCCTGTGCCGCATTGTATCGTTTTACAAATTGCGTTACGTAATACTTGAACGCTCCCTAAGCCAAGCTTGTAATTGTGTTTTTGCGAATCGCTTGAGAGCGAAAATGAATGGATTCATGCATTTCACTGGCATGCATATTTCATGTGAAAAGAAAATATGGTTTCGAAATTTTTTTCCCAAAGTAAGCAAAAATATTTTTCAACACCAGAATTATCAATGAACATTGAAAATGATATCGAATAATAGGGCGAATGGTCGCCCTAGTGATGACCATTGAAGTACTTACAAAATCATTTACACACAAAGGCATAATATCGTATTGTGTGGCTCTAATGTCTTTGATGGAGATAATTAAAATTTTCTTTCTTTTTTCCTGCATTTGTGTTTATGTATAAGTGCACGCCACCCTGATTTTTGCAAATTATTCTCCAGAAAATTCGAAAATACTGCATGGTCAACAGTACGTATGAGTAACATTTAATCCAATTAATATTTAAATTTGCAAAGAAAATTCACCAATACAAATATAAGAGCTAAAAACTAATTTCCGATGTTAATTCAATTCACATATCTACATACATAGAAACGCATCTACATATACATACTATACTTACTCCTATGCAATTAAGCCACATTTTAAACTACAAGAAGGTACAATTTCAATAAAATTCTCTCATTAGTTTAAATTTGCTTAAAAGTTTTCTCTTCTATATTCATTACAAATACTGCCAAAGGTATTAACACACGCACACACAAACATTTACATATGTATATTTGCAAAGAAACTATTCATATTTACACGCTTCATTATCGTAAGTTGAACGGCAATAATAAAATTTGCTTCTTCGAATCCGAGTGTTAAAACTTTTAGAACAAACTTAACGCAAGGACGCGCTTGTTGAAGATGTGAAAAACGTTTCTGGCAAAAGTGTAGCACAAAATTTACTAGGCAGAGCGAAGGAAACTGAGCAGAACTACCACTTGAAATACAAATTATGCATAATAATTGCGGTTACATGTTTGAAACGTAGCGCAGCGCAGCGTAGCATTGAGCAACTTTATGTCGCTTAGAAGGTAAAAGAGTACGCGCGTAAATGCATTAACATGCTTTGTAGGCATTTGGTGGTTTCGCTTGAAGAGGGACATACGATGAAGGTTGGCATTAAAATGCCTTGAAATATTTTAAGTAGACACGCAGATTTTGCTTTATTATGACACAAGGAATTCTACAGTTTAAAGTTTAGTTTTGTGACGATATAAAAATTATTAATGGCTAAATGGCAGCGCATGCAGTGGCTCAAATAAATAGCGAATGGTTCGTTTGGAATTTATTAAATGTTCTCTTATACCACCACAAATGAAATTAATTGTTTGTGCTTCAGTTTGTAGTTAAAAATTAACGGATTTCCGGAAAAAATGTGAACATTTATGACTTATTGTTTTTAAAATGTATTGCGTGTGCTTAAGAGACCTTTGCATGAAGTAGAGAAGTCAAGAATTTTGAGACTTAGCACATTTCTTATATGTTATGATAGAAATATTTTGGCATAACCGCTAAATAGGTAAAGTTACCGACTGATTTATGCTCATGCATGTACTGAATTGACTTTGAGCAAGTTTCAACTATAAGATTAGTCGTTTTTTTAAAAACGTTTAATGCGACTATTAATTCATGGCCTGAAATTAAGAGCCTTCCATTTTCATCAATACTGCGACAGTGCGCTTCAATTTTGAATTTCGACAAATTTTGGTATCAGCAATCACCTGGTCAAATAAGCGAATGTGAGTTGAAAGAACTTTAATTCGCTTGATGTATCCATACCAAAGTATCATATCCACTAGAGTGTTTATTTTGAAAATTTTTTTGATTGTTTTTATTTTATTTGTCAATATTTTAGTTTGAGGCTTAAAAATAAGCGTCCCATAAATTTTTGGTTCCTAGATTTCAGATGCTACAAAATCTTTCTAAAAGATCAGAGCGGCGAGCGCGGGTCGTCTACTTGCAGAAATGTTCAAAGCTCCCCAGAGCTGCCAATGAACTTATACACCATGTCCTTATCCAAATTTTGGAAGAAGAATGAATGCTTATGGAAACCTTGGTGAAAAATCAAAGGATGGAGACCTATTGCAGTGCCACTACTTAATAGGCTTCAAGATGATATCAATCTTATCCAAGGTTCGGACGAAAATTCTTCAGAACAGAGTCATCGAAGATATAAAAGCACCTATCCAGAAGCATCACGTCGCTCTCGGGTAGAAAGGCCCTAATTATTATTTTTTCCAAATTTACTTTTTTTTCGATCCTACAAGATATCCCTCAAATACACGTCCACTCAAAATTTTGACGTGATATTTCAAAACATCAGAAACTGATCAAAATCAAGACACTTTGCTTTACCGTGAAAGGCCTCATTACATTTAACATTCATCGACTACAGTACCTTTTTTTGATAGCTTTGACCACAATTGCATCTGTGATGCATCGAGGAATGTTAGGTTAGAACGGTGCAAGATGAAAAAATTTATGGATCCCCATCCTCCGTAAAAAATCAAGACAAAACAGCATATTGACTCTTTGCTTATATTGCATTTTTTAAATGAATTTTCCATATGTGCTAGCTGCATTTTGAATGCATGGCATATTTCTTTTTCACACCATACGGAGACCGGCGCAAGAATTTTTGGTCTAAAATCTATAAGAAGCGAATTACTATCCTCAGCGTATGCTGCTTTTGTACGTGACCATTAATTAATTTTTACAGAAATATTTTATTATTTTAAAAATGTATTATCCTTAAAATTAATTTAATTTAAACAAAAGAATAGATTTTCTTAACAATTTGCTATTCACATTCAATTCAACTTAGCGTATATAAAGGAAGCTATGAAAGCCGCAGGAATTTCTTAATAACTTAAAAAGCAAAGAATTCACTGCGTTGCGCAATAACAAAATACAAGCGAAATGCAGCGGCGGAAGTTAACAAAGAGCGCATATTTCCGTTGTGCAATAATCAAGAACTAAAAGAAAAACAAAACGAATTCTACACATAACAAACATAATACTATTATCACAGACATGCAACGAGTCATCAGCGTCATCCAATGATGACACTTCGTCAGTGACAAGCAAAAAAAAAAAAAACATAGTCAATAAGATGATGACGAAGAAAAACAGCAATACCAACTTCATGGGAGAACATAATACTTAAATTGCTTTCATTACTGAAATTCTACTGCTCCAATAAAGTGGGTCAGAGGTCATCAACAATGAATGAGTGGTCGCGGTTTAACAATGAACATCATCAAATGAATATGTACTATATGAATTACTGCCATTTAATTTTTTAAAATTTAATACAATTGCCTTCAATTTGAGGTTTTAAAGTGTACTATACACTGAGAAAAAAAATCTTTATGATATATAATAATTCCTTTATTTAAAAATAGTGGTATCCGTGGCTTCGCACGCGCACGTTCTGTTGTTAATTTTCACAACGAAATTACTCTCTCAACATCTCATTCTATCTTCTCCCTTTAAAAGTGATAAAAAAACCATAAAAAGAGAGTTTGTTCTTTAAACTTCGAGGCCAAATATAAACGGTACAAATAAGAAGAAAAAAAAAAACAATAAAAAGCATAAACAATGAAAAATCAAACGCCAATTTTTGTGTGAGGCTTAGCAAAAACTTAATCCTAAAAAAAAGGACATGTACCTTTAAAAACTAGGAAAAATAAGTATGCAATACCCTTTTTTAGCACAAACATGTTGTTTTAAAAATTAATTATTAAAATCGGTTCAGAATATTTTGCACCAAAGCGTTACACACAATTTTCATGTAAGCATTCTTATATAAATAGTATAGATATCAATTTTTCATAACTGTTTCTAGATTTTTCTCAAATCAAAAAAATTTTCCCTACATTAAAAAAAGGAACATCCGTTTATATTGCGCAGCATTTTTGATAAATTTATAAAATATATCGTATTGTTTTCAGTGTAGTAATTGATACCAGAATTGATTGAAAAATTCAAAGTTTCACAGAATATAAACAGAAGAAATCACATTTTCAATATATGATACAATATCCCAATTGGCAACACTTGTACCAATAGAATAGGGGCAAAAGCGAATTTAATAATAAACAGCGAATTAAAAGTTAGCCAAAGTATGTAATATTATAATGTTATAATATATTATTATGTTATAACATCAACAATTTTAATTGCAAAAAAAAAAGTAAAAGAAAGCTGAACGAATTTTTAACAGCAACAACACGAAACAAAGGATAATATGTGTGCTGTGCCAGAAATTGGAATAACGTTGTTGTTCTATACATCACCTGTAAGTTGGTGAGTTGTGTTGCCTACAATCAATCGATTTTTGAACTCTAAGGCTCTGCAGAAAGCTCAACTTCACTTTTGTCCTCTGTTCCATTTCTGAAGACATCTTCTACTCAAGTGAAAATAATTCGATTCAATCTGCCTGCTGTGTATAAAAATTGATTTCTTAGACGTTTAATCAAAGTTGCAAGTCAAAAAAATATGCTGTAATTACAAGGCAATTATAGAATATTAAAAATATACAAATCAAGCGAAAGTAATTATTATTTAAATAAATATTTATATATTGCAAACACATTTTTGTATTTAATTTTATATTTGAATCTAAAAACTTTTTTAATGGCAGGCAACCAATCTCAACTTTTTATGAAAAAAAATATAATGGATAAAAATTCACACAAGACTGAAAGATTTGAAAATAAGAACATAAATTCGCATAAGATTTAAAAGTCACACAAGACTTAAGTTTAGAAAGTCGCATAAGACAAAAAAGTTGCATAAAATTAAGAAGTCAAATTAGATAAGAAAAAAAGTTAGATTTAAAAATCGCATGACATAGAGTTATCTTGAGACTATACATAAAATTGTATATAATACAAAAAACGTTTAAGACAAAAAGTAGCATGACATTAAAAAGTTCCATAAAGCCAAAAAAAGCTGATAGAGAAAAATATCGTATAAGGCTAAATATGACATAAGACTAAAAAAGTCGCTTAGGTCTAAAAACTTGCTTGATTACGAAGTCGCACAGAAAATATACTGAGAGAAGTCTTTAAGTGAAAATAATCAAATTGGATATGCCGACATATTGTTATTCAAGCTAACAAATGAGGCATGGTGCCTCCTATTGCAGAAAAACAAAACCTAAAAATATAATATGAGTGATTTTTTTTAGTAAATATTAAAAAAAAATAAAAAGAAGCTTAAAATATTGGGCAGTGGGCCTGGTATGCAAATATGGCCCCTTTTGCATTGCTAATATTTTCATTGAAATTGTTAAATAAAATTGATGTTTTTAAAAATTTCTGCACATAAACACATACAATCAACCACAATAATTATAAGAATATAAAAATAGCTTGCAATATTTCACTGTCAATAAATTAAATTGTATTAAATTTTTGATCCAACCAACGATACCACATTTACTAGTCAGTATTAAAATTACTAGGTCTGAAATTGTACTAATCTTTCAACATACACACAAGTAACCTTAAATATATACGTATGTACGTATGTTATTGAAAGATGCAAAATGGGCCTCAATTACCTAATTTTGCTATCCTACCCATATCAACGCCTTACTACCTGATTCTAGCAAGAAATTAGCACATGAGCAACAATTTGCCAAAAGGATGCAACTACGACACTGACGAAATGAAGTTAGTCTGCTTCGGTGGCTGTTGCTGCTGTTGGCTGATTACATGGGTGTTGGATTTGGTGCTCAGACATAACACACAATGCCAGGTAGGGAAGAAGGTGTCTTTTGACTTGGCTTAAAATTGCAATTTAAAATTAAATTAACAATCTTTTCCGTTATTTTCTATTAGATTTTATTCTTGTTAGAAGGAAGCATGATGACAAAATGTGAAAAGGTGCTATTTGCTATTGCATTGAGCAAACAGGACATGGCAAAAATTTCAAAATGAAAGCAATTTTTAGCAAAAGGCAAGGTTATAAATACTAGGGTAAGAAGGATGCAACAGTATTTAGTAAAAGTTCTGAAAAGTAATTTGTATAAAAAAGTTAAGACACATAAATGCTACAAAACTAATTTGTATGGCATTAATTTAGTTTTTTCACTGATAACTTTTTCATAAACATATACATTAAAAATATTAATTTTTCATTCGAAAGAAACATAAAAATAATTCATTTATTTTTATTACGAATAACAACTTTTTGGTAAAATTCAATGATAACACAACAATAAAACCATTTGCGCAAAAATGTGCAGCTGAGAAAAAAATTAAATTTATTTAACAGCATAAACAAACAAATTAAATAAAAAAAATTTACATATCACAAAAAATGATAAAGCAACTAACGCCAAGCTGACTGCTGGCTATAGTCATCATCGTCATAGTCATCGTCATCGTCATCGTATTATTCAATGCAAATTAGAATTGTTGACCCACAAGCATTTGCGCTACAGTGAAAACAAGTCAATAAAATAAAAAAATGTATAAAAACAAGAAGAAGTCGCGAAATCACATTAAAAACCACAAAAAAATGGAAAATAATAAAGAAATAAAAAGTTGCAACAAACGGCACGCAATAAAGAACAATCACTCCATGCCGCTGAACTGAAATCAAATTAAAGCCTCGCTTAACGCGAAGGACCCAAAAGCATAACAAGACAATAAAAGAAAAATTTAAATATAAAAACAATGAAAACAATCACCGTCACAAATTTAAAAATGAAATATCAATACAGTCACACCAAGCGACATTGGAGTGTTGCCATAGCCCTCTGCAAATACGAAAAAAAAAAAAAAACATCCATGACCCATGGTCCTTGTAGGTAGCGTGAACATGGCTGTTAACAGTAAAAAATGTTATACAATAAAGATAAAAGAGAAAAAAAAAACAAACTGTTTTGACTTGTCAACAGACAGTAGCAGCAGAAAGTGGCAGTTCAACAAAGAACTACCCGAATATGCCATTCATTGTGTAGTCCATTAGTTTAAATGTTTATGAAGTCCACAAATCTATGATTTCAACATCATTCCGTTGAAACTTTAATTTTCATTAGAAGGTCTTTTTGATCTGTGAAAATTTTTACTCAAAAGTATGGTGGAGTTGGTTCACGCAATCCTATATTTACATTTTATGCTTTCATCAACTTTAACAACACTTTTCGACTTCCTCAACATTTATTGATATATTAAACATTACATGACTTTGTCAAAATTCCGCTTATCAAGATATGGACTTTTTGGCATTTATTAACTTTATCAACATTTCTAAGCCTTTTAGCCATTGTTCAGCCTTTTTAATGTTTTTTGACTTTTTCGGAAATTTCTCGACTACTACCTTTCTAATATTCCTAGATTTTTAGAAATTTTTTAACCATTTAAAAAGGTTTGAACTTTTTTTTTAAATTTTTCGACTTTGTTAGCATGATTCAGTGCATCTCAATATTTCTAAACTTTTCACAATTTTTCGACTTAATGAACATTTTTCCACCTTCATTTTTCAAAGTTTTTTTTTTTATTCAAAATTTCTAAAAAAAGATTATTAAGTGAACAAACACATCACGCTGCGAGAGTTTCACCTATTTATTTTTTTAGTTGTATGCGATTCCATTGTACCGGCTAGGGATTCGAAAATGTTTAATATTAAATCGTCAGATAATACTTAGCAACTATGAAAGTACTACATTTTTTTAGGGTTTAGTACTACGGTGGGCTCAAAGTTGAACACCACAAATGTTCTATGGAACTTTTTATAAAAGTAACTGTTGGATAGAGCGCTCTAGTTAGCTTGCCTGAAATCAAATGCAATAATATGACATGTTGACGGAAAGTAAATTGTTTTCACTTTATAAAAAACAATTTATATTTCTTCTATCCCCTTTATACCATAAGAACTATACGTATTTTTCAAAAAAATTACAATGAATTGGCAAATTTGTAATTTCTACAAAAAAAAAAAAAAAATTTATCCCCGGATTTCGATTTTATTTTATGAAAATCGCAATGAATTCCAAATACAACGAATTCAATAACAAAAACCTTTTTGTATTCCATTTGCCTAGAGAATCAAAGCCAAAGAAAATAATATAGTGCTTAGAATATTCTTTTAAATTAACTGATATTCCTCAGTTTTGTAACTTTTCCTCAACTTTGAATTTTAAGTAGTATGGAACAGACTTTCGCTGAGTTACTTTCCAAGTTAAAATTGAAGTACTATTTCTCTTTGAAATGGGGTACATATTTTTAGTATTAAGATTATATCCAGTTACCTTCTACAGTAGAACCTCTATAAGTCGAACTTGAAGGGAGATGCAAAAAAATTCGAGTTATAGAGTTTTCGAGTTATGGAGGACTCGACTTAAGCGAATTTCGTCAAGGAATGTTCAACTTGTAGAGGTTAAGATTTATTTCAACTAATTTTGAGTTGGAGAGTTGAAATAAATAAAAATCCTAGTTATAGAGGTATTAAACATTGGTGTGTATTGCAGTAGGACCAATTTTTTTCTGATAATTTTTTAATTGGTTTATTGTATAAGTAGGCTTTTAAATTGATTTCTAAGAAACAATGATGTCCATTGTCGGCATATTCGTTAAGTCGGTATCTTATTCTTCTTTGAGCTATAGAGGTAATTCGTTTCAAATAATCGAGTTGTAAAGGTTGTAAGATCAAACATTGCTATGTTCGAGATGCAGAGCTCAAATTTATTTTTCGAGTTATGAAGGAAAAATATGCACTAAATTTACTTTTAGGGACTCACTAATTATTTCGATTTATAGAGGGCTGAGATTTCGAGCAATGGAGGTTTTGGGGCTTGAAGGGAAGGGAATAAAACATTTTTTCGAGCTTGTGAGGTATTTGTATTAAACTGTGTGTTCTTTCATGTAGGATATTATATTTAGTTTCTAGGTAAAATGCTGAAAATGATACTGAATCTGACCTTACAAATGAAATATACATGCCGGCAATTTTTATATAACAACAGAGTTTGTTTTTTTTTGAATATTGTTTGAAACAAATCTTAAAAACCATGGAAAATAGGATAAAAGACTCTTTATGTTTCAAAATGTCCAATATAACTTTGCAAAATATCATGCAATTAGAGTGAGGCCTCCCTTCAATAAAAAATTCTTATTTTCCAAATTTATGTTGGGAATTTTGATTTGGAAGCAGTGGTAACCTTATATTGTGGATTTCATACCATTGGCGCATATTCTAGTGAATGTCTAACTAGAGACTTATGAAGCATGCAAAAAAGCCTGGCGATTTAGGGATCGTCAAATTTATTCGCCCAACATTTAATAAAGCAAGGTACCATTTTGGACTTATTAACTGTTAGATTTGTGTGAGTATTAAATTTAAATTTTGGGTTATGTGTAACACCTTTGTTATTATATTTATTAACAGATTAATGCAGTATGTTGTATTTAAGACAGCTTTTCTTGAGCATATCATTTATACATAAATACAGTTTTTACAATTAAAGTGACAGGGTAAAATTATAGCATTTTTTGAGAGGAAAGTGAATTAAGAGAAAAAAGTTTAACATAATCGCCTCACATGAAAATGTTACTGTTTGAAATAGTAAGATTAGTTTAGGTTTTAAATGACTACCTTGGGAACACTGGAAGTAACTGAAATGTACTAAGAATACGTTTTTATCGGTATTTAATTTGACAGCCAATTTAAAAATCTACAACCTTTGCCTGGAAATTATATCTCTGAGGCATGTAATGTTGAAATATGACCCTACCGCTGCCATGAATTTTATTCATAATCGTGAGAAGGTTACGACTTATTAGGTGACTTTAACCCAAAAAGGATAAATAAAAAATAATAAACATTAGTAAATTCAGCACTTAAAGGTTTAATGCGCTGAGCGTTCGTGTTCGACTAATATATGTATGTAAATAGAACAAACTAACTCCAATAACACAACAATACATACAATTTTGAAAAGCAACATTTAAAATAAATAACGTTGATTTCAATTTTCGTATAGTTCTAAACTTTTCCGCTTTCGGTAAAAATGGCGCTAGTGTATTAGAGAATCAAAATTGTACTCTAACCCACACAAATTTCCCTTGACACAATTTTCTCTTACCAAAAAATGGGGTACGTCTCCAAAATTTAACAAAAAGTAAACACCATAAATGGGGAAAAACAATTGCCCCAACAGTAAAATGGTGGATTCAACTCAACGAAAACTTGGAGAACTGTGTAAACACGAACAACCAAAAATTGAGTGCGGTAGGATTTGTGAAGAGTACGGCATGCTCTCTTGCTCTTTTTTATCAAGGCATTGCAACTGTTGAATCGATGCGTAATTTTAGTCTACGCGTAAACGCGAACAATAACGGTTGCAGAAATAAAAGCGCGCTTGTTGTAAAAACAAAATCAACATTACGTACGACCACACGAAGTATAACGGTAATTTTCATGCAACCAGTTGTGGTTTGATGCATTCAACAAATTTGTTTACACACAAACAGGATATACAGATAAGCAACAAGGATATTGCTGAGAGTTTTATTTATATTTCTTGCGAGAGAGATAAATAGAGTGAGAGCATTTGTTTGCAATTCACTGCATTGTATGCGGGACTACAACACAAACGAATTATTACAAGAAGAAAGTTTGCGAGTTCGAGTTCGACAACCGTTACTTCGTTTAGTTTTGTTGTTCGCGCTTTCGTGCGTTTCGTTATTGCGTTCGTTCGTCGTTAGTTCGCCAGTTCGTTTGCTCGCTCGTTTGTGTGCTGCTGCTCTCTACATTTAGCTGATTTTGTTTTTACCTTTTCGGTTTTTTTTTCTTCTTTTGCATGACATACAAAATCGTTGAAATTCTTTCGCACGAACACTTTGCACAAGGATTTCATTGCTCATTCATGTCGGAGTCCTTCGATTGATAGCGACATTTGCCGCATGAAATTCGCGAAATTAATTTTTTTTTTTCGTGTCGCGTGTGTGTGTGCGCGATTTTTTTCCCTTGGAGATTTCTAATTGTCGGTCACTCGAAATGTTTAGTGAAAATTGATTAACGCTTGTGCGTGTTTGGAAAAATTGAATAAGATTTTTTGGGTAAACGATAATAATCTTTCGGAAAAATTTTGAAAAGGGAATTTTCATGCTATCGAAACGGCTTAAGGGATATGCAGAATTAAATTGAAAAAACCCTAAATAAAGTTTGAAGAATTTATGTTGAAAACAGCAATATCCTAAAATTTTGTTGCTGAAATTAAAAGTAAAAAAACAAATAATAAAAAGTTTTAAAAAAAAATTACACTCGACGAAAAAGTTGGTAGAATTAAAAAAAAAAAATTAATTCATTACTTTTCTCAATTGTGTTTTTGTCCTAACGAGAACAAATACAAACGAAAACAAAAATACTATCCACATTTCCTTAGCTTGAGCTCTTTTTTCTTGCTGGCGAATAAACCGGAAATAACCTAACTTATTCAAAACAAGTTCACACCTTGCGTTGGCCAAAGGATTAATTATTTAAATATATGGCTTGCAAAAGATAATAATCAAGCGAATATTCTGGTGAATAAAAAAACATATCATTGTTCTTTTGATAGCTTATAATACCATTCATAAAAAAAACATCCTGAAAAATTAAGCAAAAAAAATAAATGATAACATCTAAGTGAAAAAAAAGTGTTTGAAGTGTTATTTGTGAAGAGCGTGAAAACTTTATCCTTAACGCGTTAACATTACAACTGAAACTTGACATTCTTCTGGAGTAGACGCAAGAAATTTCCACAAAAGTATTAGGTAAGTTGCTGCAAATGAAGGTGCCTTTTTAACTTAAACTATTACAGCTACACTACGACACGTTATTTTGGTCGCTGCTGTTGTACTCTTGTCCTTTGAGTAATGTTTTGTTGTGTTGTCATTGTCATCGTCACGCTGTTAAATCCTTTCTTTGCTGTTAGCAGTTGCTAAGTTAGTTAGCTTCCTTTACATTAAGCGTTGCTTCCCTTCGACGCTATGCTCTGCCCTGCATTTCTTAGCTTCCTTTGTACGTACGCTGAATTGCCTTGTGCGCACTTAAGCGCAAATGCATCCTTCGGGACCTATAGTTATGCTTAGAGGTAATACATTTTTTACTCCACATATTTTTTTTTGCGCTTTCTTCAGCTTTTACGTTTTAATAAAATACTCGCATTGTAAGAAAGTTCGCCTGAGAACATCCTTTTTGATGTTGTTAAGCAGTGTGTGTTGGTTTTAGCTTCAGGAGGTATCTACTTTGAAAGCATTTTACAATGCTTTTTTAATGTTTTATTATTTTCACTGTCTTCCCTGTTGTATGTTGGCGTAGAAATGCTCAAATTTTCTATTAGTTACTTTAATTACTTAATGCTGTTTGGCATATCTAGGTCATGCAGTCATCACAAATGTGTGAATTTTTTGAATTGTAAAATTGTTGAATTTTTGTTACATTGATAACATAATATTAAGTTGACTTTTTGGCAATTAAATTACCATATTTGAATATAAATTTCATATATTTTGATATAAGGTTTTTGATGTTGAATTTGGTTTGCTTTGTTTTTATGCATTTGGTTGAGTTTTGTGAATTTTTTATCATGTTGCAAATTGGCGTTTGTGTCATTGTTTTTTTAAAGTTCAGTCGAACAGTAAAAAACCAAAACTGAATGAAAAAGTATGTAATAAAAATATAATTAATATAAATACAAATGAGCGAAATTACTGTTCAAATTAAAGAGAAACAATTTTGATTTGAATCCACATTGATTTAAAGTAATTTCATATATGGTTCAAAGTGAAGAAAGTGCTCATTGTACTTAAATTGTAACTTATAACTTGAAGTTTTTTACGATTGAAGTTAAGCTAACAAATATTTTTTTCAATTTCTTCCAAATTCGAAATAAATTAAAAATTGTTTGTGTTAAAAATAAACAAAAAAAAAGTTATTTTTATTATTTTCAACTTTAAAATTTGCGGCTTAAATCCACAATAAAATTTTGAAATTTGCTATGCCATTTTTCTCTGAGTGTAGAAGAGTTTATATTTTGTAATAACCGCTCCCTTTTAATCTAAATAATTAAGTTCCTTTTTCCTATCTATCTGTTCGTATATTTTTCTTTCTGTCGCTTTCTCAGTAATTTATAAATGGAAATTAAGGAATTTCAGTGTGATAATAATTGTTAATATCTATTATAATCTATTTATGAGCTAAGCTTAAGATAAAAATACATTAGAAGCTTCTTACTCACGCCTACTGCCCACATAAATCTGAAATAGTCTTGTAACTTTGTCTTTATTAACTTTGTCTTTATCTAGCTATTTAAGGGTTAGTACACTGAGGAAAAATATCAATGATTTTATGTTTTATTCAACGGTATTATAGCCAAAAATATTTGCATTGAAGAGAAACATTTTTTTAAATTGATTTCATATATGATTCAAGAGTAATTTTAAATACTTTCAAGAGTAATTTTAAAAACTTTAAAACTCCAAAATGCAATTTGGCTTTTTGACGATTGAAGTAAAGTTGAAAAATGTTATTTTTAAAACTTTTTATTCAAAATAAAATTCAAAGTTGTTTGTGTTAAAAATAATAGTAAAAATAGTAAGTAATTTTTACTATTTCCAACTTCAAAACTTGTGACTTCGAATCAAAAATAGAATTTTTAAATTTGCAATTTAATTTTTCTCTGAGTGTGCTATTAACATACAGCTTTCACCAAATAACGGATAGAGCTTATGGAATAATTTATTTGTATTTTTATATATAAAGTGAATGTGACCATATTTGTTAGTTCAGCTCTGAGTAAAACAAAAGACAATGTCGCGCCTTCACTTCATGTAAAAGAATAGAAATGCTATAATTGGAAAGCAATTTGAGCAAATTTTCATTATATAAAAAGTAGGCGGGCTTAAGAAAATACGAGTGGCACCTGCGATACAAGCAAAATATTTAAGTTTTTTCATAAGGAAAGCTATTTTAATAAATGTAACCAAAGTCAATATAGAACCATTTGGTTATTCTAATAACTACTCTGTAAAAAGTAGAGTAGTTTTTGCAAATGTGCATGGCAGCTCCTTAAGTAACTACTTCCAATTATAGTACGAGAAGGTTAAGCTAGCACCGAAGAAAATATAAACAGCTTTAAAAAAGTAGGCGTGTAACTTTTCATGTAAGCAAAAGCCTGAAAACCTCCCTAAAATTTCAATTATTGCTTACCATTTCTACTCAAGAAGATAATTTGCAACTGATTGATGAAGAATTTTATAAAGGATCTTCAGCATATGTTTATTTTATAATAAAATTTCTTCACACCTATTGATTGCAGAATATGCCACGACTACGTACTATTTTTTGATGCAATGTGATATATTTTACTTTGCACTTTTCACTGTGAAAAGATTGGAATCCATTTCTTAATTTTTTTCATATTGAGAAATTTTTAAAATTAACTTTCAAAAATATAAAAAAAAAATTTTTACACTAATAATGACTATTTCGCTACTAAGAACAATCAGAAAAAAAAAATTCTTTTTCCATTCGCTAACCAGTTATAGCCTCTTTAATAAAAGACTCCAATTTTTCAAATATTTTTAAATTGATTTTAATGAGCCAATAAATTCCTTTAAATATCATAAGCTCTTATATCATCATTAAAATTGAGTTCGCTTACATTTGCACCAATAATAAATTTTAAAGGATATGAACGTTATCATAAGCGCACACAAAGACAAAGTTTTAACAGCGAAACTTTACACATACGCCTACAATTTTTAACTTTTAAACGAAGAACGAAAAATAAAACGTTCAATAAATTTTAAGTACCGCATTTAAAATCATGTTGAAAAAATGAATTTTTAATGGCAAAAACTTTTAAAACTCATATAAAATAATAATAAGAAATTTATAAAGTTTTCAATCAACACACGCACACAATGAAAGGCAGCGCTGCTGCATATTTATCATTTTGTTGTTGTTACTTTTAGTCGTTAAATTGATTTTTTTTGTTAAATAAACGAATAACTTGAATATTTTTAATATTTTATTTACATTGTGTACAATTGTGTTGCTTATTGAAAAAAAAAAGAACACTTCAGTTAAACGCATTTTAATCCAAAAATCTGACCCGCAATGAGCAAAAACGCGTTGTCCTTGTTGACCAGAACAAGCATTCATGTACGGGATTCTTTTCAACTTTTTATTTGTTCTTTGTATATTATTAAAAATTAAATGGTATTTTAAGTATTTTTGGTAAAAAATTTAACATTGCATTGTCTGTATGCATTAGGGTGACACATACTTTTTGTTTTTGAATTTTCTGTACTTTATTTAATAAGCAATAATTGTAAGTGTAGAGTAACATATGATTATTTTAAAAACGGCTTTAAAAAAAAATCTAACAGGTGAGGCATACGCGCGAAACTCAATTACGGGTATAAAAAAAGATTTAGAGAGCAAGGAACTGCCGAAATATTTAAGGTAAGGGACGTCATTTCAAGCATGTTTTATAAAACTTTGAGACTAAGTCTGTCACAAATTTGTCTATCGAGCGAGGTACCTTTTAATAAATTAAATATTGCTCGATAATGGATGTGATGATTTTGATAAAAATTTAGATGGTGTTACTCAGAGATATAGACATTAACTTCAGATAAGCTTTTCCTTATGAAAATTTTTTATTGCACACTTTATAATTAGGTTAGGTTATTTCTGGGAGAAGACGTCTTATCATAACTAAAACCACAGATAATCCAATTGTATTACCGATTAACATATAGGCATTTAACCTAACTGAAACATTTCGATATTTTTATAAATTTGAATAAGGACTTGAGGTCTATTGATGCTATTTCATCTATAAATTCGAGAAAGTAACTACCGAAAGCCTTAAAGCATCGTTGCGCTAACGAAGGGAATTTGCTGAGTTCTTATTAGTTTTATTAAACTTTTCTGGATCGGTCATATTTTTTTTTTAAATTTTACCTCTAAAATAATGTTTAAATTATTATTGTCTCATAGATTTTTCAAAAAAATGTAGCTATTTAATCTTTGAATGCATAAGCAGCAATTTTTTCTTATTTTTAGATGAAACGGAAATTAAACTTTGTTTTGTTAGTTAGCTTAACTTTTTTTAAATATTCAATTAAAGCTAAATTATTTTTAAAATAAATAACTCATTTTATGTCACTTGAGGATGCCACTTTAGGTGGCTGTCACACCTATACTAAACAACGTACATACATATGTATGAATGCGACAGTGAGTTATGCATGGTAAACTTTAATTTTCTATGGAAAATAAATTAATGTCACTCATACGCCCCGTTTTATATGAGCGCGTTAAAAAGGTGGGAAGTAATTTTAAAATGGCTATTAACTTTGTAAAAATTATGATAAATTAATAAATAGTTTGAGTACTTGAATACCTAATTTTTAAGTTTAAATGAATAAAGTCGATTTAAAAATTATAGACTGCTGAAGACTACAAGTGCTACATATAATAAATTGAGGAAAGTTTTTAAGTATTGGGTACACCCTGTGTTTGCCTCGGATATGGTGATATGTTAGAGAAAACTTAAGCTTTCATTCTTAAGTGTTCCTTGTTGTCTGAAGAAACAATGCAGTTGAACCAACATGCACGCTAGAACAAGGTAATGATAGCAGGTTTGACTGGGCAAGCATAAATGGTAGCTTTTTCCATATCTATAGTAATTTACTTTTCTCAACAAAGAGTATAACAGACATGATTGCTGATTTATTCTTTTACAGCCGTTACATATAATCTTGTAGTTTTAGTCGCCGATTAAAAATTGGCTTCATGGTTGGCTATATTGGCGAAGTATCTCCGTGGCTAAGCCTTCCACACTTTTTGCCTTTATATGATTGGCTACAATTTCTTATGCTTAGTTGTATTCAGTAATGTTAAAATTTGTAAACATTATATTTGAAAAAGGTTTTTCTTAGTACAAAAATCATCACCAAAAGGCAGCTTGAACTAAAAATTGAATTTTGGGAAAAAATTGCAGAATCTTAAAATGGGTGGTATGTGCTTTTTAAAAGAGTTCTTTATTTCATTAGTAACGTAAATAAACCTTCTTCGTTGAGGAGAAAATCGGAAATCAACCCACAAAAGTTTCATGGCTGAATTTATATTAATAAATGTTGGCAGCAATGTTAAATTTCGCTATATATGTCAAGTAAATCCAGAAATGTCAATACTTTTTGAAATTGTTTAATGTAAAATAATAAAGAGTAATTTCAAATTCTTTGCAATTTCAAAATTTAATTTAAAGTTTTTACGATTGAAATAATGTTATGTCATTTTTACTTTTTTCAACTTCATAATTTGCGGTTTTAAATTAAAAGTGAAATTTGAAAAGCCATTTCTCAATAAGTCGATGATAGTTATACCAGGCAGGACATTTGTTAAACTAAATTTGCAAGTAACTGTATTAACTTTCGATCTTCGACTTGTTTGATGGAAGGATTGAACTCTATCTTAAGATGTGTAAGAAATAGCGCAAGAAACCTAAGCCAAAGTGCTTACCAACTGTCTGAAGACAAAAGCTTGAAGGTAAGCGTGTTGAAAAGGAATGAAATTAAGCTTTTGAGTTTTTTTTTTTAATTAATTGAAACTTAAAAGTGCCGTGCAAATAAAATATTGTTACGAAATTCCTGTCTCTTAGACAATAATTTCGATTTCTAACACTTTTCTGAGTTCAATCACTGGAATGTGTAGCAATCAAAAACACACAAATTTATTTAATTATAAAATGGTTTATTTAAATCACAAAAGTTAGTTTTTACACGGTACAATTGTTTATTTCATTACCATTCAAACTCTAATATTAATCTGGCACTGACCACTGTTTTACTTATTTACCTAAAATCCACTGTGTTAAAACCAAATGTCTTACTTTACTACTTAAAGTCAACTGTGTCACATTATTGCTTAAATTCAAATGTTTTTCGACAACTCAGATGACAACCTTTTATACTACAGTCATCTCGAATAATCCAGTACCTTCTAGATGGCGTATCGGCGTGGAATCCACAATTATCCAGAATGTTACCAATACCTTCTAGATGGCGTATCGGCGTGGAATCCACAATTATCCAGAATGTTATCAATACCTTCTAGGCGATAATTTCTCTCGGTTGTCGACTTTTATAGTGTACTGTAGCGCCTTTTCGGTTTATCGTTTTTAGTACAAAAACTACATTTGGCCGCTAGATGGTGTAAAAGTATTTATACAGCTAGTGATGCTAGCTAGTATCGTATAGTTTTCTTTCGTTGGTTTTTATTTCGAGAATTTTCTGGCATAAACCAAATTTCGCTACAATATTAAACCAAAAATCGAAAAAATTTTCACCAACATGCTTACCTTGTACATTACTTCGTAAGCTCTTGAGTAAGTAGGCTAAAGCACTATGAAATCAAATTTTTGAGCTGCTTATCAGTTTCTTTTTCTCGTACCTTAGAATGTAACCACTTTCAATATTTGTTAAAAAAGCTAGTTCAAAAATATCATAATGTTTAATGTATTCTCTTAATAAAAATCGTTTTTCAATGAAACTAGCGTCTTTTAGCGGAGATTTTCCAGGTTTTTCAATCAAAAGCTAAAAAACGTATAAAATTAGGTACACCTCTGTCTATATTTTTATTCATAATTTTCTTTTATTTGCGTATGAATGTGTACGAGTGTCAGCGCGTGTTTCATTAAAACTATTCAGACAACAATTTCATTGTTATATGTTTTGTTCATGTTGTTGTTACTCATATAATTGGCGTCAACATGACAACAAGTCGCTGCTGCTGCTGCTGCTGTTCTTAATTGTTGTTGTTTACGTACAATTTTATTTTCTTTTTTTAAGGTAATTAAAAATTAAATTTTGCATTTCAGCTTTTTAAAAAATTTATATTTTATTGCATCGTTGCAAGCGGAGACATAAACTATGTTGTTCGGATATGAGCGTACTATGGCACTACCAGCATATTGAGCAACCGAACATATGCAGCTACATCCATGGCTTTAATTCCCAGCGAAAGACCTCAAATGAAGCGAGTCACTTTTTTTTTCACTGCATAATTAATTGTGAACCACTGAACCACAAATCATGCATTTTGTAAATAAAAACAAAAAATAAATGTTGGAAGAAATGAAATTAAGTGTTGCAATTTGCATCATTTGCCATTTCATTGCAGTCAACATAACGTGGACATTGCGTTTTGCTGTGCGTAGGGGATAGTGTTGAGTTTTTTAGTTCGAAAAAAACCGAGTTTTCAAGACTTTACTTGGGTGTTTTTTTATCCAGCAATATACGGTAACGCATTAATAAAAAATCTGTAATTTCGTTCTTCTCTATTAAATCAGTAATAATAATAATTCACATTTTATTAAGTCCCATTTTGTGCACTTTGCCAAACTGTCCTTAATACATAAGTCAAAGGGATATTAAATGAAGCTCTAATAAAAAGAAGAAGGGAGTTTAATTTTTTTATTTTTTTGCAATATTCTATTGTGATAGGAAAGCAATAATAGTAAATAAAAATGATTGGAAAGAAACAAAGCGAGAATATATTGAAAAAAAAAAAAATGAATAAAAGAGGTTGTAAATAAAAAAAGAAAAATGAAAACCTTTAAAGGAAATTATTTATTATATATATGGCAGATGGAGGCGAATATCGACAAGTCCTTTTTCATTTTTTTTTGCTTACCATCCAAACGACCGAGCATTTTGAACAAAAGGTGTTGAAGCGCAAAAAATTGTTGCGCTTTTATTTTATTTTTTTGTTTTTGTTTGTGTTTTTTTTTGTTGTTTTTGTTAAAGCAACACTTTCTTTCTTTCAGTGGACAGCGACGCGTCGAACTTCCGATTCTTTTTTGTACACATTTCCGGTGCCCTTTTTTTTGCACTTTTGAAAGGCCGTTGTTGTATGGCGTTGGTTGTGAAAATTGTTGCTTTGCCTTTTTCACTGTCACGATTCGCATCATGGTCTTGTGTAGCAACGAGAGAAAATAATACGAAATGTGGAGAGCGAGGGTGTGTGATGAAGCAAATTGTTAAAAAATTAAGTTGTTGGCCTTGCAACTTTTGTAAAAGTTTTTGTTAAAGCTTGAATTATGATTAATTTTGATTTTTTTTTTCTTCTCTTTGACCTATAACTGGAGAGCTTTGTGATTTGTAGCTTGATAATTTTGACATTGAAATGTATTTCGTTGTAAAAAAGTCATGAACCTTTGCAATAATTTGACCTTAAATCATTTGCTAAAAAATCACCAGCACTTTTTTTAATTTAATTATAAGACTATGAATAGATTTTAATAATATTTGGCTGTATTTGGAAACGTTTGTTATTTATGGCAGTACATCGTGAAATAACAAAACAGAGGGGAACCTTCTGACTAGGAGCAAAATTTTATTACCATATTTAAATTTTATTTGTTTTTTAACAAAAGGTTTTTATTTACATTTATGACTAACAAAAAAAAAAAATATAAAATTATAATCTTAAATCAGCACATAAGTCTTATTTAAAATTCAAAGTTACATTTTCATAATATAAGAAATAAATCAAAGTAACTATCTGTCTAAGGCAAGGGCTTAAAAACTGTGACAATGAAGAAGAAATGACATAAATGATTGATAGCACGTTGTGCGTATTCCGTAGAGCTCAAGGTCATGAACCACAATAAATCCTAATGCGTGGAATGGCCGGGTCTCAAATCTCATATGCTACAAGTTAACCAAAACTAGTCTGGTGAGGCTATGTATAATTGAAATATATATCACCATTTACTTTGTTACAGTTGTTTAATTAAGAAAAATCTTACACTTCACATGTCAGGCCTAATTTACTTTGTGCAACTTTTTACCAGAAACTCTCCTACGCATATACTTTTTGAAAAATTAGGTTGGAAGTGGTTCCCTTGACATGATGGGTAACGTTTTAAATAAAGAGGTTCTCTGTAGGCCTAGGCTCGGCTACAGTGAGAGAAGAGCATGTTTTCATCAAATAAATTAATTTCATTGATTGATTTTTAAAATATTTGTTAACTATAAACAAATTTTGATAGATATTACTATATCCACAATTAGAAGATAAGGTGGTGCTTATTGGGTCTGAATAGATTTAATGCGGTCGAATTTATGTTTGGTAATACTATTTTTATTTGATTTAGCTACACGTTAATATGAATACAAAACAATTCTTAACACATTT
This sequence comes from Tricholauxania praeusta, assembly GCA_949775025.1. Taxonomy (NCBI): domain Eukaryota; kingdom Metazoa; phylum Arthropoda; class Insecta; order Diptera; family Lauxaniidae; genus Tricholauxania; species Tricholauxania praeusta. The sequence goes on from OX459029.1 coordinate 51,318,501, forward strand.
AAATAAAATAATGCTTATTAACCTTCTGTTTGATATGCCATTTAGGTATGTAAGGTAGTGTAAATACCAACGGCATTCAATATTCGATATTGGAAAATATCGATTTACTTACGAATCGATATCTTAAAATATCAATATATGAGTATTTGCAGCAAAGAGTTATTTGTTTCAACTGAAATATTATTTGGTAATCATTAACACATATTTGATTGATTTAGTATAATTTCTATAGTTATTATAATAAGATAATTATTATGAAATACATAATTAATACAATAATGTTATTTAACTAAGCGGAATGTGTGACTTTGGGAATGTGTTTACTTTTATCAAATATTTATAATATATAAATTATATAATATATAATTTGCTAAACATAACCAAATCTCGATATTCTTTTTTAGCTATCGCTGCTTTACTCTAAAAATATTGTTGACTTGCTTTATGTACTCTATAGTTCTTTGCAACATCACTGTTTTCATCGCCTTTTTTAATTACGAAACATTTATTATTGATAAACTCAAAATTACACATTTAAAGGCTATGTAATGCTTGCAGTGCACTTCAAACGTTGAATATATTTTTCTAATAACTTATCAAAAATCAGAAAACCTGAAAAACGAAATCATACAATAATATATTGAAGAAGCTTGTCACATTTTTAGTAATATTTTTTTCGAAAACAATTTAATAAAATAAATGCCAATTATATGTCTTTCTCTAATATAAAAATATTCTATGTCACAAAATGTTAAATATGAGGTGTAAGCTTTTGCTTAGTAATTGCAAATTTGCGGGCTAAAAGCTCAGAGCTATAATTACTTGATATATACATAGGTATTATCGAGTTACTTTTAAGAAAATAAATGCCAATTTTGGACATATTTACATAAAAATGCGTAGATACAGTAACAAATATGCTTTTTCTCTTATAAATATTTCAATGCCGCACATTTCCAAAGAGAACATTTTCTAACTGTAGGACTCTTTGAAATATTATATATAGAATTTAATTCATAATAAAATATTCTGCTTTAACATTTTCTAGCATTATACCTTAAAGTATGCAGCAAAAAATTTTCGTTTTTAAAATATTTACATCATCAACAATATCAATTGTGTTAACACCACTAAAAAGCATTTAAATGGTTTTCCGCAAAACCAAACCACACTGTAATTAACTAAGGTTTGAACGCCAAAAGGTAAGCAATGCTATTTTTTCTCATTTTTCATTTAATATTAATTGTCGCTTCAATATGTATTGATTACAATATAAACGTTTTTAATTTAATTAATTTAAAAGAAAACCTACATATATGCAAATTAATACGCAAATATATGTTAAATATTTACCCAACGAGAAATTAAACTGACAGAGCTATACTGCCGTACTAAGCGAAAAGGGTGTATTTAAAAAAAATAAAAAAAAATATCCGAGATTCTTATGGTATCGGATAGCATAAGAAATTACGCGTCTAATGCAATGCTCCAAATGCAGGTATCTTAGTTCTATCATATAAAAAATCTACTAAGAAAATTTCCTCTATCTCAATTTTAAAAGTATTTCAACAAATTGACATAAACTAAACATCGGAACGATTTTCTTTGAGATATTCCCTTTTCAGTTAGTACGGCAGTATAGTGCATGATGAGTTTTCAGATAACGTAAAGTCATCAACAGTAGTGGTAATTCTATTCATATTGCAAAGAAATTACAAAGCAGACATTCGAAGTTTTAGTTTTGTTAAGTGTGGTTTTGTTTTAGCTGCGATGTTATATATATAGAGATATATAGCGCTGTCAAATCAGTTGGCAAATCGTGGTCTAGTTTATAAATTTTGTGTTTAGTAAACTTTGCAGTCTTTTTGTGGAATGTTTGACATCGATATTTAACTAATTTTCTGTGAAAAATGAAATGTTTTGAGTTCTATGATAGGAGTACTAGCGTACCTAGGGCCACCCCGGGCGCAACCGTTTGGGGGCGGAAAAATAGTTCTCGTAATGTGGAATTAAAATTTTCTTTTTTAGCATAAGTGCGAAACTTTATAAATGTTTTGGGTGTTTTTTTTTTTAATAGTAAAATGTAAATAATTCCAGAGAATCTGCAGGTGATTTTGTAATTCAATGTGAATTATGTTATCTAGGGTTTCCGGGAAGCAAAAGGGAGGAGCTTTTTTTTTCTGTACTAAACAATTTTTACAATTTTAGAAACACGGAATATTTTCTGTTGATATGGAGATTTCTGATTTGCTAAGTTAAATATTTCTGATAAAATACACCGGACTTAGCTTTGACTTAACCAACAATCATTTGCTTTCATAAAGATATAAAACTTTGTTTTTTCCTACTGTGCATATGCAAACCAATATATGCATTCATATAAATTAAGCGTGTATATGCGTACATGCTCATTAACCGTAGTGCGTAAATACGAGTAATATTGTTCTTGTATTTGTTATTGACATTCGTATGTTTTTATAAAATAATTATGTACCAACAGGGAGAGAAATACCAACATTTAAACAACATATGTACAATGAACATGCACATTTTAAAACATTAATACATATATATTCAACACAGAACTACAATTCAATTGTTCACTTTCATTAAATGTACAAGTGCAACAAAAACCATAGTAATAGCAACAACACCAGCAGCACAAAACTGTCGTTTACTGATAGTTCAATTAATGCATGTTATGTTGCACGTCATTGTAGTTGTAATTGTATTATCTTTGCTGTGAATTTTTTCACTGAAACCTTTAGCAATACTTTTGTAATCAAATTAGAAGTCTTCTTGTTTTATAAACCTTTTCTGCCAGAATTAATTTTCAGGCCGGCGAATAATTAGTAAAATAAGGCAGCACCAAAGAAAACTCTCAATATTTCGAAATAACTTTATATTGGCAAAAGGTCATTCAAAAATGAACCGCTACCCAGACTATTTGAAGCAAATTGCTTACCAAAACTAATTAAAAGTCATAAGTTTAGAGAAAAGCCTAAAAATAGTCATTCTGAAGTTAAAAGTGTATTTAAACTTGATTGTGTTTAACGCTATGCGTCATATCTTAGTAACGATGATATTTCTTTTTTTTCCTAAGGAGTAGTGATCAGGATAAGGGTTCATTATCAAGGATTAATGTGTGTTTTTGAAAGAAAGGCGACTCTTCTGCAAAACCTTTTAGAAACCTTAGGATTTAATAAATTGCTGGTGCTATTAAAAAAAACATGTATCAATCTTATAATGATTTTTTATAAAGTTAACTCAAAATCTCAGTTTAAATTTTGAAAAACTAAATATTTGCACTCTCCTCCTTGAATTCATTTTTATGAAAATTTTTTGTGCCTCAAATTTTTCAACAGAATCTGATCCTCTATCCGAAAATGTTGAGGAAAAATGTTGGTTTTTTAAAATTTTTCATCGAAAAAAGTTTAAAAAATAATTTAAAAGATTCGTGTTAACTTAGACATGTCCCACTGTTTGTCTGTCTCTTTGTCTGCCTGTCTGTGAAAATCACGATTACTGAAAAACTTTAATAATTTTATGAAATGAAATCACGTACACTGCCAAGCAAGATTTCTGGGTATGAAAATGAAATCGAAATCGGTGCACAAAAACGCATACCACCAATACAAATAATACATTTAAAACGCTATACATGAAAAAGCACTGAAGAAAAAGAAAGAAAATTTCAACAAGAGGGCGTGGCACCTCCCACACAAGTAATATATTTACTGAGAGAATTATTTAAATTTCAAACAAAGAATAAAAGAAATGGTTCGGCTTAGCATCAGACCAAAAGTTGTCGAATTTCGAAAAGAGGGCGTAGCACTGCCTACCAAGCATATGCTTCAAAACGCTACAGAGAGAGCTATTCAAGCAAATGTTGCCAATGTAATATGGGTACGTTTGGTCAAACCAGCCAGCACGTAGTGTGGTGGAAGAAATAACTTTTTAATAAAAATCTAAGTCTATTGCGCAATTTTACTGTAAATTCAAGTGTAGGGACTTTATTTTACCATCAGCGTAATGAAAGTTTAAAAAAAAAACACTTCATTAGTGCTTTTTTTATAAAGAACCATATTTTTTGAAAAATTTGGAATACAAAAACACTTTTATAATAAATGGATTCAGGACAGGGCGAGCTGAAAGCGAGAATGAATGTTGCAAAAATCTCTACAAAAGCGGAGTACGCCATCCACCATCGTAGTATAAAGCGCCAGAAAAGGCTATAAATATCACTGAAAAATATAATTTTTGGGTATTGCTAATATCTCGCAAGTGCGGTCCAATCACTTGATCAGTCCATAAGCTGCACCAACCACTAACTTTCGTGATTTGTGAATCGCTGTTAGGTTCTCTGCACCTCGAATTCGAGAATTTAGCCACACAATGTTGCAATTTGTTAATTGTTCTTTAAACTTTTAAATCATTTGGAGCATTATTTCGACCGAAGTTTAAGCACAGTTTCAACAAAACTTTCACAATTTTTAAAGTGAGTTTCAATAATGATATTACCAAACGCAACATCTAAAGATGTCATAAATGATTTTTTTAGAGCTGCCAAACTTATACGAAAAATATGCTACAAATTCGGCACTTTTACTGGGATACCATTTATAACTATTGTAGTTGCACAGCATTAAACTGAATTTATGAAAAAATTACGCTAGAAATTACTGCGCTTGACGCTTTTAAATCTATTCTGTTTATATATTTTCTATAAATTATAGAATTTTCTGCCGAGCTGGCTTTGGAAAAAGCCTTCAATGAAAATTAATTGAGAAAAAATCACTTTTTCACTACTATCCAAATGTATACAAGATACATCAGTTTTTATTTATTAACTTAAAAGTATTTTAATGCATTTCGAGTTTGAATTCTTTTTAAGGAAATACTTTAAATTCATTTATAATTTTTAACATGTCAAACACAAGAGCACTACTTTATGAACTTTTTTAGTGAGTCTTTTTTTTTAAGGCAAGTTTTTTTTTTCACTCAGAACTTTACATCGCATTTTTTTTTTGGAATTTAATTTAATCCATTTTTAATCCGTAAAATGCAACGTGTTGAAAAAGTAAAATAAAAAAATTGTAAATAAAAATAATATATATTTTACACATGAATTGATTTTTTTACACATTCAGTTTTTTTTTTTGTGTTTTGCATTACCTTGTATTTACATTTTTTGGTTGTTCGTATTTGCGCTGAATTTTGTAATTAAATTAAAAATAATTATTAAAAAGCAAATTTAATGAACTATGAGAACGAAACTTATTGTTTTAAAATATGTCATGTATTTTTTGTTATATTTGATATTATTTTTTGCTGTTAAATACTTTTTTTTTTGAAACGAAAACAATAAATAATGATTGTTTATTGCCTTAGTTTTTTATTAAATAAATATCAATTAATATTTTGAGATCTACCTGGGGTTAAATTATTAACAGTTAAAATAATTTTTTCAATACAAAATAGGTCTTGTGTAGAAAATATTTATTTTTTTTAAATAGCGCAGGCGTTATAAATTATACAAGTGTAATTTGAGAGTTAGTGAATTTTTTTATTTCCCCAGTAATAACTTTAAATGCAACACTGCACTGCAACACACGAACGGGTGTGGAACATTTTGCGAAATCATTTGGATATGAAAAAATTATCCGCAAGATGGGTGCCACGTTTGCTCGCTCTCGACCATAAACGCGATCGTGTGACTGATTCAAAGGCGTGTTTGGCGATGTTGAACAAAGATAAGAAGGATTTTTTCAATCGATTAGTAACCGTGGACGAAACATAAATTCATCACTACACCCCAGAGACCAGGATCAGTTGAAACAGTGGACTTCACCGAGGTTATGGCGACATTGTTCTGGGATGAACGCGGTATAATCTATATCGATTACCTTCCACCGAAAAGAACGATCAATGAATTCGACCGTTTCGAAGACGCTTGTGAAAGAGAATCGTCCCCATTTGACGAGGAAAAAAGTTTTCGTTAAGAAAATGCGTGCGTTCATACATGCTCAGCTCCCATGGCAAAATTCCATGAATTAAAGTACGAATTTTTTTCTCATCCAGCATATTCTCTAGATTCGGCCCCCAGTGACTATTTTCTGTTTTCAAACCTGAATAAATTGCTCGGCGGAAAGAGATTCCTACCAGAAAGGAGCTCATCACCGAAACAGAGGCCCATTTTGAGGACCGGGATTTTTCGAATGGGATCCAAAAATTGGAGGAAAGTTGGACGAAGTGTATCGAGCTGAGAGACTATATTGAGAAATAAAACGTTTTTTGTCGTAAAAATCATTCCTTCTTTCATTTTTCACGGACTTATAAACGGCCTTTGCTTGTTTCTTAAGCTTTCAAAAAGTATTCCTGAAAACTATGCGAGATATTGTAATGAAATATAGAGTGAAATTTTTTGAGAAAAATCTTTTCTTTTAAATTAAATTTGAATAAAATGTTATAAAAAGTAAAAAGTCTTAATTTGGAGCAAGTGTCATTTCTTAAATTGATGTATAATAAGTACTTTTTGGAAATTACTATTTTTTTTTTCGTGGGGTTACCAGCGGTTTTTTACTTCATTATACTACTTAAAACCAATTAGTTAATAATAATTTAATTTTTAAATTACATGATTATTTAATTCAACTGAAAGAGTGGCAAAATCACCCTCTTCGAAAATGCATTTCTCTTTAAAACGATTTTTGCAGCCGCCACCTGCACTATTACGATTATGGGGTGAAATAAGGCTAACATCGCCCTGAAAGTATAAATTATATGAACAATATTGATTTTTCATTTGGTTTTTATTTCGTTAAATTTAATTATTTCCCTTCTTACTATAATATAATGGGTTACTTCACTTTTGTTCGTTCCTTTTCATTTCTTTCTTTCCTGTTCACATTTTATGGCAATGAGTTTGCATTTTGGTCGCCGGTCATTAGCGTTCTTTATTAAGGCTCCCTTTTCTTCAGCTTTCTACTTTCGGACCGAAATAGCGGTTTTTTGTTGAATTAATTTTCAATATTCACCATACACACGCAACGTAAAAAGTTATTTATTTTTCCCTTTTTGGTACGACTTCCGTTTAGTTATGCTTTATTTCCGGTATTGCTGCTTTTGCGTTGGTTTTTCGCTCTTCAGTTGGCAGCATTTTCTAATGTCTTTCCTTCTTTTTTTTTGGATTGTTCTATTTTGAAAACCCTGCGGTTGGCGGCGAAAAGCGTAATAATCAGCCAAAAATTTATTGCCTCATTAAAGTGTGGGATGTTTTTTGTTTGTTTTCTTCCTTTTTGATTTCTTCGCTTTCTTCTAACATACGTTAAAGTGCCATCTTTTATACGCAATTTTTACGCATTTATAATTACAGAATTATGTGGCAGGATATTTATGCAGAGTGGCCAGAAAAAGTATAAGCAAGATATCTAAGAGAAAAACAAAATTTAAATTATGAAAAATTAGAAAATATTTTTGGGGTTTTGCTTTTTAATGGGTTAAGATTTCTTAGAATTTTTTTTTTTCAACTGAGCGTTGTTATTTTAAATTAAATTCATTGCTTTACCTAAATAAAATGAATATTGAAATGGTGTACCAGTTTATTAAAAGACACGCATCATTTATGGGCAGCTGTAAAGCCGCAGATAATATACTCTAGAGATTCGATAATAGATTTTGACTTTCCAGTTACGTTAGTTAATAGCCAAGACCATTAACATGGAAAATGCTATAAAAATTGCTTTCGTAGGTAAAGTTCTAAGGGTTCCACCTAAGCATTAGCAAGCTTATGCCTACACCCTTTTCAGTTGTTCACAATAAGCAATTTTTTTCAGTGCATGTCATCAGATAACGATACTATATAAAAATATCTGTTTGACGACCATCGTAGACAGTCTGCTTTTAGTAAAAATATCGATTTTTTACAAGAATGTAGCACCAATGTCAACTGTGTCTTTCCTTATATATTCAGTTTTCAGATCATTTTTGCATCTAGGAGTATCCTCAAATGCTTGATATTATTGCCTATGAGAAAAGCTTAGTACTACATATATGCTTGGTCAAAAATGAGAAATGAATTATCTATGACATTTTGAAAAAAGAACAAGCTCTCTTTTGTCGAAATTATCCTTTCGAAATAGATCTTTTGATCTATAAAGTTGGTTTACTGAGAGACCCTTGTTAGGCATCTGTCAAAGTTAAAAAATATATTTTACAGAAGCAATCTGAGCAACCACGAGGGGTGATAGGAGACGCCATCAGCAAAATTACTAATGTATTGATCGCAATGTTCCAGAGAATATTTGAGAGCACATCACTTAACGATGCCTGCCTAGGTTTCACAATGTACTGAGGAAAGTGCCGATGTAATAACGTCTGAATTGACGTTATTAAGATCCCTCTCAATATCAAGAAAGAAACTGGCATGAATTCATTTTGGGTTTAACGTTATTTCGATTTTGATTGATACGAATGTGTAAGTAGATGGAAATATCTTTCGTATTGATATTTTAAGAAGCAAATGTTAGTCGTTGTCCGATAGATAGATAGAAGTTAGATTTAATTAAACTTTTGTGATAAGGTGCGTTTCAAAATCATAAGACACTTTTGAAATAAAACTTTAAGCTTAAAAAAAGTCAGTAAAAGCTGTTTGAAGAAGTTTTTTTTATAATATATGATCTATTGCACTCCTGTGCACTTGAGAAAAAAAGGGTACGCCAAAGTCCTCATCATGCCATAGTACCGTTATCTTTTGTTTGGTGAGTCCTGTTTTGTTGTTCTTTTCGGTGTTTCATAATGGTAAGACACTAGTAGCAAATAAGTTTCTTAAGGATTTTTACGTGGTGAACTTTGTTTTTTTTTTCAACTGAAATTAAAATTAAAATAATTTTTAACAAAATGCCACGCGGTACAATATTGACTAATGAAGAAAGGGTGAAAATTTTGGCATATAACGAGGCCGGACTGCTAATATTGGTTAGTTCGAAAAAAGGAATATAAGTCGATGCGTGATCCGAAAATTTTTATGCGATCCTGCTAATTATAACGGTATAAAGCTAACAGGAAGAAAAATGGCGCTAACTGGTCGGGATCAACGAGCTGGCATCAGAAAAAGTTCAAACTCGACCAGATCTTGCACCATCTTGGCCTCTTTAGTGCATAATAAAGTGTCCAAAACAACAATTTGGCGCACCTTTCAGAGGTGCAAATACATCAAGCTCTCAAAAATGACGAAAGCACCTTATATTTTCCCACGACACAAGCAGGGGCTCCTTCAATTCGTAGAACGAAACATTTCAACTGATTGGAACACAGTAAATTTTAATTAATTGGAACTAAATCTCATATGTTTGATATTTTTGTTGAAAAGGCTACTTTTAGTGGCAAAAAAAATTAAATTTTGATGGCTCCGATGGTTTCAATTACTACTGGGGAGATTTGCGGAAGGCACCTCTTTTTTTTCGAAGCGCAACTTTGGAGGATATGTAATGGTGTAGGGGACCTTTAACATCGAATTCTACCCTTGACTCAAAGTTCACATCAACAAAAATGAATAGTAGGGATTGCATCCAAGTGGTGGAAAGTAGCTTTATTCCTTTTCTTAAGGAAAATAGGGAATTACTGTTTATTTTCAACTGGATAACGAAACTAAACGCTATTTGAGTTCTGGATCTACCCAATCTATGGACTGGCCGGCCTATTCTTCTGACTTAAACCCATTAGAAAATGTGTGGGAGACGATCGGGAGGACGGAGTCAGACGAGTCTATGCAAATAATAGCCAGTTTGACACCACTGAGGAGCTTAAGACTGCAATTATTGCTGAGTGGGCCTATCTTGACGTCGGTTTTCTAAAAAAAATATGTGAATCAATGAAAAACGATTATTTCGCGTTGCAAGAGCAAGTGCTGGTTTCATTTATTACTAAAGATTCAAAAACATTTAAAAAAATATTACAAAATTCGTGTTTAATCAATAACTTTAAGTGACAATGAAAAGTGCCTTATGATTTTGAAACACCTAAAAAAACGTTTTTGTTATTTTTTGTTTTTATTAATAAACACACCGTTGCTATTATTATTAAAACTTGTTTATTTTGATACCACAAATTATTTCACCAAATATTGCTTTCCTGCTTAATCTATTTAAAAAAATATTTCAAAAAATTGTAGTGTCTTATGATTTTGAAACGCACCTTATTAATGTGACTGAAGAGTGCTATAGACAAGAACTATAGAACTGATCTGTTCACTAACTGATATATCTTATGATATATCAAATGGTAAACATTTTTAATTAAGTTAAAACAGGATGCTTGCATTCCACTTACATTGTTTATTGCGTAACAAAAAAATACTGCAATTAATATTTCATTATATAATTATAGAATTAGTTATGTGATTATTGCACATTAATGCTGTTGTAATAAAATTTGTAATTTTTGAATAAATAAATTTTAACAATACGATGAAAATAAAAACATCAAATCATTAAAGTATTCTGAAAAAAAAAAAACAATACAAACCATAAAATTAATTCCAAGCCACAGGAGTGTTAAGTCAAATAACAAAATGATATTGCTATCTCTCTAAATACAGTCACTGTTGCGGCATTTTGCTTCTAATTACGGCAATCGTTGCATTTATTTAAATTCACATTAATTTGCGCTCAAATTTACACGCCGAGCTATTTCCGCTTTTAATTATGAACTAAGCCGCATGAAATAATGCCGGTTTTTCGGGTTAAAGGCAAAGGATGTGTGACGCAACGCAAGCGTTTATGGTTGACTGTGAATTAGATGAAAACTTTATGCGATTGCAATTATTTTAATTACTAAAGCTTATAGTTTAATTTTTCCGCAAATAAACATTTTTTTTCCGCATTTACATTTACATTTTTGAGGATTCTTTTTTTTTAAAAGGAAACAGATATATATACATATATACTGGTTTTGTTTATACATATTAACCATACTAAAATACGAGTTTTTATAAATTCTCGCCAATAAGTACAAACCCGGGTATATTTTGCTCGGTAATGTTAATTTATCGAACCAAATATAAAAGTAACTATATTATATGAGAAAGAAAAAAATATGTACTTGAAACTAATTAAGTTTACGGAAAATTTGGGCACTTAACAAAATTTGTTCAGCACAAACTAGCTCTTTTGCAAATTTAGCAAAATTTTCTTCTTGAACGTCTCTTCGATTTGCTGTAGCATATCACATAGTTGCCTTACTTTTTAAGACGTCCTGTTATTCATCTTCAACCTGGTGAATGTTGATCGAGTAGTGCTATATGTATTGTGTTAAAGCATTGCCTCAATTGCATTGTTGGTGTTGAAGTTACGATAAATATTTGAATTACGATAAATAGTTGATGTTTCTGACCTTTTCTTTCAATTGATGGCATAGCAAGACTTTTGCTTATGAAATGATTTGATAGCAATAATTTGAAAAAATAAATTATGTACTCATACTTGCGGCCCCTTACCGCGCTAGGCCCCGTTCAACCACACGATCATAAAGCCGGCTCTGATTTTGAAATAAGATTTCTGTCAAACACTGTCATGCCACCTGTTGGGCAAATGCAGCATTATAAAAGGTTAAACTTATGCGTTTTATTCACTAATAGGTTTAACCAAAGCGAATAAAACGCGGCTACTAATTGTAAGATAGGTAAGAAGTCATGCAATGTGGACCTCGTCTTTGTTGCTTAATATTGTATGAAAGAAAATTGCGAGGGGCAGAGTGTTTTATTCGCTTTGGTTAAACCTAAAAGTGAATAAAACGCATAAGTTTAACCTTTTATAATTCTGCATTTGACCGATAGGTGGCATGACAGTGTTTGACAGAAATTCTATTTTAAAATCAGAGCCGCCTTTATGGTCGTGTGGTTGAATGGGGCCTAGCACGGTAAGGGGTCTCAGGTATCAGTACATAATTTTTTTTTCCAAATTCTTGCTATCGAATGATTTCAAAGTGTTTTTACAGTGTCACAGACGCTAATACCAAAGTTTTCTTTTCGTTTCTGTTGTTTCATCATTGTTTTTATTTTTATAATGTTTTTCTATTTGGGTCTAGCACTGACTAGCGCTTCTTCAAAGTTCCAGCAAAGTTGCCATATATTTTTGATTTTGATTTTAGGTTTGTGTCTATGATGCTTCCAACTTTAGCAAAGACAAAAAAAGTTTAATCAATTGAACTAGAAATTGAGCTGGCTTACACATTTGTATGAGATTCTGGTTTAACCAAAGCGAATAAAACACGGCTATTGTTATAACATGTAGCAGTCTCTTCTTCCGAATCTATCTATAACAAAATAGTTTCCTGAGTCTGAAATATCTTCAGCGCCTTCATTGTCAATGTTACGACCATAGCTGGGCATCGTTAATCAAATAGTTAACTTCGTTAATCGTTAATCCGTTACTAAAAAAGTTAACTTCGTTAAACGTTAATGCGCTACATTTCGGAAGAATTAACGCAAGTTAACGTTAATCGTTAATCCGTTAACACGTGATAAAAATTGCATTTTTTATATCGTTGCGTTATTGATCTTATAAAAACTGTTGCTTTGGGTTCTAGAAGTTAACAGGTTAGGAACAAAAAAAAAAGACGAGCATAATTGGAGTGTGTAATTTAGTCCTCTGGCTTAATGTGGATACAGGAGCGTACCTAGGGCAGGGCGGTCCGCCTGTATATCTTATTTTGCTAGGGTTTTTGTTTAACTAATAGTGAGGACCTTTTTTTACTAAATTATAAAGAAGTGGAAGGTATGTATGATGATTTTGTAATTCAGTGTGAAATATCTCATTTTGCTACCGTTTTTGGAGACATTTTTTTCTTGAAATTAGAAAGAAGAAATGAGTATGTAGGGCAAGTGAACTATTCGTCCCGGTCGCCAAAAATATGCACGGTACGCCACTGTGTGGACTTTCCCCTTCATGAGCATTAATATATTGAAGTTCTTGTCTGAAACCGAGTCTCGTTTCGGCGTTAATATATCTTTGCCCGTGTAAACAGATTTTCAACTGCAGCGCTTGAGGGTATAGCAGTATTATATTTAATAAACAGCTTTATGAATATCTGTTCCCTAAAGAATGCCGCATCGTTGAACATGCCACATTTTGACGAAATTTTGAGCTTTATTCTTTAAAGATTTGTGGGTGTTAGGTGTTTCTTTAGACTGAGTGAAAGAATTAAAAAAGTCTTCCTCATCATTGTCGTTGTTGCCTCCGCCACTTAACTTATCTCTGTTCTGCGAACTTTTGGCAGCTTCTTGTCGTAAAACCTCTTTTTCCTTTTTTTATGCATTTTTTTATTGTATCCACTCGACTACTGTCATACTTACTTATCCATATCAACCGGAACGTATTTGTTGTTAGAACGTGTTTTTCGTGGTGCGGCGCTGAGTGTGTATCTTTTTGGTAAATAGTAGGTACTGGATTAACGATTAACGGACTTGGGGAAACTTACCGGAAGTTAACGAGTCCGTTAACACTTTTTAAAGTTAACTTAAAAGTTAATCCGTGAGTCGAAATGTTAGCTTCGTTAATTAACGATTAACGGATTAACGAGTTAATGCCCAGCTATGGTTACGACCATGATCAAATCCTTCCAATATTTATTGTATGAGTGAGCTTTTTTATATATTTTACATGAAAATAGGCCCGTTCTCAGTTTTTTTTTTGCTCCGGGCCCCACAAAGTCTTATTGCGGCGAATAGCCTAAAAGTTCGTTTAACTTGGCAGTCAATCGCAACTGTGCGACGTAATGACGCGCCATAGATGTTTGGCGACAAAGCCATTATGTTTCTTGTATTATGTGCCATTGTTCCATCCTGTTAGAGTCATAGTTGTAGATTGGAAGTGGAATTGAAGACCAAAACTGAATGTCAATAGCTTTTCTAAATCTAGCGGTCGGAATTTTTTTTCCAAAACTTTTAATTTTAGCTGTCAAAGTTTTGATAATTTGACGGATTTCTCTTTTTTGTATGATCCTGAAATAAGCTCGAAATTTCAACTCCGTTTCCGAAGCAAATCCGAAAATGAATCAGCACAGGCCTTAATACTATTCTATAATTCGGTTAGAAGCGTTGGGCCTGCAAAAATTTCTTTAGCTATTGCGATACTGGGCTTATTGTTTGATGCTTTGCTAGTTCGCTCCGTTATTTATTTTATAACTTTCTATCATTTGGTGCCTGTCTCCCAACAGCTTCCGCCAAGGTGCTGATCGACGGGTCTACGCAGTGTTTTTCTCTAGCGTGTGGGTTAAGCTGCGTTTTCATGTTATCTTTCTTGATCTTCTACTATCCCATATCACAGAGGATATCATATGCTATAAAAATGGCACATATATGTCAACTCACTCTCGCATTCTCTAAGCGCATTTGGTTCTGCTCTCATGCTTTTTCTTTCTTACAAAAATTTGATATTAGAAGATCAAGAAAGATAACATGAAAATACGGCATAATCTATTGCCAAAATTTTTTATATAATCACAGTTAACGTAGATGATCGGTAGCCAAATGAAGTGTCATCGAATCTTCACCGCACCTCAAGCAGGAATTTACAAAGTTTTCATCAGTACGCTTGTGAGAGACCATTCTCTACAATGTGACTTTATTTAAAAAAAGTGATGTGTAGAAGTTAATTGGAATAGTTAGACAACACAAATGACTTTTCAAAAAAACTTTATTTCATCACTGCAATATTTTTTTTGTTTTACTATGTAGTTAAATTAATAAAAAATAATGAACACCATACATACATGATACCTTTTCAAATTTTCCCAAGCAATCTATTTGTAATGAGATACATACTTAATAGTACCAGTACTTCCCTAAGGCAAAGAAGTTACAAAAATAATAATCATATCCTAAGCTGTTGGAGAATGTTAACAACATTTAGTAACCTCTCAAATTACATGGTTTATTATTAATTTCTATGTATGTATATATCTGTATCAAAGCAGAAGTGCAAAAGTATGCAATTTAAATTAGTTTCCACAAAATGGATAAATGAATGAATGAACGAATGATTGAGTGCATGAATAACATTGGCAATTAGAGTAAATCAAATTGCACGTTTGTTGTATTGTATGCTACCAAAGGATTGGTTTATAATTTAACAACACTAACACCAACAACAACAATAGCAACAACAACAACGATATCAACAACAACAATAATAAATAACAATATTATAACGAAATGATTGCTGGAAATGCACACGTGATGTTATTAAAATGAAATGTTCAACAATCTTTCATTTCTCACTCTCTTACACGCTCCACATTCTCATTTTACTTACACTCACTTACTGCTGACAAGCTGCTTGTATGGTATCTGTCTCCTATGGCCATAACATATTATTATTTTTGTTGCTATTGCTATTCTTGTTGTAATTTCGATAGAGAATTTGCAATGCAGTGTGGACAACAAATGGTTTAACAATTGAATTTTAGATTATGTTAAACACACACACACACGCAGAGCTAATAAGCTACCCAGTAGGAAATTCTATGGTGATTCTAACAAAGTTTGTGAAAGAAATTAATTAAAAATAAAAAAAAAGTTAAAATATTGCTGCTAATGTAGATCAATTGGTAAAACATAAAAAAAAGGAAAATCAAATTTCCGCATGAATGTCATGAAAACACTAATCAAAAGAAGCACTGCTTGCCGCACAATAGGTCCAAAGTCGGAAAATGTGCGATAAATTCACGAAATTTCTTCTGAAAGCATTTCAGTGACATATTTTGTACTGTTTTTTCAAAGATACAAAATATTTCAATTTCAAAAAAACAAAACTCGATAAATCCTTTAACTTTTTACCCTAGGAAATAAAAATGGTCTTTATTGGTTGAACATACTTCTACTAATAAATAATCAAAAAAATGTTTGATTATATTTATTAATTAAAGCAAAACATTCTTTTGTAATTATAAAAAAATCCTCATAGCAGTCATCACGTTTCATCATAATTTTCATCATCATTCATATAACCTAGTTCGTTAACGTCACTTTCAGACAAATTTGCTACGTTTGCAGTTATATATATGAATAAATCTACACTCAGAGAAAAATGGCATTGCAAATTTGAAAGTTTTATTTTTGATTTAAACTCGCAAATTTTTAAGTTGAAAACAGTAAAGATAACTCTTTTTCTCTTTATTTTTAACACAAGAAATTTTAACTTTATTCTGAATTTCAAAATTATTAAAAATAAAATTTTTAACTTTACTTCAATCGTGAAAAATTTAAAGTTTGAAGTTGCTAAGCATTTAAAACTATTTTTATTTTACTTTAAAAACTTTGTTTCTTTGAATCGTATATGAAAACAATGTGGATTCTTTTTGAATCAAAATCAAACATTTTTCTATTTAACTTAAACATTTTTAGACTTGGTGCTAAATCATAAGCATTTATGGTTGAATCAAACATAAAATCATTGATTTTATTACCTCTTAGTGTAAGGTAAACGCAGGTGAATATTGATTTTTTTTTTAAGGCGGTTTTCTCTAACTTGAAATTTTTGATTCAAAAGTTTTGAAGTTCATCAAAATTGGTCGAGCGTTTTAAAAATATTTTTTCTTTTGCTGGTCATCAAGATTGTTCTATGTGCAAGCCAACTTTACATAAATAATCTATCAGACAGCCACTGTGGGAAAAATACAAGCTGGAAGAAGTATATTCGGCTCAGTAGCCTCAACTGCGAATAATTAAATTTGAGCTAAGTATTCCTTATGTTTGAGAACAAAAATTTATTCTGATTGCAGTAAGAATAAATTATGTAAAGTAGGCAACGTTTTTTAAATTTTTTTGAAATCGAGTTCGTTTCCAAGTCTTCAAAATTCTAAAATCGAGTTCGTTTCCCAAGTGTTCAAAATTCCAAAATCAAGCTCGTTTTCCAAGTCTTCAAAATTCCAAAATCGAGTTCGTTTCCCAAGTCTCCAAAGAACATTCAAATTTTACTATCGTATTTTATACTTTATACTTTTATCCTCAGCCGCACAACGTGCCATAAGAATTTTTCACTTCAAAAATTGCTAGAAAAACTTGTCGATCAAAACTTTGAACAGAGCAACGGAAAACCTAAAACTTTATGAAAACGAATAGTATAAAATGATCTGTCGAAATCGCAACAAACTACCACCACATGAAATAACGTGCCAGTAATCGAAATAGCCTTGGCAATTTCGTTCAGATTCTAAATTTCCAATGCACTATGGGAAATTTACCACTTTCTCTGGCGTAAATTCAAAACAAGTAAAAAACAGCATAATTTGAATGTTAGAAAAATGTACAAAAAAAAAAAATTACACATTGCCACTCCTACTCATCATTCAAATTTAGTAGTAAGGGCATAAGTTTACTTTGGGAGCTCATCTGCTTTTTTATTGAGCTATGTATGATACTGTATCATAAAAAAATTTGCTATAGTTTGCGAGATATGACAATTTTTCTAAACCTTTGACTTAACTTTTTATTTGAAAATTCGTAATTTTTTCAAAAAAGTATATTAGTATTAACATACATTTTCTTAATACATTAAAGAGGGGGAAGGGTCTGAGTGCTACATTTTAAGCATAAAGTTAAGAATGTTTTTTAGTGATGTAATTATAATAATTTATTTTTTTTTAAAAACATATAAAAGCAAAATACTTAAAGGGTATTCTGTGAAAATTTCATGAAAAAATATTGCGAAATAAGCCATTGACAGCAAATTTCCGCGAACGCTTCAAAAAAAAAAAAAAAAAAATGGTGGCTTGCAGTGGACATCATAACTCATCATTGGATTATTTCAAATCAAAAAAATTTGGTTAGATTATAAGTTTTTAAAAGTAGTGACGTCAAGTTTTTTTTTATTTGACGATTTTTTAGATTTTGGCATAAAAATAATTTTTTTTAAAAATTATTACAAAAATCAATATATTTGTTATTGTAAAACTAATTATAATGCAAAAAAAAAAAATATCTCGACGTCACTACCTGATATTTTATGTATTAAAAGAGTGTGCCAAATTTCAAGAGAATCGGTCAATTAGTTTTTGAGTTACAGTGTCCACCGACTTTGAAAATTTATTTTCGAGAAAAACGCATTTAAAGTTTTAACTTTTGAATCATCAAATCTGGGGCCACAAGGTATCTCCGTCAGTTTTGGTCCAATCGACCTAAAATTTTAACAGGATACTCTCGAATAGTTGTACTATTAAATAAAAATATGAAAAAAACAATTTTCAGACCCTACCCCCCCTTAAGAAAGCACTTCTTATATATTAAAATGATGTGTTATTCAATGTTGGTTTTTGCAAAACCACTAGAACTATTTGTTTGCGTTGGAATTTTTCACAAACATCAAATTCTAAGAAGATTTATGTTTTAGTTGCATTAGGCGCCCACATAAAAAACAATAACATCCTATGTACGCAAGCCTTCGCAAGCAATTCTATCAAACTTTATTAATGTTATGGTTTTAAATTTTCTATTTTTGGACTTTTAAATCTCCACATTTGTTAATTAAAAAAAAAATTTTTTTCATTTCTCATATACAGATATATTTATTTGCCATCAGTATTATTACACATTTTTTGATTTTTTTCTATTTTTAAATGCAAACATTTATTTTCCAATATCACTTAAATATAGTGATATTAAAAACAAGGCTAAGCTGAAACCAATTAAATAATGTCTGATAGTGTATCCTTAGGATATCAGTAGATGCAGTAACGTTTTTTTGGGGTAAATAAATATGAAAACCAAAAACCAGTAAAAATTAACCCTCAGAAGTGTTGAATGTTTTTAATCGTAAACTTTGAAAGAATTCCATAGAAAAATATTACAGGCACTGGGATAAGAAACATGATTATTTCTGTTTATGATGAAAATTATTATCTACAGCATTTCATTTTGGTTTTGTTCGGTAGATATTTTTAGGCCAATTAGCATTTAAATATGATGTGGACATATGAGAAGCACAACTTACCTGAATAGTCGAGGGATACGGAGATACGTATTCCCACAAGGAATAATAAAATATTATCGAAACGCGTGATGTTGGTGAGTAACTGAAATGATGACTTCAAGAAATCATGGAAACTTCAAGTGAATTTAAAGTAGAAATTTTAATGAATTTAGCTAGTTTTCATAATCTGTACGCTTTGAGTTGCAATGTTGCATCGAGCATAAATGCATACCATAAATGTCAGCAATATTGCTAAATTTAATGAACTTTCTAACATTCAATTCCTTAGGCAGATATAAATAAATTTTATGATATTTTAATTTCCATTCCTCAAGATCAATGTATAAAATTTGTACTTCAAAAACTGGAACATAGAACTTTAATTAAAAGATTGGAAAATGATCGAAAAACGAGTAAAATTCTGCTCTGTGCGTCGGGGATTAAAACCAAAGTGTAGTATTACACAGAAAAATCTTTAAAACATTTTTTAATATTTTACCTTTAGTTGCTCTACAGTTAAAAGAGCTGTTACAGCACTTCAACAGTTAAAAAAGCTTTTACAGCACTTCTATAGTTAAAAGAGCTGTAGAAGCGCTGTAACTGTGCTGTAAAAGTTTTCTCTGCAAAAAATGATACGTGGGCTGTTACATTTTGACTAAGTTACACACTTACACTTCAACGGCCATCTGTAACTTTTCCAAATGTCGCTAACTTTACTAATTTTAAACATTTATTGCTGCTGAATTATGATAACATAATGTAATATTTTAGGCCAAAAAACCCAATTTCCTCAGTTTTAAGAATTGTAAAATTGAAATTCAAATTGAATAAAGATCTAAGGATACTTTTTTTAACATATTTTTATTCATTTTAGGCAGATGATAGTTTTACAATTCCCTTAGCAAAGAAATTGATTGAATATAACTGTAGCACAATATTTAATTTTTGAAAAATATCATATTTCACACACAAATAATTCTTTTTGCTCTTAAGTGAATCCATTCTCAGTGTATGAATATATCGCTTAGTTAATTTTTCCAGTACAATAGAATTTTTTTTTAAATTTTAAACCTTTTTCTAATTGGGTAAAAAGACACGCACACTTACCAATTGTGTACACATACATAAGCACAAATATCGAATTAAATAACTTTGAACAGACATGAAGTGATACGTTGATAGATAAACTGAATTTCATATAAACATTTCATCAAATGCGTTCATTGCCTGAGTAGTTATTTTGTTCTTGTTAGTGTTGTTGCTGTTGTTGTTGTTACTATACACAAAAGGATATTCGAAATATTTGCACTGACAATGAGTCGGAATTTCATTTAAAATTCTTCAAAAAGTATTAATTTTCAGTTGAAGTGAAATTGAAATTTAAAATATTAAATTGTACATTGTCACGTGACAATTGCGTAGTGCGGTTACCACGATAAATGTTGTTATTATTATTTATGTATATGGCATATCCTTGCTAGTATTATTGTCGCTGTTGTCATTGCTATTTTGTGGTATATATGTAAACATAAAAACATTTTAAAACGATGACAAACATTAAATAATAGAGCACTATAAAATGATTTTATATAAAAAAAAAAAACAGAAAAAAATCACACTGTCAAAGTTGAGACCACTTAATTTGCCTGAGCAGATAATGATGTTGACGATGACACCACACAATTAACTGATCCTTTGAATTAAAATTTAATTGTGATAAAATAAATTTATTCTACTGTAAGGCTAAATAATAAACGGATTTTATAAAAATCGCAACAAATTTACACTAGAAAATTGTTGCAATTAAAAATATATGTAAGCGTCCTGTGAACATTTTAAAAGGATCCTTTTTTTTTTTGCTCGATGCGTGCTTGTATATCGGCTTGTCATGTCACACGCTTCACTAACAATAACGTGTCAAAAATGATTATCATTTAGTAAGCCAATTAAATTTAGTGAGTGGTGGCGTTTTAAACCAAATCAAGTAAACAATTTCATATGCATAACATTGTCGACTTTAATGCCAATTACTTAGCAGCACTGTGAAGCAAACAGCTTTATTTATGCATAAAAAATACTAAATTTATATTTTGTCATGTGTTTGTGTTTTATTTGCTCCACTGTTGCTTAGAAATTTTCTGCACAATTTGCAATGTTATCATAAATCATTACAGATAATTACCGCCTGACTCGTTTTAACCATATGGTGGCTTTTATTTCCTGCAAATAAGTGCGTATATGTATGAGTGGGCTTATGTGTGTAAAGTAGAGTTTATGGCACCAAAGGAATGCGTGTGCTTGTGTCTAAAGAAACCAGAATGCGGTGTCCTTGCCTGCATTGTATCGATTGCATTTGCAAGGAGGCGTTGAACAAGAAATAATTTACTATGATATGCACTTGTGCTGCTTTTTGTATTATGTGGTCTAATGGTTTTCAAATCGGGTTATATCTGTGAATCGATAAATCGATTTAAATTATGTAAAATTTTAGAAAATCTTGCAATTTGTTTATATTTAATTAAATTTTATTCAATTGCATTATAAATATTCAATAGTTATAATGATATAATATAATAACATCCTTTAGGATCTAAATTTTTTATCGAATCAAAAAACTGATGCAAAGGTCAGAGAAGCAAATAATTTTTACAGAAAATATTTTGCTATAGGTCGGAAAACCACACCATAAACATCTTTTTTTAGCAAAAAAGTGAAATATGTCCTTTATTGATAAAACAGTTTTTTGGTAAAATTTTATTCTCATGGCAGTAATTCTAAAATATTTACAGCATTTATTTTAAAAACTAATATTTAGGATGAAAAAAAAAAAAAACTGGTATCAATATTTTTTTGTTCTTCCCTTCGCTTCTATGTATGACCTCCATAAGTCGCTACGGCATGAAAGAGATCAAATTTTTCAAAAGATCTTGCGAAATGCCTTCGTACCAAACATTTTGAATTATTCTGTCTTACTCAGGGCTTCTGGCTTACTACCTACACTCTAGTTATGTCCTAAAAATTCTCAATGGGGTTCAGATCGGGACTATTGTCTGGCCACAATGAAGTTGAAATGCCAAGTTCATTTAAATAATTCTTTACCTGTAATAGAAGAAGAAGAAAAAAAGGATGAAAGTTGTGAATTATTATTAAGTACATAATAAGAATTTACAAAACACTAATGCTTATCAATTGCACTCGATGACAAGGCGCAGAATCATCTTGAAAAATCACGTTGTCTACTCGCGAAAAATGCTCTTCATTAGAAGGTTTCAAGCTTTCTTTCAGGATTTTTTTTTTATTTACCTGCTTTGATAGTTCCTTCAGTCAAGATCAGTTGTCCAACTTGGTAATAAGAAAAGTATCCCCAGACCATTCTACTTATCGGTTGCCTAAATCTTCTTTGGATGCACTCGTCGCTACAACGCTCTCCAGTTTTTAGGCGCACATACAGCATTCCATCGGAGCCGGATATGTTTAACTTTGATTCATCTGAGAAGATAACATTTTCCCAATCAGATGCAATCCACATTTTGTGCTGATTCGCCCACTCCAAGCGTTTCCGACGCATTTGAGTGGTCAGAGAAAGCTTTTCAGTGGGCGATGTGCAGATAAACAATTGTCGTAAAGCCTCCGTCGCACAGTTCTTGGAGAAATTTCTATTCCTCCACATTCGACAAACTTTTTTCTAATTTTTACAGTTATCTTGAAGCGATTTTTAAGACTAATCCTTTTTTAAAGTCGATCATCAGCTTATGTAGTCTTTTTTTTGCGGTCCTTACTCTTTCTTTCGACCCGGTTTCAGGTTTTTCAAAAATTCTGCTACTGAGGACTTACTAAAGCCTACTCTAGCAGAAATTTCCCATATAGATTATCTATCGCTTCGAAACGCCAAAATATCGCTTCGTTAATTTTTTAATAATTTGGCTTCATTTTCAACACAATAACACAAGAATGATTTAAAACTGACAGTAAAACTTCTATTTATATTAAGATATTGTCCTACCTCTAAAACAAAGCCCTACCTGCGCCATAGCTGTAAAGAAATGTCATACCTACAAAACAAAGGGGTTGACGGGGTCTTAAAATCCTTTTTTCAAAATTTTTTTGCTTGTCCAAATTTCACTGTTCCCCACTGTACATACGTATGTCAGACGTTTCAAGTTAACTGAAAAAACATACGAAATTTGCTCACAACATAGAAAGCGTTTTATGCAGAAGCGGGTATTCCATCTCCCATAGAAATTAAAACATAGAACAAATAATTTTTAAGAAATTGTTATTAAACTGGCGCAAGAATATTATATGATGCAAGTATCGTCTTAAAAAAATCAGCTGGATTGTACAGAAAAATAAATTAATGAAGACACTGAGTGATATGGGCAGCGATGAGTCTTTCGAACTACGGAAGGAAAGAACATTCTCACATAGTAAGAACTCTTTTTAGAACGTATACAATAAAAGAGCAACTACTGCAAGTGACATAACGTACGCTAGAGGCCTTAAAAAACCGATGACAGTTGGGAGGTTTCGTACCTCCAATATAATGAAACCTGGAAACGCTCCTGTTTATAAGTAAAATCAATTAGAAGTGAGCGCAAAACACGAATAAAGGGGCCGTCCATTAATTAAGTGTGTTGTTTTTTGGAAAATTCGGAGCCCCCCTCCTCTTGGTGAGATTTGGTGAGTTCTGACAGGACCCCCCCACTCCTCCCTTCCGTAAGGCTTTCCTTATAATTTTTAAAAGTAATCTGCTATAATAATGTATAGTCTCTGCATTAAAAAGTTGAAGTGAGATTTTTATTGACCCCACTCCCACTTGATGAGACTTGGTGAGATTTTTCCAGACCCCCTCCCTCTCTATTTTGACTCACGTAATTTATGGACAACCCCAAAGATAAAAATAACAAGATTAAAAAGTATGCAGATGTAGAGATAATAATTTATGGAAGAGATTGTAATATTAAGGTAAAGAGCAATTAATATGCAGCGATATAGAGGGATAGGATTATAAAGAGAATGAGAATTAAAGAAATTAAGAGAAGAAGAGATTACGAAAAACAAAAAGACATAAATTGACAGAGTGAAATAAGAGTATGTATAGTGCAATATTTTCGAAAATCTTCAATAAAGATAAAGACTCTATGTACAAAGTCGCAGATAATAGATAATGAAATATCAGTAATTTTTTGACCTTGCTAAGAGTAAATATATTTTGAAAGATTGAGATTTTCTTGATATTTTCGTGGAAAAAATTTTGTTTAAGAGATAAAGCTTTTCATATATTCTATCGACCATGCTTTGTGTACTTCATTAACTTTTTTCCAACTTATTAAATAAGAAATCATTTAAAAAATTTGGGTCTTAAAATTGCCAAAAATAAAATAAAAATAAATTCACCAAAATTTATAGAAAACAATAAGCCTCTTGCAATATGAATATCAGATTATGAAGTGTTTGTAAGTGATTTTGTGATCTTTATCATACATAACTTAAAGGTTTTTTGTCGAAACCCTGATTTTTTTGTAGGAGTTTTTCCTTTTGTTCGTGAAATATTTTTCAGCTAACCCATTCTTTTCGTTTTTAAGCTGATTTTTTTGATTCACTTTTGTAGAACTCTATTAATTTTTTGGGCACATTTCGGGGAAACGAAAATAAATAGTAATGCTGACAACAAGCAGTCCACAAAAAAACCATTGCGCTTCAGTACAACAAATGTCCAAAGTTACATCCTTCAGCTGAAAAAGCTCTAGACGTGCTGTCAGTACTCAGAATGTTATTTAGGGCAGCTCCACAAAAGAAAAAAATCTTTAAAGGCAGCATTGAAATACCAACCAAAAATATATAAATTCTTAAAGTAATGACATTAAATTAAAAGCATATTACAAAAAATATCATCTTGAAAGTAACGAAGCAATGTCCGCTAACCTAATAAGATCCGATTTTTGTCATTCCTTGGATAAATCCTTGACAAATAAATTCATGCATGAGTTAACATTCGCAATTGTAGCTCAAGCGCAACAAAGAACAGCAACACAAACAAAAGTATGAAAACATTTAACGCATTTTGTATTTTAAGTGAGTCAATGGGACGCACCTACCTCCCACCAGTCCAATTTCAACGTAATGCTCCAGAATTCAAAAGGAAGCTACTATTTAAAGAAGTAACCAAAACAAAAGCCAGTCAAGTGACGCACTAACATTCCCTGCCTGCTGGCGAAAGTGGCTAACGAATATGGCGAAAAATACCAACGCTTAAGCAAAACAATAGCATAGTGAGCGTTAGCATAAAGCATATGAGTGAGTGCTGGGGTTCAACTGCTATGGAAAACATAAAGAAAAAAAAAATCTAACAGCGCTTTGGACGTTGGAGTGGCAGGAGTGGGGGAGGACATTTAAAAAATAGCTAAAGGTGTTTTTCTTTTTCCTGCTGCTGCCTTTTGCTACTTCCTGCTATTTTGGTTTTTTCTTCTTTTGTTATGCCTTGGCTTTGCTTTACTTTCTTGGCGGCCTCACTAATGGCCGCACTTATTGCCCGTGTTTTTTGCGCCTATGGTTATGCAATGTTTTTTTTGAATCTTGTATGCTTTTGCTTCCGTGCGGTTAAAATTGTTGATTCGTTTGTTGTGGGAGGGCTGAAAAAACAGCAGTTGTAGGATGGAAAATAGGAAGGATGTTAGGAAATGTTCGAGTAGGTTTGAGGGTCATGTTTTTTTTATTCTGCTGTTGTTGTTGCAGCCTTTTCAAATGGTTTACTTAAGAAAAGCATTTTTTAAATAAACAATACAAGAAAAATACGTTGAGAAAAAAATCTCAAAAGAAAACATTTAAGCATTAAGCAGTGGCTTAGCTTTGGGTAAAAAAGGTGGTAAGGGTGTGTGAGCACTATATAGTAGGCAGGGTATGTAAATACTTACAGTCATGCAGAGTGTGCTGTGACGGTTATACGACATTTTGAGGGTCGTTTACTGAAATAAAAACAGATTTTTCAGTTACATTTTGTAACTTTTTATTATTTCGATTTATGCTGGTGTAATTTTAAGGGCATTTAGAGATTTTTTTGTTGGTTTTTTTTTTTTTTTTGCAACAGGGAATTTATCAGTGTCTATTTTGTATGATTTTTTTGCAATTATGACTTTGTGTTAAACACCTGTAGCTAATGTTTGAAACTCAAATATGAGTGACAGAAATGAAACAGATATTTATGTGCCATTTGGATGGTGTTTATATTATTTTGTGACATGGATTATTTGTAAATATGGCAAAATTTTGTTTTTTCTAATAAAAAATTAAATTTAATAAAACATAGAAATGAAATGAATAATGTAAATTTTAAAAATACTCGAAATAATATGGTGCCTCTAATATTAATGCTTGGATTTTGCTGAAGCATTTTTTTAAAGCTTAGTGGTTAAAGAGCAAAACGAATTTGAACTAAGCGAATCTCAGTGCCTTGTAGCATGTCATTTGAGTTTTGTATTCATTCTTACAAGTTTCTTAGCTTATATTTTGGAGATTAAAATTTTAAACTTTTCACGGTTTTCGAAATTGAGGCATAAAAGTATTTGAAACTTTTGCGCTAGCTGCTAGCGAAGGAAAATAATTTTTTCATCAAAAAATAAACTTTTCGCTCGATAGTATGATGTTATTTTGAAGATGCTTTGCATAAAAGGTACGGGGAAAAGTAACACTTTTTATATCTTCTCATATTTAAATCCAGAGTTTTATTTTCAAAATTCAACGTATGAACTTTAAGTTTGAATTGCCATTACCAATGCTTATTATTAAACATCCGTTCCCACCCACTTTCCGGAATCCGTTTTCCGTAATGGACATTTTCCGGAACGACCAAGAACCCGAAATTTTTTTTTTTCTGGAAATAATAATTACTAACTTCTGCGTCATGAGTAAAATATTTTGTATTTGTATGAAATTTGTATAAATTTGAAATTTTCACAGAACTATGTTGTGTGCGATTGAGCGCAAAAATCGTATTTCATCCCCGTGATCTGCATACTCCACGTAATTTTGAACGAGTGATCTGATTCTACGTTGAAAGTTCAGCCATTTCTGTTTTAAGTCATCCGTTCTCTTTTATAATTATCATTCCGGAAAATGTACATTCCAAAAAATCGATTCCGGAAAAAGTATTCCGAAAAACCGTCGTTCCGGAAAAAAAATTTCAGGTTTTTGGTCGTTCTGGAAAATTTACATTCCAGAAAACAGTCGTTCCGGAAAATGTACATTCCGGAAAACCGATTCCTGAAAAAAAAATTTCTGGTTTTTGGTCGTTCCGGAAAATGTCCATTCCGGAAAAAGGATTCCGGAAAGTGTACGGTAATCTACACATCAAGCAGTTTATTTTTCTTTATTTAAGAAACATGTGTTTTTCTGCGACAATGTTTCAGTGCCAATGCCTATCCCCCCACTGCACCAACGACCTGTTTTGCCCAGACTTTTTATAAAGGGACTTTAATTAAATCAATCTCATTACTACAAAATGGGCGGAACAACGTCTACTGGGCCAGCTGGTCTAACTATAAAGTTACAAAGTTTAACCTTTTTCCATTAAAACCAATATATCTTTATTTGAAATTTATAAAAATCTACATAATTTCCAGTACGGCAGAGGAACTGCAAAATTTCAATTCACGTTATTCCGGAGAAAAAACAAGGCATCGATATAATTCAAAGTAGGTTTTAAAAGAAAATTATTCAACTTTTCAACTACATAGGTACTATATAGTTAGATATATTTAAAAAAATTTTATGGTCCGAAATCGACATATATTGTGTTCAGTAACTTTGAATTAGTTTAGTAAGTTATGATTTATTTTAACCCATATAGTACCAAAATATTTTTTTTTATAAAAAGTTCAGTAAATTGAGCGGAAAAAATGACGGAAAACAAGTTTGAAGTCGATCGGAAAGTGTACTTAGCCAAAATTTTTTTTGAATTTACTCAATGCTTGACCAAATCGGAAATTGTTATTTCTTTAAGATTTTGAATTTTTTAGCGCTTGGGCTTCTCAAACATTTTGACATCTTCAAAAATAAAAATTGCCAAATAGTTACCCTGGGAAGTGGCCATTGATTCGTATGCGCATCACCATAATTGAGTGCTATATATAGCTCACCTTAACATTTTGGATATATAATTTTTATTGTGGGGAATAACATTAGTCCTTTTGAATCTATTCTGCGTAGGTTTTGCCCATATTTGATCAATTTTAATATTTTTAATTAATTTTAAAAAAGTATCCAAAACAACTGTTTTTTAAACTTCCACTTAATCCTAAAAAGTAGGCGTGGCACGAGAAATTAAATTTTTAATGAAAAGCCAATTAAACTTTAATATAAAAAAATAAACTTTCGAATTTTTTGTTATATTATAATGAAAAAAATTTCCAAACATGAGGAATTTTCAAAGGTACGATCTGGGCTTGGGAGGAAAATGCTACAGACCAAGTGCAATCGATACTTTTATCAATGTTAAAACATTAAATTTAGCATTGATTTCAATTTGAAATTAAATTTCCGCCGGAGTTTTGGATTTTTTTTGGCCAACACATTTAGAACTAAATGCCGATTTTATATTTCTAAGAATATTTTGGTTTAACTGAATTATGTTCAAGCTGTTGGTGAGATAAAAATATTTTTTTTTTGTTCTTGAAGACTAAGTGGGGCTAAACAGAGCTCACCAAAGCAAACTAGATAAACAAAAAAAAAAGAATCTATTTTGGCAAATTTTATGTCAGTTCATGACGAAAAAGCCAGTGGAGATAGCAAACGGAAGTTAATCACACCTGACCTCAGGCTAATCAACATCGGAAATTCAATTTGATTTTGTCATATCTAGATAAACGCGTAAAAATTCAATACTCAATTAAAGTTGTTCCATAAATATCAAGATAAAAGATGTTAAAAATTCCTTAATTGTAAAATTAAACTTTATTAGAAAAAGAAAGAACAAAAATAAATGAAAAAATGAGACATCGATCTGGATAATGTTAAGACATTTGTTGCTTTTCGCTGGAACAATTTACAAGCTTACGGTAATTTGTTTCTAATAAGCTTTACTTTGATACATCAATGTACATAAACACGAAAATCAAATAAAAATAAACAACTTCTGTATAAAAGCTTTAATCTGATAAAAAGAAAAACATTTTATTTTTGTTTTTTCTTCTTCCTATGTTTTCAGCTGAAATTTCCACACAATTCGAATTTAACAAAGTGCGAACTTGGCAAATTTTTATGGTAAGTAAAATTAATCTCAATTAAGACAAAATAATAAAAATGGCGTAGGTTGCAAACACATGCATATGTACATACATTCGTTGAATAGCAATGATACATATGTACATGCGAATGTGTGTGCGTTTGCGTGTGTTGCTACTTTACGCAAATACCTCTACAATTGAGGCTCATTACAATGCATTGGAAAACCCGCTTATCTAAAATTAGTACAAACAGCAATGTTACCGCAAAATACTCGAATTCAAATACCTTTACAATTGTAGCTACACATGTGTGCGTGTGTGTGTACAAAGGAAATGCATACATACATATGTATTTGGCATGGAAACAACAATATTATGGCAGATGACAAACACAAACAGCCTGACAAAAATGAAAAAAAAAAAAAAAAAATAAAAAAAACATAAAATTACTACACAAAAGAAAAATAAATATGTAGGCATAAAAAAATCCCGAAATAGGGCGAAAAATCTGCAGCATATTACAAACATTAAATCTCCAAATAATTGGCGCACAATTTGATGATACAAAAGAATAAAGGACAACGACGAAAATACAGCAAAATAAAAAAGCAGAAAAATAAAATAATAAACATAAAAAAGAGAAAAAATAACGAAAAAATATAAAAAAATATTTGTGCGATAACGAAGACAGGATATAATGCAATATAATAATATAATACATACAAATAAGGTATTACATACATATATGTATGGATTTATAATAAGGAACTGCGAGTAATTCCATCAAAAACTTAGATTTATAACTTAAATGGTATCCAGTAAGTGACATTATTGTCAGTCCTGTACTCGAAATTCCTTGATTAGATTCAGGGAACCTGACACTTGGTTTCCAAAGCAATATGAACATTGCTCTATATACGACACCTTGCAAATCGAACTTTCAAATTCTCCAACTGACTACATCTGTCCCACAATCAGATTTGAGAAAAATCTTCAAGTGAAGTATTTCGAAGAAAGTTCAGTGGAAAGAAGGCGCCCTTAATTTAAATTTTGAAATGATATTTTCACCGATGAGCCTTAACCAGAGCCAGATTTCGATGTACTAGGATGTACCTCCTACAAAACCTTTGTTGTTTCGATTTTTAATCTTTTTTAAAAAAATATACCGATCGATATTCCGGAGTGTTAACAATTCGATATCTGTAACCTAAGACACATGGGTAGAGTACATATCTTACGTGCCATGTATAAAGTGCCAGTTTTGTATAGAATAGTCCCTAATAAAAAAAAATTAGTTAGAAATGGAAAGTGGAATCAAAAGAACACTTATCATAAAAACCTAAGTAAAAAAAATGGTGCCAAAGTTTGGCCATCAAGATCTGTTTTTTTTGTCTTGAATATTTTAACGTTATGCCCATGCCGTGCTTTGATTTTCATTTTCTTTTGTATTTGCAACGGCATACGAGGTAATGAATAAATAGTTTGTGTTGCATATAAATTTATGAAATAAAACTGACGCTTCAGTTGGTGAAAAAATCTGCCGAATTGCAGCAATACAGAAACATAAAGCATGCGATAGCAATCGCAAAAAAAGTCAGCATGAGCCAGCACAAAAACATCAATAGCAAAAAGCAGCCCAGTTAATTTATATTTTTTCAAGAATTTTAAGTTTTAAAATTAAAGCTCAACCTCAATTTGCTGAACTTTGTTATTTATTTCAATAACTTTGCTATTGAGCAAAATGAGCTCAGTGTCAATTTGTGCTGAAAGCCTGTTCTCAAGGAAGGTAAGCTCAACCGATTATTTATTAAATTGCTCCTCATTTCAAATGGGAGAGAAATGTTTTTGTATGCTCCTCATCACCTTGAACAACAAATAGTTTTTCCGCTTTATCATACGATTTTTGACTAACAGATGGCTTGTCCAATTTATCTAACAGTTTTTGACGGTGAGACAAAGTATCTCTGAGCTTTAAGGCTTCCGGCAATGGCATCTGATTTAACCAAGATGACAAACAAATTCAACAATGGCTGCTTATAAGATAATTTATTACTTATTATGTGGTCTAATTTTACTTTTAACTAAGCCACAGTGATCATTAACACAACAGCTTCCGGCTCTGGTTTGACAGCAACTTCTAAATTATTTGGTGGCGCTTTATAAACTTAGCAAGCACAGCAAGTTTGAAGAGTAATAATTGCCGGACTAACTAATAGGT
Source organism: Tricholauxania praeusta (assembly GCA_949775025.1). NCBI lineage: Eukaryota > Metazoa > Arthropoda > Insecta > Diptera > Lauxaniidae > Tricholauxania > Tricholauxania praeusta. Next base: position 51,349,904 of record OX459029.1, read on the forward strand.
GCCGCACTTGTTCCAGTGAACAGCTGATTTTGACATAAACTTTATAGTGCGACATAAAAGAAAGAAAAAACTTTGCTGCTGAATTATTTGTTATTTTCTTAATTCAAATCAACAATGTATAATGTTTGTGAAGTGTAGCAAGCGCAATCCAGCAATTCATCTATGGCAAAAGGCTGTTTTGGTGTTCCCGGTAAGTAGGTTAGATTCTCCACTATGGCCGTGGGAACTCCACAATCACGCAGTTTTTCAAGGTAAAAAAGAACCAATCTAAAATAATGCAATAGCCTTGCTATATAGTGGACCACTCCAAACTCCTCAGCTACAGGCACTGGTTATGAAGAACCCCCGCTTGGTCCTTACTCTAATTTACTACCTTAATCGTTTTAATTAAGCTATTTATCAGGAATTAAAAATTATCACATCTATTCGTTCAATTTATTCGTTTATTTCTTGCGTACGATGACAAGTTTATGTGCTAAAAGTGATTCTTTGGGAATGCATCGGTTGTGAGTTTTGGGATTTTATCGGTTCAAATGCGACAATTTTGCTTATGAACGAAAATTCGCCTCGTCCCCGAAGATGATATCCTTGGAAAAATTATCAGAAAGTTGTATTTGCTCGTGCATATAATCAAATCTTCAATTAAAATTCGATATAATGTGATTCTTGAGAGGTTTATTTTCTGCGTACGATATTTTTGGCTAAACGGCTTTTGCGACACGCTCTGATGATTTCACATCTGTAAGCAATTTAATTTCTTGCAATTTGTGCATCATTTTCAAAATTGTAAGCTCAGTTGATACGCTATAAGAATTTTCTTTTCGAACGTCCTTTTTCATAACAGGCTTCGATAATTTTAATACGTTGTGCTATTCAGTATTTATATTCAGAAAAAAAACAATGATTTTATGTTTGATTGAACCATAAATGCTTGTAATTTAGCACAAAAGCCGAAAATATTTAAACTTTAGAAAAGTATTTTTGATTTGGATTCAAAATGAATCCACTTTGACTTTAAGTGATTTCATATATGATTCAAAGTGACAAATTGTTTAATGATAAATTTCAAATACTTTGCAACTTCAAAATTCAACTAGAAGCTTTTTATGAATGAAGTAAAGTTTAATAATGCTATTTTCAATACTTTTCAAATTCAAAATGAATTAAAAGTTTTTAGTGAGAATGAAGTTTATTTTTACTATTTTCAACTTTAAATCAAAAATATAATTTTCAAATTTGCAATGTCGTTTTGTGCTGAGTGTATGTATCCATGCCTAAAATTATTAATGATTGTAGATGGAAGATGTCTATACTGAAATTTTTTTTTTGACATTTAGATTTTATTCACCTCACTCATTGTAAATTACCTATTTACCCACCCTTTCCTTATAATTATTCCTTATAATTCATGCGTGAGTCGCTTTGTTGAGTTTCTAACCCCGGACAGTTTCTTCCGAACAATTTATCGTGCGCAATCAAACCTTTTGCCTAAGTCATTACAATATGACTCCTTTCACAATTAAAAACGTTTACTGGGATAAAATCAACGATGTTCAACAAAAACAAATACAATTGTAAAAACATATACACATAAAGTGATCATTTGCATACCAACGCAAAGCGGCAAACACTAGAAAAATTAAAAAAACAATAATGCTCATTGTTAAAAATGGAATTTTTTTACATTATTGGAATGTTTTATTAAAATTGTGTTTTTTATTGTGTTTTTGTATCAAAACTATGTTTAATGCAGAAGATGAGGAAGGTGACTATTCAAAGTCAAAGTCAATTTGGTTGAAATTTTAGTATGATATTAAGTATGTACTCAGATCTATTTCAACAAACCTTTCATGGGACCAATAAGTACTGGAGTTTAAGTGAACTCTTTATCTAAGGTGTAGAGCCTTAGTGCCACTAAATTAAAGGTATTGCTTTGGTGGCTATTTGAAAGTAATGTTCGTTAGGACTTTAGTTGAAGATGCTTCATAGAACAAAACAAAATTTAAGTCAAATTTAAACTTTTATAAGATTCCGAAATAAATTTATATTTGAATTATATTGAATATTTTTACACACACGAAATTATTTTCAACATAAAACGTTTGAAAACTTTAGGAAACAATCAGTTGGGCTACGGCTAGTGAACATGCAATGCAAATTGGGTACATGCATATGCACAGTAGTTTATCTAACAGTTTCAAGTATAAAAAATAAAAAACAATGAAATTTATCACACAGAACAAATTAGAATTTTCAAAAAAAGACACGAAACGCAGAATGCAAGTGTTATGGTAATGTAAATGTAAAAGTTAGAACAATATGAACAAAAACGGATACAATTGCAAAATAACAGTTAACAATAAAAGTTAGAAGTTGCAATCTGACTGGAGAAAGATAGAAACTAAAGCGACAAACTCAAGAATGAGCAACTAAAGTGAGGACAGTAAAACAATTGCACGAAACTAAAAGTTTTCTTATGGATGCTAAGTTACAATTGCAGCACAATATTCTTGCAAATCTACGAAACATTCAAAAACAGTGAACTGTCAAAATATGAAATAACATCGACAGAAGTTAATACTTCGAGCATGGTTTATATTTTTTTGGACGCAAACTTCCCCGATCTGCTTGAATTTTAAAGGGTCACACTTTAAGATCAAAATATGAAATTAGTTTTTGTGAGAAAAATTAATACGCAGTGTAATACTTACTCTCCCGAATATAGCAAACAAACCTTGATGAACTGTAATTTTTTTCGGCCTAATTGATTAAGAAAATGTTCTCTTTTGGAACTACTTATACCATGTTACGCTGTGGCAAAAACAGTGTTGAGTAGTGTTATATTAAATATGGAATCCAACAAATTATATTCAACGAAAAAAACAATTTCTAGCGAATATGACTGCAGACGAAATACTAAATGGCTAACAATTTTTCTGATCTTTTTCCTAATTTAAAAAAAAAATATTTACATAAAGTTTTTGCTGAAGGTTCATGCAATTTTTTTGATGTATTATATAAAAGAGTTTAATGACAAAACCTTAGTGATTTTCTTAAAGCTTTAGTCTTATGAAAGAAAAGATTCGAGATTATAGAGGTTCCGTATTGATTAATAAAATTCACCAGCCGAAGGTGACAAGACATATCAATGAAACCTGAGGAACTTAATTTGCATTTGTTTGACGATCTGACTTAAAATAACAAAAATATAATGAAAATTTGATTTTAGCCATTTAAATACGATGATTTGAAAACATGTTTTGTGTAGTACGGAAACACTCAACAAATAAAAAAATAAACTCTATAAATAAAAAAGATTATTTAGTCTTGAAATTAAGAGCGATTTAGACCCAAGTGTACCTGCTTGATCTGCCACGATATTTACCAATTTAACATATCTAAAACCACTACTGAGAAATACAAAGAAAATTTTAATTTTGATAAAAATTCCCCTTTCAAACTTCCTAATAATTTGATGACACACTGCACCCTATTAATGAAAGCACAAAAGCGCACGTACGTGCAATTACAAGCGACAGCTCTGCACGTATGTGTGGAAAAATGCCCAGTGTTACTGTTCGTTGGTTTGGTCAACAAATGAAATCTCAAGAATTACTGCTGTTAGAGACAAAAAAGAAGGAAAAAGAAAGCGAAGAACCTACACAAGATGTTGACTATAGATAACACATGCATGTACAAGGCAAATACATACATACAAATAAATAAAGCAACTAACTACATGATACAATATTGCTTGTAATTTGTTTTCTCTTTTTGTTGTTGTAGTTGTTGTTGTTGTTGTAATTTGTGGCGTATTGCACGTTTCAGCAGCAGTATCTGTCTTAAGCCTGCGTAATAAAAGTACAACCGAGATGGTGTTGATGAAAGTATGTTTCAACAACAACAACAACAGTAGCAGCAGCATTAATAGCAACAAAAATAGAAGCAACAGAAAAATTGCTAACTACTAAAAAAGCAACAACAACAAAAAGCTACAACAATAACAATATTTCAACAGATGAAACAAGCAAACAAAAATCACTAAAATAAGAAAAAGCAGAAGAAGAAGAAGAAGCTGAAACGCTTAATCCAAAATCTAGCGATAAAAATTGTTTTGTATTCTGAACGCCGGACGACGCTAAAAATGATTGCGAAACGCCGTGCAAAATTACAAGAGCAGCAATAGCAATAGCAGTAACAACAGCAATATGTAGTTGCTACAGTAACCCGGTAGAAAAATGTTTTGTTTCTCAGTGTTATTTTGATTGATCGAATCAAATATATAATATTGGCCTTCGAAAGTGTCCAATATCAAACCAAATTTCATGTAAAAATCAAAAATTTTTTTTATATTTATTTTCTCAAACAGATATTTGAAAACAAATTTCTTAGAAAAGTCCCCACAAAATCAGAAAAAAAGAGCTAAATGTCCATCTTGGTCCACTATTATTCTTTTGCTTGTCACAAAAAATATTCAAAAACCCAAAAAAAATTTTGATTCCAAAAATTGGCTTTAAAGATATTCAAAAAAAAAAAAAAAAAAACTTTTTATAAACATAAACTTGGCCCCCACAAAAATCATAAATAATAACACCACAGTAATTTAGTCGATTGTCCATGTTTGTCCAACCTTATTTTGTTGTTGATTTTTCATCAAAGGTTTATTTTTGTCCACCATTCTTTTTCGAAAATAAATGGTGGTTAATCGAATGCAGAATAATTTCAAATTTTTCCTTCTATTGAGGGTCAAGTTTACCTTTTTCCAGGACTTTTTTTCCAATGAAAAATAAAATCTGTTCAAATGAAAATCAACCCTACAGAAAAGGATATATGATAGAAAATCAAATACACAACTTGGATTTAATTTAAGAAAAAATGTCATCCACAAAACGGTGGGCCTTTTTCTATACGAAATAAGGCCACAATTTTTGTAAAAATTTTCCGTTACATTAATTCTGTGAGGGTTAATGAATGTGAAATTATTTACAAAAGTCTTCTCGTTACTTTTTTGATAAATTATTTTTTGGGAAAACTTTCCCTGATTTCAAAAAACTTGCATTTTGAATCCAATTTTTGACATTCTTGAATATAATCTAAATATTGAATTGCTTCCTTTGAAAACTTTAAGCTGAAAACTATTTTTGTACTGGCTGGACTATTATTTCCTTAAAATTGGCTTATATCTTATTATGTCTTGACCTCAGGTTATAAATTTCCAGTTCGTAAGAACAATTAATTTAGTACTAATTCCAATCTCAACAAGAAAGATTAGCTATCTAGAGAGCTTTGAGTTTTATGTCCTTAATGCAGAACATTTTCATTCATTCGCAATATGTATTTTCACCAAAGCTATCAATACACCTTTTTCTGACTAAAAATCTAGAAATGTTTCTGTGATGCCTGAGTTTTGAATTAATTTAGCGTGTTTTGGGTTTTGCACAGTAAATCTATAAGAGTTTGCTCGTATCTTCCAGTAAAAATCAAAATGTGCTTTTGATAAACGCTGAGCTATAGTCTTTGCTTAAAAGTAAAAATGTATGTATTTGGCATCCTTATCTAAATATTCAGTTAAATACCTATCACGAATAAGGGTTTGAATAAGATAAGGTGCACCGGCATAAAAAGTAATGCCAAAAAAGATTTCAGTGGTTTATCAGAACTCAGTATGAGCGAAGGCGAAACAAAAAAGGCTGTTTTTCCTAAAAAAAAAAATGATTAAAAAATTTGAAAATACATCAAAAATCTTAATTTAAAAATAAGGCGTCTTAAGTCTAAAAACGCATTTTAAAAGAAGATTTTGGGTAAATTTTCTACGCATTTCTTCATAGAATTCATTTGGAAGCTCGCTCTCATTTTCGGGCAACTTTATTCAATCATATAGGCAATTCCTACCGTATCAGTTCGTATATGTGTATGTTAAATATATTGAAGCAGCCATTAGCAGCAATATTACATGCGCACACATATAAACACACAATTACCAATACACAAAGGCCGTAAAAAGCAAGTAAAGCAAATCAAATCCAAGGAAAAAAAGCTGTAGAAGAACAAGAAAAGCTAAAGTAAAGAAAGTGAAGCGAGCGTTGTATTAAAATCTGCTTTTAGTTGGCAATGAAAAAGATTTAAGGATTAACATTCACAGGACAATGAAGGACTAGCAGGAGGTTTAAGTGCAGCTAAAGAATGAACAAGAAAAATAGAAGAATGGAGCCAGAAATAAAGAGGCGTATTTGAGTGTCCAGGAGGAGGGGAAGTGAACTGAAGCGCTCTATAGGAAAAGTTAATATGTTTTTGAATGGCTCGACCGCTGTGCAGATTATATGTTTTTTGTTTTTTTTTGTCGATGTAGTTGCTTCTTAAACTAAGAGATGGGCTGTGAATGGGGAAAGTGCTGGGCGATGAACGTTTTTGAACGTTGATTGCATTTAAGTTAAGATTTTTCTTCTTCTTAGCTGAATTCTTTCATTATTGAAGTGTTTTTTTTTCGCAAAGAATGAAATGGAAGGCAGTACCAAGGTTACAGGAGGGGGTGGCAGTGATCTACAATAAACTGCATCGACGTTTATTAAAACCAACACAACAACAATGTTTTTTTTTTTTTATTAAGGATGTGGGTGTTAGGCAATTGTTGTTGTTATTGTTCGAAAAATAATGCTATTGTTGTGTTTTAAAGATTCCAATATGATTTATCTAATGTTTAACATAATTAGATATGTATGCTGCATACTTTAAGGCGTATAAAATGTTGTAAGCGGATTAAATATTTTCCTTCCTTGTAGTATGTATGCTGAAGCAAAATTTGCTCTTTTGTCTTTTTATTGTTGTATTAAATTTCGTACGCCTTTGTAAAAAGTCAAATTAAAATGCGTTGTAGGAACTCTTTTGTATGGGGATTATGCAAAAATTTTTATTAAATTTTTTTTATAACTTACATATGTATGTATGCAATTAAATTTTAATACTTTTTTGAATATTAATGTGCTCGAAACTTAATTGAATATGAAAATCGCCAAAAAACAAAAAAAAAAATTTCTTTTTTTGGGTTGCTAGGCCTATTTAGATAAACTCTATGAACCTACAGTTGTGTGCCATATAATTAGACTTATTGCGAAAAATACCTATAGCAACATTTATATTGCTATAAATTGTAATATGATTACATTAGTGGTATTTATTAATTTTGATCTTGATCTAAAGCATTTTATTATATTTGACAAAAAAAAAAAAAAATAATAATTTGTCTGTTGTTTAGGAAAAATCGATATTTTATGTTACGTCCTTTTGCTGCAACGAGAGCTGCTATTCTCTATGGTATGCTATCTGCGCAACTTTCTACCACTCTATGAAGGTGTGCATTACGATCCCAGACGTCAATCAGTTTCTCGCGTTTCATGAGCTCTCATAATTATACCCTACACCGAGGGTATATTCACTTTGTCCTTCCGTTTGTAACACATAGAAGGAGGCGTGCCAGGTATGGAAAAGTACATATATTCTTGATCAGCGTCACCACCTGAGTTGATTTAGCCATGTCCGTCTGTCTGTCTGTCTGCTGAAATCAGGTTTACCGGAAAACCAAGAAAGCTAATTGAATGAAACTTTCACACACAGGTTACATCTTCTTGCATGCATCTTGCTATTGAAAATAGGCAAAATCGGTTCATGGACACGCCTACCGCCCATACTATATGTATATTTATCCAGGCCAATTTTGAAAAAAGTCGCAGCGATTTTGATAAAAATTGGTGATTTGATGCACATGTGAACAAGATTAGGATTCAAGTTTTCAAAGCTTCCTACAGTGGCGTGGCACTGCCCTAAATGTTAACCTTTATACCACCATATCTCGTAAGCCGTGCAAGACTTTGCGATGAAATTTGGTAAATGGGTACATTTAAAATATATCTTGAATTGTGATAAAAGTGGACGGAATCGTAAAAGTGAGCGTGGCTCTTTTCAACAGTTTAAAATTTTGATTCCATATACATACATATCTAAAAAGTGGCAAAACGATTTTCATAAAAATTTTAGAGATGATGCCTCTGAAAGCAGTCATCAACACACTTTACTGAAAAACTCGTTGAAGGGCATGGCACAGCCCACAATATTTATAAACGTTATATTAAGAGAACTAACAAAGTAATCGTTGCTCTAAGGTATTTTTTTGCAAAAATTTGGCGCAATGAAGCATGTGGGTGTGGCACCTCCCATGCAAGCAAAAAACGTTTACTGTTATAGATAGTGTGCTTGTGAGTAATCTTCATAAAATTTGGCTTGGTGGTGCCATCTGCTATGGGCTTTGAAATTAAATAAGAATTGACGAGATTGCAGTAGTGGGCGTGGCACCTCCTATATTACCATAAAGTTGCAATCGCTATATTGACTGAACTATTGCAACAATTGGTAAGAAGTTTAATTTAGGTGGTTTACTTGCTATAAGGTAAATCTAAATCAAAAGTCGACGAAATAGCACGAGTGGCACTCCCCATACAAGTAAAATACCTTAAGTGGCATATCTTTCGAAATATTTGATCAATCATACTAAGATTTGGTGAAGAGTATTGCTTATAAAAAGCTATTTCTGGAAAAAAATCGGACTATATTACACCAGTGGGTGTACCCGCCCTAAATTTTAAGACTAATTACGGCATTTATCGCAAACTATACAACCTATTCGGCTAAGATTTGGTATGTGGGTCTCAATGACGAATATAATTTAGTAACCCAAAAGTAGACGACATTGGAGAAGTGGGCGTGGCACATTTAAATTTCTTAGTTTTCATTCGACTTTTTTCAATATTTTCCATATTATTTTGACTTTACCAACCTTTTAACTTTTTCCAATATATCCCATATGTATTCGTTTGACTTTGTCAACCTCTTTCATTTTTCTTCATTATTTTCTTTATTTTTAAGACTTTTTCAGCGATTTTGAATTGTTTTATCATTTCTTAACCGCTTTCAACTTTTTTGAACATTTTCATATTATTTCGATATTTTTCATATTTTTAACACATTTTGAATTTCTTTCAACTTTCTTCAATTGTTTCCATATTTTTTCGACTTTTACAGCTGTTTCAACATTTTTCAACTTCTTTCAACCTTTTTTACATTTCAAATTTTTTTCGACTTATTCAACCTCTCAACGTCTTTTAACATTTATTTAAAAGGAAATTTCAGTATGGTGTAGGGTATGTGAGTTTCGGCCTGGTCGAAGATAACACCTTTACTTGATTTTCTATTGAGCTCAGGTTTGGCGAATTGCCAGACCAGTTTACAACAATCATGTTTTTATCAGCTAAAAATTTGCCATATTTTCCCAATCTCCTCTAAAATCAACCAGATGAAATTTCAGAATGAGAACCGTTGCAACACTTAATGAAGATAAAATATTGTTGTCCACGAATTAACTCACTAAGAACAGTTTTCTTTATTGAATCAATAAAAATATTCTATTTTCGATATCTTAAATGATTTTCGGCCTTGCTGGCTTAACATTTTGTCCTTCATATTTACTGATGTGCGCAAGCATAAGTTATTTTATTTTGTACAAAATTTATAATCGTGACCATATATTTGTCTTATATCCCAGAAACATTCAACTAAATCTCCTAGGTTTGTTCTTGTTATCTACTGTACCGTGTAATATATTCACTACTATAGTTGCAGCTAAAAGATGTTCTTATTAAAACATAAATCTACCCAACTACTTAGACACATTAATTAGGTGCTGCATGTGGTGGCCATTAAAAGATACGTAATAACAAGAACAAGAACAAGAAAAACATACACATACACATTGCAGTGCTTAACGTAAATAGGCTCTAAATACCTCAACAAATAAAAAAAAAATATAGACAGCAAATTAAGATGCCAAAGCAATTTGCGACGACCGGCAATTGTTTCACTAAATTGAAGAAGGCGCACAAAGTCAGTAGTTGATAATGGTATAGTGGTATACCAGATGTGCCAATATAAAGTAGCACAAACCTAAATACAAACTCAAACACACACATACACATACCTGAAGATGCCTACACAATGGCAATGTTACAAATATTTGGTCATGTATGAGAAGTTTTAATCTTCTCCAATGCGTTGCCAACATCAGTGCACAAATATTGTAGCAATAAGTTCTCTATAAATTTGATATTGCCAAAAAGTGTACATATTGGAAAATTAAGTCACTTCTTCATATAAATTTGTAATGGTTCAAAGAATCTTTTATTGAAATTTAATTATTCTTTATCCCTTTTAAAAATATTTTCGATAATTGATGTAAGTAATTAGGTTTGATATTTGATGAATCCAACTTTCCATCAGCTAAATTGCAAATATAAGTTGTGAAAACTGAAAATCAAATATTTCTGAAGAAATCATTTCGAATTTCCCAGCATGCACAAAAAATTACAAATCATGAATAGTAAACTTCAATAAGGTAGAAATTTAACTCGATTAATTTTGCAAGGAGTAAAAAAATTTACACATTCTATGGTCGAACGAAAAATGCTTTTATTCTTTTCGATTTTCTCGCAAAATTTACAATTTTTTATCAGTTTTTATAGAAAATGTGCTCGAATGGAAAATCTCCTTGTTGTTGCTGCTGTTGCCATTGCATCTGTTATTGTTTTGGCAAAATACCTAAACTATGCTTTGATACCCATATACTGTTGCCGACCTTGCCCGGGAGGGCTGACACACGTCCCAAATGTATTGACACTCTACACTCTGATCCAACTCAATGAAAACTTTTTTTTTTTTTCGGCTCTCTTGTGAAATTTATCGACATCGACTAGTGACTGTTGTTCAGTACGTTGCTTTTTCATACGTCTACTGAGTTACGGCCACCGTCGCACCAATTCCATTCTTTATGCCAATACTTTTTTCCACAAATTTTCTTCACATTACTGCAGCTTACAAGCAAGGACATCACTTGCGATGCAAACATACACACAAATTTATGTAGTTATGCTAAGAGCGAAGCGATATGAGCACATGGAGAAAAATGCAATCGAAGAATTAAATGATTTCGAAAATAAATGAATTACGTAAAGTGAGATGAGAAGGTAAGGCAAGGTAAGGTAAGGTAAGGTAAGGTAAGGTAAGGTAAGGTAAGGTAAGGTAAGGTAAGGTAAGGTAAGGTAAGGTAAGGTAAGGTAAGGTAAGGTAAGGTAAGGTAAGGTAAGGTAAGGTAAGGTAAGGTAAGGTAAGGTAAGGTAAGGTAAGGTAAGGTAAGGTAAGGTAAGGTAAGGTAAGGTAAGGTAAGGTAAGGTAAGGTAAGGTAAGGTAAGGTAAGGTAAGGTAAGGTAAGGTAAGGTAAGGTAAGGTAGGTAAGGTAGGTAAGGTAAGGTAAGGTAAGGTAAGGTAAGGTAAGGTAAGGTAAGGTAAGGTAAGGTAAGGTAAGGTAAGGTAAGGTAAGGTAAGGTAAGGTAAGGTAAGGTAAGGTAAGGTAAGGTAAGGTAAGGTAAGGTAAGGTAAGGTAAGGTAAGGTAAGGTAAGGTAAGGTAAGGTAGAGGAGTGGTGAGTAAGTTGATTGAGGTGACGTGAAAATAGCTATTAAAAGAATCCGTGTTGAGATGAAAAAAATGGACATATGTTCATTTCATTCAACAATGGTTAAGGTTTAAAAATATTGAAAGATAGGATAAAATCAACTATAGTGGTATGAGAACTTTCCTTGTACAAATTTTTTTTGATCGTTTCAAAATGATATCTTCTGAGAAACCTTCTTCAGTGATGAAATTATGTACTTTCTTTCGTTTTTGGCCCATATCTATGTCGTAAAACTTAGGGTTTTTTTTTTTGTTAGAAGCGTATACCATATATTACAAAGGTAATAGTAGTATAAATCTAGGATTTTATATTACTTAAATAAAATACGTTAAGGTTTCTTCTTATTTATTCTTCGCAAATATATGTTCTAGATATCTTTAGGGGAAGACTTACACCAAACTAATTGAGTTCGATAGATAGCACTGATTTCCTATTATTTAAGTCGAATATATTATTATTTTATCATTTTATATTATTTTTCGACCATACTTTCGTGTGAGCAAAGTAAGCTCAATTTCGCTGGAGTTAATTATTTGAACTCCGGCCTTAATTTTTATTCTTTTTCTTGCCAGTGAGAATAATTCTCCCACATATTACATTTTTTGATATTACTTTTTCTTCAATTTCATAGCAAATCACATTTCTTTTCAGTATATTTCTGATCCATCAATTGATCTTGGAATTTTTTGAATAACTGGAGTCATCTTTGTTGATGAAACTCTTCTTAAACGTACCTACTATCCCGTGCTATACAAACTATAAGCGTGTAGAGCTGTTCGGTATCGAGAAAATTCCTAGCATATACTAATTTCGGAATTCCTTTTTGAGTTCTAAGAATATACCAGCTGTTGTGTAGCTAGATTTTTCCGAATTTCAAAATAAAAATCAATAGTAGTTTTTTCCATTTCTTGTAAATATCCATCCAAAAAATGTTGTCATAAGACAAAAAAAAAAGTTCACGCATATGTTTGCTCAAACCTGCTTACAATTGGTCTGATTTATGTGCCCATTAATTTCTTTATTTTAGCACATATTTGTGCTTTTTTCTCTGTGTACTTTAAAATTTACTGTTGGAAGTCAATATCAGGTTTGTTTGTCGTACTTTTCTGCTCTATAAATTTAAGCTTTGTTATCGATAGTTTTGTTCTTACCCACTATACTTACCTGCTTTCACGATTTGGAGCTTTTGGTTTTGAAACTTTTTTTTTAGTTTATTTTACTTTTTTGGTCCTTCAGCCCAGAGAGTTTCCTATGCAGTTCCATCATTTGTTGGTTTGGGGTTATTCATGTGCTCTACTTTTAATGCCGGCGTGTTAAATTCTGCATTTATTATGGAATTTATTTGCTAGGAAGTTTAAAATTTGTTGGTGGTCGTGATGCTGGTGCTGAGGCTGTTGCTGTTGTTGCTTTGGGAAAGTTTTGCCGTGTGCACAGCTTGTCAGTTTTGTACTGTCGCTTGTCCATTCATTCGTTCGAACGTTGCTTGTTTCGTTCTTTTAAGTGCCAGTTTTAGTCGATAGTTTCAATCCTTTGCCTTCATGCCTTCACCAGCATCACGGGGTGAGTGCAGTTTGGTTTTTCTTTTCGTATTTAATGAAGCCAATGTTGTCTGTCATACCGATTAAGTTTGGTTTACTGAATCATCTGTTTAAATTTTAAGGATTTTCTGCTGTATTTAGTTTATTGTGCTGAAATTTTAAATGATAATAGGTTTTTCAGTTTATCCTTTAAAATGAAATTAGGTTTTTTGTTTTTGGTTTGATGTTGAATCTTGTATTTTGTGCATTTTAATTGACAAAAATAAGCTGACCATTGCATAAATTTAGAAGAGACCACAATTTTGGCGAAAAAACATTTAAGTAGCTTGAATATTTGAATTAAAGTAACCGAATTTTTTTCAACCGCTTCAAAAGAGAACATTTTTGTAAAATGCATCTCGATACCCAACTATTTTATTATGACAAGTGGGCTTACGTACAATTTTTTTTTGCTGTGTATTTTTTTTGGCATCTTGAGCTGAGAAATTTCAATAACGAAAAAATACTTATAGTAATATTTTCTAATATTAGTAGGTCAGAAATTTCCCAAACGAGATCCTGATCATTGAGTATTGCTAAGTTGTCTACCTCACTTGAAAGGTATTTTTTAGTGCTACAATTTTTACTTAAAAGTTTATATAAAAATATCTGCGACAAAAGCCCTACAGGTCGAAATATAGCCAATTGATACCCTAAACTTTCTCCATCAATGTGTTGTATGGAGGGACAAAAATATAAGCTTTAATCAACCCAAAACTTAAATTTTCCTACAATCTGTCTGTAAAAGTTTATTCCAAAAGTCAATCCCTTCTGTTGCTTTCGCTAAGTTGTGTTGCTTACTAACTTTTTAGTTTTGCTGTAGTGGCGTGCATGCAGAAAAGTGGCGCATTTCATTAATTTATATCAGCATTGTCAATTGATTATGGTGAAAGTTAGCTGGTGTGTGAGATTACCCAGTGAGAACAGTTACTTTGGCATGAATTTCTGAACTAGGATAATTTTTTCTTAAGTTTGTTTTCTTCTTAAAAAAATATGATAGCTTTTTAGTATTTTATATATTACTTATCTTGGGAGGTCACCCCAGACCAATGAAGATTTTTTATGCGACATCATCATTTTTGCTTAAAATGAAAGCAGAACCGAAATTTCAGATATAAGGCTACGACGATTACTTACTCAAATACTATCAAAGTTATCTATATGGACTTGCCATTTGTTGACTTAATCGAAAAGAACAAGTTTTAATACATATTTTGGAGGGAATCAAACATTTTAAAAAAGTACCTAGAATCGAATGTAAAACTGAACTAGAGCAATTTCTTTGAAAACATTTTTTAAAAACAATAAATTACCTAAATAATGATACCAACCAAAGCCTTCTATCTAATGATTCAACTTGGTTTTTTTCATTTGAATTAAGAATATTGATGCTTCCATACAAATTATTTTTGTGAAAGCTTCATCGGTCACGGGCAGACTCTAAGTATTCGAACCTACCTAGTCTTTCATCTAAAAATTTGGGTCTAGTCTCGTCAGCTTAAGCAAAAATTATGCTACTCTCATAAATTTTGAGCCGTTTATATATGTATATAATATCTAATTATTATTGCAATTGCAGTAGTTTCTGAAACTTCTTATTGTAGACATTTGCATTGCTTGTGTGTCATATCAAAGTTGTAAAGAATTTTTCCATTCCCATGTTTTTCTTTCTGTAAAATATAAAGTTTTGTAGGATACAAACAAGGGTCTCAATTTCCAAAGTAAAGGACCACGGTATATAGGACTGACCGATGCATTGTGTGTAATCGATTTTTCAGCCAGTTTGACACTCGCCAAATTGTTCAGGCACTGATTGGTATAATGACATGTAGATGTAGATCGCTATTTCGAAGGTAACTTAATACACTTAGTACAAGCTCTCTGCAAACAAATATATTTAAATCTTTGATTGCTTATTTGCTTACCTTACTGGGAAGCATTTGAATACATATTACAATATCTTTTGTAACCACTCCAGTTTTTTTTTGTTGTACTTGTCAATTCTTTATATATTGATATGCAAATAGAAAAACGTGTTAAACATGTGTTTAAGCATTAGTGTCGAGTAGACTTGAGTAACTGACTTTTGCAGTGGTATTGTGAAGTGAGTGTTAACGCAAACAAGGACATGGCATTAAAAAGCCGAGGAAAGCAATTCATGCTGACGTTATGAAAAGTGTTGAAAACGTAAAAGGAAAATAATTCAATAAAAAACCCATTCTGCACTGCTTCTACTTATTATTAGAAATTTATAAAATTGAATGAATTAGATGATGAAAACCACGCAAAAAATGGCTAAAATAATTTAATAAAGTTTCTTTAGGTTAAGTACAAAAATATTCCAAAAACTTTTCTTGTCAAAAGTTTTGTGCGAATATTTCATGGGGAAAAGTAGGTACGTAATGGACGATTTTTCTTGATAAATTTTTAGACAAGTCAATAACAGTTTGAAACTTTTCTTAAGAAAAGCATGGTGAAAAGCTAAAAATTAAGAATTTCAGATGGTATTAAAATTTTTAAATTATTCTTAAATCATTTTTAACATTTTTTACAAATATCTGGGAAAAAATGTTGTTCCACTTTTTTGACAAAATTTTTTGATAAATTTTTTTTTTTTTTAATATGTATTTCTGGTGACATCGTATGCATTTGAATTTAGGTATACATAAAGTCACTTAGAGCACTTTCGCAAAAATCAAAAAGACATTTTTGTTGAAGAAAAGTGAAGTCCACTAAAAATCAAAATAATTTCTAATAAATCAGATTATTTTGGTCTCTGTCCATATATTTACAGAATTGTTTTCTAATATTTTTTTCTTAAAAAACTTTTCGTTCATTTGTCTGACGATTTTTCGTTCGTCATAGTTTAAGACAACTCCTAAGCAAAATTTTACATAGTCTTATAGTCATTCTTGAATAAATGCAGTTCCCAATGGGCAGTAGTTGTCTAAAAAAGGTTAACATTCGCGAAATTTCTATATCCCCTTATAACGAGTTAAGTAGTCATTTGTTTTTATTTTTTTTTTGTTTTATTTTCTATCACATTGTACTAACACACACATCGATGGGTGTGTTCAGTTTATATCTCGGTTAGCAAAACACGAGATAAGCATTTTGCTATTAGACGCAATAAAGAGCAACAGCAGAGAAAGGACATTAAAGTGCTAAGGGACACAGCAGACACGCACACATCAGCCATACCACGTAAGCGATGTACTCGTAGATAAACAGATAGACGCTTAAACAATAGAACGATAGCGATAAGAGGGAGTAGGCACGGTATGGCAACGTACAGTCAACCACAAGTGACATGTCAAACGTCAGAGTAAAACTAACACGTGGTCGCGCCATTTTCAATTGGTTTAATTTAATCGATTAACACTTCAACATGCATGCACATTAGAGTGGCTCTTATTTTTGAAGTTTCAAAATTTAAAAAAGTGCACGTTTCTATTTTGTGCATATAAGTCGATAATGATATTCACAAAAAATTTGTTGAAAAAATAAATATAATATTACCTAAAGTAAAGTTTTCTCAACTGGGCACAATAAAACCCAAGTTATTAAACTTAAACTTTTTATTGCATAACTTTGAAGATATATTGATCAATATTATGGCCTTATACTTATTTTCGCAAAATTTGGATTTTTTAAAAAGTTATGAGCTAGTGAACTTTCATGTGGGTGTTTTTTTAAATTGTGATTTTTCAGTAAATATTGGGAAAAGTTAATGAAGTTTTCGTGATAGGACAAGAAATGTTTTACAATTTATATGAAATAAAGCTTTTATAAAAATATTATTAATTTTTTATAAAAAATTAAGTTTTCAATAAATAAATGAAATCTAAACCAACTTCTCATATGTTCAGAAACAAAATTTTTCCACAGAATTGTTCTGTAAAGTCTACACAACTTTTTCCTCAAAAAAAATTTTAGTACGTTTCATAAATAAAAAAGTTACGAATGTCGCCACCTAAGCAATTTTACTCCCAAAAACCATCTCTGAAATCTGAATCTCTGAAATTTATGACCATTTCATAATTAATTTTTATGCGCATGGACACAAGGTGCACTCTTTTTTATAATGATTTTCATATTTATCCATGTAGCTAAGGATCACTCTAATGCACATGCGTTACTCTATAAGTGAAAGTGTAATGGTGTATGTGTTTGTGTTTACATTTTCATTTATTGTTACATTGGCATTACTTTGTTATGCTGGCTGGTCGGTTGGCTGGTTGGTACATTGTTACCCTTGGATATGTGACAACATGTTAACCGGAAACGCAAATATGTCACTCACTCTTGCTGCACAAATAGCAAAAACAAATACGTGAACTTAATCCGATAAAATCAGAGAAACATACGCTTACACTATAGCATGTTCATACAGACATACTAACACACTCACAAAGATACTACTACAATGGTTGGATGCTATTGTTTTGTTGCCAAAATAGGACACGTTCGACTTGACCATGCTTAGGATAACGGCACCTTTTGGCTTAACTTGAGGTGTAACGTGAGCTAACGTACGGACTACGTAGATTGCATGATAGGAGGAAGTTCGTAATGTGGGTGGCTAAAATGAAGTTGACCAAAACGCCGTAACCATGACTTAGAGATTGAAAAAGAGTCTAGACCAGAATAGTGCAGCTCATAGATCTAATATGATCCCAAGGTGCAGATGTGTGCCAACAACGTGAGGTGATTACTGTGCTGTGACCCAATAGGAATCGTTTGTTACTTTGCGTATATAGTTAGAAGTGGTCTGGTTGAGCATATAAAAGCCAGTAATGTGATAGGAACTTATTCAAGCCTTTTTGGTATAATTTTGAAATTTAGGATTACTAAAGGGATATTAAGTTCCAGGCTATAATGCCCAAGTAAAGTTAGTCGATAATTCAATAACTCTTTTATCGAAATTGTTTTTGTTTTTATTCAAGCTTCGTCTTCAGTCTGAGGTTTATTTTTCCTAGGCGGTTTTTGATTATGCAAATCTTACAAAATCTCTTCACTTTCCTACTGGGTACATATCTATATATCTCTGTCTGCAGTTGATGCTTTCATATCTCACGTACATACGTAACGTTGTGTAGTGTTGCTCAACGATAGACATAACGTGCATAACAAAGTGATCGTAACGTAATGCAAAAGAATTTGCACTACAACATAAAACACCAACTGCCAAATACAACAGCTGTTATACTGAAAACAACAAATGAGCATGTTACACTAAAAACGGAAGTGAATGCGACGACATGCTACAAGTACCTACTCATAATGTCATCCTATTAGACCAAAAAGTATTCACCTATGCACACAGAAAAATGGACAATTTTTCGAAAATCGCATCTTAATCCATAATAAATGAGAATCATGTAAGGATTACGAACACGATGGGTGCATATATGCGTACCCGTGCGTATGTGCGTATGTGTGTGTAGCTTTGCAACGTTTCCGGTACGAAGTGCCAACTGGCACTAAAATTGTGCTTAGTTAAGCTTAGCAGTTATTGGCCATGTTAGTACCTACGAGTAGTAAATAAACCAAACTAAATGAATAGCACTCTGGGACAGAGGCCAGTTAAGAAGCTTAAAATGAAACAGACAAAAATAAAAATCGATTTCAATAGAGTTTACTGGGGAACTTTGTGCAACAAAATGAGATAGAGCTTATAGAGATTTATTTTCACACATTTTTGAAGCTTAAACGTGGTAAAACTCGTGCATTGTTTCGTTGAAAATTAGCTATTTTTCTGAGTTTGTATGATCATGCTTAGTAATTTTCCCTTTATTTTTCTTAAAAGTAGGAAATCGATTATTCTTAGTTTATAGTCTTCGAAATAATGTTATGCAACTTGCCTATCCTGACTCATCGATAATTTTAAGAATATTCCAATATTTTACAATTCTATTTTTCATGCTACGTTAATTTCAAAGTCAAAAATTAAATTCAAACAAATAATTATTTCACTTTAAAATAATAAACAAACGGAAGCTTCTCAGTGTTCTGTTTTATTTTCCCGCCGTCACTTTAACAAGTTTCAGTTCCAGTTTGTTGAAGCTGAAACGCATAAATTATTTAAGCTGTTAAATAGTGAAATTCATTTTAACTGAATACGAAAGTTATTTCACTGAATGCATAATTTATTAAAAGCCAAAACTAAAACAATCGCGTCTGCCAGCACAAGCAAATTTGCATCGGGATACTAGGATACTTTTAAAACCGATTTGTCGGTATTCATTTGCAATGTTTGCAGTTAAGCTGTAAGTTTTAAGAAACAATTTTATATCTAATACCATTTAAAAAGTTAAAAATAAAAAATTGCTTGACCGACATGCAGAAAAGGCTCTCCTGATGGCCATTAATTGAATCAGCGTTTGCTGATAAATTTTGCATAATTTGATGTAAAGGCTTTAGTTGCTGTGATTGAGCAATACGAACTTTAGGTAGTTTCTCCAAGTTATTACAACATAAGTATTCCCATTGATTCTATGCTACAAAATTATGTGGACTAATGCTTTCTTCAAATAAATATATTTGGTTGATAATTTTTTGAAATATATTCAAATTTGAGGCATCTTTTTAAGCTTATAATAAAAGACATGAATTGTTTGAAAATTAAAGTAAATTGGTTCCGACTGATAATGAAGAAAAATGCCATTCAAGTGACCTCCTTTGCTAGTTCGGCATGCTATCAATCCTTTACCAACATTTTTAATAACTTTTTCGCATATTGATGGTTCAGTTGGTGATATTTGCTCGATGATGTTGTCTTTGAGGTGGGTGTTGAAAAGTTTGCGCATAATTCGCATAAGCTGTAATCTTCAAGAAACTTCATAAAAAAAATTTAATGGTATTAAACACATGATGCCAATACCAATAATTTCCTTGAAAAAATTCTCATTTTCTCCTTTTTTTTCTATGGCCTTGTTAACAAATTGCCAGTATTTTATTAAAGAAAACAACTTTTTCACTCATGTAGCGATCCATTATAATTAACTGGAATGTGTTTGCTTCATACCAGAAAAAACATCGGTGTAATCCTGTACCTATGAATAAAAGAAAGGCGGTAAATTTAAAAATATACCTCAAAATTGAACACCCTTATTTTAACTATCAACAAATTTTGGTAGACACTACTATGTCCTGAATTAGAAGATAAAGTTTAATGTATTGGACCCAACATAATTTTTAGCTTAGTTGTTTGAAAAAATCTTGTTTGGTTGAATAATCAAATATTTGGTAGCACTATACGATTCTCAACATATTTGATTAAAACTCTACCTAAGTATATTCTGCTTGGTATGCATTTAAGGTATTTATTAAAGTGTACAACGACATCCAATAAGGAGATGTGACGATATTGGAAAATAACGAATTATTTATGAATTGTCATTTGATTTTACGAAAATCATCAGATTTTACAAAAATCCATGTTAGTAAATATATATGTACGTTTACCATAAAACAATATTTCTTCCTTCAAATTTATGATTTGGTGATTAATAACAAGTGAATGCTTGCAAATACAAATTATTATCAATTATTATCAAATACATGTTTGATGAAATGATGTGCAAATATTATTAGCTAATTATTGCCAAATGCGTGAATAATTCAATAATTCTATGCAATTTCATTCCACTGAACTTTAATTTCTACCAAATATCTATTCCGCTTATATGGAATATGCAATTTGCTAATTACAGTAAGACCTGGTAAAGCGGTACCTCGATAAGTGAGAAACCTCTATTATTGAGACTCACTTCAAGGTCCCAGCGTTTTTGCATCAAAATACCTCTATTACTGGGATAATTAAACCTCTATATCTGGGATATGATTTTTGAAGTTTTTGTGCGTTTTCGCATCTATAACATGGGTTTTTGCCTCTATAACCACTATAACCACATTAACCACTTAGAAATAACTCTATAAAAGGTAAATAATATTTATGTATGTATAATTCGTTATTTTGAATTTGAATATGAACGATCTATCGGTCTGTGTAGGCTGTGAAATGGTTGTTTTAATAAAATTTCTTAGAATCATTGACTTAAGTAGGCTGTCATTTACATAAAATTTGCTTTTTTATTGAAGATTTTTTCCCCTCTAAATAAGAAAGGTTTATCTTGATCTTTCTTAGTGTTACCCTCTTTAAATAGGAAAAACCAATTTTAAACCTGGTTATTTGGGAAACTGTGTAAATGGGAACCTCTTTAATTGAGACAAAAATTTTGGTCCCTTGAAGATCCCAGTTATTCAGGTTTTTACTGTACTACCCAATTTTCTTATCTACTAATAAATCGTTTTCTCTAAGTAGAAAAAAAGATGATCTAATTTTTTAACAAAAATTTTGCTAATCACTATGATGCTATTAATCTTGCGATCAATTCATAAGTCCGTTAAGGTCTGGACAAAATTTATTTAGCCCTTTTGATCTCTAGTGCTATCAGGTTGTGCCAGTTAGTTCCGATTTTTGAAATACCACTTTCTATTATTCAGCGCCAAGTTATACTGGGTCTTTTTCTGAACACTGTGATAATTGCGATAATAATCACATAAATCTCATCACTTTGATTGCCAATTGCAGGAGTTCAGTGAACATAAGTGAGAGAATTTTATGACATTTTAACGTGAATATATTCTTCTCACTTTTCTATTTCACCTGAGGAATCGTTTATGATTAAAATCTTAAAACCAAGTCCATTTTGAGCAGTTTGATACCGATTTTATAGAATTTTACATAACTCAGGTGGTAGGTAGTCTTATGGTTCACAAATTAAGACAATTTTATTATATGTACCTATATAAAAAACTTATGTCTGTTTTTCTTGTCAATGATCTAACTTTCTACTACTAAGAGTTGATTAAGTGCAATTTCAGTCAATTTTAAAGATTTTTTACTGCTTGTTATTTTTTGTCCAATTTCCGTTGCACTTTTTTTTTTAATAATAACTAAGAGAAGAGTTTTTCATTTAATCTGACAAAGAAATTTTTTTAATTATAAACCTCTTTCGCAGATATTCTGTCATTTTGCAATTTAATTTTTTGTCTTTGTACTTATCTTCCCAATCCAACTTACCTATGTGTGGTGCTCTCTCTGTACACACGTAACTAACGACCGTCTACTTGAAAGCAACCCAATGGCCATGTCCATTAATTTGAAGAGTTGGATATTTCCACTCAATTGCACAGCTTAACGCTCTGTTGCCTACGAGTTTATACTAAAAATGAATTGCACGCTGCGCGAGTAGGCAGGCGAATTAAGTCGCGAAAACACCAACCCCAACCACACTTTTGACCCATCATTATTAGCTGTATCTCGCACACGTGCTGCTACTTTTGCTGTTGCTCTGACTGCTGCTTCTGGCTGTTGCTGTTGCTACTGTTTTGCTGATGACAAGCAAATAACTAAAAATCACGTTGAATGATTGTTGCTGCGTTGACAATTTTGCGGTTGTATATGTTGTTGTTCTTGCTGTTGCTGTTGTCATTGTTACAGCATTTGATTGAACGCTTGTTGTATTGAATTTAAAATACTTAGGCTTGAAAATGAAACCAACTTCAGTTTGAGATTAACAGTAAGGGGTTCAATGATTTCTTTTTAGTTTTTGCATATGAGAAATTCAAAAGACTTTAAGCAACTTAGAGGAATCCATTAAGATTTGAAAAAAAGCTGAGAAAAATACATATGAAAATATCTCAACAATTTTTTCCTTTAAAGAAGACCGTCATTCTTACAAAAACTTAACTAAAACCACAAAATCGATATTCAACTCAGTCCAACCAGTGCACTATAGGTCAAACAGCACACTTGTCTGGCCAAAACCCAATTTATACAAGTACTTACTTACTTACTTAGATGGCCATAACAACCCGTTGTCAGGTTACGGTCGACCTCATTAGCTCTCGCCAGGCGCCTCTGTTTTGCGCGCGCCTTCTCCAATCGTTAATGCCAAGCGCGGTTAGGGCTTCCTCAGCTTGGTCTATCCACCAGAGGTATGGTCTCCCTCTTCGTCGTTGACCGGGGACCTTCCCTTCGAATACCTTTTTCGCTGGAGCTTCTTTATCCATACGATGGACATGACCCAGCCAGCGTAGTCGCTGTATTGTTATACGCTTAACTATGTCAATGTCGGCGTAGAGCTCATACAGCTCGTGGTTCATTCGAATGCGATAGTCGTCGCCAACTCGAACAGTACCAAAGATTTTCTCTCGAACACCCCAAGAGCGGCTGCGTCTGTTGTCGAAACCACCCATGCCTCAGCGCCATAAAGAAGCACAGGTAGAATGAGCGTCTTGTAGAGTGTTAGCTTTGTCGATCGAGAGAGAGCTCTGCAACGTAATTGCTTACTGAGACCGTAGTAGCACCTATTAGCAATTGTTATTCACCGCTTAATCTCCAGACTGACATCGTTGTTGCTGGTTACGGCAGTGCCAAGGTAAGTGAATTCCTTGACAACTTCCAATTTACAGTTGCCCGCTGTAACATGAGAGTCTAGATCCCGCACTCTCTTGTTGTTGTTAGTAGGCATCATGTATTTCGTCTTGCCCTCGTTTACCGTCAAACCCACTTTGGCTGATTCCTTTTCAATAGCAGTGAAAGCAGCAGTAACATCTCTCTTACTCCGACCGATAATATCAATATCATCAGCGTACGCAAGGAGCTGAACACCTTTGAAGAAAATGGTGCCATTATGATGCACACCGGCTTTTCGTACGATCCCCTCCATAATGAAATTGAAGAGATCGCACGAGAGCGGGTCGCCTTGTCTGAAACCTCGCTCGGTATTAAAAGTTCCGGAGAGGTCATTCCCTACCTTGACGGAGCTACACGTATTGCTCAACATCATCCTGCAGAGCCATATCAACTTTGCAGGTATACCGAACTCAAACATTGTTGCGTATAGGCAATCCCGCACTGGGCTATCGAACGCAGCTTTATAATCGACGAAGAGATGGTGAGTGTCGATTTGATATTCATAGGTTTTCTCCAGGATTTGGCGTAGTGTAAAAATCTGGTCTATGGTGGACTTACCAAGTCTAAAGCCACACTGATAGGATCCGATCAGCGTTTCATACGGCTTCAATCTTTCACACAATACGCTCGAGAGGATCTTATATGCGATGGAAATAAGACTGATACCCCTGTAGTTGGCGCAGATTGTAAGGTCTCCTTTCTTTATTACAGGACAAAGCACGCTGAGATTCCAATCGTCGGGCATGCTTTCCGCTAGCCATATTTTGCTGATGAGTTGATGCATGTACCTTATCAATTTATCGCCACCAGCTTTAAGCAACTCAGCTGGCAGGCCGTTAGCACCCGCTGCTTTGTTGTTTTTCGCTGGATAGCAACTCGAACCTCTTCATGGCTAGGTGATGGTACTTCCACTGTGTTATCATCGATTGGTGGTATCGTACTGCATTCTTTCTGGGCGGAATTGGTGGAATCATCGCCCATAAGCAAGTTGGAGAAATGCTGCCTCCATAACCTCAGTACACTCTGTGTATCTGTAACCAGATTTCCATTTTCGTCTCTACAAGTGGATGCTCCGGGCTTGAAACCTTGAGTTTGACGCTTAACTTGTTGATAGAATTTTCGTGCATCCTTCTTGCGCTGGTACACCTCAAGTTCCTCACGCTCACGCTTTTCCTGCTCCCTTTTTTTACGTCTGAAAATGCGCCTCTCTTCCTTCCTCTTTTCGCGGTAGTTTTCTCGCACGGCTCGCGTTGCGGCTGACTGCAGCATCTTCTTGTATGCTGCGTTTTTTTCATTGGTTTCGAGGTTGTGAGCGTCGAAAACCAATGACTTTCTCGGCAGCAGCGCGCATGGAGTGGGAGATGTGTGTCCAAAGTCCACCGGCGTCGTCGGTTCCAGAGGTTGGTTGGTTGAGCTTAACCGAGAGTTGAGCGGAGTACGCCTCGGCAGTCCGTTGTGATTGCAGCTTGGCAACGTCCAGCTTTCGTTGCATGCCCGTGCGTACATTCTTCGCATTGCATAGCCGCATGCGGATCTTAGCTGCAACAAGATAGAGGTCGGAGTCAATGTTGACCCCCCGAAATGTACGCACATCCAGAACGCTTGAAGCGTGCCTTCCGTCGATCACAACATGATCAATTTGGTTTTTCGTTTTTTGATCCGGGGATAGCCAGGTGACCTTGTGAATGTCGAGGTGTTGAAATCTGGTACTACTGATTACCATGTTTCGCGCCGCGGCGAAGTCGATCAGTCTCAGACCATTGTTTGAAGTGGTCTCGTGGAGACTGAACTGACCGACTGTAGCGCCAAAGATGCCTTCTCTTCCGACCTTCGCGTTAAAATCGCCGAGGACTATTTTTACATCGTGGGTCGGACAACGGTGATACACGTCTTCTAGGCTCGCGTAGAAATCATCCTTGGTGGCATCGTCCTTTTCCTCCGTAGGGGCGTGCGCGCAAATTAGGCTTATGTTGAAGAATTATGTTGAAGAATTTATACAAGTGTCGCTATTTAAGTTTTGTTGTTGTAGTGTAACGGAGAATACATCAAAATAAACAAAATTAAATTTTGTTTTTAGAAAAAATAATTTACCGTTTTATAGCGACGCGTCAAAGTTGATGCATTTGCATTCTACTGTGATAACGCAAACAAGTGGTGATTTTTAATACTTTTTTAACTATTTTATTTTAATTAATTTTTTTTTTTTTTTTTTAAATAAAAATGGAAAAAATTCATGATGGCATTTATTATAAGATTTAACTTAAAACATTTAAATATATTTTAGATATTCTGTGAAAAAAATCTAAAATTGAAATGAGACTCTTGATTTGTCAAGTTTTTTTAAATTTCCAACTTTGTGTAAGCTTTTAAAATTTTTTTGGAATTTGTTAGTCTTATGACACCCTAAATTAGTTAGATGTTGCTATTTTAAGTGTAATTTAGAAATTTAGACGCCCGATTTTGCACGTTTTTTTTTAATGAATTTTTTTGTCAGGTGACTTATTCTTCCGAAATTCTGATTTATTCGAAATCTGGTTGCAAAAGACAGACAAAAAGGAAAAAGAAGCGGCTGTTTTCAATTACTTATTGGAAAATACTAAGAATACTACTAGTTCAAATTATTTGTGGCAAAGTGCGCATAATTTTTGCATTAGAGCTTAAGAAAAATGGGTAAAAGCTACTGGAAATTGCCTGTTTTTTTTTTGAATTTGTATTACATGCAGGTTACAAGTGCGGCATTCAAAAATGGCAAATCAGAAATGAAGATGATAAGAATACAGATACAAAAAGCTATGAAACATGCGAGAATGAAGAAGAGGGAGATGAAATTGGGGAAACCGAAATTTTAATTTCAATGTACTTAAACATTTTAAGTAATTTATCTTTAAAATGTGATGCTTAAATAAACTTTATATATTTCTAAACCTACAATCTAAAAATAAAAACACATCTTTTATTTCATTAATTATGGAATGTTAAAAAATGTAGCACGTGCCATTTTTGACCCGGTAGCACAAGGGTTAAGATTTTTCTTAGAGTTCTTCTTTTAACCTAGAGTCAACATAAAAAATACATTTCCAGTTAATCACCATGATAATATAGCCGTTATTGGTTTTGGCCAGTGAAATGTGCTATTTGACCTATAGTGCAGTGTTCTAAAATTATTTACAATTCTTTTAATAAGGCATAGCGTTGAATGCACTTTCGAAGCCCACGACGAATAAATGTCACTTTTGACATTCAAAGTAATGCTACTCTTTTTTACTCTTTTTTTTTGTTCTTGAATTCTCTTTTCTACACCCACTCACACAGGTCAGCATTTTATGGTTTTTGCCAACTCTTGCAACTATGTACATTTTGTAGACTATTGAAGGATTTCTACTCTCAACATAAAAGTTGGCTTCCCTTGAGCAACGAATGTCATTGAATTTTGTGGTCAACTAATTGCCTCGATTTGCTGGTTCGCATTTGCTGCGGTCAGTGATTTTACTGAAGTGCGTTGTTCTTGTATAAAGCACATTTTTTTTGTTTTAATTTTCTTTCAAATGTCAGTCAAAATTTAATGGACTGAGGCTTAAATTACTAAATTGTTGTAGTTATTAAATCGAGAATGAAGGCTTTCAAGTTGATGTTGATGTCCTTGATGTTTCTAATGATATTAAGAATTTTAAGACAAAACAAAATATTTGAGTTTTAAAAATCTTTCAAAGAATAAAATCAATTAAAGTCAGCATAAATATACTGACTTATTAAAGTTCCAAACTAATTGGTATTCAAGGAACTCAGGTTAATCAACAAATCCTCTTCGTGTGAAGCACAAAAATGACAAGAAAAATTCACTGAAATTCTCGTCGTTAGACAAGTCTTCTGCTGATAGCCCACTGTCTTCCCAATTTACAAAATTATCAATTGCGGATACAATCAGAGACCGTGAATAATCGTTATTTTCAATAGCTCAGTTATTTTCAAAATCTTAGCGAAGGAAACTACTAAATGTGAATTTAAGAATAAAGATGATTTATTTTTTTTTGACGACAGGCGTAGATTTTTGATTTTGTTATTTTTATTTTAAAAATCATATATAATCGTTATTTTGGATTTTTATTTTTTCTCGTTCAAAAATAATCGTTACTGTGGCTTATAAAGTTTTAGATAAAAGCTTGCAAATTGATTTTATTTTGCTATCGGAACAAACTTTGCACATTTTTTCGGTCTTAATATACTGTGCGATGATACTCTTCGACTTCTTCATTGTTTTTTGAAACTTTTTGATGATGTTCAATATAATTCGACATTTTTGCATATATGCGCTACTTTTCGACTTTTTAAAATTTTTCGTTACATATCAACTTTTTTGATAGTTTTCGACTATCATCGATTTTTTCGATGGTTTTTGATAAGTACTAACATGAATTACTTTTTTTCCATGATTTTCAATATGTTTCGAAAACCAATAGTTGTCGGAAACCATTAAAAAACTATTGAATATAGTCGGAACTTAACGAAAAATATCGAAAAAATCGAAACTTATCGAAAAGCTGGTATTTGTCAAAAAATACCGGAAATGTCGATAATTATCATTGACAATAATGTCCTTTTCAGTTGAATCTGGAAAATTTAAATTCTCTAATTCACTTTGAGTAAAAAATTGTATGAAAAGGGAGGGGGCTTACCTTGAACATCCTATGACTTACAGAGTGTTTAAGAAAAATCTTTTAGAGGAGTACTTGCAAGCAAATTTTGTCTTATAATTTTTTAATTAATAGAGCTGGAGCAAAGAAATGTGTCAGTTTCATAAATAGTTCACTCAGATATTTACCATTATTGCTAGCCGTGTTTTTAGCTTAAAATTAGCATTAAAATTGCAGTTTTTTTTCCAAAAATACCGTTATAAATTGGAGTTTTGCTACAGACGCTTTAATGCCGCATAACACCACTTACAAGTTTACCATACAAAGTTTTGACCTAGATCGAGTACTGTTCCAGGTGTAGGCTTATCTTCGTTAATACCAAAGTGACTTTTTAGCTATTATTGATTTTTTTCGTTTGCAAAACAATCTTTTTATTCAGTAATTCCTTCTCTTTTATAGGACTGGATCGTGAATTGATGCAAAAAATCACAAAAAAAAATTTTTATTGTAAAAATAAAAAGAAAGTACACTGATAATGATAGATTCAATAAGCACTGAAATAGCTACATAAAAATATCCCTAATAAGCACGTTGCGGTCACTCAAACATGAAGTTGGCATAATGATACGTCAGTCGACTTTAGACATCAATTGACATGAGTTGGACACAAGCTCCTTGACTTTAACAAACAACAAAAGCCAAAGTTGCTGCAGCAACAGCAACAGCAACAGTAAGGACAAGACTAATGCTCACAACAGACATATGGCCATTAAAGTGTAACATTGTTGCCAAAAGCGTTTATACATGCAAGACACACACACACACACATGTAGACACCCACACCTTAGTGTGTGTAGACATAAGAGTGACACTGTGACAACTATGTAAACTATAGATGACACATGCAAAACTTGTAGGCTCAGATCTGATTGTCGGTGAGATCAGCAGCAGCAACAGCAACATACTTCTTGCGTTTGTTGCAGCTAAATGCAGTAAAAAAAATAGAGTGAATGAAAAAATGGAGTACATTCCCAGCAGACAATTATGTAAGGTCTCTCTCTGAAAAAGCCTTCAAGCAATGTTCATACACATGCGAACATTTTCGCTTGCAAAAGCACTTATAAAGGATATTTTTTTTAGAGTGTTAGACACTTAAATTGAAATATAAGAAACTTATATATATAATCACATTTATTGCACTGAAATAGCTTCTAAACTGCTTTTGCCTACTGGGCAGTAGCTTTATGAAGAAAAAATTATCACCATAACCACATAGAAAAAATGGTAAAATACAATAAAGACAAAAAACGTACTATTTAAACTGTTACCCTTTTTATGTTGAACTATGCAAAAGTCCTTTGCATACACATGAATATACGCAGGCATCGAATACATTTATTTATACTGTCGCAAACATATAGTGAAGCTGCACCTTTGATAAAATAAAGACACAACTTGAAAATAATGCTTATGTTAAAGCACAATATGATTAATCCCTTGCAGAACACTTGAAATGTTTCGAAAATTTAGAAAATGATAACATTTGAAAAAAATTATAATGAATTCTTCATATCGATGGATGATCCTCATTAGAGTGATGAAATATTTTTAGGTCTTACTATATCAAACTTCGAGCATATGGCTGAAAGTCATGTCATAATAAAAATAATATTCCTGGCTTTAATGTCAGACGTTAAGCAAAAGATTCAACGATAAAAAATTGCCAGTTTATTACAATAGAGCTTAGACCCTGAAGAACCTTTTGGTGACTTGTTGGTTCGCATGGAATGCTATCCAATTAAAATGTCGTAGTTAGCTTGGTACAAAAAAAAGTATATAGAAAATATAGTTTTAAATCCTTATAAAATATGCCAACCATTTACATTAGAACTCTGTCACTTTAACAACAAAAGTGCAAAGGCTCCTCATTTGAATTTGTTGTTTGCTTTGAGTTGCTGTAACTGAAAACCATCCCGCAACGACCTGTAAAACTTGCGATCGAAAGTTGACTTAAAAAGCAATAAATCGTTTGAATGCAAAATAGTGAAAAGCATAAAAGTAGGCTAAATTGGTGAAGGGCTGTATAAAAGAAAGCAGCCTAACATATCTGTACGTGCGATATATTGCGCTTTATTTCAATATTTTGATGCCAGCTTTAGCTGGAAATAGCATTTCACGTGCGCTGAACAAAATGAAACGCATGACGACGCACACTGACTTCGATGTCAAAATGATTGGGTCGTGGAAACGATAAAATGAGCGTACGCGCTACGAAGCGT
Organism: Tricholauxania praeusta; assembly: GCA_949775025.1. Classification (NCBI taxonomy): domain Eukaryota; kingdom Metazoa; phylum Arthropoda; class Insecta; order Diptera; family Lauxaniidae; genus Tricholauxania; species Tricholauxania praeusta. Next base: position 51,380,430 of record OX459029.1, read on the forward strand.
TTTTGATGTGGAAAAGTGATACAAACTTGATAGCAGTTGCTAGTTAAAGAGCACATTTCTGTTTAAATTTTCAAATTTTCTTATAAAAACAATTTGAGAACTAAGGTTGTTTTAGTTAGTATTGCATAAAGAAGAGAAGTCATAAGTAATTACACAAAAAAATGAAGATTGAAAAATATAACAAAGAAAAGGACTATACATATTATACATAGTAGCGCTTTGAGTTTAAAAAAGAAATTTGGACATTTTGAAAGCATTTCATAAATGTGTCGTTCAGTGCACAAATCGAAAAATTCCACTATGAAATTTTTTTCATTTTCATGCGCCATATCAATCTATTGGAAGCCTACTTTTCGCATTTGTTACAAATTTGGCTAAAAAATTTCTTTGAACATCATAAATGTTAAAACTCATATTTCAATTTGTTTTAACAGCTAAAATATCGAAGTACTAGAAGTATTTTGATAACAGAAATACTTCATAGAAGACTGACTCTAATGATAGCGGTTTCTTCCACTTTATTTGAACTTAAAAATAATGTAATTTTGCTCTTTTATTTCCATCGAACAAAAAAAAGTTCATGGAAATTTAGTGTAAGTCAATTTATTGCATTTCGGTACAAGAAATTTGAGTTACTTAAGTAAACAACAAAAAAAAAAAAAAATACTGCACCAAAATACCATTGCGAATATCCATTAATTTTGAATTTTTATAAGAAATGAGTTTTTAACCCTTTGGTGGTAAATGGGGGAGCTGGGGGAAAAGTGGGTAGCTAAAATTTATTTTTATTATAAGTTATTATTTTAGCACACCTACAGCTGCGAGCAGTGAAATAGTAGTGGGTATCTACATTTTATGTTTCCTAAAATTACTAAAATACCAAAATAAATTCTGCATAAGTTTAAATGTAAAATTAGTCTTACATGTAACAGCTAAATGTATGGAGGAAGAATTTTATTTCACATAAGCATTAAATATATTTATTCACTTCAAATGTGCTTTATATGAAAATTAAAGCGAGCAGTAAAATAGTAGTGGATCAGAAAAACATAATTTTGCTAACTAAAAACTGTATTTCGTAAATTTTTTTTAAATGTATTTAATAGAATAAGTTAGTATTTAGTGGCATGACCGTTTTTTTTATTACAGCAGCACAACGGTTCCCCATAGAGTCTATGAGGCGCTCGCACCTTTCTTGTGGTATGGACTGCCACGCACGTTGAGCCACAACCCACAGTTCGTTATTATTTTTGGGCTTGGCATCCCACACAGCTGTCTTGAGGTCATTCCAAGGGATTTCTATGGAATTGAGGTCAGCATATTGAGATGTCCACTCTATAACCTCAATTCCAGTGTCCCGAAACCACAATTTTGCAAGCTTACTTGTATGTTTTGGGTCGTTATCTTGTTGCAGTACCCACTTGAGAGGCATTTCATCCTCAGCGAACGGTAGCATAACAGTCTGCATTATTTGCACGTATGCATGCTAGTCCATTATAGTTTTTATCCATGATACTTCATCCTCCATGCTTTAACGTCTTTGTTGTGTACCGTGGATTGTACTCCGTATTTGGGGAGCGTCTCACATATTCCAGAGAACCTTTACAACTATACAAAACAATTTTAGAGTCATCCGTCCACAATATGTTCCTCCACGTTTGAATTGGCCATTCCAAGTGTTGCTTGGCGAAATGAATTTTGCTTGCTACATGATTTTTTTTTCAGAAGAGGTACCTTACGTGGACTTCGAGCATTCAGGTTATGTTCGATTAGTCGTCTCCTTACGGTATGAACACCACAGGGTGATTTTAGGTGGTCCAAAATTTCAACAGCTGAGATTATTTGCCGAGCTTTGGAGCATTTTATAATAAGTCGTACGATGGTCGCTGAAAGTATCTGATTACCACCCATTTTTTCAGCTTTTTCTATTTGTGTCATGGCATTGCGTATCATGGTTGATGAACAACCAATAAGCTCGTCCACTTTCTGATAACTTTTACCACTTTTTATAAGATTTTGAATAATTTTGGGTTTTTCGTGAGTGCAGTGCACACTTCGTGCCACTAAAGTTGTAAAATTATTTTTTTTTTATTTTGTCAGCATAAATATTAAATATAGCAATAAATCTTACTTTCAATTAAAAATTATAATTTTTTTTTTGACCGTAAAAAAAAGTTACATTGTTACTTGGCCTGCACTACTATTTCACTGCTCGCTCAAAAATGGCACTTGTAGCATTGACTACTGCTTCAAAAAAAAACCGTTACAGTTAAAAGGTTTAAAATTTGCAGAGATGTAGATGATTAACTAAAGATGATTATTGAAAACGATAATCGAAACAAAAATCGTTTTAGGTATACAAAAAAAAAAAACATAAGTCATATTGCAAGTGTGCACTACTATTTTACTGCTCGCAACTGTACATACGTAATATAAGTCTGGTCTACCTTCTGGATTTTGATTATTTTTTGAGGGACTTTCTTTTTAACGTATTTTAAAGTGTGATTTTGAGGTTATGTCAAAATTGAAGGGTGATGGGCAAATTTTGACCCTGGATTCGTTTTTAGCACACCAAAATACATACCGTATGGTACCTCAACTTTCAACTACAAAAGTTTTTTTTTTTGTTTTCCTGATGACGGCGAAGGTGCGTTTTTTTAGTTTTACTATTGAAATGAACACTTTTTTGAACACTTGAACCTTTCTTATATATAATTTAGCTGATGCCCGCGACTTTGTTTCCCATCGAACAATTCGTTATGCTTGCTTGCTTGTTTCTATGTGTGAAATCAATTTTTCTGAAACCTTAATGTTTTGATATTTAACAGGAATAACGTGATAATTTTAATTGGAGATTAAGACCAAGCGTCGAAATAATTAAGCTAAACAAATCTTATCAAAATTGGTTCAGTAATTTTGGCGTAATGCGGGAACATCGGAAACGGCTATCGCTTTATTTATATAGATCATACTTTTTGCTTAGCTATGTACATGTGCAAGCAAGATTATAAAACTCAAAAATTTTCCAACACAAAAGTTAATACAAAAAACTTTAAAGAGTCTCAAAATCTTTGAAGGACCGGGAATTAATAAAATTTTGGAGACTCATAGAAAATGTTGCTTTAATGCACCAATGCCCAAAGTTTCAAGGCTGCTTACATTTTTTCTACCACAAACTCCTTTTTTGTACCTATGAAAACCTATACTGACAATTAAAAAAAAAAAAAAAAAAAAATTTTTGGAAAAATCATGGTCGCTAAAACGAAAGGATGATATTGGTTAAGAATTGAGACTTTGACATATTTACCTTAATATATCTTTAACCCCAGTGTTAACTATGCAAAGTGGAGATTTTTTTTACTTTGCAAGCCAAAAACATCTTTAAAAAGGTCCTTGAAACATTAATTCCTTAACATTATATCCTTATGTAATGCATGTGAATAAATAAAGTTCGAGCAAAATTAAAATAAGTAGGAAAGATTTCTGTAGAAAAAAACAAAACCGATAATGAATGAAAAATGCTCTGTAATATCCAGCTATATTCAGTTTTTTTTCCTAAAGGACAGAGATTAATGCCACTTAATATCCTGTGATATTTTTAAAAAGTAAGATCCGAACCAATTTTTTCCAATTTTCTTAAAATGTGCCAATAAGCTGTAATAATGTGATGAAAAAACTGTTGATTTTCGACAAGCCATATTTTTGTATTAGAACGATTATGCTATCAAAAATGTTCTTTACTGGAACATTTTTTTAATATTTCTGTCACAGATATCACTATAAGGTGGGTACAATTCTTTTTGTTGCTTAATAAAATTTTTGCTATTTTTTCACATGTAAAGTTTTTTTGCGTCAATGAACTAAGAACATCAAATTTTCCATAACCATAGTGCGTACACTTTTCTAAAATCATTAATGGTCGTAAATAATATCTAAAATCTATAAGTAACTGCTTGAATTTTGTGCGTAATAAATTTCAATTAAAATATTTCTACTCCGCATGTGTGCAAGTACTTCTTGTTAAAATAGCCAGACTTTTAAAGCACGATCTGACCTACTTGAAATAAAACTAATAATTTATCATGCTGCTGCATATCAGCGATGAAGAAAATAATTTATTACCCCGAAATCGTTTGCCTTGCCATGTGGCGTACCAACTGAGCCAAATCAGGAAAGCAAAGAAAAAAGCGAAAAAATATCGAATTGATTTATCAAAAATTTTGGACAGATTTGAATTTAATTTGCCACTAACAGCAGGCAGCAGCATAAGTATTTTACAAATTCTAGTCAGCACACACTTATGGATATGTGAACTTTCACGTACACATGATATACCCACGCAATTGATAAGGCGATGCAGAAAACGAAAACCCATTCTTTTTTGGCAATAAAGTGAGGAACTCTGAAAATTTTTAAGGAACTTTTATTGCATGTGAATAAAAAATGAAATCTAAAGGCAAACAAATAAAATAGTATAGGAAGGTGCAGTAGAGGGGATGTATTTTCCTGTAATCAAAGTAAATGCTAAGTTTCCAAAAGTTTTAAAGATTGGAATTCGCAAGCCATAATACATGATAGAAAGTTTTTAAATTTTTGTTATTTTTTCTTATGAATTTATTTTTTTTGCTTTGGAAGTTTTAATTGTTGTCTTATTCTTTATTTAGCTTGTGCAAATATTTCTCATTCGTATTGAGGCCATTTTATGCTAAACCAATTTTTTTTTGTGATTTACCCTCTAAATTTTTTAGAAATCATTCGTTTTGTCTGGAGTTATTAGTAAGAAAATCCACCCCACTATATTACCACATACAAAAAACTAATGCTGCATAGAAACAAACACAACAAATGGACGGACGACTCCCAGCATGATCATACATTTAAGTGCCACAAATCAAATTCAATTGAAAAAAAAAGAGAGAAGCCAAAATAAGAGTCCGAAAGAGCATATGCACTCTACACACTGACTAGAGTGCAAAAGCAGTGTAAGAAATAAGGCACTACCATTAGAAAACCGCCAAACATTGAAGCCAAAAAACCATCGACTACAACAATGGCAAGAACGCAACTAAAAACCATAAAGTTCAGCAAAACAAAAAAACCTGGAAGTTTATTTGGCATACGTTAAACATTAAGTGCCAAAAATTGTTAAATGGGGTGTATTTTCATATATAAACACGTATACACTCACACACAACGCCAACACATTTCAGAAAAAAACAAAAAATTGAAAAAACTTTGCTCTAAATTTTTCGTGCGCCTAAGTCATCAGGACATAGCAATCGTTAGTTGGTGAGTTGCGTTGGTGTAGGAAATAAAAATAATGTTCACACTTTTGTGCTTCTCGTAAATAAAATGAAATACAAAAAAAAAAACATTGCATATTTTTTGGCGTGTTTGCTAAACATGAATGAATTCACATAATTGAGTAAAAACCGCAAGAAATCGAAAGAAAATGTGGTAAAGCAGCGCGAGTAAGAGAGCAAGTGAAAGCGAAGTATACGTGTGTAAGACAGAGAGAGCATTCAATGACAGCATCATTTTCTATTTTAAAAAAAATGTAAAATTTATTATTATTTAATCACCCCCGTGAGTGTTGTTTGCAGTTGCAACGCGGCAATTTCGAAGTCACTTCTTTTTATTTATCTATTTCTCATTTCTTTCGCTTTATCTCTTTAGGTCTTAAAATGGATGTGTAGAATTGCACAGTGTTTTTTATCATTAAAATTTGCGATAAAAATTTTATTTGCTGAAAATTGTTTCGAGATGCTGGACAATGGCTCGAAGACACTTTATTTGTTTTTTTAATTTATGTTGTTGAAGTTAAGGTCTGGTGGGAAGATACTTGAGGTCAATATCTTTGGAGCAAAAAAAAAAAAAAAAATAGTCTCCTCGACAAAAACATCGATACATCATGTTTTAAGATCCGACTCTAAATACCGGTGATATGACGAAAAATTTAATAAGAGAACCCCTACGTTCGGCAAAAAATTAAAAATAAAAAAAAAAATTTAAAATAGTTCTAATGGAATAATCGAAATACTTCTTTGGAAAAGTTTACTGAGTTTTTTCAAGCTTTGATTTTCTGACTCAAAAATGGTGCATTAAGATGGTAAGAACTGAGATCTGTTGGATAAGTATTAGAATGGGGTCATTGATGTCAGTGACCCTTAAAGCAAGAAATTGGTCTACTTGAGACAAAAACATTGATATATCATACTTGAAGATCGGACTGTAAGTGCCGATGCGATGAAGAAAAATTTAGATGCGCGACCTCTATTTTCGGTAAAAAAAATTAAAAATATTTTCGAAATTGCCTTACAAAAATGCTTCAGATTTGATGATGTACGGTGAACTTTTTTTTTTGTCTGTAAGGTAATACGGTCTAATATATGTAGATGTTAATAAATATAGAGACTATATGCTACAGTTATAAGCCTGCTTAACTACTTATCTTGATGCTTTTAATCAAGTTGAAAGTTTATTAAAAAACTGATTGTGAAAATTAAAAAATTAATATAATTATTATTATAATGAACATTGGTTAATTATACAGCTCTCCAAGAAAAGTTAGCATAAATATCAAAAGAAATAATAAATGATTCAAGGATTTTCGTAGTTGTTGAGATCTAAAATTCAAATCTGTGCTTTGTATTGGCGTTGAATCTTAAGATATTGAACTTTACAGTCTCAAAAATGCCATTTATGTCTATGACTTGAAGTCTATACTTTTCGATAATCAAAAAAAAAAACTTATAAACTTGAACCCCCGAAACATTTTTTCGTTTTTCTACTATAGTAATGTCCCTAGTAATTGTCCCTATTTGCTATTTTTTTCTCTCTTTCTTTTTCAATAGCACTTGACATAATTTTTTGCTGTTCCTTTCCATTGCAATCCCTCTGGGGGTCTTTTTCTTTTGGGTTGTCTTAATGTATACGTTACAATCAACGCGCTGCTGGGTGTCGCTTTCTTTTTTGGTAGCTCACAGCTGCGTTATTTACGCTAACTCACACTTTAAAGTTACCAGCTGTTTGATTTAAGCGACATCTATATGTCATTAAAACGACTGCGTGTGGAAAGTGAAAAAAAAAAAAAATTAAATTTGAAAAATAGCTCACATTAAGGTGTACAAATAAATTAAAAAAACATTCTCAAAATGAAAAAAAAAACCTTAATCATAATGATTGCCTTCCTGTTGCTGTTAACGATTTTTCTTTGTTTCTAGTGTTACCATTATTTGAAAATGAAGGAATAAACAACTTAAGCTCTTGATTCCGCTACCAATTTGGAATCGATGTTCTGCTACGTGTAGTTCATTAAAAATGAATTTAAGTAGCAAGCAAGTGGGTGTATTTTCTCTCTATTTTTCCTTGTTTTACTGCTATTGCTTTTTCATTCTTAATTTCCGTTTTCATATTTCATACTTCATCGCATAATAAATTTTGCCCCCTTACAGCAGATATTCCTTTTTAAGCAATAACGCTCTCCACTGCTTGCTTTTTAACCCTGTAAATTTGTCTCTGGTGAGTTATGTCTGCTGCTGCTGCTGCTGGATTTACTTGCGTTTGTTGTTCTGACTGCCTGATTGAATGGCTTGCCATCATCAATATTTGCATTTGTACTTGTGCGCTTAATTGCTTGGAATTTATGTCTGACATTAATGAGCCCGAGTCGCTTTGGTCTGTGTTGTTCGTCAGCTCAAGTCTGTCTAACAGTCGGTACGTCTCTGGTTACTTTTATTATTTGTCTGTCTACAATATTCTTCATTTGATTCCTTAACTATTGGTATCGCTTAGTATTATTTTACTTTTTAATGAACAATTAAAAAAGATCTGGCATAATTCATGTTCAATTGACAACACCATTGTCGGTTTTATAGTCTGTTGTATAATAATCATTATTGATGTGGATGCCATTTAATTGCTGTTGTCAGCATCTTGTGAATTTTTTAGCATCGATTAAATTTTTTATTTATATTTCATTCTGTTCTTGGATAAACCATTTATTGTTACTTAAATGTATTTAGGGTTCTTAAATTAATTTTATGAGTTATTCATACTTAAAAATATTTAAAATTTTGTGAGATAAAATACCAAAATATTCCACCTTAAATTCTGTTCCAAGCAAGTATCTTTTGTTGGCTGGATAACAGTCAATGTTAAAAAGGTAACTTAGCTAGTGATAAGAGATCAAAGCAAGACTTGCAATGTGCCTTAGTTAAGCTACTACAGCTATTAGACTTCTAAGCTATTAAGCCTGACGGCAAAACTTCAACTTCTGTTACTTTCCAATCCTGATAACGAATTATATAAATCTTAAGCATTATAGAAACACCTCAGATAATATACTTTGTTTTCCCTGTGTCAGGTAGATCCTAACAAAATAACTTATTGACTTTTAATATCCAATGCTCTGAAAAAAAGACTGTAATAATTAGCCAAGGGCATTTAAACTTTCTCAGATAAATACAATAATTCTTCTATTTCAAATTCAGTAGACATGTAATTGTCGAACAGACCAACAGCCATAATTGCCTCATCGTAAGTGTCCCATTTCAGAGAAGTACCTCCAGAGGAGATGGAGGCACTCCATCAAATCAAAAATAAGTTATGACTCTGGCTAATGCCAGACACACTATACGTTTTACACCCAGAATCAAGAATATTTTCACATTTGTCATGCCATCTGAAACGTATAGAAGGGGCGTGGTAGGCTTATGAAAGTATACATTCTTGATCGGTGCCACCACCTGAGTCAATTTTGTCGTAGCCGTTGTTTGTATGTCTGTTAAATTCACAATTACGAAAAAACTAATCGAAGAACCAATCGAAATGAATTCGAGGCAGCATTTTCATCGGATGACAAATAATTTTCTGTTTTATGGACTGTCAAACACGCCTTTAATCTTGTTCTCTTTGTAAAAGTTTCATGTCCTTGTACAAAATGATAAACTGAGTATTTTCTGCGTTCTAGATTTTTTTGGTCGATTTATTGACTTTTCCATTAAAATTTCAGCAGAAAATAATACACTTTCTCCTTCGATTGCGCCGAAATCACTGAGTTGATTGATGTATCTGTTAATAAAAAACAATTTACTGATCTCTTAGTTGATATTTTATAAAATCACAGTGAGATATATTTATATATAATGCTACTTATTGTTAGACAAAAAAAAAAGAAAATCAAAAACTCATGTCCCGAAAACCTATCGTGAGTTTTTTTTTATTTTCCTAATTAGCGTGCCAAAACCCATGAGAAATATATGTGGCTATTTCGAACACAAAGTTTTTTATCCATTTTGGCGCATAATGTCATTTGAGTTGCTGCTGTATTTATTTTAAAGATTATCAGATATCTTTGAAGGGGATTATCATGGTCTCTCTATCAGGTGTGGTCCAGTATAATCATATTCTTTTTCATAAGATTATTTACGTTATGTTTCACTTTGTTCTCTTAAGCTTAACAATTAAGTGCTTTTATAAGCAATTTGCCATAGTTTGAGTTAAATATTTAATATTAACAGCTTACGTTGACGTACGATCATAAGGCGGCAACAGCAGCAGCGATACTTTAGAGCAGACCTGCATGAAAGCTCAATTTGAAAAAAAAAAATTATAGAAAAACTGGAAATCAAATCTCAACAAAAAACAACAACTATAACAACAAATACTTGAAGCACTTAGCATTCGCCTTTGGTCAGAATAATCCATGCTACGTTGGAAAAAATCGAATCAAATCAAATGTTACGGGAAGTTTTATAAAACGATTTTTTTTGCTGTTGCTGCTGCACTGTTTGTTGTTTGCTTCTTTAATTTTCACAGTGCAAAGCAACAAAAACAACAACTGCAGCAATTCACTGCTGCCAACAATTACTTTTTATAGTTGAAAACGATTATTGTTTTTAAACCGCAAATATAACAAAGAAAAAAGAGGGAGAAAACAACAAAATTAAGTGGAAAAAAACAACAACGTTAGTCCAACTCTAAGCCATCAGCTTGACTGCTAAAGGACTTTTGCACTCTCCTTGTACCTTGTACAACTGCCCCACTTCGTGCTTCTGCAGCAGCGCCACTTGTAACGTCATATTATTGAAGCCAAGTCAATTCGATGCAATATAATGGTAAGAGTAAATTGTTGTTGTAAAATTCAATTGTTTGCAGAAAACGAAGTTAAGTAAAAATACAACCAGCCACAAAGGGTAAAATGAGAAAGAAAACGAAAAAAAAAAAATTGAGTAAACATTGGATAAATAGTGGAAAAAACGGAATAAAGAAAAAATCTAAAAGCAAGATAAAGTACGTAAAGTATAAAACAACAAAAATATTGTTGAAAACAACAAACCATCTAAATTATGCAAAAAACTTGCGGAAAATATTAAAAGGAAATCCTGTGAAATAACCAGTAAAAATAAGGATACGAAATGGTCTTAAGTTTCTATTCTTTGAACATACTATATTTTGATGCTTAAAAGAATGTCAGCAAAAAAATAATTATATCTTTTTTTTTGTTGTTTTTAGTACTTTTACTTACGAACTTGTATACCCTACTCTTATTAACATTTTTTTTTGTAAAATAACGCATAACTTAAGATCATGGTAGCTTTGACGAGAAAAGTGTTATTTAATGCTATGTCAGAACTATTGAGTCATCATGTAGATATGTTTAAAAACTCAAGGCAATGTTGAAAAGGTCAATATAATACTGAAAAGGTCAAAAATCGTTGTAAAATTTCATAAATGTTAAAAAGAAGAAAAAATGTTGAAAGTCGTTTTAAGCCTTAAATGTAGCATTTGTGATACATGAGTGTTAATTTTTTCACTACAATATAGACTTAGTTACAATGTTCACATATCGAAAATCTCGCTCAATAGAGTCAGTGAGAAAATAGACGCACTCAACTAAAAAGTAAGTTAAAGCTAAAATACACCACGTATTCATCAATTAAACATCATACGTATTACTGTTGATCATCGCTTTTGATAGAATTGACAACAAGATCATATCATCGGGACTATTTAGCCAAGTATTAAAATGTTGAGTCTTAGATAGCATGGTTTCTATGTCTAAATGCTAATCAAATAAAAAAGAGGTTGAATGAAAGACCATATTCAGCATCATACACAAGGCATTGGTTGCGTCCCGAGTAGGAATTTTCATCCGGATCGCATATGGTTGGCCCTATTACACATAGATCTGGTCCGGACTTGGGTAATCGGATCAGATCTAGATAAGTATAGTAACGCATGGAGCAAGGCTAATCGGTCAAGGTAAACTTGATCTGGCACTGATCAGTGTGTCTGATACGGCACTGAACAGTCCGAATAAAAATGTTTTTTCGGGTGCGGACTTGGGTAGGCTTGGTAACATATTGAGCTAGGCAACCCTGATGCGGCATTAAAAAGTTTACCTGAGCATAATATGTTTTTGCAGAATCTACCTCGTTAAGGCGCAAAAAATTTCTTGCCATCGAGTGTAGAACTATCATATTTGTATATGATATTCCTCAATACAAATCTATATTTTTAGACTTATTTAATACTTTTCAAAAAATTCGAAAGTTACGAATATAGTCGAAGACTAACGAAAAAATCCGAACTTATCGAAAAGTCCATAGTTATCGAAAGCTATTGGAAAACACCGTCAATAACTATCGAAAAACTATAGAAAAGATCGAACCTAATCAAAAACATTTGAAAAATCGGAAATACCGAACAAGTTGAAACTCGTGGAAAACCATAAAAAAAATTCAAACTTATCGAAAAACAGTTCGTCAACTAACAAAAGCTTTCCAAAAACATCGAAAAAATCGGAACTTATCGAAAAGTTCATAGTTGTCGAAGACTATTGGAAAACATTGTCAAAAACTATTGAAAAAGTCGAACCTAATCAAAACATTGAAAAATCGAAACTTTTGGGAAAATATTAAAAAAAAGTTGAAACTTATCGAAAAACTTCTAATGTTCGCAAATTAACAAAATCTTGCGAAGAACATCGATAAACGCCAAAATTTCAAAAAAAAAAAAAAACTTAGACAAAGTAAGGCTTGTGATAGAAAAAATTAAAATCCAAAATGTCGGCTAATTTGCATCTACAAGAATAAAATTCCAAAACTAACTTCGATTTAAATACATAAAAATCCAATAATTATAAAACTAAAAATGTCAACGCAGTATTGGCATCACTAAAGGAATGCAGTAAATTTCTGTTGCATGTTTTTTACTTTCATTGCATTCAAAGTATTTTCCAACATTTCAGCACACACTCAATTTAATATTAGAAGTTTTTCACTCCACATGCCACATGCTATTATTTATATGTGGTATTTTTCCAAAATTTTGTTTAAAATATATATTTTTTTTGCAAAGTTTAATAAAAATTTTTTGCATAAATTCCATTGGCGTGCGCATATACATAAGTTACATATATTTCTTTTTTGTTGTGCGATAAAAATGCATTGTAATGTTTATAGTTTTTTAATGTTTATTTTTGTGAAACATTATATATTGCATATTTTAACTTTTTTATATATTTTATGTACATAAAAAGGGAGAATTTCTAATTCTTTAACCCTACATTTGTGTAGCACATAATCAAATTGTAAAGTTGCATGTGAGCATATCAAAGTTATTTGTTTTTAAATTTAAAATGCAAATAACTGATTTTATTTTAACAAATTGATGTTCCGAATTTCACGAAAGATATAATTTTGAAAGAAAACATAGGTGCTTAGGTATGAATTATAATACTTTTTAAGACTTTTCAGTTTATCAGTTGCAACGCAGTGATTCTAATATTTTTAAGAAAAGTTAATTAAAAAAAAAGTATTTGAACTGAACTTCTCTTTGTGGTAATGAATTCCAAGCTCATTTAAATGCAGTTTCAACAAAATAAATAAAAGCTACGCTCACACAAAGTTTTGTCAAATCTTAAGCACTAGCGATATTGACAAAGTTATAGATTTTGCCCACAGCACCCGTAGCGAACATTTGTTAAAACTTCTAAGCTACAGCATTAATTTGCATAGCTTCATTAAAAAACTGGAAATCTAATTAACTAAAATTATTTCGGTAGTTAAGATTATATGAAGCCTTTTTAGCGTTTTCTTAAAATTAACAATATTTATTTTATTTACGATTCAAGTTAATTTCAAAAATTTTGTTTATTATCTTTTGTGCAAGAAAATGGCGCATTAATTTGAAAAATCTGTTTTATAAATTGTTGCCTTTTTAGCTCCAGGCAACGGGAGTTTGCCATAGTTTTGATGCTGTTAATATTGAAATAAATAACCCGATTATATTCATCATGTGTCAAATTTTTGATTAATATGAAAATTTCCGACCGAATAATTTACAATTAGCATAGAAATATAATAAATTATAAAGGCAACTAACTGCAAACATGAATATATTTGCAAAATTTAAAATCGAAATCAAATTGAATGCCGTATTCAAATTAGAAATTATAAATACAAACTAACAAATTGTATTTTAATCACATAGCGTATAGGGTAAATGCAGCAGTTGATGACTCATTGCGCTTTATAAAAGGAGTAAATTCTTTAAGTTAAATTATATTGTTTTACATCATGCAGCATTTATTATATAAATTATATATACAGTGAACTACAAAACTGTTCACAAAAAATAACATGTTTCTAGTTTTAAGGCTATGCAGAATGACGTTGAGCAACACAGCCAGCTCCGTTAGGGTAGGCAGGGACTTCTCCGATCCATATGATACCGAACGAGGTTTCAGACAGGGCGATCCACTATCCTGCAACCTCTTCAACTTTGTGATGAAAGGGGTGTTGCAAAGAGCCAGTGTACATCGTAATGGCACTATTTTCTACAAAAGTGTCCAGCTCCTTGCATATGCCGATGATATTGATATCATTGGACGAGCGAGATGCTACTGCTGCGTTCTCTGCTATCGAAAAAGAGTCAGCGAAAGTGGGTTTGACGGTGAACGAGGGCAAAACAAAGTATATGCTGTCCACAAACAGGGAGACGTGGCGTATTCGATCCTTTGTTACTGCGAACAACTATACTTTCGAAGTTGTCAAGGAATTCACCTATCTTGGCACCGCCGTGAACACTCAAAACGATGTCAGCCTGGAGATAAAGCGAAGACTAACTCTTGCTAATAGGTGTTACTATGGTCTCAGTAAGCAATTGAGTAGTAGAGACCTCTCTTGCCCGACAAAACTGACACTCTACAAGACGCTCATCTTACCCGTGCTACTTTACGGCGCAGAAGCATGGGTTGTGTCGCAGACTGATGCAGCCACGCTTGGGGTGTTTGAGAGAAAATTCTTCGCAAAATCTTCGGTCCTGTTCACGTCGGCGACGACTATCGTATTCGAATGAACCACGAACTGTACGAGCTCTACGCTGACATTGACATAGTCAAGCGCATCACTATCCAACGTCTGCGCTGGCTGGGACATGTTGTGCGTATGGACGAAGAAGCTCCGGCGAAAAAGGTGTTTGATACGGAAGCAGCTAGGCGACGACGAAGAGGAAGACCATGACTCCGATGGAGAGACCAAGCCGAGGAAACCCTATCCACGCTTGGTGTGAATGATTGGAGAAGGCGCGCGCGAAGCAGAGGCGGCTGGAGAGAGCTTTTGAGGTCGGCCGTAACCCGGTAACGGGTTGTTATGGCCACCCAAGTAAGTAAGTAAGGGTGTGTATAAGATTACTTTAATATTAAAATAATCTCTTGTTTCCATTATTTCATTGATTTTACAAGCAACTCTCTGTCCAGAGGTTGTCCAAGTTATTCTTAGTATTTATTAGGAAATTAGTCAGACTAAAAAAATAATGAAAAAGCTTTTGGAGAAACAGAGCGAAAAATCACAAAAAAAAAATTAGAAAGATTTTGTAATTTTGGGGAATTTTGCACCCCTAAAATCAAATATCTCTTGAAATGAAATTATTCTTTCATTTTATCTTTTAAGTTTTATTTTCTTAAAAACTTGCCTTAAATTCGAAATGAAAAAATATTTTAAGAAAATCACGAATAGTTTACCAAAACTTTTGTAATTTGTTGTCATAAATTTGCTATGCATTAACTACTTATTTTAGAATTTTTTTCTAAAAAAAATTTTATGTGAAGAAGATTTTGGGGCTTTTTTCCAAATTTTTTTGGTAATGGTTTTTGCTTTTTCAAAGCAAATAATAAACTTTTGATGACTTTTCCATTTCATTTAACTGAATTTTTTCTTCTTAGAAGTTTTTTATTTTTTTAATATTTTGGACTTTTATTATTT
Organism: Tricholauxania praeusta; assembly: GCA_949775025.1. Classification (NCBI taxonomy): domain Eukaryota; kingdom Metazoa; phylum Arthropoda; class Insecta; order Diptera; family Lauxaniidae; genus Tricholauxania; species Tricholauxania praeusta. Next base: position 51,395,699 of record OX459029.1, read on the forward strand.
ATTAACTTTACTATTATTATATTATTGGATTCAGTTCAATTTATTTTTAGATATTTTGAAAGTCTTTGATTTTAATATTTCTTGCAACAGATCACCTATGGTTTTGGTCCCTTACGCAAATCTTAAATTTACCCTTCATACACATACTCGTGCAAATGTTATGATAATTTTCTATGCCTACAATAATATTAAATGCATGAATAGGTAATTTGCATGTATGTACACTTTTATATATGTTCTTCTAAACACTACTACTTAGGTATGAATAATGTATGCTTGTGCACATCAGCGTAAACAAGCAAAGATTCGTAAAATAACAAGAAAATTTATGATGATTTTGCATGCAAATCGCAGTAAAAATCATGAAGCAACACCAAAAAAAAAAAAAAAAGAAAACATTGCGCCTACATTAAGGCAAAACAGACACACATAGGCGTGTGCACATACACATATGTACATACAAACGAATATTTGAATTTGAATTAAATTCAGCTATTTTGTTAGTGGGACGGCGTTATATGTCCTTTATCATTCATAGAAGAAAAAAACGCAAAAAAAAAAAAAAAATAAAAAAAAAATGAATTCAATAAAGCGACGTTTTCCTTGATTTTTAAAAATCAATAAACTAAATATATACGTATGCATGTGTGTGTGTGTAGAAGTATGAGTTTTAGTGAAAATGTCTATGGTCTTAATATAAGTGTTCGCATAGTGGCTATATATTTGTATTTTTTTCTCTAAAAGTTGAATTTATGCGCAGCAAATTGAGTCGACGTAGCACTCTATTAGCGTCACTTAAATACTTAGTGTGAATATCCTGCTGATGTCCGTGTGTGTGTTTTGGTGGTTACACTGAAGTGTGTGTTGCGGCATATCAAATAGCTGATTATGTGTAGTCTCTTCCATATTTGTGTACATTAAGTATTATTTCTATTAACATTTTGCGCACAGGAAATTCTATATTAGTTGCTTCCAATAACTGGTTGCAATTTCGTCTGGATTTAATTTAATTTCGGTAACAGAAACTGAATTTAGTAAGCAAAAAAAAAGAGTAGTAAAAACCAATAATAGAAAATTAGGTACAATTGGTTTTTTTCTCGAGTTTTTCAGACTTAAAGGTTCTACAGGTACAATTGCACCAATTTAGGTATAATTAACCCATTTTAGGTAAAATTTGCTATTGGCCGAATAAACTTTAAAACTAAATTCGAAAAAAAAAATGTTTTACAGCACGTACATAACGTAACTAAGGAACCTTCAATAATGATTCGAATACCAAGAATGTTATTAGACTTGGTGGTATATATGGAACTTGAAGGATCTCGGTGTCAAAAGTTAGTACATGTCGTTATTTTTTTGATACGATTTCACAAGTTGAGGACTATGTTTTTTGTATGATTATTGGAAATCAAAACAAATTTCAACCATCATAAAACAATTTTGTGCCACTACTTGTCTAAACTAATTGTCAAAAATCAATATTTTGTGTATGACTTTGTAAATATTTGTGTAGCATCCATTTGTCAATTTGTGAAATGCTTAGACTAAAAGTTTGTTTTTTGTTTATTTAAGTTTCCCCAGACTGATTTGTTAACCACCATAATTTTTCTTTCCCAAAAATTTAAAAAAATCCCTTCATTACAAATGATGTGCCCAGTGTGGGAAGTCTGAATACTTCTTTTTCCATAATTCAACTGTCAGATGATATCATATAATCAGCCATCAAACTTCACTCTCTCCATTTATAGTTTGGCAAGTAAGTCCAAGCTCTGCTCTTGAAACTTGCGTCAATGTGGTTCTTGGGAAATATGATCAATTTAAGTAGCTATAGAGCTGGTTGTGAACGTATATGACCGACACTATTCTGCGAGTGTGGCATAGCCTATTTCATGAGCGGAAGTATACACTGAGTGAGAACGCAACTAAGAACTATCGCCGGTTGTCGACAGTTTGTAAGCAACATTTCGTCGGCAAATCGACAGTAGTGAACACTGCGTCTGGGCGTACTATTGCACGCGAGTCCTTAATCTTCCAATCGTTTGCTAAGGCAGCGATGTTTTGTCATCGTGGGTCATTACTTTGGGTTCGAAATGACAGAATGTGCTATTTACCAAATGGAAAAAAGTATATGATCAAATTCAAGGATATATTTCCTTTTGTCTAAGTATATAATTCTTTCTTATATTAAAGAATATTTCCTTAGTATAGTAAGTAGTAGCTCTTTCATAACCCAGCGACAAATAAAGTGTTATTCTACGAATACTAAAGGATTGATATGAGGATTACAAAGCATGACAAATTTGATCAAAGTTATTGCCAATATCTTTGGAACTGACTTTGGCATGACTAACTATGTAAAATACTTAGTAGCTCTTTCGATACTTTCCCATAATCGAATTATTCAATACTTTTGAATTTCAATTAATTTTTTAGATGTTTTCGATACTATTTGTTAATCAATCAATGCCCACCAATTTTTAATATTTTTCGGCTTACATCGATTTTTTCTATATATTTTAATAATATTGAATACTTTTCACATTCGTTACTGTTCTTTTTAACTTTATTTGCTACTTTTAAGAAAGTTGATTTTTGCGACTGATTATTTTTATTATAATTAAACATTATGAACTTACAGTCATTTTAGCAAAGACCAATATTGTAAATTTTACTTATTGATCAATGCTATTTTTTATTCAACAAACATGACAAAGATAACAAATGGAACAATTTAACCTGGTAATTGGTGACATATGTTTCGGCTATTACCACATAGCCTCATCAGACCAGTTTTTTTGGTTAATGTTGTACATGTTTGCTACCAATATATATTTTTTTTTGGAATTTTTTTGATAAAGTTATTTTCGATACCTTACTTCACTTACTGGCTTTGTCAGTGCACTTCAAAACTCGTCGAATTTCATTTTATCAATGTTTCTCGTTACAATTCCAAACTATTCCGGCTTCTTCTATGTCATTCAATACCATTCGGCTTATTGACATTTTTTTGATGATCCTCAAAACTTTTTCACTTAAGCAATAGTTTTCGATATTGTAGACAATTTCGCAAGTTATTTAATAATTTCAATATTCATCCAATCACTCGTTTTTGACTTAATATTTTATTTTTATTAAGAATCTATTAAATTGCAATTCTTGTGTGTGCTCGAATTACATATTCTCTTTTGTCGGTGCAATCTCCCAACATTATATTAAATGTATTGCGTCCTGGTCGCATTGTCAACTGACAGTAGATTGGCTTTGCTTCATAAGATTTGAATTTATTTTCATATAGAATAATTTAAAAACTCCTCTAACTGAATCATTCCGTAAATTTTTTTCATCGCTTATTTTATATTCCCGCTTACCAATTTTGTAAGTATAGATTGTATCAAAGGACTGCTTTCTCATTTTTATAATTTTTATTTTAAGTTTAACAGCAGAAATTTTCATATTTTTTTATTATTTTCCTTATTTTGCCATTCAGTTTTCTATGACAATATAATAACAAGTGTCAAGTGTAATGCTCCTTATTATTCTCACTCGCTCTCGACTTCCAATCTGAGTCGGATAAAATTTTCTCATTTTTCTAACAATATTCGTGTTACAATATCTGTTTTTTTTTTGTTTGCTTGGAAGTCAAGTGCATAAGTATTTTATATATGTGTTTGATTGTCTGTGCTGTCGTTTCTTGTATGTAGATAGTGCTTTTTTTTTTTGTATTTTTATTCATAAATGTGAACTTCTTAATGATGCTCATATATCAAAAAGAATTTCACACATGCAGACATAATACTGTTGCTTTCGTATTTGTGTGTGCTAGTGAGAAATGGCAACATACTACGTACATATAGCGTACACTTGCATGCCGTAGTGCGCGTTTGTTTGTTTATGACTTCGTATGTGTTAACTGATTGTAATTGATATTGATTACAAGGTAAACACGTTTTTAATGGCTTTCATGCGATGTAATTTTTTTGCTGCTTTGTGCCAATTTTTTTTTTATGGAACTGCATGTGAATGGACTTTTGGTTTTTTTATTCAAGTTTTATGTATATTCCTTTTTTCCCTGGATTTTGTCATTGGAGTCGAACATTTTTAAGTACATTGTGTAGTAAAGTATTTACATTGTTATCGTAATATTTAGACTTAATATTCCAAATAGCCCACTAGATATGGACGCTCTTCAGTTATTATTACCTATTTTACCGATTAAATAATTTGCTATAATTTTTCCGCCAATAATTTGCCAAAAATTCTCACTAAAAAGAATATATTTCTAAATTTATGAAACATTCAGCGATACATACAACGCCAAGTATTTTGCTGTTGAGACTTAAAAGTTTTTATCCACATCATTAATTCATAATTTTTCCCGCAGCAATTACAACCAATTCAAATGCACACAAAATATCCTTAATTGCAATCAAAGCAATGTACTACAAATAATTTTGAACAAACAACAACTGCCAGTAGCAGAAGGGAAGCAGTAGGTGGTAAAACGCACACAAGTAGACAAATACAACTGGCATTTAGCATAGTTTAAACATAATTAAGCTTAAAATCCAATTCAATCGCTTGCTGCTACTCTTACTGCTGCTGCTGCTACTGCTTGTATGCCACAAACTATGCAATAAAATTTTCAAATAAATTTATAACTGCGAGCGAACCAAAATTGACCACTACTAATGCGGGTTGCATGAGTATTGTATAGCGGCTTCATGCTAGATAGCGCACACACAGAGACACCCTTTTGATTTGTTCCTTCTCTTCATTTCGTACCATTTCTGCTGATCCCTAGTGGTTCTTTCACTAAATAAATAATACAATAATTTTTGGTCGAGATTTTAATAAAATTTGCAAATTCATTTAACTGCCTTTTAATGTATGTAATTGAATTATAAACAATGTTTATTAAATTTTGAAAGAAATAAAAACATACTCTCATATGTTCGAGAGTTGTTGGAAGCAGGCAGGAATACTTATTTGCAAGAAATGACACTACATGGAAAAGAATTTGGCTTAAGCGAAATATTAACTTTATTTGCTATATAATTTTATGCCATTTAGAATTTTAATACAATCTTGTGCTTATAAAAATTTATATATGTGTACTGTTTCAAATATTTCGCATTCTGGAGTATCGATTTCCAAACAATTTTTTGAGCATTTGGTGCCATACCTCAGCAATAATGCGGCAAAAGTGGGTACTTAAGTAGTCTAAGGGGCCGTCCATAAATTACGGGAGGTGTTTTTTTTTTGAAAATTCGGACCTCTTCCCTCCATTTGAGGAGATTTCGTGAGTTCTGACAGGACTTCCCCCTCCCTTCCATGAGACTAACCTTATACTTTTTAAATGTAATCTGTTTTCATAATGTATAGTCTCTGCATTAAAATGTTGACGTGAGATTTTTATTGAACCACCTTCCTCTTTGGTGAGTCTAGGTGATATTTTTCCAAACCCCCTCCCCCCCTTTTTTAACTCACGTAGCTTATGGACGTCCCCTAACGAAGATCACTTACTATTACAATTTCTCCAAAATCATCTTAAGTAAAATTTTAGTGGACATGTATTCAGCAAATTTCCAAAACTTCCAAGCGTTATTACGATGTCAACGCTGCTATGATAAATAATACCACAATTGCCAGATATGAAGAAATATCTTTAATATTTTGTTTCAATTTGGAAATATATTTTTGATGCTGGTGCGGCCGATGCAGCATTTTCTGCAGCTAATATTGACTTATTTTACTGACAATAATTTTTCTATTTGGCTTCTTTCATTATTTCCTTATTATGGTTATATTATATTGAAATCTTAGCTTCCTAACTATTTCTATCTACCTATTTTCTCCTGGAGCTATAAGCAGCGTTTAGGACTAAAAATTGTCCACTTCAATGCAAGAAGCTTCAATGCTTTTAAGTTAGATTTAAGGACATATTTTTCGCGTATAATTTTTAGTTGATATAATAGCTAGAGAGCCGGTGGCCTAAATTTCTATATGACTTTGTCCAGCGGCAGAGGTTACAAATCATGAAATTCTAAATAATATAAATAATACGAACAATCACTGTGACTGCGTTGCGTTGTTAATTGAAAGCTCTTTGAAACTGAAGAAAAGCTACTATAAACAATTTTAATGCGTCTGCCTTTTATATAAAGAAATGTGTATGTACAAAAAAAAAGATAAATGCAAGTGGCAGACGTTTTTTGTTGCGGCGTTTAAGAGTAATTCAACTTTTTTCAAAATTTTATGATATATACAAACTTAAGTGATTTTATCGTCAGGTATATTGAGATTTTTATAAAGATTATGTCATAAGAAACGAGAGAAACAACTTCTTCCATCTAGTCATTAAATCAGTATTAAATATTAAATAATTTTATCGCGTCTGCCTCGTGGCTAATTGATTCTTTTACTTATAAAAATTATAAAAATAGAAAAGCAGACGACTCCAGCGCTGCTTTTCCGAAAGGATACATATAAAACTATATAAAACTAATACCGTGCAAATTTTGTAACGCAAATTTACTATTCTATTTCTGGGTTATTTATATAATTTTTCTTAATTTTTTCTGGCTGTGCATATGGGATAATCCACGCCAAATCATACACCATTTTGTTTTTGCATCTCAGATTTTTATGAAATTTTTTTTTCTCTTTTTTGTTTTAGTAGTGGTTGAGACTAGCCTTCATAGTTTTTTTTTACTGTTTTTTCTCTAAAATATCGTTAGCAGAAATTTATTACACAGATCTTCATGCGGCATGACTGTAAGACTTAAATTTCCAATATCTCGAAAATTTGATTTAAAGAAAAAAGGTAAAGCTTTTTATCAATATAATTAAATTAATATAAGAATTTGACCCCATATATTTTGAAAAAGTGGACACTTACACGTCTGCCTTTTGTATTTTCAGCTCCTTAAGTCTATACTGAAGACAACGAAATTCTGGATGAAAACGATAAGATTATTTAATAGTGTTTTCTTTTTTGCACATAAATAATTGCTGTTATTAAAAATGCGGCACTGTGGACTTCTGCCTTTTGTATTTTCGTTATTTTTACTATTCCCTTAACACAATACATCATGGCAGACGCGATATAATATTTTAATGTAGTTTTTGTTTTTGTAACTTCAAAATTCATTTAAAAAACAAATTATTACCTGAGTATAATACCATATAAGAAACTTTTTTAACATTTTCTTTCAGTGTTCACACAAAAAATCTGCTGTCGCTTTTACTGCCTCACTGCCGTGGCAAAATGAATTTTAACATTTTAATTCTTTTGATTTAAAAATAAACCTGGCTGACCATAATTTTCAACACTTAGCATACGATTTCATATAGCGCTGGCAGCAAACATTTCACTGCTGCTGCTGCGAATAAAGAGACTCCGAAATAAACTCTTAACCGGGCAACATCGTTGTGCTAACAGCCAACACTCACGTAGGATTTTGTTTGCATTGGTCCTTTATTTTTTTTGCATATCCTTTTTTTGTCTGCTTTGAGCCTTTTTCATGATAAATGAAGATGTTGCTTATGCCGCCGAAAGTTGTTGCTGTCCGGGTCGCTGCCGGCTTTGCTGCTACTCATAATTTTATTTTGTACTGCACTGTTGTTGGCAGTGTAAAATTTGCACATTTTAAACGTTGTGTTTTTTTTTGCGACTACCCACCATTTTGTGTGAATTACTTTTTTTTTTTATTTCGCTGTGCGCCGTCGGTTTACTGCTGCAACACTTGCGGCAGTAATAGAAAAAGGTAGTTTTTGTGTTGCTGCAAAAATAAGTTAAATTGTTGCTCGAGGTCGTAGGGGTCGTCATCGAGTGTTAAAGCGACTGCCAGGGCTTAGTTTATCATCGCAGCCGTTGCTGATGCCGTCGCTACCATTATGTTAGGGTTGCATGAAAAAAAAGGAGTGAAAAAAAAAAGTTGAAATTAATTTTTAGTGATGATTGCGGCTGCTGCGGTTTTGTTGCTTCGCTCGTTGGCGATGGCGGTGCTGCCATCGCAATAATCAATGTTGTATGAAATTTTAATTTATCGTTGCTGTTGTGTTTTTTTCGCTCTGCTTCTCATATTGAAATCAATTTGATGTAAAGCTCATATTTTTGTTGCTGCTGTTATATTGGATTGTGGCTTCACTATGGAAGTGGTTTTTAGCCGAATTGAATTCTTTTACAGCTGCTTTTTTGGCGAGCTGCAAAATTTATTAATTTTGACTTTGGCTTTGGCCTTGTGGTGTCAGACACAGTGAGTAGAGGTTGATGGTGCTAAGAGTTTTTGTTGCAAAAGCGGAAATTAAATCAATATTCCAGCACTAAGCAAACGATTAGAGCATGTCATAGCAAGGGGTATGGGTAATGTTTGGTATTTGCTGCATTATAAGTATATTGTTATCATAAAATTTTGGTATTTAATAAACTTATTTTGTTTAACAATTTCCTTCCAAATCCCAATGAAGTTGGCAGAAGGTTATATACTGCATTTCGATAAGATTTATAAAAAATTGGCTTTTTAAATCAAAGCTATTGAAATCCTACCAAAAAATATTGCAATTTTAATTGAAATAAGCCTGAAAAATCATCCTAGAACTGAATATTTTCCCGAATTGTGAAATATTTTTTCAATTAAAAAAAAAAATTTTAAAAAATATTTCAAATGTCCTGAACTCTGCCCATTTCGCAAATATCTTTTTCGATCTATAGCTATTCAAAGCTATGCTATTTTTTCCAAAAAAATTCGGCCACTTTGATGCATATTTCCCAATTAAGATTGGTATGAATTCCTTAAGTAATTTCATCCACCAGTAACGCAAAGAAGAATTGCTCTACGTGGAAGCAAGATATGAACTTAAGTCGCAAACTTGCCTACGTTTTGACGTAGCCACTGATAACGCACGTAAAAAAGTTAATGAAATTAATATTGCCTCAACCAGAGACGTTAATAACCTCTGCTAATTAACCCTCTTAGTAGAGCCACTTCGTGTCTCCATTTTTGAAAATTGTCTGGATTCAATTATTCAATTCAATTCTTGAGGTTGAATCGGTCAACAACCGTTTAGTTGAAGTTCTGCTGTAGAGCCAAAACTAGCTATATGTTAATTTTTTTTTGCTTCCTGTTGAAGTTCATCACCAAAGCGTACTCTCTCAGAGGCTTGCGTTTGAGAGTTGTTCTTTGTGAACGTGATGTAGTTGTGTGCTCGACAACAAGTTTTTTCGGATATTTCACATTTGTCATTGTTGTCTACCGTTCCCATTTTATAAAAATCTTCTTATATTTTTCCTTGAAACAATTCATCTCTTAAGAGTCCTTCGATATTGATCTCTTAAGAAACCTACGCAGTTCCATCGAATGTTTTATTATTTTTTCGCTGTGATTGTTCCAGAATGTTCAACCTGTTGTGTTTTGGGCTCTGTGTTACATTAGGACCTAGGCACTTCAAGCAGCTACTGAACTTAAATTTCAAAGTCAATGTGATTAGTCTGACTAAATTGTGACAAGCAAAGCTTGTTGTTGATCATCGTATCCAAAATTATTTCATGAAGTTGGGTATCGATGTTTTTTTACTTATTGTGCACAAATAGATCATCATAGTGGAAATATGTACGTTTAGCATCGAATTCTTGATTGGCGCTATGGTGTGTTAAAATTATTTAACTTTGTTCGAAATGTTGAAATTAATCAAATTTCAGGGCTAAAATTGGCTGATGTTGATCTAACTCGATATAAAAAAAAAAATATGATGATGTCCAGAATAACGAAAATAAAAAAAAAAAAAATTCACTCTAATGATTTTACTATGAGTAGATATATTATTTTTCGGTATGTCGCGAAAGACAGATCAGTTAGTGGCATTTTTTTGTCACCTGATCATAAAATGGCTCATCAGATGGTACCTGGCCCGACTTTGCAGCAGTAATTATTGATAAACCGGAGAACCGTTTCTGGGAATCATCCCTTGGAGGTTATTGTCGCGCTACCCGATGACTTTTGAAGGAGCATCATGTGTGTCCTTTTTTTAATAATCTCTCAGGATTGTACAAAACCATTTCAGAATACTTGCTTCAACACAACTAAGATCTACAAATAATGCTTACATTATCTTCATAATCAGCAGACTTCAGGTTCATTGTGGATATTAAAGGGCTATACCAGTGTAACCCATGAAAAATTAGGCGATTTTCACGAATTTTTTTAAAAGAAAGAACTCGATTTTCAGCTATGTTTTAAGATTTTTTTTTTTACAAAAATATTAAAAAATAACGAAGCTAGGTGCCGTCTTCGGAGATGCAAAAAAAAAAAAAGTTCCCCAACTGCTGACATGATTCCGGCCGGATGAGTAGTTGAAACAAAAAAATTCAAAAAGGTTATTAAAGTTGAAGGTATTTCCCATGTAATGATTTACGATTTTTGAAAAATATCAAAAAATAACAAAATGGCGTAGTTCTGAAAAAAGTGTCGTTTTTTGTAGCAAAAAATGGTCGTTTTTTTATTGCAAAATTGACAATTTTCAACCAATCAAAAATATTATAGCTCATTGTATAGTAAATGTATTCAAAAATACTCAATTTTAATTTGAAGTCGATAGGTCTATTTCTCTTTGAGTTATGATGTCAGCAATTTTGAAAAATGTCGTTTCGAGAAAAACTCGTTTAAAGTTTCAACTATCGATTTTTGCTAGTCTAGCGGTCCCTCTTTAGAACGCTGCCATTCAAAAACTATTCAAGATATGACCTTGCCACTTTTACAGGATATTTTTGAAAGTATAAACTATCGAATAAGGCAAAAATAAAAAAATCGATTTTTTGAAAGTGTTACACTGGTATAGCCCCTTAAATTGAAACCAATTCTTTTTGAGGCACAATATAAGTGCCTTATTGAAAGTGTCTTTGGGAATAATTATGTACTGTTGAATTAATCATTTCAAAATAATCTCAGAAGATCAAGGGAAGTAAACGAAATATTATTGATATAGTTTTATATGAGCCTAATATGTAATTTGCTAACAGTGTTCTATAAATCAATATAACATATCGATTCAGTTTTTATTTTTGTTTAAGTTCTCATAAAATGTTTGAATTTATAAAAAAGATTTTTTATATTGCATATAGTTTTTATCAATAAGTTCATAAACTATATAGCTACTTACATACTTATAAAGACCTTTACGTTCAAAATAGCTTTTCCTTACACGTTCTAACATTTAAATGCCCGAAGGCTTTTCGATTTTTTTAAGTTATTTACCTATTTATATTAATTTTGAGCAAACAAATCTTAAAATTCAATATGCCAAATTCAAAAAAAAAAAAAAATAATAATAATAAACAAATAAATACAATTAAGTGCGGCGAAAAATTTTAATTATCAAAGTTTGTGTTGGGACTTCGAATATGTACACATGGCTGGAAATGACCGAAAATGATAAACACTCAAATGGCTGTTATTGCTGCTGGTAGTACTATCATTGCTCTTTCCAATGTTGCTACTGCCGCTACCATTTGCTGTAGCATGCACACCAAATTGGCAACTGCAAGCTCTGTGGCGCCCGCCGGAAATGCTATTAAAATATTTATTTTATAATTAGATCCTTTTGCATGTGATTACGTCCGGTGGGAAATTGTGTTTTTCCAGCTATAAATTTAACAATTTGCGCTCGTTGTCAATAAACACACTCATACATACATGAATTCACACAACTACATAAGTATATAATTTGTATGCAAATAAACTAAAACATATGTATATTTATTGTATGATATGCATTTAATATGCATTAATATACTAACAATAGTGATGTTAAAATTGCATGCTTTAAGGCGCTTTTTCATATAAATAAATTATTCTAGGTATTGTTTTCATTCCGGTTGCTAACAAGCAACATTGTTTGAGATAATATTTTTACAATCTTTTTTTTCTGCATAAATTTAATTTTTTATACAGAATTTTTTTCAAAATGAATGCAACAAATGCAAAATTTTTAAATATTAGAGGAAATGAAGCCATTTTTGTGTATGCGCAGTTTTTTTTATATATTTACTCACATACATATGGGCATTTTTCTCATGTTGAACGGGACGGAAGTTTTTTTTTTTTTAAAGTGGAATAAAAGTCAAAGTAAAACACTTTTATTTTTTTCTGTTACTTTAAGGAATAGCTCTTTGATAGAGCTATATTGAGTGGTAAAGTTGATGCCAGACGTAGTACTGGTGCCAAGATAGAGGCTATTAAAAAGCCATTCGAACGGGACAAAAAAAAAGTCAGCGAAACCTGTCAACATTGGCGACAAATTTTAAAATGCTATGGAATAATGCAACTTTTTAATAGATTTCGTTTGATTGAAAATTTTATTTACTTTTTTTCTTTCCATTCGAACGGGACATATTTTTCCGTTTATGTTCACTTAAGCAATTTTTCAAAACTACTTTAATATTTATATAAATAATAATATTTAAGATATATGTATACAATAATTAAAAAAACAAATTTTAATGTTTATATTTATCAAATCAATTACTGAGATCAATTTTAACAAAGAAAAGAGGAAGGAGTAGATATTTTTATTAAAAGAATATAAAACTTATATTTTTGCTGTTAAAACGTATTTCCTGTAAGAGGCGTGGCACCGACCACTTAAAAAAATATTTTTACTCCAGTTTCAATCTATCTATGTACATACCAAATTTCATCAAAATCGGTGTAGTGGCATAGCCGTGATACCGTTTTCTCTATTTGGAGCAATGCCACGCCCCCCTTTAAGGAATTAGAGTTTTAATAATCTTTCTTAGGTTTTAATCTATCTTTAAGAAAAATTTCATCAAAATCGGTCCATTAGTTTAGCCGTGGAAACGTTTTTTCCCATTAGGGGCGTGGCACCGCCTACTATTGAAAAAAAGTATACATGTCCCTCCTTCTCTTCACAACCTTTCCAACAAAAAAAAAAAAAATATGCGATTATGTTGTGCTATGTCTGTGAAAAAGTGGTTTAACCGTTTTGAACTGCCTATTTATTACACTTATGTTTTCGAACATGACCAACTTCAAACAGCTCCAAAAATTTTAAATTTCATATTTTTTGCACTCGTTTTTTTTTTTTTTTTAATTATGTACATGAAACTCTGTTCGTGCAAAAATTTTGACACATTTGCTGCTGTTATCAATTTCGAAATGAGAACAAATGATGTTTTTCTAATTTATATGTGACTATAGAACATGAACTTAAGCAAATTAAAATTGTACAGTTAATAGAGATTGGTTTGATGTTTTTGCATTGTTTTTAGCTAATTGACGTTGGAAGAGAGATTTTTCGGAAAGACTACCATTATGTATCACCTCTCTTACACACTTAAATATTTAAGGCAAAATACTATTCAATATTACAAAAAAAGAGAAACTGCATTTATGGAAGTTTGCAGGTGCTTTGCTCAATGTGATAAATGAATTCTGGTGTAAATTATTTAAATTAACAAAATTTGAATATTTTCCTTAGACAATATCAGATAGTAACGTTTTTATAATAAGTTTTAATTTTTCTGTCACGGTTGGCTTTTTGGCGGAAATGCCCATTTTCTTTTGCTTTGTGAGTGCGCATTTTCATTTCTAATATGTACTTGCATCTATTTATATGAAAATGGTCTAACGCTTTTTTTTATTTTGCATTTAACATTATTTCAATTTTTTTTTATAAAATTTGAAAAGCATTTACAGGGTGACCATTGAAATAAGACAAAAATTATAATTAAAATAATTTATTAAATTTTTATAATTTTCCATAATATAATTTGGCATTATGTGAAAATGACAGGACTCCTCCAATATCCAACATTCTTTCTTATGAAAAAAGGGCCCATTTCACAGTTCTTGCACTTTGATCTTACGAAAGCTTTTAAATTCTAAATGTCAAATTTCAGCTCGAATATTCTGCTTAAGTACTAAAATTGTTCGAGATTTTTGTATGTAAAGTCGTTCTTTTAAGCAGCTTCACAAAAATAAGTATGGTGTCATAAAATCAAATAAGTAGGACATAATCCATATGCTGCTAAGTATATTGCTACAATAAAAGTTGAACAATTTGAATCTATAACTGGAAATATTTTTAAATACAGTTTTGGATTCTACTGATACGATGCTCTGGCGTTGCCTTATTAGGCAGAGCAACAACGGGTAGATTTGCCCAGAATTTTTGATTAACTCCTACGTTGAAGGCATACTTATTGATGTGCCATCACATATGGAAACGAATGGATTGTCGGTCCGAACCCTCATAAGGATGTATAAATGTTATATCACAGTCACCAATTATTACGTGTGAGAATAGCATTGCCCTGATCACGAGTCAAAAAGTTGTTATCGGAGAATAATGCCACACATCTGTACATAAGCCTCTCATAAAATGAAACCACCTATTTATGGGTGGAATACATAAAGTGAAGTTGCACTTATGCCTCGGAACAAGGAAGATCACGGCTAAGTTTTTTTTTGCTTAATTCGAACGCCTCCTCTATATTGTACTATTAATTTATTTTTGTTTTCATTAATTTTCCGACCACATTTTAGCTTTCCGTTTTTGTCTCTAAAGACTTCGAAATTTTATAGCCGAGCTAGCTTAAGTCCAATATTACTTATAAACTGTTTAAGAAACGAAACAGTTTCAAGTCCCACTCGAATAAAGTTGTATTATTCAATTCATTTTATAAATAAAAACTATAAATAAAATTTAGTTAAAAGTAGCTATCTGTACCAGGATTCGAAATCGTGCGTGTTGTGCTCCAGGCTAAAGTTCTAAGATCTGACATTGAAATGTATATTCGCCTAGCATGAATAATTGATCTTTCTCCGGAATAGAAAATTTCATTTGGTCTAACTCGTTACTGAAGATCATCTGTAGCCATTTTTATATCTAAGTGATCTATAATCTACAATATATGAAAATTAAGAAAAGGTTTGAAATAAAGACGCTATAAATTTTTGCATCCATTCATTTTTTCAGTGGCCACCCTGTACAAAAGTGCCTGCACAAGTGTTACAAAATCAAGTTGTTATTATGAGATCATTAGTTGGGATCTATATCTCAATATACTTATTTCTTTTGAAAATAAATTTTGAGTCAGAAATTCTGGAATTTTGACTCATCCGCTAGTACCATAGAAAGTGTAACAGAAATCACAGTCAATCGGAAGCAGGTAATTATAGGACTTTGGAGACTGTTCGAATCACCAACTGTTCAGCGAGTATCATTAGTCTTATTTTGAGCAAACAAAAAAACAATTTTTTTTTATAAATATTGAAACTTGCTGAAAAAATACGTTTTTGCAAATAGAGGGTATTGCATAAAAGCCCTCGATATAATACAATTGAAAATTATCCAGTTGGATACTTTCCTTCCTGAAACAGACAAATTATTTTCTTATGACAAAACGATTTAGTTAAAACTTCTTACTAATTACAAGTTTTCTTAATTCTCTTTTCAGGAATGCTGACTTAATTAATAAAGGTAAGTAAAACTTTCTAAGAAATCTTTGGTCACAAATATATATATTTTATAATATATAATATTTGTATATTTTCCAAAAACTATACAGAGCATAAAAGTGAGTTATTTAACTAATTACTATCGTGATTAATGTATTGTATGTCATACACACTCATGACGCATACATACTCTATGTAAGTGTTTGTTTGTATGCAAAATAGGGTGATTAAACATATTTTGAGAAGTTATTTATAACAGAAAAGTGATACTTCAGAAAACTAGCCATTTTTCACAAAAGATTTGAGGTCGTCGCTGTTGTTACCATATCAATGTTGCTGCTATTTCAGGAGCAAGATTTATCTAGATAACTTTTTCTACATGCATGAATTAAAAACAACAACTTATTGGTAATTTTCCTGAAGGTTAATGTCAAATGTTTACCTATTTCGTGCCACTTTATTGTGTTTTTATTTCATTCAAAAAAATGTGGCTATGAGGCCTAAATTGGCAAGTCTCGCATTTCGTTCCTAAATAAAATTAGACTCAATTTAGAGCCATTGTTGTTGAACTTTGTGTGGTTTATGATCGATATACAGAAGTCAATGACCATCAAATTGACCTGTAATCAGTATATGATTTTTGAAATTTTCAATTTAGAAGCAGTCATGTCTCTTACTATTGCCTGTAAGTAATTATCTCAAACGTTTTCAAAAAAAGTTAAGTAATACTGTGCCACAAGCTGCCGAAAATTGAAATTCTCATTTATATCAAATTTTTGTTCAATGGGCGCAAAGGATGTTTCGGTTCTTATGCTTGACAATCCGCCGAAAAGTAACAGAGTTATATATTTTTGATATAACGGATATCGGACCTCACTGTGCCTTCACGTTAAAATCTAAAAAAAAATAACGGAAAGGGTTGTTCATATCATGCAAGGAAGCTAAGATACCAAGTAACACTTAAATTGTAGAAGTAGTGCATTACCGATTTTCTATTTGTCGCAAAATGGGCGTTGTCAGTCTGTTTGTTGGCTGCATACTTTGTATGTGGAGATGTAGGCAACTCGGTAAACTATACAGGCACTTAGTAAGCGATGTTTTAATCCAATCTGCCTTTCCCTTGCTACAGATTGTATATAGAGATTTAAGCATTTTGTGATTCATATTTTTCAAAAGATTCGCCATTGTTTTTTTTTATCACTTTAATAAAGCATTTTCGTCTCATTTAGTTGAGTTTTCCAAAGGTTTCATTTCTACCATGTACAGTTACTCACAAAATTGAGTATACACCTTGATCTGAAAGAAATATTAGCAATTTTTAAAGAAATTAAAAATGTTTAGTAAATAATAATGACGAACAAATAACGAATATAAATTTTAATATTTTTAAGACAAAACACAAAATGAATTCATAAAAACGTAAATTAAATCAAAATTCAAGTCACGAAATTAAGTACACACTTGCCAGTTTTGACATCAAATTTGAATTTTTTATCACGGAAGTATTGAAAACCATTTTAAAGATTGTAGGGCTATTTCGACTAATAGTTTGAATACAAGCTCATTTCGTTTTACGCGTTAGTTTCGCAATGGTGACCACTAGCAAGGATACAACTTTTCCAATAAGATAATTGGTGATGAGATGATATTGTAAAGGAAAATCGTATCGCAAAATTGGTGAAATTATTAGAAGACCTAATTATACAGTTCAAAATATTATAAACAAGTGGAGATACGAAAGTACATTGATGAATTCTATAGATAGAGGCAGAAAAAAACTCCTATCAAAATGTGATGAGCGAATTATAATACGTAAATTGCAAAAATATCCAAAGGCTAGTGTGCCGAAATCGACAGCAGAAGTTTTCAAAGTTATTAGCAAGTCGATATCCACAAAAACAGTTCAACGAGTACTGCGAAAAAATAATTTGGACGGATTAATTGCACGCAAAAAGAATTTTCATTTTTTCTATAATTAAAACAAAAAGGTTTGGAGTTTGTTTAAATGCCTTTAAATAAGCCACCGAGTTTTTAGAAAAGGATCAGATCAGAATGGATCAGATGGAATATCAATTGTATGAAAAAAGACTAATTCTTCGCTGCAAACTAAAAACTGAGTAGCCACAGTCAAACATGGTGAAGGGTCAGTTATACTGTGGGGATCTATGACAGCTAGTGGCGTCGGATCCATGGAATTTATAGACTCAATTATGACCAAAGAAGGTTACTTGGATATTTTGAGACGAAATTTGCGACAGAGTGCCGCAATACTTAAGCTTCCGTCCAGGTTTTAGTTACAATAGGATAATGATCCAAAGCACACGGCGCACATATGGCAAGATTGGCTGCTATAAAACTCTCCAAACCAACTTAACACACAACCACAATCGTTGCAAAGGAACCCAGTTGAGCATTTATGGGGAGAAGTGAAAATAAAATTGAAAAATTTTCATTCGTGGAGCAAGGAGAACTTAAAGAGAGCGATAGCCAAGATCTGGGAAGAAATTTCGCACTCTTTCACCCAAAAACTGGTGGATTCTATGCCACGACGAATTTAATCGGTAACAGATGCAGCAAGTGGTCCTACCAATTATTGGAATCAAAGAATATCTTTTTTATTTTAAAATTTAATGAGCTATATACTTCATTTTAATGAACTGTATGCTTAATTTTGTGGCATGAATTTTGCTTTAATTTACGTTCTTATGAATTCTTTTTGTGTTATGTCTCAAAAATATTAAAATTTATGTTCGTTATTAGTTCGTCAGATTGGTATCTATCCCCATGCATTAAAATTATTTGCTAAACATTGTTAATTTCTTTAAAAATTGCCAATATTTCTTGCAAATCAAGGTGTATACTCAATTTTGTGAGTAACTGTATGAACTGCACACATAATTTTTTTATTTTATTTGAATCACCCTAATTTACGATTAACATACTCGTACCCACAATGTAAGTATGTGTGACGAAATGAAAATACATTAATAATACATTAGTTTCAAAGAAAAAAGAATTACAATTACAGTGACGATAATAGTTTGTATGTGTATATGTGCATGCATGGGTGTGATATCTATTATTCAATTATACCTGATATAACTTTATTTGGAATGCTTTGAGTTTTGTGTGCTAATGGCCTGCGTTATTAAATATATGTTTACGCGTATTATTGATTAGTTTATTAATAAGTTAGGCTGAGATATCTGGTTCTTTTAAAATTTTGTACAGCATTATTACGGCATATATATAATTTACAGCGTGTCGAAAAAATCAATGTCAAGCAGAAACAGAAAACCTTAAGAACTATAAAAAATCTTCCCCTTGTATGATATGTACATTTAGTGTGGGCTTAGTGAGATATAGTGTTATTAATAAATTTTTTAATAATAAAAACACTCTAGGTTTTTTTGTTAAAAATACCTCGGCCAAAATATATAACATATAAAATAAAAAAACTATCAATATTTACTGAATGTTCCATTTATCTTGTGACTAAGATATTGGAAAAAAATTATTGGTATTATTGTAAGGAACTATCCGATGGTACTATTAGAAATTATTTTCAAGGTCATTTGGGGGCAAATTTTTTTTATTTTAATAGGGAACCTATATTTTTGTTAACTAATTCGAAAAATTTAGAAAAAAACTTTAAAATTTTGGCCGAAACTGTTCAAGTTATAAATGCATGAAAGCCTATATTTGCTAATATTTGACCCCCAAAGAACTTTGAAAATGACCTTTAATAAAAAATCTAATCGGGTAGTTCCTTAAAAACGGTTAAGTTTTTACTAGAAATTTTTCTTGCGTAATATCAATTTGTTTCGAGTTATTACTTACTTAGTCTTGTGACGAACATTCTGGCCAGGATATCGACTCGCCAGTGTCCAAGGTTTGGTTACAGAATATTTATTACTAGCATGTAGGCTCGGTAAAGACTCTTAACCAAGGTACTCGTGTGTTATAATCCGGCGCAGCTGCCAAGCTCGTAGTTTTTGCATAGCATAGAATTTGCGTGAGAGTTAATAAATTAAGCATATTATTATATTAAAGTCACTAAATCATTTTTATAAAAATCTCTAACGCTTTTAAAATAATAATCTCGTGATCATAAAGTCGTGATTAAAGTCCTTTAACTATATGTTTCAAATTTCAATATTGATTGTAATTATAATGTAAATTCCATGTACTTTTCTACTTAAAATGTCAAAAAAAAAAAAATTAATTTTTATTTCTATAAAGTAAAGTAGCTACGATGTCTTATTATTATGCGATACATAACTACTGCTTATTGTATTTCTTCTTCTTGCCATGAATAAATTGAATGATTTAATCAATAATACCAATGGCGTCACATTTTGTAACTCATTTGACTTTTTTTCCAAGTCATGTAGTACTTGAAAAGAGGAGTGTTGGAAACGGCATATAAAAGCTGAATTGTTTTTTCAAACAGGAAAATTAATCCTGTTATGACGTCACTACTATTTGGTCTTGAAAGAGTAGATCGAAAACCCTCACATTCTTTGACCTTCATTGTCAAGATCGAGTGGTAGCAACAACATAATCGGATTTCATTTTCTTTACACTTCAAATTGCACATGCTGATGCTGATTCCACAAAAAATAATTGATTCCACATTGTGCATTGAAATTGGAGTAACATGGGGTCGCTAAGTTTGAATTTACCATCAGTTGTTGGCCTACACGTCAGCGTTTTGAAATAATTGTAAATTAACCTGATTTTAATTTTTAGACGTAAAAAAAGGAGCAGGAAAAGCGTGAGCGTGAGGAACTTGAGGTGTACCAGGGCAAGAAGGATGCACGAAAATTCTATCAACAAGTTAAGCGTCTAACTCAAGGTTTCAAGCCCGGAGCATCCACTTGTAGAGACGAAAATGGAAATCTGGTTACAGATACACAGAGTGTACTGAGGTTATGGAGGCAGCGTTTCTCCAACTTGCTTACGGGCGACGATTCCACCAATTCCGCCCAGAGAGAATGCAGTACGATACCACCAATCGATGATAACGCAGTGGAAGTACCATCACCTAGCCATGAAGAGGTTCGAGTTGCTATCCAGCGACTCAAAAACAACAAAGCAGCGGGTGCTGACGGCCTGCCAGCTGAGTTGTTTAAAGCTGGTGGCGATGAATTGATAAGGTGCATGCATCAACTCATCAGCAAAATATGGCTAGCGGAAAGCATGCCCGACGATTGGAATCTCAGCGTGCTTTGTCCTGTAATAAAGAAAGGAGACCCGACAATCTGCGCCAACTACAGGGGTATCAGTCTTATTTCCATCGCATATAAGATCCTCTCGAGCGTATTGTGTGAAAGATTGAAGCCGTATACAGAAACGCTGATCGGATCCTATCAGTGTGGCTTTAGACCTGGTAAGTCCACCATAGACCAGATTTTTACACTACGCCAAATCCTGGAGAAAACCCATGAATATCAAATCGACACTCACCACCTCTTCGTCGATTATAAAGCTGCGTTCGATAGCCCAGTGCGGGATTGCCTATACGCAACAATGTCTGAGTTTGGTATACCTGCAAAGTTGATAAGGCTCTGCAGGATGACGTTGAGCAATACGTTTAGCTCCGTCAAGGTAGGGAATGACCTCTCCGGAACTTTTAATACCGAGCGAGGTTTCAGACAAGGCGACCCGCTCTCGTGCGATCTCTTCAATTTCATTATGGAGGGGATCGTACGAAAAGCCGGTGTGCATCATAATGGCACCATTTTCTTCAAAGGTGTTCAGCTCCTTGCGTACGCTGATGATATTGATATTATCGGTCGGAGTAAGAGAGATGTAACTGCTGCTTTCACTGCTATTGTAAAGGAATCAGCCAAAGTGGGTTTGACGGTAAACGAGGGCAAGACGAAATACATGATGTCTACTAACAACAACAAGAGAGCACGGGATCTAGACTCTCATGTTGCAGCGGGCAACTATAAATTAGAAGTTGTCAAGGAATTCATCTACCTTGGCACTGCCGTAACCAGCAACAATGATGTCAGTCTGGAGATTAAGCGGAGAATAACAATTGCTAATAAGTGCTACTACGGTCTCAGTAAGCAATTACGTTGCAGAGCTCTCTCTCGATCGACAAAGCTAACACTCTACAAGACGCTCATTCTACCTGTGCTTCTTTATGGCGCTGAGGCATGGGTGGTTTCGACAACAGACGCAGCCGCACTTGGGGTGTTCGAGAGGAAAGTTCTCCGCAAAATCTTTGGTCCTGTTCGAGTTGGCGACGACTATCGCATTCGAATGAACCACGAGCTGTATGAGCTCTACGCCGACATTGACATAGTTAAGCGTATAACAATACAGCGACTACGCTGGCTGGGTCATGTCCATCGTATGGATAAAGAAGCTCCAGCGAAAAAGGTATTCAAAGGGAAGGTCCCCGGTCAACGACGAAGAGGGAGACCATGCCTCCGGTGGATAGACCAAGCTGAGGAAGCCCTAACCGCGCTTGGCATTAACGATTGGAGAAGGCGCGCGCAAAACAGAGGCGCCTGGCGAGAGCTAATGAGGTCGGCCGTAACCTGACAACGGGTTGCTATGGCCATCTAAGTAAGTAAAGTAACCTGATTTTAAAACATTTTTTATTTTAAGTCTGAGAGGCATAGTGTTTGAAAAACTAAATTGGTTTGACACTAAACCTCCAGCACCACTCCTTATTGCCTCTATGCAAAATTTTAGTCATATTTTTACGATAAAATTCGCAATTATTTGTTCCGTACCTATGTATGTAAATTTATTGAGAAAATTTGACTAAAATGCTTGTAAGCCAAAATCTGATGGAAAATTTGAGCTTAGTTACCCCAAATTTTCCTGAGTTGATATCAGTCGATGTTCTTCTAGCAGTTAGGTCTCCACTCCGCATAAGCTGATGAAAAAGTGTAATTTGTAAAATGCTTTTGGCTCACCCACATAAATTTTCCATATACTTATAAATGATTTGTAGGTTGATGAGTTCAGTTTAAATAATTATGAAATAACATAAAATATAAGTTACCGAAATTGATCAAAAATTTAAACCTTGACCCCAATGCGCGAAGGTAAGGTCATTAAAAATTGCAAAAATTTGTTTTGATCACAATTTTGATTTCCCAAGGGTGCTTAGCATTCATGCTTGAAGCCATTACTTAGCACTAAGGTGCCATTCTCAAACGACATATGTACGTGACCCTGCAAAACTTCTGAGAAAATTGTCAAGAGACTTTAATAAGAACCCTAGTAATGACAAAAGCTATATTCAGTTAGTGCTGTTAAGGTAGTTATGCAGTGATTCGAATTCAGTATCGGCCTGAAGATGTTAAAGAAAACTTGCCCTAGATATCTGAGCCAGATTCTGGCAAGGACTGTATAGTTGCAGAGAAAATGCTCAACAGATTCTTTCTCGTTTACATTCAGACAACTCACGGCATAAAGGCTTGAATGCGATACCTAATTTTTCATAATTTTCCAATACAATTATGAATTATTATATGATGGCCATATTGCTCTGGCTTGCAGGGTTCTCCATTTTTTTGTTGCCTTGGAAAGAAAATGCGGATAAACTTTTTCTGAACTATACTTGTCGGAATGTGCAAGCACTCTGAGGCTCCAGATTCGTCAATAGAGGACCGTGCCTTGCTAATTCGTCAGCCTTTTAATTAGCTAGCACTCGATGTTCCCGTGGCCTAGAATCCATACCAGAGTTATGTCGAGCTGACGCCCCAGCCTAGCAATTACCTTCCAGCATTGTAAATACTATTAACTAAGATCTTATCGTCTCCGAGTTTAAAGACATGATGGCGGCCGGGCTATCGGATAAAATTGCTAACTTTAGCATATTAGTATTACCCACTGCTTGCAAAATGCTAGCTGAGCTATGTAAGCGAAAAGATTGAAAAATTTGTGGGTCTTTTGAGTAGACCCCCGCATCTACACCGCAGTTCATCTCCGGCTCATCGGTGTATATGGAAGTTTCAAAATTAAAGTTGATAGCGGTCTCCTTCTCCTCTAGAATTTCCATATGAAAGTTTTTCTTGAAGTTGAGTGTAGTGCAGATTTGGTCGGCTGAAAGATTAGTCAGTGTTTTTGGCAGTGTGTCGAGTATAAAGTAGTGTTCGTATTGTTTCGCTACCCAACTACCAGCCTCTCTGAGTCGGTTAGCACTACAAGACTTGGTTGCTTTGATGAAGATATTGGGAGGTACAAGGTGTAAGAAGACGTTGTGGGCTTCCGTGGTGCATGATCTCATTGCTTCCGTCACGCCTACACAAGCAGTCATTTGCACCCTAGCTAACCCGTTTTAATAACAAAGAAATAATTGTAAGCCACTGTGCTTAAGCTTGAAAACTTGGCGTATTTTAAAGTTCAACACTGTAAACAAAACTCTCTAAGATCAAAAAGATAAAAATACAAACAAACAGCTTAAGCACGTCTTCCTTAGAATTATGACAGAACGATTAAGGGGGGTTTTGGAATAACATATGCAAAAATTATCCCAAGGCAAATGATAAAGTGCTACATTCTTTAATGTTAAACTTAAAAATAACCATTAGGAGCGGATTCTTACTCAAGAAGAATTTTATTCATTTCAGTGAATGTTAAAGGTTCAAAGGCAATCGGATACAGAAACGAAAAATAGAACTCTTTTGAAATACTTAAGTACTAGACAAGTGGTGTCCTTAACTGTTACTGTTAGCTAATGTTACTGTTGCTCTACATTATTTCCGTTACAATTCAAATTGAATTGAATTTTATTTCATTTCCGTTTCCAAAAATTAACTTCTTTGTTTTGTCTTTTTCAAGGCAATCATCTTCACTTTTGCAATTGACATAAATCAATGGTACTTGAGATTTCCGTTGTTGTTGTCCTTAACCCACCAACTACGCTTTTGAGACTCTTTTCTATTCCTGTTGCGTATCTACTTTTCTTACGGTTCTGCACAATTTGTTTGCCTTCCGATTTGATTTGTTTTTGATGTGTTTCCATCACACTCTACAAGACACAAAAAATGTTATATTTCACATTAATGCTTAGATGTTACTTAGCAACAGTCACTTTGATCAAAGGTTGTGGTATACTCAACAGCGTCCTGCGCAGTGTATCAACCTACGCTGTAAGGTCTTGTTTCTGTCAATTTGTTTTACTTAAATGCCTAATGATTGTTTCTTAGAATTAAAAAAATCAACACTTTAAGTCGACTTGTACGATTTGTTTCGTGTATATAGTGAAAAGCGTAAGTTTTCGTCAGTTTCGAAAAAATTAACTTGTATTACAATGTGTAAACAGTTTACTTAAAATTTTTGAATTATTTTGAGCAATAAATAACGCAGCTATTTTTAAACACTAAAAGGTGTGTTTTTTTTATTGAAATATAAACCAGCGAATAAATTGTGCCTACATTGTTCTCACTGATGTTGACACAATTCATCCCTGAGTTGGAATGATTTTTTTTTCCAATTTGGTTTTTTTTTGGAAAATAATTAGCGCTTAAGACTAATGATCCCGGTTACGACCCTATTCTTTTTGTTTTGGCATTATATTCTTCAAAGTTTATTTTGAGGTTAAGGCCGTTTATTTTTTGGGCTTTTGATTACTGTCATTATGTTTTTGTTGTTTTGATATTTTAATGCGCTTGTTGGTACTCTAGTTGAATTATATCGAAAATTGCAATTAATTTTATATAATTACGCAACAATATGCTTAAATTTTCTGTGTTGAATTGCAAATGAAGTTCGTCGCTGTGCGTCAAAATTTTGCATAGATAATTAGCAACTACTTAACGACTCAAGTGTCGTTGTAGTTCCTTGCATTGGGTTGGGTTAAGGCGACCGACTTTATTTAAGTAAATGTCGTGGGTGTCTTCATATACCATTACTGTGCAGTATTAAATCTAAGCATTGTTTTTGGTTGCGTTAATAATAAATGTAATTAATTTCTATTTTGCTATTTGCATTCACCTTCACTGCAATACTTCTTACTGGCTCATTCCATTTATGATGTATCTATATTAAATAAATGAAAGGGTTGTACTCCTATTCGCTGATTAAGTCTCAAGGATAACCAATGTGTTGTTCTAACAAGATTGCACAGGTCTTAGGTTATTTTTTTTAATTTCAATGCATTTTCATGATTTTGACTAAATATCCAAAGAATTTTTTTTTCCTGAAAAGTTTTTGTAAAATTGATATGCAAATAAGAGTTTTTTCAGGAAATTTTGAGGTATTTTTCCAGTCATTTTCATGATCATGCGACAGCAGCGTATGAAGCGGCTGGTACTCGCAACTAAAGAAAACTGTACATAATAACGAAATATCTTTCGAGAAAATTCAAAATCCCTCCTCACTTTCAATGAAATCAAAATACTAACGCTCTAATGCATACCACCGCCTTTGGGCGGGCTATATCTGAATTGGTGAAAGCCATCACACATAATATTTTTTTGAAGTATTAGCTCAGTTCGGCCCTCAGTGAAGGTTTAAACTTATGTGTTGTTGCATATCGTGCGGCTTAAGTGAAAATTCATCGAAAAATGCGATTCCTGATTTTTCAATTAGAAAAAAATTATATTATTTCTTGTATGCTCGAGGAATAGTTGATTTCAAGAGGCATCCATTTTCTGGCAACCGCCAATAGGAGCCGTACCCGTATTACCTTCCACACAAATTATGAGCTAAAACAAAAAGAGTATCTTTGTAAACTCCTGCTTGAGGGTTTTGTATAGCCGCGTGATCTAGAGCTACATTCTTTGCTACCAAGCAAACATCTATCTGAAAATAGTTAGATAAAAACCAAACCAAACTGTCATCCAGTCATAAAAATAGTATGGCTCTTCACGGGTTGTTTTCTTTTGTTTTTCAAAGTGTTAAGTTTTAAACGTTGTAGCTTTCTTCTTTGTTAAAGTGTTAAGTCGCACGTTATACAAAGTATGTTTTGTCTTTAAAACTTGAGAATCTTACTTTAATTTAACAAATTTACACAAAAAAAAAGAATAGGTGCGAAGACCCCTCGTAAAATTTTTGTATATGCCTACGCTTATTTGCAGAATTATTAAATATAAGTTGTAGTGCACGATATAAAATGAAAGTTATAATAGTATATGATGATATTCCATTGATATAAATCTAGACTAAGAATTTTATTTGAACGTTAGCGTTTTGAAAACAAATATGAAAAATAAAAGTTTCGACACTTATGGATTCCTAAGAAACATAAACAATCATTAATGTTATAATTCAGATAATAACTATAATTATGGCAAGAAATTGG
The DNA here is from genome assembly GCA_949775025.1 of Tricholauxania praeusta. Taxonomy (NCBI): domain Eukaryota; kingdom Metazoa; phylum Arthropoda; class Insecta; order Diptera; family Lauxaniidae; genus Tricholauxania; species Tricholauxania praeusta. The sequence goes on from OX459029.1 coordinate 51,422,453, forward strand.
ATCAAAACTTTTTTCCCGGACCCCGCAAAGTCTTAATCCAGCGCTGATGACACTGAGTGACATGTCACATAGCACATCCACTTAGTTCTAAATCAAAAACTTTAATAGAGGGGGTCATATTTATCGCAGATTGCCTTTCGCTTAAAAAATTGTGCATATGGACCAAAACGCAAAAAAGTAAACTACGAAGAAAATTTTTTTTTCTTAAATTTCGAGGGTTCTTCATTATTTTCTGGTTGCAGATATCCCAAAGTATCGAGAAACACAAATGTCAACCCGAAATCTGTTGCTTGCTGCCAGAATTTAGACTTGTTTCCTTGTTGCCTCTTTATGAATAAAAATTGACAAAAATACAACACGAATCAAAAAAATACGTTGTATTCAATATATATTATTTTATACGTACTATCCGCTTTTATGAGGTAGATCTAGGTATAGTGAAAGTAACTAAATAAAACTTTTGAAGGAAAAAATAGGTTATCAGTATTTTGTATGAAAAAGAATTCGACCGCATTTTTTGATGTAACGTAACAGTCAAAAATCCCAGAAAGTCTTTTGGTGCAAAATCTAGCATGTCAACAAAAAAGAATGACCGCATTTTCTCCGAGCACTTTTAGTCTATTTTCTAAAGAAAATAAGAAATTAGCGGTCATTTACTTATGTGTGTGTCCCGAGCCAAAAACAATTTGTAACGTAACAGTCTTTTTTCATCGATAATATTTAAAAGAACGAACTGTGAATCTTTAGATCGTCCGAGAGCATCAAATGATAAGTTTAACAAAGAAGGAAGGCTGAAAATTGAGTTTGCTGAAAATTTTGCCTGCGAGGAAGAAGACGAAGTGCAAAGTGCACATTGGTATTAAAAACAGCTAATTTTGCATACTACTGTCTTCTACCATACTACTGTCTTCTAACGAAAAATTTCAGTCAAAGGTTTTCGTATCTGACAACTTAATGCATACAAAATAAACCATAATTCCCTTCATGTACATTTTGCTGTCAGGACTATCTCACGGGAAAGGTTGTATCGATGGTATAGGCGCAACTACCAAAATGATTGTGATGAAGCATGTTTTGTCTAGTAAATGTGTCGTGAACTGTGCTTCAGACTTTGTTACTGCATTTCATCGTACAGAATCGAGAATCGCCATTGAGGAAGTTAATGAACGTGATTTCTCCGATATAAATTACATTTTGAACGCGCCTGCGGTTTTCGCTAATGCAAAAAGTATCCGCGTTATAGTGTCGGCTCACCAAATTCAAGTGGTTGATGGAACAATCATCACTTTTACCACTTTGAAACAAGAATACGATTTTTAATTTTTACTGATCTCCACTTTGTGAATTATTTTTAATAAATGTTAATGAGTTCAGTGAATAATTAGAGCTTTGTTGGTTCTTTTGGATTCCATGTCTATTACCTGGAACTTATTAAATGTCTAATCGTAAGACCTCTGAATTAATGATATGTTGTGAAATTAAACAATTTAAGCCATTTTAATGCTTAATTTTACTTTTTATACCAACGTAGATCGCAAAGGTAACGTAACAGTCTTTTCGTGTAACGTAACAGTCCGAACATATTTGCTTCTATAGAACTCAATCAAAATGTTTTTTATGTAATTAAAATTTAATTAATTACTATCATTCTAAAGCTTAGAAATTATAAGCTTCACGTTGAAAACAGTCCACCAAAAGAGCAGACTTTTCCAATAATGTAAGGCAACTTGAAAATCTTCTTCCAAAATTATGTAACGTAACAGTCCATGCTGACACGTTCATAACTCCTAAATGACAAGGCATACAAACATTTTTATAATAAGTAATTCAAAATGGTATTACAGAAGCATACTCTTAGATGCATCCATAAAAAATATTTAAAGTACTCCATTTCATGTATTTTAGGAACAATTTATGTCAAAATATGCATACGAATGTAACGTAACAGTCTGCGTTTTGGTCCATATAATTGACCACATGAGTGGATAAATTTGTTATGTTACATATTTTTTTTAATTCTCATTTTATGCCATCAATGTAGATGTTATGCCTTTGAGCACCTCAGAAAATATGCAAACCGCTCGTTTTTATCTTAAAATTAAAGAAATTAGTACACAAAGATGTTACGCTCCATGGCAAATGTATGAATATCCTCACCTTCATTCACTTATGTCTTCAATTAAAATTTAAATAACCTAATGAAAAGTCTCTTAAAACTTGTAACTTTTCTGAACAAGTTCCGTGAAATATGACAAATTGCAATTTGTGGCTTAAGTAAGCCCCAAAAATACTTTACCAAAATTTTATACGCATAACTTAGCTACTTAGCAATTTGTCAACAAGCAACATTAAACTTATGCAACATGTAAATACGAGTAATTTTTGGTAAACTTTCTTTCTTTTTTTTTCGAAATCTTTAAAATAACAATCAAAACTATAACAAGCTCTTCAATATACGAAAAATGAAATAAATCGCAGAAAACCAAATTGAAAAATGAACTTTCACCAAAGAATGAAAAGAACGGACGCAATAAAATGCTAATGATAAGAAAACAAATCCATGGTAGAAGGCTGCTCTCACTTACTCACTCTATCAAGGATACGAATCGTTTAATCCTGTCAAAGTGGCAGTTGAAGAAGAAACTTAATGTAAACTCAACTTCTTAAGAGCCTGGCATCTAAACTAAAATATTTGATTTGAATTTTCATTTATTATAATTTCAATAAATTTGGGCAAAAAGTTTTAACAAGTTTTTAATGGAAGTGCGTTGCGGCTGGTTTGGCGCAGCTTGGATTTGGATACGGTTTTGGTCTGGCTGGTATGTTCAACATTCTTTTGAATGAAAGCGCGCTAAATGATAATAACGATGAAAAACTTTGACAGTATTCAGTGAACTGCAATGAATAGTTCTGCTACAGCTAATTGATTTGTTAAAAGAATTTAATTGGTTTTGGCATGTTAGACCGACCAGAGAGATAAAGTAGAAAGTTGCATTAAGCCATATGCATTGAATTGGAAAATTGCGAAAAGCAAAAGTTGAAGCTTCCATTTTTCTGCATTTTTTAATACGTATGGAATTGGTATTGCAAATTGAGATGTTTCAGCTAAGGAAGCAATGCAGTCGGGAAGCAACAATCGTCTAACGAATATTTTTCAGATCAGTTATTATTCATCGATTAGCGAAATAATTCTTTCATATTTTCATTTTTTATTTTATAAAGGGTATGCGAAGTTTTGCTCGGGATAGTAAACAAAGACCTTTAAAAAAAACATTTTCCGGTTAGCTGAAGTCAATATCGGTACAAGAACCTATAGCATCGACAAATGACTGGTATTGTTAACACCAATTACTAATTCGTCCACTTGTGTCATTAGTTTGCGTAAATTTTTAGAGTGTTTCATTTTTCTATAACTATGAAGTGTCAAAAAGTTCATTGAAACTGTCAACGCTGGTATATTTATGCTCAGTAGAGTCTGCCATTTAATTATGGGATGTTTGAAATTGAAACAACGCTATCGAACTGTGCAAGTTCAATCCATTTTGTCGACCAAAATGTTATTGGACACTTTGCGTAATTTTTAAATCGATATAATATCTCAACTCGGTGAAATATTGGGGACATAGGGAAAAGATTTCAACGGTTTTACAATGCTGTTGTTAGACTGTGCATAGCTCATAGTGCTGACAAATATCCTACTGTATTGATTCTGCACCATGTGCAGCACTTATGCCTGTGATCGTCCACTTTGTGGAAAATTTTGCGGAAAGATCTTGGTACTTGATTCTTACAAAATTCAACACAAAAACTGAAGCTGAATGAGCATCCTTTTTATTTGTATTTTTGCTGCATGGGCCGAAAATCAGCGAAAAGATCAAATTTTTTGGTGAATTGGCTACGTCAATAAATAAAATTGCAGTTCTTTGAGTACAAAATCTGATGGAGATTCTTCAGGCGCCATTACAACCAGACTTGCTGTTCGGTGCTCTATATGAACAGGATGGAGATATTTGCCCAAACAACGCCTTATGAAAAATTGTGAATGCTGCAAAGTTACGTTCAGCGCCTGATTGCGGACTCCGGGTCTTATAACTGGAAAGGAATCTCTGATAACTTAACAAAAAAAAAAATTCAAATTTCAAAATACATGAAAATGCACATTGACGACGAGAAAGTCATTCGCCTAAAGTAGTTTTTTAGAAATATTGACGGTGTGACAAAAAAAAAATATTCGAAAACCACAAAACATTCACAAATCCTCACAACTACTTTGAGTTCGGGGTCTGGACCCATGCAAAGTTCATAGGAAATACCTTGTTCCAGCTGTAGCTCCCTCTAGCCCTATCTTATTCCAGCGCTGGCTATGATATCAGAGTATTTCGTTCTTCAATTGCATTGCAGGAGTGTTGAGAATGTGATTTCAGCAGAATGGCAGTACGTGGCAGACAGGGCAGACAGAGCGTGACTCAATCAAGTTACTGAAGGAGGCTCTCGACGCACAAGCTATTTTGCGAACTAAACTTATCGAATGGCCACTTACATCGTATGACTTAACAAATCTGGAACTTTTTCTTTTAGAAATAAATCAAGTCCCAAGCCTAAGTAAATAAATCTACGGCAGCAGACCCTTTAAAAGTCAATTTTCGTCATGTTATTACCGGGATACGCTACCAAATGCTGAAAAATGTAATCAAAAATTTAAATTGAAATTTAATTTTGCTAAATGTCTTCAAGTTATCTATAGAATAAAACTAAAATTCAGGTCACTTTCTTTTTGTGTATTATCTTAATTGAAAACTACGAATTTTTGAGAAAAATTTCAACATTATGATAATTCATTTCAGGATGGGTGCAAACGAATAAATTTCAATTTATAACAATAGACTTTGTTGCTATTTGCAACTACAAGAGAATTGTGTGACCAAAATTTCATCTCTAGCAGAATGTGTGCTTCGAAATGCGAGTATTATTGTCTTCTCACTGCATTTCATAACTAAAAGTGCACTTTTTAAGTGATTTAAGTTTGCATAACAATTAATTTAATCCTTGCAAATATTATGATTACTTTACAATCATTTACCATCACCATCATCGTAGTCATCCATTCCATCAGCTGGTTGTCGAAGTTATCATATTTCCTTTTTTTGGATAGAGCTTACATACTGAACTTAAATGCATTCATCTTCTCTTTGGTATGCATATGCATATGCATACGTGTAGCTCTTCCTAAATTCTGAAAATTTATTTTCCGACATGAGGTTTGAAAAAAAAAGTTCATATATAAAATTTGTGTTTTTTTTTGTTATTAAATGTTTATCTGTTAAGTTCGTTGCACATGTCTGAATACTAAAGAGACTTATTAGATGAACAAAGGTGGGTGTTTGTTATAAATTCAATTGTCAGTTTTATGCAAATTACCAAAATTTTACAAAAGTTTCATTGAATTCTAGCAAAACTCATTTGTTATATTTTTGTATGCATGGGTGAAAGTTTTATCGTTTTTGAATTTATTGCTCCACTGAACCATTTCCATATGAAGCTGTTTTCGGAAAATATTTTTCAATTTAAGACTTAAATTTAAAAAATAAAACAACGTGGTTGATGCTTTACTGAATTAAAACTTTTTTTGTTTTAACTATCTAGTTAAAAAAACTAAAACAATTTTTCTTCAAATGAAAATTAACAAAATGCCTTAACATGGTATATGTTCATCGAGTTCTTCAATTTGTTCTATAAAAGACTTCATATTCAAAAAAAAAAAGCAACAATAAATCTATTAGTAATATTATAGAATCAGATAAAGTTAAGTTGATATGCTTCCTATGGCGAATTTTTATATTAAAACTTATATAGCATTCCAAAGACTATGACAATTATCAAACGACTACCGATTGCTCGTCCAGTAAAAATATAAAATAATAAATCTCTTACTCACTAGATCTCGGCATAGTACTCGAATATTCAAAGTTGCTAGTCTGCTATCCGAGGAGTTCCAGAGTTCAAGTACGAATTTACCAATCATCTAAGGTTTTCATGAAAATCCAGTTTTTTGCAATAATTACTCAATCTTTTTCATAAAAACTATAGATGATTTTTTTTTGTGTTCTTGTATAGTTGAAAAACATATGACCAGTCCGGCAATATTGACACCGTTCTTTACTTCTACTCATATATCCAAAATTGTACACTGAAATCAATTAAACTTTAAAAACACCTAAAATACCAATCTAAATCTTCTCGCATAATTATAAATTCATACCCTGGAAGGTAAGCATTTTTCGATAGTTCAAATATGTCTAATAATCGAGGAAAAAGTCATTCGCCAAAATCGTGGTGGTGCTGGTTGTGAGAGGTCGACAAAAAAAAAAAAACAAAATTCGCTCAATAAATCGGAAAGTATACCATAAGTAGAAAAATATATCAAGATCAATGTTGTAGAGGAGATGAAAACACATAGATTTTTTTTTATGCCCAAAAAAATTTCGTATGACAAGATTTGACCCACCTTTATAGTCCTAAAACTTGTAATAATCATCTCCCTTTACGAAAAAATATGGTTTTTTATTGAAAGCTTTAAATAAACATTACTTGTTCAGATCCGAAAAATTTTTGATCAAAATTACAATATATGTATATTGGAAACTTTAAAACAGTGAAATGTGGGTTAAATTTTGTCATATTGGGATTTTTCAAACTTCAAATCGATGTTATTTTATCTCCTCAATATATTTTTCTATTTGTAGCTTATAGATTTGTAGATATATTAATCGAAATTTTTTTTTGTCGGTCTCTCACAAGCAGCCCCATCACGATTCTGACGACTGACGCTTATTTCGATTATCAGCCATATTGAAGCTATAAATTGCAAGGAAAGTTAAGTGGAAGGAAATGACTATCAAACATGCAATGCCACCTCCCGAACTACAAGTGTTAAAGTTTTGAATTTAAATAAAACACGAATAATTGGCAATTTTTTTTAAAAAATATTTAATTTTGCAATGGTGCATATTTTGAAAAGTTTTTCGACATGTTGACAACAACCAAGCAAATCAGGTGACCTTTCAAACGAGACATATATCATTGGACTAACAGGAGTTGTTGTAGTATGTATTTAGGTATGATAACATATCAGGGCACCTTTTGATCTGGAGGCCTCCTTTATGCTATATATTAAGTTCTTTATTATTTAAAAAATATATTACTTGCAAATACCATTAAAATAAGACATACGCTAAAGAACTTATATCGTAGTTATAATCTTGCAATGCTCAATGAATTACTTTTAAGTATTTTGATTTTTTTTAATTCGAAAAAAAAAATTGAGAAACGATTTTGGCTCCTTATGTTCCAACGTCACACAAAAAAAAAAAAAAAAAGAAGCTGAAAAGGACTAACACTATGTAGCTATACTTTGCGTTGAACATTGAACTCATTGAGAAGACTCGTGTGTGATAAGTTTTTATTATATTTCTTACATTCATAAATAACGAAATTCGAAAATATATCAAGATCAATGTTGTAGAGGAGATGAAAACACATAGATTTTTTTTTATGCCCAAAAAAATTTCGTATGACAAGATTTGACCCACCTTTATAGTCCTAAAACTTGTAATAATCATCTCCCTTTACGAAAAAATATGGTTTTTTATTGAAAGCTTTAAATAAACATTACTTGTTCAGATCCGAAAAATTTTTGATCAAAATTACAATATATGTATATTGGAAACTTTAAAACAGTGAAATGTGGGTTAAATTTTGTCATATTGGGATTTTTCAAACTTCAAATCGATGTTATTTTATCTCCTCAATATATTTTTCTATTTGTAGCTTATAGATTTGTAGATATATTAATCGAAATTTTTTTTTGTCGGTCTCTCACAAGCAGCCCCATCACGATTCTGACGACTGACGCTTATTTCGATTATCAGCCATATTGAAGCTATAAATTGCAAGGAAAGTTAAGTGGAAGGAAATGACTATCAAACATGCAATGCCACCTCCCGAACTACAAGTGTTAAAGTTTTGAATTTAAATAAAACACGAATAATTGGCAATTTTTTTTAAAAAATATTTAATTTTGCAATGGTGCATATTTTGAAAAGTTTTTCGACATGTTGACAACAACCAAGCAAATCAGGTGACCTTTCAAACGAGACATATATCATTGGACTAACAGGAGTTGTTGTAGTATGTATTTAGGTATGATAACATATCAGGGCACCTTTTGATCTGGAGGCCTCCTTTATGCTATATATTAAGTTCTTTATTATTTAAAAAATATATTACTTGCAAATACCATTAAAATAAGACATACGCTAAAGAACTTATATCGTAGTTATAATCTTGCAATGCTCAATGAATTACTTTTAAGTATTTTGATTTTTTTTAATTCGAAAAAAAAAATTGAGAAACGATTTTGGCTCCTTATGTTCCAACGTCACACAAAAAAAAAAAAAAAAAGAAGCTGAAAAGGACTAACACTATGTAGCTATACTTTGCGTTGAACATTGAACTCATTGAGAAGACTCGTGTGTGATAAGTTTTTATTATATTTCTTACATTCATAAATAACCTGAAATCAATATTTTTTTCAGTTATAAAAAAATATATTTATCATAATTTTCCTTACCACATATAGCTAATGCTTAAGAACTCATAACTGCCAAAAAAAAGCATAACAAGCAAACAACCATCCAGCGTACAGCAATAAAATGTGCGTTATTATCGAAAGCTGTCAAAATTATTTAGACCTTAACCACTTCAAATATAATAAAAATTTATTGAGTGCACAGTATACAGCCCACATATTTCCCATTCCATATTTAACGCATGACTGTCTACAATTTCATCAACTGACCCTTTCAATTATGTACTTTCATCAATATCGCATTGAAAAGCCCTTGGGTCATTATTTGACCCTTTATTTTTTGGAAGTATTCAGCGCTCAGCTTAACACACGTAAAAGAAAAAAAAAACAAAAAACTCCGATAACAAAACAAATATCAAAATGAAAATTAATTAAATTCGCTTGAAGTCATGAATGTCACCAGCTAAGAGCGCAATTTTATAACCATCCTTCACAAGGCAACATTGTAATTCAACCCTTAAAAAAATAACCATGGGACACAAATTTCAAAAATGTATGGGATATTGAGCAAAAAAACAAAAAAAAAAAAAAAAACCGTACACGTCCAAGACGCGACAAAACAAAAATGTAGTAAATTAGTAAAGTTCAGCGCACTTTTTCCAAGAATACGTAGCACAAATAACTACTGTTTTTTGCGTCCTAGGGCATTCTATTGTTGCGCTTGTAAAATACCTAATATTTTCGCTGCATACAGCGGCGGATTGCTAGATTTTCTGCTTCAGGCCCATAAGAAAGTGCCATTTTAGTGAAGAATCGTTGACTTTTATTATTTGCGAGAATCTGCTTATGAGCATAATTCACCACGCGTGGTGAGAAAGTTTTTCGATCAACAATTTGTGGTCCATAAAAATTTGCCACTAAGATCGGGCCTAATTTGTCTGTGGGAAAATCCTCTACTGACCACTCTGCTTACTTTCAGTGAGTCCCATAATTAATTTTTGTTTTTTTTTGGCATTCCATACCCCATAACTTTTTGTGCGCTTTTACCTCGACTGCGAATACCACTACTTTTAGTAATTTCATTACGTTTGGAATTTCTGATGATTTCATGCAATTTAGTCGATTCGCGCGCGACTTTTTTTATACTCCAATTCATAGTATATGTGGTATTTATGGCTCTGGGATGGTAAGCGTTGACTTAAGTTTGCTTGGCACCTTTAGGGTTAATATTTTTTTTTGTTTTATTTTAATTGCCTGTTGACACGGCAGTCCCTGAGTTGAAATTCTTTTTATTGCAAAGATAAACGAAAATTCTACACTTTTTTCCTTAAATATACTTATATTGTAACTGTGTTGGTGTGGGCTAAAATTTTTGCTGTTGGTATATGTGTGCTTAAAATATATAAATATACCAGTTGATTAGTGCTAGATATTTGAGTGCTTTAGTTGGCGTATATGGTTTTTTACTGAAAATAAAAAATTTAAGCGTCCCTACTTTGTTTTTGTGTTTTATGACACATTAAATCGAACGTTAAACCGGACATTTCATAGATGTGTGCAAAATTTTCATTCAGATTGTTGTAGGAATGTGGTGATATAATTTTATGTATTAAGAGTTATGAGTCTGAAACTTTGGTTTAACGTGCTTATGGTAATACTGTAGTGTTTAAGCTTTATGAATGAATGCCTCATAAAGGCGTAGTTTTATGTATATCCCATTTTGTGGCTTCATAAGATTTATTATTAATTCCATCATAAAATATGATTTTCCTTTATATAAAAGTCCTCATATATTGTGTGAGAATTTATCATTTCTCAAAAAATATCATTATTAAAAAAAAAAATGCCCACATTTTATGTGATTATTATGCTATTAGTATGATGTACTTATATGTATTAAATATAAAAAGGGTTCAAAACAATTTATCATAAAAAATAGTTTCTAATGAAATAACACTTAATTATATAAAATTATTAAATATGAAATATATCACACACATGAATCATTTTTTGTTATTTTGAGCCTTGTTTTTAAGATCCATAAAACTTAATTGAGTTTTAGATAAAATTATAGTATTTATGGCATTTATTTCGGAAGTAGATACAGTTTTTTATTTAGTTTTTATCGGTATTTTTGGAGTAACAGATTAGGCAATAAGTTTTAGATTTTGGACCAAAATTTTTTTGGTTCATCTCTCAGAAGAACAGTTGTGCAGTGTTTAGTTGATCTGTCAAATAATTTCTTTTCTACTGCTGTTTAAAGCAGATGTACTTTTTGTTTTTTTGAAGAAATAGAGAAATTAGAAAATCATCAAATAAATAGTTGCGTGAAAACAGTTTTTCCTTTAATGAAATTCATGAAGACATGACGAATGTATTGGGATACGTTGCTCCTTTATACACAACAGTAAAAATATGGGTAGCTGACTTCAAACATGGTCATACCAGTGTTGCAGATGAAGACCGTCCAAAAAGCACAACTTCTTAAGGAATGATTGGCTAAGTACAGGATATGCTAATGGAACACCGCCGATGAACTGGAGCCATATGCAAATTACATGGTGCAGTTCATAAGATCTTGACTAATGTTTTGGTTATAAGAAAACTAAGATGGGTGCTGCATTTGTTAACTTTAGAATAAAAACGAATTCGAGTGCAGCTTTAGAATAATTAAAGGTTTTATGCGGAAAAAAATTAATTTTGTTTGTCAGCTTGACCAGGAATTTCATGATAAAACCGGGCACGAATTGAAAAATTTCTGGAAAAGCCGTGAATTGAATAACTTTTATTGTATGTAAATCAAAAAAAATTTCATTTTTACCATTTTAAGGATAAAATTTTAATTGGTACTATTTTAAGAAAAAATTATTTTATTTTGTGTAGGCCAGAAATTCCTTCTTTTCAACTTGGCAACCCTGGTTATCATCATAACAATCCAGCTGCTCACAAATGTTAATTGTAATGTTGCTAACGTAAAAAATTGTTAAGAAAGGTAAACATGAATTATGAACATCATCAAAAAGACGAATACTTCTAAAAACTATTTTCAATCACATTCCTCACCGCTTAGTGCAAGTAATATTTTTTTGTAAAAATATTGCAAAGGTGAGCTCTTTGAGTAGCTGTTGCCACTACCGGCAGTTGGAAATTATTTTCACCAAATTCTGATTTTTTTTTTCAAAAATTTTGCTCATGAATGCCTTTTCTCAGTTCTATATTACAATTCTTAGTATTGAATCTAAAATATGTCAAATTTTATTGCTACTGAATTGAAAAAATTGATTCCGAATTGCCATTCCTTGGAACGAAATTTGAATTTTTCTATTCCAGATTTTTATTATTGCGACGCAATCAAAAATAAAATATTTCGTCATGGAATTGAAAAAATCAATCCGAACTCAAATCGGAACAACATGAAAAGTTTTTTTATTCCAAATTTTGAATTTGACAAATCGCTTCCTCGTGTTATAGAGTTGATGAAGTTCAAAAATTTCTCTTACGTAGCCAAGCTATCTGTCTTGTGTCTTTTATCTCCTCACGCAGCATACAGCCTCTACAAAACTTATGCAACTTAAGCCTAAACCAAAATAGACGAGACATAACGAGTAAGTTCGAGTAATAGCCAAAATGAACCTACGTCATTGATCGAAAGTGAACGAAACATTTTGACGAGACGTAAAAGTTCCGTAAGAACCGAACTTCAAAACGTTGCTACTCGTCATAACAGCTTTTTCGGTTCCTTGGCTGGCGTAACATTTTGGGTTAAATGTCAAAACAGACGAAACGAGTGCAAAACGTTCATTCAATTGCTAACATCTCGTCACGTCTATTTTGGTTAAGGCTTTATCGGCAAAGTTCCAAAATCTCTCTTACGAAGCCGAGCTCTCTGTCATGCGTCTTTTATCTTCTCACGGAGCATAGGCCTCTACAAAACGTGCACCCAGCAAGTCTGAAAATACGTATATTGATCGTGATATCATTTCATTATTTCATTAATCTGAAAAGACCTGCTATCACCCCAACGTACAATCGCGTGAGGTTTTAAAAATATCTTTCGATTCTTTCCAGCTGAATTCTAGGTCTTTAGCTTCATCGTTGGTTATCATTCGTTGGCTTAGTTTTACCATACCGCTAACTACTTTAAAATTTTTGAGAATATTTTTGTCAAACCGTTTTTCTTAATTTAACTACTACAATATTCATTTTAAGTGCAGATTTATGTGTGTTTCTTATTTTAATTGATTTTTTTGTGAAGAATATCGAAATTGCAACCCACTGTAAACAATTTTAAGATATAAATTTTAAACGCGTATAAAATTTCAAAGAAAATAAAAATTTCGTTCTCCTTTCAGAATCAGTATATTTATTTTGGAAAAGGAATACAGGAATTTATTTTATTAACTTATTTTTATTTCATACGCCAAGTGCGGGTTGTTTGCCGGAAGTGCTATCAAAAAGGTTTTAAGTACTATACGATTAAGCCGCTTTTAATTGTTGACGTTCAGCTGCGATTGAGCGGTTGCGTGAGCGCGTTTGACCGTAAGTAATTTGCTGTCGGCTGTCGACTAGGTTAATGTAGTAATTGCGTTTGTTTCATTGAATTTTATATGAGGGCAAATTTAAAGTGCTTAATGACAGTAATCTTTTTTGAGCATAAAGGATCTCAACAGATAGCCATATCAAATTTTATGTCAACAGTAGGTTAAACTCTTTAAAAGTTATGATACTGAGAAAGGATTTGGAAATGCACAAACCTTTGTTGAAACGCATTGGGACGTACAATTACATTCTATAATTTTGTTTTCTGGTAGACGTTGCATTAAACTTTGGAAATTAAGCAACGTTGAAAGTTTATAGAGTGTGGCAACCACGCATATATCCTATAAATACTAAAAAAAAAAATTAAATAAAAATTAACACTTACGCATTCTTCCCTCCGGCTGCTGTACTCCTACTCTTATACTTCCACTTGACACACATACAGTTAAAAACGTACAACTGGTACACATTAGTACAAACACACACGTACATGAACATAAATCAAATAAATGTAAAACTTCTTCCGTTTTCACATCCTTTGCGTAACTACATTTCCTGTTCTATGACTTTACGTTCGAACATCCGCTAACTTTGCTGTTTTGCTCATTTCCTTCCGGTGTGCACAAGGACATAAGCTTAGAAGCATAAAACCCCCACTATGGCAGCAGCGTTAACTCCAACGACAGCGTTGACAACTCAACTATAACAACGAAACAACAGCATCTACATAAAGTAAACTTTTTAAAGCAAACATATTACAATAACGACGGCAAAGATGGAGTGCCAAAAAAAAAAAAATCGTAACAAAAACAAAAGTATGAGAAATAAGAAAAATTAAACACAACAAACATATAAGCAACAACAACTAAATGCAAAGAACAAAGCTCACATACATACATGTATAAGTTCTTGATGGCATTTAATTATGTTTTTGAATAATACCATTAAGAATCCTTCGAGCTTAAAAAAGCAGCAGCAGCAACGATGTCGTTCTTACAGCATTTAATTCCAACTTGCAGCATGCACTCCATTCGTCTTTAATATTTTCGTCGTTTGTTGCACTAGGAGCATTCATTGTCTGTAGTAAGAAACTTTGGCCAGAATTAAATTGCTTGAGATAGGAATTCGTTTTTAGTCTCAAAATTTAATTGGATATTAAATTTAATCTATTTTAATTTTGAAATATATTGACTTCTCTGCAGTCAAAATACTGATCCACCAGAAATGCAGTTCAAGCTAAAACTGATTAATGATGCCGCACATCATGGTGTCTTTCTAGCTAATATCCATCTAAGAGTCCCAACTGGCTCAGGTTGATCAGTCTTATAGTTCGTTAATAAGGTTGAACTACCCCCAAAATGTCATCTCTTGTTCTCTTTGTTTATGGTAAATTTCTCAAATACAAAGTTTTGAATATAATTACACTAAAAATTCTGTTTATTACTTGTGGTGTACGAGATGAAATTAAAATTTGAGCGAGTGGTATTCACTAGTAATTAGATAACCTTTCGTTTGTTATATCGAATGAAATAGTGCATACACCATATTTGGTTAGCTTTTTCTGAGTTCAGAACTTAAACCACACTATAGACATCGTTTTGCTATTTTATATTGATGAAGTTTTTATTTTCCGTGCATTTTGCATTTTGTAGTGTTATCCACTTATAACGATACTCTATTTAATGAAAAACTCCTTAAAATGTAGAAATAACTTGACTTTGGTTGGCATAACTTAATAACCATACATTGATACACTCTACACTCAGGGAAAAATCACGATTTAAAAATATGTCCAATCGGACTTATTTCAACATTGTTCAATTCTTTCTGAGTTCAATCTTGAAAAAAGGTCATCACTTCCTAAAGCAATACCGAAAATTTTAAAACAAACCATGAACTATTAAATTTAGAATATAAATATTGATTCAAGTATAAAATTTTGTCTGAGAATCTTATTTTAAGATCGCGTTCTTGAATTAAGATCAAAGCAACTTTAAAGTAAGAATAAGTTTTCAAATTAAGCCGAAATATTCTTGGAACTAGATCGAATTGCAGCAACCCTTGAGTTATGGAAATATTTTGCCATTGCGGTCGATCCTTTAAGCTATTCGCGTGCGTGCTTGATAAAAAGTGTTATTTATTTTATGAAAAATGGAAAATTTTGATATGAATAGTGTTGTGGATCCTGTTGGTGCTGAAGAGGTAGGTAATAAGGTGAAGCGAGTTTACTTTCTTTTACAAATGAAAGTGTTTTACAATTTACAATTTATTTACAATTTATTTGGCCTATAAAAATATCCATTGTACAATAAGACTTAATCTTTTATAGTACATCAAGTGTGGAATGCATGCATGAACAGTACTGAAGCTTAACTAATAAAAAATAAAAAAAAAGAAGTAATTTACTAAAATAAAGATATTAAATAAAACCTAAAATTAACATATAAAAATAAAATTAGAATTAAAATGAAAATATCAGAGCGTAGTAAGCAAGAAAAGGATCATAAAAATATAAATAGTATAGAATTAAGTTTAAGAAAAGTTAAATAGAATAATAAGAGTAAAGGGCCTGTTTGAAACTGCTTCAAGAGTAATGCACCTAAGGTCAATAGGCAAGGAATTCCAAAGTCTAATGGCGCTAATGAAAAAGAATCTACTGGAGTTTAGGTAGTTAATCTGGGCACAATCAACTTTAAGGACCTAGAGGATTGGCAAAATTGAAGTTTTTCATATAGATAACCGGGGCAACGAGAGTAAATTACGTATATAGAGAAATTCTTCTAAGCTACAACCAAGAATACCTCTACTTATTTCAGAGATATGCTCATGCCGACCAACACAGTAAACATATCTTGCAGCATTGTTGAAAGCGACAAGAAGTTTGTGACGGATTGAGAGTCTAGCTTACTAAAAATGACATCAAAATAGGAAATATAAGGTACAATCAACTGCAGCACAAGTCTGCGCCTGGTTTCTAAAGGAGTAAAAAAATTTGAAGTTCTTAGGTACCTTAAGGTTCCGTATATCAGTCCAACTATTTTGTTTGGATGATGAAAATATGAGAACTTTAATGAAGAGTTTTAATTTAGACTGCATTTTTGAATACTAAAAGGGTACGTTTATTATTGATTCAATTACGTAGTGACACAGATGCAATAAGTACCAAGGATTTTTTAACATTTTTCAGCTGCACAGGTTACGTATAAAAGCTTGCAGCACATGTAAAAAGAGAATTTGAGAAAAGCTGTCCCATCTATGGAGCTCCGCATGGAGTTCCAAGAGAAGCTGTTTGTTTGGAAGAAAAATGAGGTAAATAGTATAAGCTTTAAGTTTTAAGTTTGATTAAATTTTGCCCAACATTTTATAATTTTTTTATAGCTTGGAATCGACGAAGAAACGATGTCGATGCCGTCGAAAGTCGGAACAACCATCAAGCTCATCAGCAGTTTGTGGAAAAAAACTTCATATTTAAGGTAAAAGCTTTAGTCATAATTACATCATTCTTATATTATCTTAAAATTACAACTTATCTCTTTAAAGGACTTAGCTAAATTGCTAAGTGAATTATCTAGAAAAAAATTACTGATTGAACATTTTAATTAGAATAAAATTCAACGAGCTTGCACAGGGATGAGCTCATCAATATAATCGTCGAAGAAATTGTACGTAACAACATCGTCCTAAATACTGAGGATTTTCAACCAAGGGGTTAACGAAATATGTTCAGTCTTCTCAAGTGAAACTGATGCCCAGGTAGTTATTTATACATTATGCCACTGCAATAAAAAATGCAGCCTTTTAAAAAACCTTTGGTGCATGCATTTCGAAGCAAAGCATAAAGAGGCAAAGATGTATTTTACAATATGAATTCAAAACTGAGTCCGCCTTATTCCTTAGCAATCAAGTCAGGAATGAAATTTTCAAAATTTTATCTTGACCAGGAAAATTCCATGAAACAAATATTTTGTTTTAACTCTTCTAAAATTATAAATTTGACAAAAGAAAATTATTTTTACAAATTAAGTCCAGAAAGTGGTATGGATTTCAAAAATACAGAAATATTACACGAAATTTCCATTAAAGGTAGACTTTATAAAAGTAACTACTATTTAGCAATTGATACAAAATTTTTTGAATTGTATAAGATAAAAAACTTTTTATAACAAAATGAATATATTTATGTACTATATCATTCAATTCAAGTAAAGAGGTTTGGCTGCCATTACGAGTATCAGTCATATGAAATTGGTTGTAAAATGGAAAATATAAGTATAAAAAATATCAGTATACCCTTGCATTTATATTGTATAAATAATGGTAAGACTTATGAAAATTTGAAATATATACAATACGATCTATTGTAGAAATTCACATGTACATATTTGAAAAAATATTTATAAATAAAATTATAAAAAATAAAATAAAATTGAAAAAATATATAAGTTATACGATTTGTTTTTTGTTTGGGGTAAGCTTATTTCGAATTTCGAAAATAAAAATGGAGACACGATCAATCTTGAATCAAGATTAAACAGTCTTGAATTAAGCCCAAAGCAATTTTTAAATATGTTTATTTCGGTCTTAGGTTAAGCTTATATATTCTTAAAACTAGCACTAAACTTTCTTAAATTAAGAATTTCCAATTAAATTTCGACTTAATTTTATTATCTTTAATATAGGATTTTCGTACTAGATTCAAGAGTTTTCAACTTTAATAGACTTTCATCAACGGATCGGCTTGATTTTGAACTTATATTTTTGATTTTAGCTTGTTTTTTTCCTGAGTGTATGTAGCGTAAAGCTCACTCTCAATAGCGAAACAATACTTCATTATTTAGAAGGCAAAAAACATTTATTATTGGCTTAGAAACCAATCTAAGTTGTGCATGAAACTTCAAATTTTAAATGACATCAGGTTGTTATGCGGTGTCTTTACGTTATCATATTCTCAGTCGCTCATAAAGGAACAAACCACAAATTCTACAGGTCGAGGTGATTGAGGGTATTTTAAGAAATTAAAGAAGCTTAAATTTGAAGAGTTGGATCAAGCGATGTTGTCTTGGTTTTATAAACTGCACCAGAAAAATATGCCTGCTGAACCACTTACCATAACTGATTTCAAAGGGTCAGACAGGTATGACCTGAAAAGTTGATTCGAATGTTACTCGCAACTGAATTTAAAGAGTGCGGCCGATATTGCAAGAAAAAATTTTGCTCCAAGTGAAACTTTTAATGCTGGTGAAGCCGGAATTTTCTTCAAGTTGATGCTCGATAACTTTGAAATTTAAAAGAGATAAGTGTAGTGGGAGAAAAAGTCTTTAAGGGGACATGACACCTTGAAAAAATTTTGTTTTATGTGTCGTAAAATGCGTATAACTTTTATAGAAAACAAGATGTCATTTTGAAACTTTACACACATATTTTGACATAAAATAATATTTAAAAAAAAAAATGTACTTTTTTATATAATTTATGACCACTAGAATTTTTTGAAAAAACACCAAAAAATCACGGTGGGCATGATTGCTGCTCACTGGAACATCTGAAAGAAAAAAAGAAAAAAATAAGAGGTTTTAATCAGCATCAAAAATAACATAATGGCGTCGTTTTTTCGAAAAATTTAAATTTTTCGGGCCAAAATCGTGCCAGAAATCATAAACTATAATACCGATCTTTCTGTCCGTAGTTCATTCCCTGCATTTATATGTGCATAGCAGCATATTGAAATTTCAGAATGATCGGTCCCGTAGTTTTTTTATCATGCCCACCAACTCGAAAAACGTGGTTTCGAGAAAAACGCGTTTTAAGTTTATTGACTATAGCTTTTCACGTACTATAACTTTGACACGATGTTACTAAAATGCTCGCATATATTTTATGAATGGCAGGAAAAGTGATGGCAGTTTGCAAATCAAAAATTCACGGTGTTTCAAGAACTTAAACATAAGACAAATGCCATTAACTTATAAAGCAAATAAATCAGCCTGTATGACAGGCCAACTCTTTTAAGAAGAATTGCGAAAATGCAGAGTTAAGGGAACGACAAACTTTCCTTTTTGCCGACAACTGCCCAGTACACCCTCTTACATCTAATCTATAAAACATAGAGTTGACAATTTGTTCTACCCAACACAACTACACGTTGTCTTGTAACCAATGTATGAAAGAATGATTAAATGTCTCAAGTGTCATTAAAAAACGAAACTATTAATAGAGCTGATTGAATCAGAAGATAAGTCTTGTATTAAAATGCTGCATGTAGTAAAATTCCAAAGCCTGGGAAGAAGTGATATCAACAACTATGCAACATTCTTTTCGGGATGCTTGACATTGTGGCAGTTGTTCTGAGAGTGATGAAGTAGGTGGGACGTTCTTTTACAAACCGAACGAATTTTGACGAAAATTGACCGAAACTTTTGTGATTCGGCTGAAATTTTTTTATTGGTTCTGTATCGAAAAATAAAGAGATACGTATTCGAGAATTTTTTTTGAAAAATTTTTTTTTTACAAAATAGATTAAATTTTGAAAATTTCGTGATTTTTGGCTTGGAGACTCACCTTCAAAAATTCATGACTCCGGTTCTGTTAAAGCTAGAAAATTGATTTTATTTTTATTTTAAGGCTAATAGAACGAAGTTTAAAAAAAAATTATTTATTAAAAAATTAGCATTGTTATAAACAATTTAAATGTTTAAATCAATTTTTAATAATTTCCCCTATCCTGTATCAAATTTTTAATATGACCATCGTGTTTTACGTCAAATTTCCTATCGAAAACGTATTTTTTTTTAATGGGCAAACTATTATTACTATTAGAAATAAATTAATTTATGTAGTGCGACGCGTCTTATTTGCACGCGTATTCACAAATTTACAAATTTGAAGTTCATCTGGAGATCTGTTTTCTCAAAGACTTTTTTCTATGTAGTTTGGGGAGTAGATTCCATTTTTTTGATCCCACCAAATTCCAAAAATACTAAACAAATTCATAAGAAAATTTAATTAAAATACTAGAACCACGATAAACGTCAGATGAAGATACTAAGCAATACGCAATAACGTTGTTATTTAAAAGTTCAGCATACGAGTATTTGTATATTCCATTTAATACGCAAAAATGAAAAAAAATTAAATAAAACAGCTCTTCATTTGAGGAAAACTCTTTTTAACGCAATAAAATATTCAATACCTTAATTTTCGCTATATAGAGTTTACGCTGTGTTTACAAAACACACAGTGTTATGAGCATAAATTTACATCCATCAAATCTGTTTTAGTGCATAGCTGTCAAATGCAATAATGCAAATAATGAATACTCCTAATATTTTCATAGATTTTTTTCTTGTTGATAAAGTAAGTTATTTCTATTGTCCTTTACGGTTTTTTTTTAATCTTTGTTTTTTTATTTTTATTGTTGTTGTTGTCAGTTGCACAGCACGAATGCATTTATCAGCTATTTGTGTGTGTGTGTGTGAAAATGTGCATGTGAGTATCTGTTGTAAAGAATGCCACGCTGCACCTCATGTGGCAACTAATTTATTGTTTTGCTGTTGTAACACAACACACACACACACACACACACACACTTACAACTATATACACATGCTGACTAAAATGCAATTTTTTTTTTACTAGAAAGAACAAAATTTTAGTGCAGCAGAACCGCAAACAAGTTGCAACAATATTGTCAAAATGTTGCATGGATACTCGCATAAATTTCCTTTTGCTTTATTTTTTCCTCTATCATATTTACTTCCCTTGATAATTTATTTAACTAATTTTTCATTTTTGCAACGCACACAATATGCAGCAACGGGAAAATTGAAAATGATCTTGATGACGTGGCTATTTAATCTCAATTTGTAGGAAACTGCATGTTTTCTTATTTAAATTTTTTTTTACTAAATGGTTATAACATATTGCACTAATATAAGGGCGCATATTGCAAAGCTTTGCGAGGAATATTTCTTTTTAAATCATTTCGCAATGGTTCTAAAAACCATTGTTATTATAATAGAGAAAGTTAAAAAATTGCAAATGCTTTCAAATTGTATATTTCTTAATAAGAACTAAATATGATAGTGATAAATGTTTGAGTCAGAAAAAAAAAAATTCGAGGTCAACTGCGATTTTTTGAAAAAAAAAACACTTACTTTGTTTCGCAGTTTTGTCTTCAATAACAAAAAAAAAAAAATAGAAATGAGGCGCCCGGTTTCAAAACCAGCCAAATCCATTTTTCATACTTTTGGACAAACAACGAAAAACATTTATCTTCATCTATGTTAATTGAAAAATTAAAAAGTATTTCCCACATAATAGATTATAAAATTTCTTACTCAAAGCACGTCAGATCAGACTTTTCAAGTTTTATTTGCGTATGTTTTGGAAAAAAAAATTTTGGACTTGGCCGGTTTTCATTCCAAGGCGTTGGAAAAAAAGTGGACTTGGACTGTTTTGATACCAATGTACTGGACTTGGCCGGTTTTGATTCCAAGGCGTTGAACTGGTTTTGAAAGCAAGTTCATGGACTTGGCCTGTTTTGAAATCCATGCGTCAAAATATCTTTAAAAAATGTAATAATTCTGTCAAAATTTTTTTTTTAATCTTAAACCATTTTAGAAAGATAAAGCATGGTCTAGATTTTTACATATGAGAATATCTCAAAATTTTAATTTTTTTGGACTTGGCCGGTTTCGCAACTGGGTGCCTCAAATGTTTGTGTGAAAATGTTTTCTCTATTACTTACTTTTGGTTTTTGCTTTAGTGATAAAAATAGTTTTGGTCCAAATTTCACCTTGTATCATTTTTTCCTCCAAAATATAAGTTTTCATTAAAAATAGCACTAAGTAAAAAATTCTTAAAATTGGACAAAAAATACAAGAACAATTTTTTTTTTGTTTTGGCAACATTTTTCTTGCATGATGCCATAAATTTAGAAAAAAAAGATCGAAATAAAATAAAAAAAAATAATAAAAAAAGGTATGGCGGGAATTTTAATATGAAAGCACATACATTCTTAGGATTTTGATTGCGAAATAACATACACAAAAATCAAAACAAAAAAAAAAAATATGTAACATTGAAAATATTTTGAGAAAACTTTTTTAATTAAAAAAATTAGTGTTTCAACAAAATTATTTAAACTCTTTTTTGTTTGGGTCAAATTTATAATTTTAATCAAATTTTGAAAAATTCTTTTTCGGAGGTTTTTTGACCAGTTTCTTCCAAATTGCACTATATCAAGTCAATTTTTTCCCGACGTTTCGTCGCTTATTTGGCGACTTCTTCTAGGGCAATTTATTTCTAAAACACAAGATATTTTATAATATTAAAACATAAAATTGTTACAATAGATTTTTAACGATATTACCAAAAACAATTGACTTTAAATTTACTTACAATTGACTATTATGACATTAATACAAATATCTGGTCAAAAATCCTAAGAAAAAGAATTTTTCAAAATATGATTAAAATTATTTAAATTTATTTAACTTTTTTTATAAAGATAAAATCTTTCTTAACAGATATGATTAAATTACTTTTTATCATAACTTCTATAGTTTTTGAGATATTTCGTTTCAAAAAATTTTCAAAAACGTCAAAAAAAACAAAGTGTGCTCTTATTAAAAGAATGATCGACATTTGGGTTGTAACGGAGCTCCGCATCCACATCCGCAAGTGCGGAACTTAAGCTTGATATTGTGCCTCCGCCTCCGCTTCCGCATCCGCAAATTTTGATGAGGTAAATCGGAGTTATAGCGTAAGTTATAAAATCAACATTAGAGCTTACAAAGTGGAAAGTTCTGTGTTTAAGCTAATTTACATGTTATTGTTTTGTGATGGGCTAGATTCGTAAGGTATGGTTGTGGGTACAACCTAGTATAAATTTCGTTTACACAGATTTCGAAAGTAGTCCATTTCAAAAACATCGTATTGAAACATCGCTCTCTAAGTATATTTTTGCAACTTTATTTGAGCGCACTCTCCGGTTCAATAAACAAATATTGAACGCTATTCTCTCGAATTAACTTTTTTCATACGGTGCTAGCAGTCTTTTCTCCAAAATTACGATCCGATCCTTATGAAATTTTATCAACATATTCGTCACATTCATGGGTATCGTATGAACTAAAATTGTGTCAAAATATTGATTTTTTTTTTCAAACAGGAATTACCCATAAAATCCTTATTTTTCCAACATTTTTTTTTAGTTAAAAAAAATTTTTGGAAATATGACCAAATAAATGAAAAAAGTTAAAAAAACTGAAAAATAAATTCTTCAGCTGGAAATCTAGGATGCCTACTAGTGTTCATTTAATACTAATACTAAATTTTAAATATTTTCAAATTGTTTTTCCACCTCCGCTTCCGCTTCCGTTAAGAGAAGATCAGTCATTTTTTCGAAAAATTTTAAGGTTAAGGTGAAAATGATCAGTACAAAAGTTGAAGATCTTATTATTTCCTACAACTCTTGCATTAAACTTTTTTTGATATGATGCACAGTTTAGCCAGAAATCGTAAAAAACCGTGTTCGACCTCTAAAAATGCACCCCATTCCACCCCGGATAGCTGCTGTCGGTTCGATTTTTTTGTCCGCTTTTACAAGAGCTTGTTCAACAATATTCCGCTGTCAGATTGCTGTAATGAATTATTTTTTTTTTCTCATTTTTTCGACTAATTCTACTGGACTAATAGATATCAAATTTTCTTAGGAAAAAATTATAGAGCAATGCAGGAACGAACTAGATAGACTGGGGCATCAGCTTGACATAACTCTCATATGGGTTCCAAGCCATAAGAACATTGAAGGTAATGAAAACGCTGATGAATTAGCAAAATACGATTCCTTTCTTGACGAAACTGGTGCATCAGAGCGTGAACAATTTCCGCTAGTTAAGAAAAGAGTCTTTTCGCTTTTTCTATCCAAAACAGCAGCAAAGAATTGGAAGACTCTTAAAACTCAATATCCAATATTCCTTGAACAGCAGAATTGTGTGACGCAATCTAAGGTTTTCATTCAAAAGGGAAGAGTTTTCAGTTCAGTTTTGCATAAAAGTAACATATCTTATCTTCCTTTCCTGACGGTATTGGTTAAAACGTGAAAGATGCTTTGGGTAAGCTTGGTTAAGCAATTTTGGTCTGTGACTAAGCCCAAGAACAACTGTGATATAAGTCACCAAAAAAACCAAAATCAACCAACTCAAAGTTTTTTGTCAATAAGGACAGAAATTTTTCTTTTCTTATTATGCTTAGTACTTAGTAGTTAGACTTAAAATATTTTAAATTGTGAAGTTCAGGAATAAATGTTACGATTTTCATTTTGTTCAAAAAACAATTAAAATGTAATGGAGATTTCAAATTTATGCCAAAGAAGATAATCAAACGTTTAAAAGATAATTAAATGGATAGTTAAAGCCAATGCGAAAAATTAATTTTTTGCCACCAATAGGCAAAGTTATTTGCCATAGCTTGAAATATTTATATGGCATAGGTTAAAAATGCAATTTTTTCAAATTCATTAAATTCAATTAAAATAAGTATTTTACTTATTACAATTCTACTTTTAGGAAATTTAAAAAGTTAAAAATTTTATATAGAGCGTTCCCATTGTTCATTAATTTAAAAAATTAACTCAGGTATGCAGACAATTTTCCAAATAAATCTTTCATACTTCACTGGCAAAGTAATCAAATGCGAAATAATAACTAACCAAAAAAATTTATTATTTCTCAACGAGATGTCTGATAAATTGCAGAATTTTCCAAAATGTTTGTGGCTGCTACAGAAGTTAACAATTGGAATTCATTGAAATTTTGCTAAGTAAGTGCCAAATACAAAGCATCATAATTATTACAATAAGATAAAATTTTGAGACATCTTCAAGATAAGGCCACAAAGCTTGAGAAATACCGCAAATCATTCAAGATGTTATTCGTAAGAGATATGTGCAATCTCTTGTTATATAGCATGAATAAAAAAAAATAAAAAATTCATTAAGCTTCACCTTTTTTGCTTACTAAATGAAGAACTCAAAATTGAGTCCTTCAAAAATTTTGGAAAAAGAAAATTCTATTGTGCCGAATTGAAAATTTTTCTTTTGACAAAAGTCCTTAAAATAATTTTCTTGCATTCCCTCTAATCACTGGCGTAGTCATCGTTCGCATGCTTTTTTTTTCGCTAAGTCACGTCCATCTTTCTCTTTTGCTTCTCTGCGCTCTCATTCCTGCGGCATTGCTTTTGTTTTCATTTAATTTTCCCCGCACAATTCATTAATAACGACGACGTCATCCGCAATTATTAAAGTTTTCCGTTTAATTTTTGTGCTTTTTTATTTCATTTAATTTTTCTTTCGCCCTTTTTTTTGTTTTTTCGTTCGTTCTTTACTTTGAATTTTGTGCGCTTATAGCTGCTAGCCATGTTTTTGTGTAGTTCGAGTAGTTGTTGCTGTGTTTTATCCTCTATAAAATTTTTGCTTCACATACTTTTCAACTGCTCCTCGTAGTGGTTGTAACGCGCATTTATTCATAGCATACTTTTCAGCTGAGTTATTGCTCTGCATTGCATTTAGAGAGCTATGGTGTCCCATTCCAATTTCATTTTCATTTCGTATTTTTACGAGTAGCTCGCTGTATATTACCAAGTAGCGATCCTTCATGTTGGCCGTCTTGTTTTGAAATCCAAGTCTTAGCGCTCCCTGTGCGTTTGTTGCTTTTCTTATACAATTAGTTTTATTTATTTAATGTTTCTACTACTAATTAACCGCAAAATTTTTCCATTAATCAAATTGGTTTTTTGTTCTCGCCTTTTTTTTTATGTGCTATAGCTTTCGTTCTTTTTTGTGTTGTTTAGTGGTGAATTTTTGTATTTATTGTTACTGTTGGATAACATAGTAGTTCCTGTTGCTTTTGTTTTCGATTTATTATCCTTATTGTTGGTGTTATTATACTTATTGAAATTTATAGCTCAGCGTTTAAGAAATAGTTTTTTATTTAGCAGCCGGTGGTCTCAAGGACATTGGTAATTGGCGTTTTTAAAGAATGTATTTTTTTTTGCCTTAAGTCAGTTATTAAAATTTAATTTTTAATATATGTTTTCCTACAAAAACCACTCACATGCTGTCGTTACTCCAGCCAATTATCAAAGTTCTTTAAATTAGGCAGTCACTTGTAACCACTCGATGCAAAATTTAAGTTACTTTATGAGTGAACCCTTTGAAAGTTATAAAGTTTTATTTTTCCTTGCTGTTTTGCTAAAAGCTTAACAAAAACTTTTTATTTTTAATTTTGTTCCATAAAACTGCCTTTACCACAAAAATCGTACTTTGTTGTGCTACACCGCTCTGCGCCGTATGTAAACTCATTTTAATTCAAAAGGAATTATTTACGATAAATTTAACTTTATGAAAAAATTAAAATTCTTTACGCTATTTTTTGAAACAAAAACCACTTTAAAACTCACACACAAACACATTTGTGAAGTCATGTTAGCATATGTTAAAATTAGTCAATAGCAGTGTGAGTGGGTTTTCGCAGTGAAAGTTTACCCAGTTGGAAAACATGATATAACAAACATGTTATTTTTGCTTGGATATTTTGAGTTGTACTATCAATTTTCATATGGAAGGAAAAGAATAATTTTAAATCGGATTCATTAAAAAAAGAATCATTAAAGTGTTTTTATTATAACGAGTAATGATTTATTATTTTGTGCAAGTAATAAAGCCTTTTCGGGTTAAAGATTTGGGTTCCACGCAACTTTGTATGCATAGTTTGTCTCCTGTTTCAAAGGTTCCTAGATTTAAGTTTTGAATGGGTTTTCAAATTCAAAATTTAACCTTTGAAACAGGGATATAAAAATATTTTTTTCAAAACAAACCCGAATTCTCAGAAGATATTTGCTCTCTCATTGACAATTTCACCATTCACATTGAAATTTATTATGTCTTATTGAGTTTCGTTTTGAAATTCAATTTACTCTTACGCTCTCAAAATGGCTTCCTTTTCCTCTCTCTAACGACTTCACCTCGTGCAATTACACCAGTGGGCGTTGTCGCATAGCATAGTCGTGCGCTCTAACATCGCAAGCAACCTTATACTTTTCAAATACAGTGAAATTCCCCATAACCGGACACCCAGCGTCGCAGTATTTTTGTCCGGTTATTAGAGCGTCCGGCTATCGGAATTAATTTTATATGGAAAAGTTAGTGAGTGTCGCTGAAATATGTTCGATTATGGGAGCTGTCCGGTTATGGCGGCTGTCCGTAATTTGGAATTTCACTGTAGTTGTTGAAAAACCTATAGTATAGAAACATCGTCTTAAATGACTTATGACTTGAGTGCAGTTAATTTTTTGAAAATTGGTGATTTTCGATTGCAAAAATCCAGTACGCTCATTGGGTCAATGATTACTGTTTCTGAATTTCTTTCCTACGGGGTCTTTCTTTGTTTGTGTAAGTGTGAATAAATACTTTTTTTTTATCAATGCCTACATAGGTACATACATAAAAAACTAAACGTTAAAGTTTTTAATTTAATTTTTACAACCAAAAGCAGTGTGCATACAGTGCGTTGAATACAAGAAAAACACCAACAAAAAATATGATATTGAGGTATATAGTGAAAGCAAATTAAAGCACCAGCAACCATAACAACAACAGTGAAAACAATCCTTTGACACTGTATGGGAGCAAAAATTATTCACTACAAAAGTTAATTTTTGTTTTGGGTTTTGAATAAGTGTGAGCCTGAGGTTTTTCTCTCAGTGCTTCCATTTTTAAAGTATTTTGCAGTTATTTGTATGACATTTTGTGTTTTGAGTTAAATTCAGATATACTTCACGCTAACGGAAAGTGATATCCTTCAAAAGCATAAACGTACATACACACACACACACACACACACACACATTCCCAAACGAAAAAAAATCATATTTGGGCCCCGGCCAACGACCCAAATCAGCGCCAAGACCAAATCGCTTCGGCCGAAAGACAATGCTGTGTATTTTCTGGGATCAGCGTGGTGTTATTTGGTATGAACTACTAAAACCAGGTGAAACAGTTACTGGTGCACGTTACCATCAACAATTGATCGCTTTGAACCGTGCTATACGTCAGAAGAGGCCCGAATTTCAACTTCGCCATGACAAAATTGTATTCCAAGATGACAACTCATCGCCACATCGAGCAGCGGTCAATAAAAACTTGGTAAAATCGTACAACTGGGAGCCCCTGCCTCACCCGCCGTACTCACCGGACCTGGCGCCATTCGATTACTATTTGTTTTCATCGATGGGACACGCACTCAACGAATCGCACTTCAATTCTTACGAGGAAGTGCAAAAATGGCTCGATGAATGGATAGCCTCAAAAAACGAAGAATTTTTTTGGCGAGGAATCCATAAATTGCCTGAAAGATGGAAAAGATGTGTAGCTAGTGATGGGAATTATTTTGAAGATTAAATTTGGAACTATTTTTGCAAAATGAACGTGTTTTTTTGAATAAAAAAATTACCGGTTTCATATTTGTACACCTAGTAGTGGACAGCTATTTGGTTTCTAAGTTATACTTACTGAAAATAGCATGCTTCATCAACTGTTTTGAATATGTTTATTGAAAGTGCTAGACTCTCTATTTTCAAATTTTGTAAGAAGTTTTTATCTTTTGACCGTTATTCAAAATTCGTGGAACATGTTTTGACATGTCTAAGATCTTTGGAACCATTCAGAACCAGTAAGATAATCATATGAATTCGACATTAGTAGAAAACTTGCGCTGGCTCGAGTTCATGTCGGCGAAGTCTGCACGAAATGATAAATCAAATTTGATCCTTACATCAGTAAGTATACGTTTGTTCGCCTTTAATCTCACCAATATTTTGAGTAGAATATCGCAATGTTATTAAAAAATTGTTGTGGTTTGTTTTGTTTGGAGCCGCCGACTAATCAAGATAGATATTTCACAATTACTTTTTACTTTTCTTAAAATATCTCAGCATGCTGATGTTGCGGCCATCAATTATTTTATATATTTATTTAGAAAACTTTTTTATTTTAGTAAAATTACGAAAACTGTTGATCTTTAAGCACATCGCACATGAATAATCGGTTTCTAAGAACCCCAAAAATGTTTATTATACTACTTATGAACTAAATAAAAGTTACTCATACGACAGGTTGACTTAGGCAAATAAAAACATTTGACAAATTGTAAAAACTATACATATTAATAAAATTAACATGCAATAAGAATTTCGCACCAAATACTTCACGCGTACATATATATCAAACAAATGCTGTAAGAAAAATATCAACAATAAGCAACACTAAAAAGCTGCAGCAAGCAGCTATTATGACACTTTTTTTTGTATTTGCTAGTATTGTTACAAAAAAAAGCATCTTCAATGTGAACATTAATTTTTGAGTTTTGCATTTTCAAGCAACAATATTTTGCATGCAAAGCTTCTAACAGGCAATACAATTTCAACGAAGTTCGACAATTGACTTTCGCATTGTTGCAATTTGTGCGCGTAACGTCGTTACATTGCGATGTATCCATTAATATCGCTGCAATGATTCTGATGTTGCTGCAAATGCATTGTCGCTTCTGTAACTGATGATGATTCCGATGGTTTTTGTAGGTTGTAACTTTTGTAAACATTTCGTTTGCCATTGATATTTTATCGTTGCTAGAAAATTTATTGTTTTCGTTTCTTTTTTTTTCTGTTTTCGTGCGCTTTGCTGTCATGACATGACATTAAATCAGCGAAAAAATCATTGCAACACTTTGACTTTATCAGATCTGATTTGAATTGCGCTTTGATTTTATTCATTTCCATTTCATTTCACTTGACAGCAAAGTTGTATGTTTTTTATTATTTGTTTGATAAAATTTGTTGTCACTATCGCAGCTTTTGTTTTGCTATGCAAATGCTATTGGTATGTTGGTAAATTTATAGCTCAGTTTTGATAATTTTGATCACAATGAATCAAAATTTGGTCTAAGTGAGTCAGTTCTTAAACTTACTGCCACTCCTACCTTTGATGATTTTGTCCAACATATTTACATCTATAGAATTTTGGTTATAAATTCCATGACTCAAGGCCTCACTTCACAATCGAACTATTATGCCTTGCACATTATTCTTAATACCTTCCATTTCGCACATTTTACACTAAATGAGCAAGACTTTAAACATAGGTGACACCTCAGCAAGTCACCTCGTACTTTTTTTTGCTTACTTCATAATTCAAATATCTCTATTTTTACTTCACCTATGGCCTGATCATGACCTTACGTTTTGAAGTTCTTATTTCGTAGTTACAAAATGCAAACAACTCAAGTCTTAGGGCCCCTTCAGACTATGTGAAAGTCATATGCTTTTTGGTATGTTTTTTTGTATGTTTTTAGATATGATATGTCAAATCGCATAAGATTTATTTTATTGTGTTCATACTATATGACTGATATTAAGACTGCAGGTAAGTTTTTGTATTTATTTAATTCTTTATTTATTTATTTATTTAAACAAAATGTTGTACAATAAGAATTATTTCTTTTTTAGTACATCAACGATATTAAAAATTACGACAATGAAGAAAAATAAAATGCATCAATAATATTCTTACAATACATTTATCTCTTAAGCTTATTAAAAAACAAAATTAGAAATCAATAAATATGTATTATAAATTTATAAAAAAGAAAAAAATGGAAAGAGGAGTGAAAAAAAAAATAAATAAGTTTAATTATTTGGGTTTGAAATCAATTCAAATAGAAAAACAAAAAGCTAAAAGAAATAATGCACTAAAAAAATATTGCACACCTCTTTAAGCCCCCTGATCACCTAAGAACACTCAAACTTTGACACCAGACAAACAAAAAGTTTAAAAAAATATTGCACTAAAAATATTGCACACCTCTTTAAACCTCTAGATTATCTGATAAGAAGATAACAGAAAATAGCATAGTTTCATCGAGTTGAGAAGTTGGAAAATATTGTACGTTTGAAGTTGCTTAAAGAACTAATTTGTTTTAGGTTAGTAGGAAGTGAGTTCCATAGCCTAATGGCACTAACGAAGAATTGTTTTTCTTTAAAGAATAAACGTCGTAAAGGTATTAATGACCATCCAGTATTTTAATAACGAAGAAACTTGACCAGATCTCATTTTTTTTAACACAAAACTCTCTTTTCAAATAGACTTGAATCGAATGTCAAAATAGTCATATGCTTTCTCATATGAAAACTCATGTGTGTAATATAAACATATTCACACTATGAGAGTTGTCATATTTGACAAGTCACATGACTTTTTATATGACTTCTCACATAGTCTAAAGGGGCCTTTATGCTTCAAACAAGTCACTTCACATTTTGCTTTTCCTACCTCATTCTTCGTGCAAGGCTTCATTTTAAAATGTTTAAAAATAAACTCTTTTTCCGCCAGTTTTAATGGAATACCTCGGCTCTATATTGGTTTACTTATTGTCTAAGCCCACTTTCACACCTTTACTAACTGAACTAACAGAAACCCATGCAAATGGATATTTTTCCAATACATACATACAAGCATAATCCTGATTTGAGTGCTCGAACATTTGGCGTTTCTATTTTGAATATTTTTCGATAAAATGTTGACTGCTTTTTGTTGAGTGCTGCTATGCACTTTATTTTATTGTTAGTGTGTGTGTTTATGTGGCGTTTGTATGTACATTTAAAAGTGCTCATATGTATTGGTCGCTTCATTGAATATCTACTATTGTTTAATATTTTTTTTAGTGTTTAATGCATTCACTTTTTTGTTTTTTGCATTTTAGCTTAAGTTCACAAAGTTTTGTGAACAAAAGAGTTTTTTATCTGAAATCGCAAATTTTTTTAAGCGACTATATTGGCGTTTAAAATATTTCTGTTGCAGATTTTTCATTTTCATTCTGTGTGTATTGAAAAGCGTTATAGTATAATAGGCTGCTAAGAGAGGCCGAAAAACTTGTTTTGTTCAATAATTGGAAAAATAGGCCTGAGGTAAAAAAAAGAAAAAAATAAATCGATAGTTTTGATGAATATGAAAACACATTGATTTCTTACCCAAAAGCGTAAAATAAAACTTATCTCGTATTAATTATTTTCAGTTTTCAAATAAAGTCCTACGAACGAAAATGGATATTTTGACAAAAATGCAATTTTCATTGGAAATTTTTAAGTTTATTCAATGGTTAAAAATTAATTTGTTGACTCACAACCAGTAGGCTTATTTTTGATACATAGTTTCATGACTCATAACTAATTAACTAATTAAACTGGCAATTTCTTCACTTTTAACCAGTTGGCTTAACATAAATAAGTGGACAGTTTCCTGACCAACTCACCTACATACATATATTTGGGTTTTCAGTTAGCAAGCGTTTAATGTGAAAATTTGAGCCATATAATGCATTAAGTTGACCGATGCTGCCCATTTTTTCTACAGTTTATCTATCTTTATATATAAATTAAATGATATCTATGATAGTTTTATTCCTTAGGTGCTTGTTCTCAGTCTCCATTAATTACTAGTACGATATTCCTATTGAATATCAAGTAACTAAAGTTTTAAAATTGCTTGAAAAAAAAACTAATGGCGCAAATAGAAACAAACACGCAAACATAACAAACCGTTTAATGGCATGTTAATGTGTTGGTGTGTATATTTTTTGCTTATGTTTTTTCCATAGTGTAATTATACAAGGTGAGTTCATTAGAGAGGGCAATGCGCGTTGAAATTCAAGCTATTTTGAGAGCATGAGAGTAAATCGATTTTCAAAACGAAACTCCCCAGCGGAAATGGATGAAGTACTCTGAATTTTCATCTATGAAAAGCTATACCCTTTGTGTTTTATGTTTCACAAATGAAATTAATATTGTGATCTTTTGTTTATGAGTCAAAAAAAAAAAAAAGTCAAACGGAAATAATTTGCAGATTTATTTTGTTATTCCTGTTGTTATAGTTATTCAAGAGTTACATTATAGTACCGGTTTTCCAGATGAAGATGCAGTTAAGCAATTTGCTGCATTCTTTCAAAATTTAATAAGTTTGTTTTTAGCTGCCTGCTTTGTATATGGAGCAGCAGGCAGTCTGCATGCTGGCTGCCTGATTTGTGTATAGAGTTGTAGGCAGTCCGCTTGCTGGCTGCCTGCTTTGTACATGGAGTTGTAGGCAGTCTGTCTGTTTGCTGTATGATTTGTATATGAAGATGTAAGGGGTCTTGCCTTGTTGGCTGCATACTTTGTATGTGAAGATGTAGACAAATCGCTAAACTATAAAGGCATTTAGTAAGCGATGTTTGAGGGCAATCTGCCTTTCCCTTGCTACACATTGTATATAGAGATGTAGGCAAGCTGCCTACAAAGCGGCCATCCCTCTGTAAAAAGCATTTACAGTTGTGGTTGGAGTTGTGAGCATTACTGCCTACAATGAGTATAGCTATTCATTGATGTTGCTTATAACATATTTGCCGCTGGTTCAATAAAATAAATAGAATGAGAGAGATCATTTACTTATGACTTCAGCCTCATGCTTTTTTATGAGAGTTTGGGTTCATTTTGATAAAAACTAAACAAAGAAATACAGAAGAAAAACAGTGCTGTACATAAATATATTGTAACTGTGTTACATAAGAAGAACTTAAATATGCGAACTTTGTCAACAACAAACAGGCTAATCGTACAAAGTCACTGGAAACGGCTGGTTAGAGAATATAAATAGAGTTTTGTGCAGAATTTTTTCAAATTAGCAGAGTTTTTGTGGAGCTTGATTCATTTTAACTAATAAAGTTGTTAAAGAGTAAAAATTTCCAGACTCTAAGCCCAACCAATAGTACTACAGTACACTCTAGTGTATACTATATAAGTAAGCGCTTCTCCGGGAATTTCATTTTGAACCCGGAGCGTAGAAGGAACTTAAAAATTTCTGAAAAAGCCCTGCATTTGATTTTGAAATGAATTTTATGTTTTTTTGTTTTTTTCAATGAGCAAAAAAAAAGGTGATCATAAAAACTATCATTTATTTTCTTTTTTGGAACCCGGGAGTTATTTCTGTAATGCTTCGTAATTATGGCTTCTATAAAACTTAACTAAAAAATATTTATCCTTAAAATCGCAATCGCCGACCAACCAAATTTCAAATTTAGTATACACCTACAACTTTCTGAAGCCAAAAATAAGTAAACATACAGAAATTACTGATCGAAATTCTTAATTTAATTTAAAAATGGGTATTGGCTGAATTTTCAAAGTTCGAGCTCTTCACCAAATATTCTAGTTTTTGAGATATGAGAATGTAGCGAACAGATATTCGCATTCGTATTGATTTTTATATTAAAAGCGTATTAAATATGTATCAAAACTTGTGTTTTCAATATAAATTGTTCACTATCTGTAAAGTGAAAGGACAGAATCTTAATTTCAGGTCCCGAATTTTTAGTTTTCGTTAAACTTTTAAAACAAGAAACTGGAAGTGAGAAAGGATACCATTTTTCCCGATATTTTACCTTTTAAAATATGGTATACATTTTTTGACTGCGGCATTTCAAGTACACAAGAGGAAATTTACGGTTTTATGAAAATTTTTATTAATTTTGTCGTATTTGATAATTATATTTTCAAAAAACTTTAATACTAACCTATATTTTTCACTAAAAAATTAGGAAAGTATTATTAGTTTCTTTAAAATGTTGTGCATAGTAAATTTTTTGTTTTAAAAAGACGACTTTTATACTACCAATAGAGGACTTAAGATGCGCCCTTGGCGTACCATGCGATATTCTTTCTCCCTTCAACTATAGTTAATTTTTGGCGTAATATAAAATAAAATTTATTCAAGAAACTAAGCTGGATATGCTTTTCGTTATTTCCTCGTTTGATCGTTTTGCTAAGTTTACCTGTTTTCCAATAAATTCACAACTTCCTCTACTACTGCGAGTACTTTCGTCTCAGGAAAAAATAAAAATTTCCTGTGCTTAACGTAGTTAGACATTAAAATCAACGTTTATTCAAAGAACATAAAATATTTAACCGGAAGTTTTCCGAAGTGCCTTTAATAAAATCAGGATACGAAAGTAACATTTAGTTGAATCAAATACCGTAAATCTTTAATATTATAATTTTTCTAATATCCTTTCTATTCACATTGCACAGGAAAAAGAAACTGACAGTGAGTTTTTTTTGAAGTGTGTTGTCAACGTGATAAGGAAGTCAAGAGAGTTCATTTTCAAGTTGACAGCAAACATGAGTTCATTCATCATTCATTCTTTCATACATCAAATTTTTAAACTCATGATTCGAGAAGGCGCAAGCGACAGCAACAACTTACTGTAGCTGTTGCAGTTGTTGCTGTTGTTAACGTTGTAATTGTAGCAATAAATAGTTGCTTGCATTTAACGTTTTACTGGATGACAACAAGATGTTGACTGACAAAACCAGTCACTTTCATCTCAAAGTTGATGTTTGCTCTTACTGTTGATGACGATGAGGTTGATGGTAACACTGGCAATCAGTTGTCAACGTGCTTGCTTGTGTTTTTGTAATTATTCGTGTTGTGGAAAAAGCCGGCAATAATTTTGTTGTTGTAGTTGTTACTCCCACCACTTGATGCTAATAGAACTGATGTTGTTTCCTACCGCTACCAGCGATCTCTGGTGCTTGGTTTTCATTGTTGTTGTTACTGTTATTCCTCTTGTAGATTGGTGTTGTTATGGCTGCTTCTGCTGTTGCTGCTGTTACTGTCAGTGATGATTCGGATGGCTCAAATGTTGTGGCTGTTGCAATTGCAGCTTGCTGAATATTTGGAAACTCGAAAATTAGTCGTTGCAAGTGAATCTGTTGCTTGGTGCTTGTGTGTATGTGTGCTTGAATCTCAATATTTTAGTGCTTCAATTGGTGCATGTTAGAGCGGGTGGATGTGAAGATTTTGAAGTATTCACTTTTAAATGCATATCTCTCTAACTGACTGAATGCCTGTCCATCTGACTACGTCTGCTGTATATCTCTGCATATCAGTGTATTTTTGTGGCAGTTGGCTCCATCAGACTCCAGCTGAATTCACAACAGCATCAAAACGTTTGGTATAAGCAAAGCGTTCTATTCAATACATTTATTTGTGCACTCATATCACCTCAGTTGGAATTGGTGTTTAGTGTGACCAAGACAGTAATGAGCCGAACTTTCCAAATAATCAATGATATTCATATGATCCGAATTTTCCTTTAAGTTTTTTAATTTCTGATTTAAAATTCGGCCCGGTTTTACGTCTTTTAAAAACTTATAGTTCCGTCACCTTTTAATCGATTACAAAGTATTGGGTATAATGGTAAGAGCACCCGCTTTTAAAATACTTAAGCAAACCTTGTACTTATTGAAAACGTGTAGATCAAAATCTAAGTTTTTCAATTTTCGATGACTCGTGACCTTTGACCTCTAAATTGTGAAGAGATTTTCAGGCAATTTTGAAAGTCGTTAACTTATTCAAGGCGGAGCAAAATATCATGTCATAATTTGAATTGGCTGCCATTCTGTCAGAACTGAAAAAAAAAATTGTCTCTGTTTTAACGGAAAGTTTATCTGAAACTGTAAGTTGAAAAAATAATCTATGCCAACTGGCCACCTCCTGAGATGAATCACTTTTATGCTCGTTTTATAGCATTCTAAATTGTTGTTGGCAAAACGTCTGGCTCTGAATCGGTGATATTTTCTTCCATGTTGGCTTTCAAATTTGTAGGGATCTGGTGATCTGGCCGGTCATTTCAAATCTCCATCCAACTATTTTGTTGTTGTGGGGAATTTTGGTTCAGTAGGCTCAAGTTAAAGTTTTTCCTAATTTTTGTCAATGCATGACAATGAGCGCTTAGTAATTTCGCGTACGTCCAAAAATTTCATATTATTATCAATGAGTAAGATTTAACTTCTTTAAATGAGGAGAATTATTCCGAATAACTCATCTGGCGGTAAAGTTTAATTAATAAAAATTTAATATTTAAATTAGCGATGTTAGTGATTCGAGATAGTGCCAAGCCGAATCGTGAATATCTGCCTCAAACAGCAATTTACAAATTGTAACTTGAATCCATAGGCTTTTTCTTGAATGAGACTTATGCTTACCGAACCGTTCCCACCCACTTTCCGGAATCCGTTTTCCGTAATAGACATTTTCCGGAACGACCAAAAACCTGAAATTTTTTTCCGGAATCTGTTTTCCAGAATGGACATTTTCCGGAACGACCAAGAAACCGAAATTTTTTTTTCGGAACGACTGTTTTGCGGAAATAGTAATTACTAACTTCTGCGTCATGAGTAAAACATTTTGTATTTGTATGAAATTTGTATAAATTTGAAATATTCACAGAACTATGTTGTGTGCGATTGAGCGCAAAAGTCGTAGGTCATCCCCGCGATCTGCATAATCCGAGTAATTTTGAACAAGTGATCTGATTCTACGTTGAAAGTCCAACCATTTCTGTTTTGAGTCATCCGGACCTCGATAGACTGTTATACTACAACCTGGTGTAATATCAGCGGTGACAGTTCTAGCGAGACATTCCCGTGCTCTATATTGCACACATTCCCAATAAATTTTGCCATTTACACTTTTGCCCCGAGTGTACAAGTAACCATTTATAGAAAGTTTTGTGCCCACTATTTTCGCGTCCATTTTCGCGTAGAATTTTGGAGAATAAAAGACGTTACAATATCAAATAGAAATAGGAAAGTAATAAACAGATTGCGTTACTATAGCAACATGAGTTGTGAATTTTATGCATACGAATAATTATCATTCCGGAAAATGTACATTCCAGAAAATCGATTCCGAAAAAAGTATTCCGAAAAACCGTCGTTCTGGAAAATGTCCATTCCGGAAAACAGTCGTTCCGGAAAATGTACATTCCGGAAAACCGTATCCGGAAAAAAATTTCGGGCTTTTGGTCGTTCCGGAAAATGTCCATTCCCGAAAAAGGATTCCGGAAAGTGTACGGTAATCGATCGAACAAATTCTTAGTCATGACTTTAATATAGTATACCAGTAAAACCCTATTCGATGAACTCTATTCGGACAACACTTCACTCGATCCGTTTAGGAATCGTTTTTTTGAAACGGATTCCGTTTCGGATAAATTGTACGAACAAACGAGTCCGTTTTCGAATTCGAAATGGATCCGTTTGGCACACTGGGAAGATACGACTTTGGCCGAGCAAAGTTTTGTTAAAATATAGCTAAAAATCTACTTTTAATCAAAAATTTCATAGCCCCACTCGATAACATTTGTCGCTGCTACCTACTTCAATGCAATTCTTAAAACTTTCAGATTCAAGTCTACAATTTTCCAATTTCTGATTTCTTATATCACGTTCTTTTTACAAATACCTACCAGGCATTTTTGAGGAAGCATTTGTTAGTGTTATCATAT
Organism: Tricholauxania praeusta; assembly: GCA_949775025.1. Taxonomy (NCBI): domain Eukaryota; kingdom Metazoa; phylum Arthropoda; class Insecta; order Diptera; family Lauxaniidae; genus Tricholauxania; species Tricholauxania praeusta. The sequence continues at coordinate 51,461,012 of OX459029.1, forward strand.
TTTTTGAGATTTCCGGATGTTTGCTTATGGATGGATGGCTTACAAACCTTGATATCACACTGGCGATTTTTTTTCTTTCAAATATACGTTTTATTTTCTAGTTTGTGCAACTTCATACATGACTTCATAAGTAACAAAATGTATATGTTCACAGAAATGAATGAATATCATTTATGTTTCATTTTGTTGATTTTTACTTCAGCTCTTCGAAAGTTCGTTTGCTTATTGACTGATTTTTTTATTTTCCTTTCAATATTTTTTTCTCTCTCACTTAAGCGTTATTGCCAACGCTTTTTAAATTTGCAATAGTCACAAGTAGTTAAACTTGTACATTTCTGATGAATTTGTGAAAAGTCAGCAGCATTTTTGAGTAGCTTATACTATAAAATACTGAATTCAGGATATTTGACTGACTTGAGATGATATTTTCTAAAACAATTATTTCATTATTTTCGTTTCAGGTAAGATACATATAAGGGACTAATATTGGTAAATATAAAAATATATTTTTAATATGAAATGCAAAACTTAAAAACAAAATATTTAGCCCAAAAACTATGCCAAGAGAAGTTGGGCCCCTTTCGGGGAATATTATTACGCAAGCAAATTTAATTCAGGATACCTGTTGCACATTAAAATATAGATTTTGAGATATAAGCTTTACAAAATCAAGCCATTTTACTGTCTGGATACTTTTAAAAATTCATATCTGACACAAAATTGAGTAAAAATTGTAACAAAATACACAGGGTACAATTTTTAAATGAATAATTATAAAAAATTAACGAAAATAAAATTTATTTTTGTAAGAAGAAAATGGCGTCTATTTGTCTTTAAAAACGTGTTTAAGAATTTTTTTAATTTTTTCAAATGATGAAAGCAATGTAACCAAACCTTCATTAAAAATGTTAAAAAGTGATCTGTTGCTCAATTGCAATAATAAAAAATAATTCATTTAAAATTTTATTCAATAGCAATGAAAATAACAAAAGCTGTCACAGTTGAAATCAATTTACATAGATTCCCCCATTACCTTATTTTTACGAAAATCTCATTTTTTATTTCTTCTCCTCATAATAATGATGACAAAGTGCGGAGTCAAATATCCTTTAAATCCTAAGAAATTTGTATAAAATTACTAACGCTGCGGCATTATAAATATTCAACAAGCGCGATACCCATCAACGGCTGTTGCTACAACAACTACAACTACAATAACAACATCAACTATTGCAACATAAACATTGACAACATTTGTTTAAATTAATGTGGAGGAATGAGACACAAACAGTTTCACTACTCAATCTATAATAAAAAAAAAAACTCAAACTGACTCATGCCAAGTCAACAACATTTGGAGAAATAATATTATTAGGTAGTTCTTGCCATTGGTGTAGTGATGCTACATTTAAGGGGTGTAACGAATGGCTTTTTTTGTTGACCCGATGGTAAACAGATTTTTTCTGGCCTCAACTTCTACAGATTATACCATTGCGAAAATGAAGAGGACTGCACTTTTCATCTTTTTGTTTACAGTAATAGATTTTAGCTAACACAACTGTTAGTCTTTTTAGCTATTTAACTTGAAACGAAATTTGAAAGAAAATTCATAAGACGACATGGAAAAAATTGCAATTTTTAAATTGTCATGTTTTACAATACTTTCATAGACATTTCGCAAGATATCCACTCGAACAACATAAACGTATACGTTAAGGTAAAACCGAAACGTCAATTTCAGACTTCACAAATATTATTGTCCAACGGAAAAACATTCATATAGTGCAGAAGTTTAAATAACACAGGTCAACACTAGTTTTGGTGCCGAGAAGCTGTACTTTTTTTTTTTTTTAACTAAGGACCTTATACTGATTACATTATTAACAAAAATGTTGATATCCTACGTGTAGTTTTCTAGATTTTGCCTTGTAAAAAAAGGCTTACATGAAAAACACTTTACATTATTTAAATAAAAACTTTCTTTTTCGCGACTTTTTCGCGAATGAGGTGTAGTCGGACTATCACGTTGCATCCCCCAGCAATAGTCAGCCATCATATGGCGACCCCATCGGCCTTGGTATCTTTCTTCCATAGTCTTTAGGTCCTGGTGAAATCGCTTCCCTTGTTCTTCGCTATAGGATCCAAGATTGTCTGGGAATTGGTCAAGATGACTGTGAAGGTATTGCACTTTGATTGACATATTACATCCGAAGTTATTAAAGTTTTCTGGCACGTAATTTACAATTTCAGAGTAATTTTCTGACTTTTGTTGAGTGAGCAATAGCAACTGAACCAAATTTGTTGGCATTGTGTAGAAGGACACACTTAAGACTTCGTTTAGAGCTGTGCATTTCAAGAATAAGGCCTTGCACATCCGAACAAAAAACAATATCATTTTCCGATTGAAAAAAAGGTAACAAGTCTTGCTCTCTTGTTTGATAGAACGTCACTTCTGTACCTGACGACAACAAGTTTTTTTCTTTGAATCTAGAAGCCAAATCCTCTACAGATTATTTACGGAGTTCAAGATCCCTTATCAAATCATTTAATTCTTCTTGGGAAAAAGATTTTGGCTCTGTAGATGGTATTCCTTCGAAATCGCTGTCGCTACTCACTTCATAAATGACTTCTTCAAATGATGATTCACGAATGGAACAAAATGCTGGAATAGGTACTTCCTCTGAATGTGGTAAGGGTCTTCTAGCACAGTCTAAGTCTGGCTAAATCATTTTTTTAACGTTTGCACCATACAAATTAATACAGCAGAAGTAACATTCAACATAGTAATTTTTTTGTTCTTTCCATTGCATAGGCATTTCGAACCTCACATGGTTTCTTTTACCACTAATACACTGTCTTAAGTGTTCATAGCACATTTTACAAACAATTTGGGGTATCCACGGCTTGTATCCACAATTTTCGACTTAAAGTAAGCATAATAAGCTTTTTTTATAAAATCTGTTATAGGTTTTCTGAAATTTTTCACCGTGCATTCACCACAGCGGTAACAAAACACATTTGGATCAATGAGACAACTTCTTCGCGATGAAGACATGATATAAAAATCAATTTATTTTTAGAAATTTATCGATAAAATAGCAAATCATGCGCACGGACGTACTTATTACAGCGAATATTCAATAGTGCCGTGCCTTTTATCAAAAATTAAAAATATTTTTAATGTTGCCAGTACATACTTAATACAAAACCACTAACTATATCTCGGCACGAAATTTTTTTTCGATTTGTTGACCTGTGTAATCATTAAAAAATCATAAATATTAAATAAAGATTGAATGCCATTAATATGTACATTAGACTGGCTAAAAAAAACGAATGTTCAAAAATTCTTCAAGAACGCTTAAAACTCGAAAACTTATACATTTTTGAGAATATCCACTAACAATAAAATAAAAAAAAGCGTTTTGGGTCGCTATTTAACGAGTAAAACAGTAAAAAAAGTGCTACCCTCAATTTAAAAAAAAAAACCTGAGAATTTGGAAACTCAACTTCTTCTGTTTAGGCAACTGACGCTTCATATACATATGTTCACACAGTCCACGAATTAGAAATGTCAGTCTTTGATTAAAAAAGTAATTTTGCCTATGCAGAGCTAACTGAACTTAAACACAAACTAAGTATTTAAATTAATAATGATAAAAAACTTTAGATTAATTAAAAAAACATTAAAAAATCTCACCCTTTTTATTATTTTTGAATACGCCACTGCTCGCTCGTCTTGCTGTACAGTGATCCTTATCAGCGTTGCTGGCAATATTTTTGTTGTTCTCAACGCTGCTGTTTTGGTTCTTGTTGCCACTGCCATTTGCAAAAAAAATCTACCAACGTAGGCAGAAAATTCATTTGTATTCGAAAGTCGTCCTGTTGAACATTCTTAATTAGGTTAAATCTACCAAAGCAAGAGAATGAGCAAGAAAAGAAGAAAATGACAGTAAGAACGTATATTGTTAGAAAAAGGATGCTACTGACATTCGCTACAGAAAACAGCATGGAGCATAGCAACCAAACGACTTGTAATGATGACAAGTGCGTATTTCGCATGGCATAATTTGTGAGAAAATGTCGACAAAGCCATATTTAAAATGTAAATCTTGAAAATGAAATAATTAGAAGCATTTTAACGACAAAAACGACGACAACGACGACTACAATGACAATAAAAAGACAACAACACCAATGAAAGACTTCGAAAAGGTGATGATATTTAGGCGCATGTTCAAAAATTAAAGGACTTTGTAGCGAAATTGGAAATGTGTATTGAAAAAGTATTTACATAGGTTGGCATAGAGTTTCAACTGCTTATAAATTTATAGCCAAAATTGTTTTATAATTCAGGTAATAAATTTTATATAAACAATTTTGATGACATATTGATGACTTAAAGTTTACACGAAATGTTCCTTTGAGCTGCAGTAACCATTTAGGTCACTGTCCTTTCGCAAGTGCAACTAGTTCCGAATTGCCTTATATACAAAAGCTGTTGTTGAAACTTAACTTTATTCGGTTTTTAGATAGAAATCTAGAAATCCTTAGCTTATACAGTGAATATCAGTCATTGAAACTTTCTCACATCGGTTTGGTACCACTTTGGTTTGCCCCGCGCGTCTGTCTTGCAGCCACTAGCTAATAACTAATATTCCGAAAGACACCTTATAAAGCATGTTACTCAAGTACTTAATACTAAAAGTGCTGTCTAAAGATCTTAATAACTGCAGGATTCTTAGGTGCTCATTTACTAAAAGATACCAAAGTTCCTCGGGATAAGCATTTAATTTTGCTGCTGACATCGAGCAGCAGTATCTACACAATATTTTTTTATTTCTTTCACTGGATCCTTCACTTTATCTTAAAAATTTGTACGATTAAATGCTTAATTTTTGGTAGACACTTTCAACTGCTTCGTTTGTCAATACTTAAGTGATCGAAATGTTCCAAAATTAAAGGCACAAGGAACTATACAATGAAAATGTGAATAGGAGCTTCATATATAATGAAGACGGTGATAAAATTTAAAAAATTTTATTAAGAGAATTTTTTTGGTATCTGTTCAACAACACATTTTAAATCTCAATTCAGATGATTAATCTACAGGTCGAACTTCGTTTATCGCTAAACAACAAATATCTCAGAGTAATCACAAGATATTTCATAATCGGTATATTAAAATCTTTTTATAATCTCATTTCAAGGCCTCAGTTAAACATCACCTACTAAGCAAAGCTGTTACTTTTGCATAATAAATGAAGCCAAATTTAATTAAAAGTCACTCATATTTTATTTCATCCCATTTGAGTTCCGTTTTGCATTTCATAATTTTGAATCAAATCGTAAGCTTTTTTTTTGGTAGGATACCCCTTCAAAACCTCCTTAAAAGCTGTCACCCAACATGCTCCTTTGAAAATCAAGTCACGCTAACAACATGCGTGGGTATGACAGCTATTGGCAACACCAGTTGATTTCTCTTTCCACACATTCTACATACTAGGGAGTTTAATGCCGCTTGCTATTTTCAATTGAAAAGCTAAATACCGGAACTTTTTAAAGTTTGCAATATCAATAATCACCCCTATCACGAATGATTATTCCTTCGGATTTTTTCTCCAATCCCCTGCTTTGCGATCGTGGAAGATTTTTGGGGAATGGGAAAAAATTCCCTGGAAAATGAGGTTATCGGCAATACTTTTTTGGGGAACATTTTTTTAACGTTTCACGCAAATTTTTTTCCCTATTTTTTGGCGAGGAATTTAATGAGAAAAGAGTCAATTCTAGCAATATTTTGTAATTTTATTTGATAAAAAGATTTTTTAACATATTTACAAGATCTAGTAACACAAATTAAGAGCAATTATTGATATTGGTTCAGTACTTGGAATCCAATTTGGATACAGTAAAAGGCTCGAATCGAACGATCAAACGTTCCCTAAATATTTGCTTTGACAGATATCTTGCTCACTGCAAATTTTGAGGTCTTTCACGGCATTGCACTTTTTAACTTATTGACGAATATTTTTGAACCAAAATTTCAGAGACAAATCTTGAATAGTTATACTTTAACTATTTAAAAAAAATTTGGTCTAAGATAAAATGCAGCTTCAAAAAAAAATTTTAAAAAATGTCTTTTTATTTTTCGAAAAACTTCCGACAAATAAAAATTCTTTAAAATATTCATTGTAGTCCGCTTGATCAGTCTAAATCGATGATGATGAATCGCCATATTAAAATAAATGAATATCTTCAAATGCAACTCGAAATCTTCTGCGACTGGAAGAAAGTTAATTTAAAATTATTAGCGATTGAAGTAAAGTTAAAAAATGTTATTTTCAATACTTTTCAATTTCAAAAAGGAAAAGTGTTTATTTTAATTATTTTCAACTTCACAACTTACAGCTTAAATTAAAATAGAATTTTCAAATTTGCAGGAAGTATTGCCACTATTCAAAGATTATTTTATTTCCAGGGTAATGGTGAAAAATTAAAGTTTGTCGAATTTTATGTGATTTTTGCTTTAAAAAAAGTATATCACTTTGATCTGCAAAAGAAGATGTAAAGCTTTTTTTTGCTAATTCTTTCCATTAGAAATTTCACTGCACTTACTTGATAAATTTGTGCTTAAAAAATTCATTAAATTTTCAATTTATCGTGACCTTCAATTCACCATATGTGTAGTCCACCTTGACATGCGTGTCTGGCACATATTTTGTTTGTTTTCGATACAGCTTGGAATTTCTTTTAATTGAACAGGATCACAAACTTGGGAAATCCATCATACCGGTATTGAACTCCCTAGTACGTACGCACAGTGGTGTCCCTTTTATGTGTCGCACTGCTGGTGCTTTTCCGCATTTGATGTAGAATTATAAGCTGCTGTCTTTGAAATTGAATAAAAATTTGCTTAGGATTTGCAAAAAACATATTCTGCTGCTGCTACAATTGTCTTAGGCAACAGCAAATTATTTTGTATCCTGTTGTAAGCCTTAAATTGTCCTTTACCCAATGACACAGCCTACCATTCGTTTCTTGAGTTACACACAAAAGTTTTTTGTTTTTTTTTTTGTAGTATTCGACAAATGGTTAGGCGTTTTGGGTGTGGCGGAAAACCATTTAAATTTTGTTAGTTTGTTGGACTTGTTTTGCAACAACAACAACAAGAACAAAAGCACGTATTACAAATACTCACACTAACACATGGTGCACACTCATAAAAGTGTTAGAGTTAAATTGTGAAGGACCCAGTAGGCAAACCACTACAATGACATTATATGCTACTGTTGTTGTTTCACTATGGCTTAAGCAAATTTTATTGATTTTATCATCACTAGCACATTTCCACTTGGGTATAGCAATGAGCCTTGCATAATTTTTGCTATACGTTTGTAGTGGTTTTCATATTTTATTGAGTCCTGAAATTCAAATGTTATGAAAATTGCAAACATTTGGTGTCCGTTATTGAGGTTTTAAAAGAACATACGCATACACATGTGTGTTAATGTGCACAGGACGAATGTGCCCTATCCCAGTAAACATTTTTATTAGCAACATAGTCATATTTTAATAGCCAAAGCTTACATTTTGGTTGCATGATGTCTGATGTCAATAGTTTGTTCAGGAAAAAATGTTTAAGGGTATTGTTATTGAAGGCGATATAAAAACTTTTTATATCGTTTTCGGGCTTGATATATATAATTGGGCTGAAAATACGCAATTTATAAATATACTTTTTTAGTTTATGTAATTAAAGTTAGTTATAAAATCATTGTCTGAAACATCAAAGCTTCAATGATCTTCCAAATGTTAGCTGGGATATTATGCTATGGTAGTCTTTATAAAATTCATATGTTATATATATACTAATGTTTATTTTTGTTTTTGAAGTGTTTCAATTTGTGCTAGGAAAATATCAAATGGTAAAATGTTCAAGTTTTTTCCTTTTTTTTTTATAAAAATTAATTGCACATGAGAGTCATTTGTTTGTTCTAGCACTCCAGAAGGGGTATTATTCTATATTTAATTTATTTAAATTATTCTAGAGAAATGTAAAGGACTATTCAAAATGAACCTTTATAATAAGAAGCATATGTTGTTCACTGGATATTTACTGCTGTATGCTCATCTACATATAAAATATTTTAAGCTTTTGTGTACATGTACCTTGAGGTTAAAATTGTTGAAATTTTTTCACTTAAAGTTGGTATTCTGGTTCATATTCTTTAAGTTGTTAAATATATTTAGTTTGCTAATTAGTTTAGTAAAAATTAAGGTTGCATAAAATTGTAATAAAATATTTTTCGAACGTAGAGCAGAACATTTCTAACAATTGCATAATTTGGTGGTAATATTTAGCGCTATCTTATTATGATAATATTCCAGAAAATTAAAAGAGCATGCATTAAAAGCTGTATAAGTAAGATATAAGTAAGGGTATACAAGATCTTATATCGCGAATGCAGTATAGTATTTCCGAAGGATCCCAAATCCTCAGAATTGCTTGTCACGTCAGATTTTTGAATTATCCTAACCCAAAAGTGCAAAAAACTCGTTTTTGGCTAATATTTAGGTTATGTAGCATTGCAAAATTTTTTTCAAATAACTATAAACGTCATCTTAAATACATGTCTTGCCGTTTTAAATGTCTTTCAACGGTGGCTTCAGAATGAATGAAAAAGGAAAAGCAGGTTTATACGTTTCAAACCAAAACAAAAGTCAATCGTTCAGTTTACCGACATATTGCAGCTTCTTTCAGGCTGAAATTGCTCGGATTTATAAAATGGTAACAATTAAGCGGCTTTTAAGGGCCTTAGATCAAATAACTTCAAGTCAAGTCTTTCCATGAAATGGCAATGTAAAATGCACAACTTAGGAAAGCCTTGGCGCGCCTCAAACATTATCATATATTAAAAAATTGAGAACTACTCTCAATAGGAATAATATGGCTCCCTTTCTTTAAAACGGACTAAAAATATTTGTTATGTTTCACTCAGAGTAATTGAAGCATAGGCGTCATGATTTTAGGTTCGGTACATTATCCAAGAAATTGTCTTGAACCAGACAAAGAGGAAATCATGGAACACTTTTGCTGTTCTTGCTCTTCCGGCAGCCGTTCTTCTTATCCTTCAAGAAAACAAAACAGAGTTCACTGCAATGAATTTACGCTGAAATCTAGCGCCGCTTGAAATTCTTCGTTACTATAGCGTTTGCGATGCAAGAACTTTTGCAATAAATGAAAACAATATGAAAAGCAGAGCCGAACAAGCGATGGAAGAAAACAGAGAGTGCGAAGAAAAGAGAAAAAATATCGACAAAATCGCTTCGCAACTCGCTTTCCCTCACGCTATGCCAATCGCTTCCACCCTGAACAGTACTAGCATCATATAGCATTGACTAGCTTCGCTACACGCCAATTTACGCTTCTAGTGCGCACTCTGTTTCTGGCCTAAATGATGTCAAAAAACTCGCCCTAACAACAGATACCTTTATATTGGGCGAATACCACTGTAAAAGGTTGTTCATTTGCATCGATAACACAGGCCCACAAAAAAAAAAAAAAAAGATTTGAAGTTGAAAACGAATCTTTGAAGAATTGCCTTGTCACGTAGAGTTCTTGAGATATCATAATCTAAAACTGGAAAAAATTAGTTAAAAAAAAATAAAAAAATTCTTGAGAATATCTGGGAAACTTTACGTGTTGAGAGAATTTTGACCTCGGATTCGTTTTGAGCATACCAAAAACCATTTGGTATGATATGGGCCTCCAACTTCTGGAAGTTTTTTTTTTTTGTGGGTCTGTATAATTTTTATTGACTTACTGTCCATTGCTGAATTTATGAAAGGCAGTTCTTCGAGTATAATTGAATTGTCATTCAACAACAGCTCTTAATGATAGATAGTGATAAAGATCAAAAATATCTTACAAGCATTTTGCAGAGATATATCGAATTTTAAATAAGTTACGTCCAAGAAAAAATATTTTTTTTGTTTGTTCAAGCAAACGATAAAAATTCTATAGTAAAAGTCCAAATTGCAAAAAATTAAGCATACAATACATGTAAATTTTGCACTATCAAAAACATACGCTCACAGTTGAAAATTTTATGCAAATACTTTTAATTTAGTAAAAAAACATACTATACGAACCGTGAAATAAAGAAAAACATTGCCACAATTATGTGAATTCTCTTCACGCATTTGACGCATTTCAGCAGCTCATTATCATGTGCTGCCAGTTGAGTGCTTCAACTATATTATGGTTTAAAGCCAATTACTAACACCATGTCAACTTCGACGAAGGCTTTTACCACAAAATTTTTGTTACACCTACTATTTTTGTAACAGCCTACCTACCTATCTACCTGAGCTTCAATCTGCAAAACACAGAGGAGACATCGAAACATTAATAAACAACTGTTGCCAGTGTTGCCATAACAAAATTGCGCAGCTGAGTAAATATTTTTATGTGAATGTAGGCGCTACCATTTTGTGTTATGGTTTGTGTGTTGTATGCCACGTTAATATTTTTATACTTTGATAAATCTTTTTTCGACAACGCTTTCGCACTAAAAGTAGGGGCCGGTATTTCGCTCTCACGAATGTTGTTTCTATGAAAAGAAAAAAAGAGAAAAATAAAATTGTTAATACAAAAGATGTGCATGATTTTATGTAAAAACTTATTTACTTAATATTTAAAATTTTTGTCAACATATTTTTTCCATTGCGACACCCCCCCCCCCCCCTTCCCCTTTTGAGTAAATTTTTGCACAATTGGAACGAAATGCAATTTGTATGTTTATTATTTTTGTGTACGTCGTGTGAAAATTATTTTCCATCGTATTATTGTGAAAACGTGCGCTGCATTTGCTGCGCTGAATTTCTTTTCTACGGCATGCAGTCGCTATTTTTGATAAAACAATAAAAGGAACAGCAGTTTTCTGCGTTGCTGTTTTTATGTTTATTTTGCATTATTGTTAAATTTTTGTATTTTATGCCACTGTGAGTTGATGTGAATATTTTTCGCGCGTGCTCCATTTTTTATTGTCGTTGACAGTTTCTTTTATCGTGTCAGCTTTATAATGTTAAACATTTTTTTTTTTACTTTAAAAATGTTGAATTTTTTTATAGATTTGTTAAGGATTGTACAGAATATTTTTAGTAATTGCAATTTAAATTTATTAAAAATGCAATTTTGAAGCAATTAGTTCACGTTTGATGCAAAAAATTGATAAATTTTCAAAATAGAATTCTTTAATCTATTTAAGCCTTGTCATAAAGACAATATATGTACATTAGGGTGGTTCTTAAAAAAACAAAATCGTGGACTCCCCCTAAATCGGTTCGAAAAAGGATAAAAAAAATTTAAAGGCGGTTAAAAATAGGATAAAAAAAATTTAAAATTATTTTCCCCTTATTTCGTTTTTTTTTGCGAAAATCAAATGGGAATCAGTTTGAAATAGTTTCGAATAGTTCGAAATTTTTTAAAATGAATCTAAAATATTAATCTTCAACCCCTCTGCAGGGCCGCCGATAGAAAATCCGGGCCCGGGGGATGTATAAATTCGGGCCCTTACCCCCAATTCTCTGAAGAAACACTATGTAATATGACACAATAATATATGTTTATTTTATGAGGGACAAGATTATCAAAATTTTAAGGCTTTGTTTTTTATTGAATCATTGAAATAGTCATTAGTTACAATGAATGAGAATTTATGCAAAGCGTCCCAAGTCCTGATACTCGCTTTTGTGTGCAGCACGATCGGTGAAAGTTTTTTGTTCGAGCAAGAACACTAAAAGAACGTTCAGAACTATCATCAGTTACAGGTATAGTGCAAAACACATGAAGAGCAACACAAACATAAGAAAAAATCGTCTCAAAAATTTTTAACAAAGACTGAATTCGTCAAAGTATGTGGTGATGGCTTTTCTTCGAAATTGGCTACGTAGATATGTGTCAGATGGATAATTTCATCTTTTAATTTTGCAGAAACGTCTGATTTGTGTTTTTTTCTAAAAGATCTGTAGCAGCATTTTGAATTTCACTTTCGTTCATCGCTATGAATCGCCACAAAAAAGTAAAATACCCATTCAAGTCCTTCATGGCATCTAATCGGTCTCCTGATCGTCTGTGTTCGTGTAATCAGATTCTTCAAAATGCCTCTTTCGTTTTTTTTTGCCTGGTGGAAGAGAACGTTGATGAGATTTCCAATCCATCAGCAACAGTTTTGCATTCACATAAAATGTTGTCCCATTGGTATCGTATCGAATTTAAGTCAGATAATAAGCTTTCAAGATTTTGAGCTTCGTTGTCGATGGTCGCGTCTCTTGCTTGAAAAATTATGCTTCTTTCATTGATAGCTTTCAATATTTTATACCAAATCGAGAACATTAATATGCATTCGAATTCTTTCATGTACGTCCGTAATGCCGTTGACATCAAATGTCAATAATACCGTAAAATTTAAGCCTTCGAAAAAAGAATTTGCTGCTTGACAGCATTCTGCTGAGTTGACAACACATAAATTAAGACTGTGGGCTACACAGGGTGAGTAAAGTATAATTTTTGTATAATAAAAATGAATAAAATAATCCGCAACAGGCGCCATGAGCAGTACAGTGAAATGAGCGTGCAAGATTCGAAGAAATTTTTTTAAAAAACTTGTGACTCTCAACTTTAAGCTAACTATGCGTTAAAGACTTATATTTTTAGGTAAAATTTGTAAAAATTTTATTCTATTATTTATAAAAATCTCAAAATTTTAATTCGAAAAAATTCGTTTACACTTTATTTCTATCAATGTGTGGATGATTTCAGGTAGCTTAGCAGGCAAATTTTATCTTTAAATTTTTGCTTTAGAGTGGTTGATGTTGTTAGGTAGTTTGTCAGAATGTTTCAAATTATCTCAAGAACTACGAAGCCAGATTTAAATTGACTATATATATTGTAAATAAAAAGTAGGAGTTTGGCCTCTTCCTTTCAAGCAAAAAATCTTGAGCGCTTCCTATGAAAAGACATTTCAGGGAACGAAACCATGCCTCATATTTCAGAAGTATTTGTGAATCATCAAAAACACAATTAGATTACAAAAAAACCACAACTTCTACATTCAAATTGTTTCTCTAATTTTCCAAAATTAAAAAAGTCTTAATTTACTAAATTAAAAGAAGAATGCAAACATCTTTATTTCAAACCGAAATGTCTCAGTTTTTCTTTATTAATTTTACGAAAATTTAAGACAGTCATTTACATTAACCATCTGCATCATTAAATACTTTTTGCCCGCATTCCATAAATTAAATCTTGATTTTATTTTGCATAAGCACGATATGGTCCACGCGCCACAAGACTCCAAGAGCGCAAAAACCGCTTACAACTTTTTGCATGCCGCGCCTTAAAATCTTTAAATGTTATTGTAAACATCTTTTACTCGCCATTGAAACAAATACAAAGAAAAAGGATATATTTTTTCACCAAAAATATTTCCTTATTTTTTCCCTGCAGCTGCTGCGAAACTTTGGCGATCCTTTAGCTGTTAATTTATTGTGTTATTAAAATGAAATTTGCGCTGTTGCTTTTATTTCATTGCAAAATTTATTTATTTTTCTCTTGCTGTTCTTCTCCATTTTCGCCACCAGTGTAATTGTGGCAAAGTTAAAACACTTTGTTATGCTTTTTCTATTTTCACTCCTTTTTGTTTCTGTATCCTTGGTTTTTTTGTTTATCCTTGCTAGAGCAAAACTTTCCACTTATCTTGGGCATTAAGGCACAAATAAAATACTCATCGCACTAAAGTAGTAGATAATCATAAATTCTAATTTTATTCCAGCATATATAAATATTTCAGTGTTGCCAACATGCCGCGCATTTTTCATGCTATCAGGAAATAAAGACAGCTAGTGTCCTGTCTTTTGATGAGTGTAAGCGGAAGCTCTTGTGGGGCTGGACAACAAGTGGAGGTCAGGGGAAGTAGTGTGAAGTTTGTTTAATGGGGCTATGATGTTTCATTTGAATATATGAGTTTATAAATAACTTCAATATTTACATTGCACAGACCTTTGCTTAACTTTAGTGCTTTAAGCGTTTGAAAGTTTTGCTTGCTAAGCTAATGTATCGGTCAAGTGTAAAGTTCAAAATTATGTTTTGAGTGAAGTTTAGCAATTGCAGAAAATATTTTAAATCATGCTTCCCTATCAAAATTCAAAATTTTTATTTAAAAAACTAAAAGTTTCTCACTTTATGCAAAATTGAAATATCATATGAAAACTTACAACAGCAAAAAGAATTTCAAAACTGCATCGTGTTTTCTTTTCAGCATGAAAATTAAAATTTAATTGTTAATTAAATTCATAAACGTTTTCTAGTCGCTGCTGCGCATACCAAACTTTCACAAATTAAGAAATTTCCTAAAAAATGTCACATAAAATAATTCCAAAACACACAGAAAAAAAGGCAGCTAAATAAAATGAAGTTACACAAACGCACATGTATCCACGTATCCTTACAAATACAAACAGAAAAAAATAAAATAAAAAAGGACGATAAACTAAAAGTAGCTAGAGACACACTTGGATAATCCACTTAATATGTGGGTTGTTTTCGCTATGCCAATGTTGTCAGTGTTAGCCAAAAAATTGCTGTAAAACGTATGTGCGCAAAAAGCTCAAGTGCAACAAAAACAACAATAAAGAAAAATAATGGCATAAAAAGCATTTGTTGGCTAGGCCAACATTTTAAATGGGTTAATGGTACATGAGAGTACACTCGCTGTTGTGTGCATTAGGGTTGATATTATGTTAAAGATATATTCCAAAAATTTTATCAGATCTGTTTCAAAAATTGCAGTGTAAGTCACATGAACAGGCTATGGACAAAACTTATAAAATTCATATTACCGACACAGCTATGTCGCATAAGTCTTAGTTTAAGAGATATCGGGTCCTGAAACCTTGGCCGAACTATTTATCAAAAATTCAAATAAAATGTAAAGTAGAAAATTCAAAATTTTTATAGAAATGGGAGACTTTTTAGACTTGAGACTTTTCATAAGAAAACTTCTCAAGAATATCCTTTTTATCTTATTTGGCGGTTATTTTGTTTTGTAATTTTTTTAAACTTTAGGAAAATTACAGTCATTGTATAAAACATTTTATGATGTAGATTTTTTTTTTCAAATTTGAAGCCTAATGCTTTAAAAGAAATTGTTGTAAAATTAATACTCTTTGAGACATATAATGTTCTTGTATGGAATCAGAAGCTTAAGATGTTAAGCTCAAAAGTCATTTCATGCTAACTTATCGATGTAGAATTCAGAAATGAAAAGTTCCACAATAAGAAGGTTTCTATAGTATTTAGAGCTTAATATAACAGACTAATAAGTTTTCTAGTAGCACAAATGGTTCCTAAGCTATATTTATTTGAATTGTCTAGAAGTTAGGTAGCCGAGGTATATACAAAATACTAGAAAAACTTGGCAAAAAGCTTGGTATACACTAAAGAACAAAATGTATATATCAAAAATATGCTGCAACAAAATTACAATTCGACCATACTTGTGTACAGAAATCATCACAGTTTATATAAAAACAATTGCTATAAGCATGTGGCTTGAAAAAATATATATTAATAAAAAAAAGGGTACCAGGCTACCAGGCAGTGAAATGTAAGGCGTGGCTTAACAAATTTTTAATTTTTGACTGATTTGTTTTGTGCAATTATAAATTCTTTAATATTTTCTGGGAATTTTTTTATACATACCATACATATGTCAGTAAAACATACAAACTTAAAGAGAAAAACATTATTAAGAACATTTGTTCTTGATTTTTTGGTAATTTTTAATTTCGTTAGTCAAAATATTTAAGACATTAGCAGGAACAATTTGTCATAAAAAATGTTTAAAAAGAGTAGTCTTTTTCAAATTCGTAGTTTTCGAATTACAGATTTTCATCGTATGAAATTTTATACTAAGGTATTACGACAAAGTCAAAAGTAAGATGTGGGTCTTACTTCAGATATATAATGATCAAAATCTATGCAAGGCTGCTAAGTTTTCACTTAGCTATATATTTTCGTTAATAAAACTTACAAATTTGCATAAACAAAATGTTGATTCAAGTGGTGTTGTCTTATTACCCTGCAATTGCAATTGTCTCTCTATTTCCATTAGAGAGATGTTAACAATATTACAAATATAATTTTTCGTAGAATGCTTTACTTCATCTCATCTTAATCCATTTGTATTAAACTTAAGTAAAAAATTTCAAATATTCTGACCGTCCGAAGGAAGCCAAAAGTTTTTGTGCTTAGGCGCTTACCACCCTCCGAAAAAATGCTATTCCTCTTAGAACTTATCAGAATTTACTGTAAGTTGTTGAAAGTTTTTAATGTATATAAAGTATACATAGTCCAAACAAATTTAAATGCCTTAAGGACTAATAATCTTTTTCAACTTTTTTTAAGCCAGTGTCGAGCATTCTGTTGCTCGCGGGCAGTTGCGGCAGAGCTCAAGCGGAGGCTGCGTGTATGAATAATCATTGTGTACGCTGCGAACTGCAATGCGGCTGAACTTGATTACGTTCGGCTGTTTTATGTGTACATTCTTAGCTTTTTATGTTCTGCTCTAATTTTCATTCACTGCCTTAAACGCCTAAGTGACATAGCTTCTTTAAAAATTCCTGTTGCAATCGCTAATAATTGTCATCGAAAGAAAAGTGTTGCCCGTTAACAACATTTTTCGTAGCTATATCTATTTCATTAGATTTCGTCACTTATAATCCCCTACAGCATTCTTTCATTATAATTCTGAATCCGGTCTGTGGTTGGCGTACTGAAAAATATTTTAGCTGGTTATTTCACTCTGATCATTCTATATAATTTTGCATAAGCTTTGGACATCTTTCTATACCAATAAGTTCTGCTTTAACCTTTTTTTTAGCACATTCCAATTAATAACTTATTTTACTTGAATTTTTTGTCCCAATTTGTTCATATACGACTAATGACTAGACAGCACTTATTGGCACGCCTTGTTTGAAACGTGTGTACATTGATTTAGTATCTTTGAGTTCAACGCATATTGCACACCTTATGTTTAGATCTCAAGGCTACTTTAAATGATATTGAGTGAGAAGAAACTTCATTGAAAGTTTAAAAAACTTTCGAAAATTTAATAAATTATTTGCTCCCTAATTTGTATGTGTGCTTTTAGTAATATTTGCCAGCCTTTATGTGTATGTTCTATTGAGAACTTCCACATACACAATATACGTACGTGTTTAGAAAAAGTATGCATGTGTTTGAGTGTTCATTACCGTTTTAGTTCCATTTTTTTTTACTCACTGACTTGTTTATAAAAGTTTATACTGCCACATGTCGTCGGGTGTGTTAAAGTATGTCCTTTTTTTTGTAGGCCCATGTTACCCGCAGATTTTTGTGCACTCATTTTTTAAAAGTTTACTTTTTAGCGTTGCAAATTTTTTCCATATTATGTATGTATAGAATTAAACATATATACACATATAAGAATATATTGTAACAAGTAAGTAAACCAAAGCCGAAAAAGGCATATCCAACTCAAGGTCAATGCTTTCCCCAGAAATACAATGAACGAAAATAATGGAAAACTTGTGCTGCTGGTCAAAAGGTTGGTTCAAGTTGATATAGGTTGTTTGGTACACACACAGTTCTATTGAGCACTTTTAGGTTGTTGGCACTTGAATGATTAATTTTATGTACCTTTGCTTTGGTAGATATATGGTTCATTTCACAATCACACAAAGGACTTAAATTGCAATAAATAAATTAAATGTGAGGCGTTACAGACATTTCACATTAAAATTAAAGTGAAGCGTTGGAAATATAGGGTGATATGAATGCGAAAAGCAACTGCTTTAAGTATTATCTCTCATAAGGTTTCGATGTAAAATATGTAGTCTTAGCCATAGCTTGTTTTTATTCATTTCACACATTGAATGATTATTTTGGTACTTTCTGCCGAAAAATTAGTGATTAGTGATATTTTTTCCTTTTAATTTGTTTTGACAAATTCGCACAAATTTTTCAAATAAAGTCATAAGCAATATCAAACTTAGCGAAAAGTTTGAACTATGAAATTTTGGTATTTTGGTGAACATCTAATTGATAAAAAAATGTTATGTTATGATGGTAGCAAACAACGGTGTCCGATTGAAGGGCTCAAAAAAGTATTGCGGTAATTACACAATTGCACAAAAAAAACAAGTTAAGGTGTTATCTTCGCCCAGACTCACATACCCTACACTGCACTGAAAGTACCTTTTAAATAAATGTTTAAAAGACGTTGAACAGGTTGAATAAGTCAAAAAAAATTCTAAATGTTAGAAAGGTTGACAGAGGTTGAAATATGTTGAAAGAGTCGAAAATATATGCAAAATGTGAAAAATGAAGTTGAAAAAATTTGAAACAATTCAAAATTGATGAAAAAGTCTATAAAATAAAGAAACTTGTGAAGAAGTTGAAAAAGTCGAACAAATACATATAGGATATATTGGAAAAATTTGAAAGAATATGGAAAATGTTGAAGAAAAATCGAATAGAAATGAAAAATTTAAAATATGCTGCGCCCACTGCTCCAATTCCGCCCACTTTTGGTTCAATAAATTATATTCGTGATCGACATCCTCATATTAAATTTTTGTAAAGTAGCTTGTATTTAAAATTTAGGGCGGTGACACACCCACTGGTACAATCCAGCCCGGTTTTGATCAAGAAATAGGTTTCCATAAGCAAAACCCTTACACCAAATTTTAGCATGATTACTTACATATTTCGATAAATATGCCACTTACCGTATTTTATTTGTATAGGAGGTGCCACGCCCACTGGTGCTACTTCAGCCACTTTTAATTCAGATATACTCTATAGCAAATGAACCACTTACATCAAATTTCATAGAAATTGTTGCAATAATTCACTTTAAACAGCGCTTACAAATTTATGTTTATATGGGAGGTGCCACGCCCACTGATGCAATCCAGTCAAGTATCATTTATTTTTATAGCTTATAGTAACTGACATACATACACCAAATATTATGAAGATTACTCTCATAGTACACTATCTATAACAATAAACGTTTTTTGCTTATAAGAGAGGTGCCACGCTCACAGGTCTTATGGGACCAAATTTTTGTAATAAGAGACCCTATATCAAGTATATCTACTTCATTAAATTTCATAACGATTACGTTGTTAGTTGTCTTAATATAACCTTTCTAAATTTTGTGGGCGATGCCACGAGTTTTCAGTAAAGTGGCTGAGCTTGTATTGATGGCTGCTTTTAGCGGCATCATCTTCAAAATATTTATGAAAATCGCTTCAGCTAATACGGAATCAAAATGTTTAACAGTTCATAAGTGCCACGCCTACTCTTTCGATTGCGCCATCTTTTATCACAAGTCAAGAAAAAGTATCCGTTTGCCAAATTTCATCGCAATATCTTGAACGGCTTACAAGATATGGTGGAATAAATGATAAAATTTAGGACAGTGCCACGCCCCTGTACGATCCTTTGGAAACCTGAAGCCCAGCCTAATCCTAATTTGATTCACATATAATATACCCTCGGTGTAGGGTATAAAAACGGTGGAAATTTGCCAGCAGTTCGGATTTTTTGAATCTATCAATTAAGTAATCAGAAAAAAAGTGGCAAATTTTAGATTCCTCTTTTTTTTAAGGTTCTCATATTTTGTTTATTGAATTTTTTCCAACTAAAGGCGGAAAAATGAGACAAATGGTATACATGAGATATAGTTCACTAAACAGATTTGCAAAAATTCTCTGTCTAATTGATAACCATGTACTTAGTCTGAATAAAGTATCCAAGGGCTGTTGCGAAAAATTGTTATGATCTCGGAGAAAAGAAAACAATTCACTATATTTTGTTAATTTTTTCCCTACAGTTAGAGAAATAAAGCATCTCAGTCAGTCGTTCTTCATATTTTGAGACTTTAAATAGCTTATCCAGATATTATTAAAATATTTCTTGTCCCAACACTCACCACATATTGGAGCAGAATAACTAATATTTATTATTTTAAACTTTTGTGGTATATATGTGGCAATTTCCTTATCACTCGAAGCTAACCAAACTACAGCATATATAATAAATATTACAAACTTATAAAAATGTTTAAAATTAACCTTAACAAATCGGCATATTCGCATACCTAAAAAGTATTTAATTTTGAAAATCGATTGAGATTTGCATAAGGACTTATATATAATATATATTGAAATCATGCATAAAATCTAATGAAAAACTTCAAAAAAATGATACTGCCAATAGGATAATAAATTTCTACCCAACCCATAATAAATAAACCAACACGCATACTTGTACACTAAACAAATAACTTAACAAAAACAAATAACAGCAAACGATACAAAACCCCAAACTCAATAAAACATTTAAAAAAATAAAACTTAACCCATTGTTGTCATATGGTCAAAACAATATTTTTAGTTAAGACGCTTAGCGAAAAGACATGTATTTGATTCATCATTGATATGTAGTCTGCTTACATAGTTCACAATGCCTAACGTAAAAACTATGTTTTTGTTATAATTTTATCTTATAAAAAGAAACTTAAATATCAGTGCAATGAATATTAAAGATGTCATATATCTTGTTCCATATAGAATTGTGAAAATCATATATATCACATTTTTTTTTAATGTTATAGATAGTTGGTTGAGGTATTAATAATTTTTTAAAATTATTTCGGCCACCGATAGGTTAATATTGTACAGATATGCGAACTGTACCATATGTACACACATATGCTAATAATTTAGCACACATACAAATCCAGAAAAATATGCATACATGTATCTCTACCATAAAATGATAGTGTGTTGAAACTGCAAAGTGAATGATTGCAAATCATAAAAAATATGGCATAAATTTGTTTATGTTATGTTTGTTTTTGTGTTTATTTAAAAAAATAGTCCACATATATTACATTGGCCACTGATATGTAAATATTTAAAAAAGAAAATAAATATTTATATCAATTTACCAAAATGTTGGTAGTATGCATAAATATATATTGCTAGTAAAAAACTATCCTTCACCTAACATGAAATAAATCAAAAACTTTGGAAATATTTTCATAACTGTGAGAAAAAGATATTGAAACCTAAAATAATATTTTTTCAATATCTGAACTAAAACCTATTTAAATTATTTTTAAAAAATTTGATCTTCTCAAGTTATCTTGCAATATTGAAATGATACATCAATATGCTCAAAAATTCATCAATATCATTAGTAAAATGGTTTATTTTGACTAATCTAAAGTTGTCATATATTTTTTTACACCACACCAGCTTAAAGTTTGAAAAAAACGAAAGTTTTAAGTTCAACATCTATTTCTTAAAGAACCACTGTATCTATGGATTAATTTTAAATTACATATGATAGCATAACTATTTCAAAATATTATACAAAAAAAAAAAAAAATGGATCAAAAATACTTTTATTTGTGGCTGTGGTACCAAAGGTCCCATTTTTTCGAAAACATGAATGAAAAAGGCCGATCTTCTCGAAAACGGTGCGATTTTTACCAAACATTTCACATTTAACATTTCACAACTTCACTTTTTCTGATCCGCCATGAGGTCGCCCATCTGCTGTAAGAAGGTTATCCACTATTTATGGCACACCCTGTATATTTTGCTTTATTTACTCAAATCGTTTTCTCAATGTAGCAATAAACTACCAAGTTCCAAGATTTCCCTTCAAAATTTTTTAAATATGAAATAAATAGTTCTTTATTTTAATAATGTTACCTATTTCATTTATACACGTATTCTCTAAAATATTTTTAATTGGAAACTTTTTTTGTCTGCATATTTTTCAAGTTTCATTACATTTATTTTTAATAATTTCTAGACATAATGAACACATTTTTTCCATGTTAACTTCTCTTGTGTACCCAAGTATTTATAAATCTAAAAAAATATTTCTGTTACATACAACTTCTATGTACCTAAATGAGCTTGTATGTAGCTTAAGTTTTTCGAATATTTTTTTTTTAGCTAAAATAGTCGAATATTTTTTAGAAACATAAAATTTTTGTATTTCCACGAATTCATACAATTTCCGCAGGCAATATTCTCTTTGTAATTCAATTTTATGAATATTCTGTTGTCTTTTATTTTATTATAGGATATTTTTATTGATGAAAAATGTGCTAACAAAGTGAATATTTCAATAAAAACTGTATTGAGTTAAGCGACATAAAAAAGGTTTCATAGTAAATCAGCTTAATGTATATGAGATAATTTTGTGACTACCAACATACATTGGATAAAAAATTGGCCAAAAATGACTTCAAAGGCTAACATGAAAATATTATTTGCAATAAAAAAAATATTAACAAAAATCGAAATTGCATAGGTAAAGCAAAATCATGCAATAACTAACAGAAAATTCATTTAAAAAAGAAAAAAAATTCATGCACGGAATATAACATTTTAAGAAAATTACGATAAAACCCATAAAATTTGCAATTAAATTAAGATACTCGTAATAATTTTCTTGATTATCAAGAAATATGCAGCATATTTCCTCATTCTAGTTTAAATTGAAGGCGCTGTACAGTTTTGTATAGGCTCAATGGTCCATAAAGGGGACGTCCATAAATTACGTGAAATGTTTTTTTGAACGTACGGACCCCTTCTCTCCTTGGTGAGCTCTGGCGGGACCCCCCTTCCTTCCGTGAGACTTGCCTCATAATTTTTTAATGTAATCTGTAATAATGTATTAAAAAGTTGACATTAGATTTTCGTTGACCCTACGTTCTCTTGGTGAGATTTTGCTATGGATGGCCCCAAAAATAAAAAGAGCCCAAGAAGATGAATAAAATTGGACCATTCTTCGAACGGAATTTTACCCAAAAAATTTTTCCGGAAAAATAGATTTCGTTTGGGGCACTCTTTAGTGGATCTAACATATGTAGAAAGTCTCATATTTTTAAATATATTAAGCACTTAAAATTATATAGTCAGCTTTACTCATATAAGAAATGCGAAATTATGGTCTTTTTTCGATTAACTTTCGAAGCTCTATTATTATTGATTGCAGATAGCCCAAAAGATATTGCGAATTTTTAGTCCACAATTTTTTGGCCGAAAATTAATCTGCTATCTTTAAGTAAATAAATAAATCAAAAAAAAAATATTTGGAATGATTTTAAATTTTATTCTTTCTGAGTAATAATTTTTTTAGAGACTGCCCATGCCAAAAAAGGATGTTGGTTGCTTTTTGCAAGACTTCTACATAATATGCATCTTATTTCAAAGGTTTTGTGTGGAACATAATTTTAAGCTATGAACTAAATTTAAAGATATTAAAAGCAAAAGTTGCGTAAATTTAAAAATTTTTCAGAACGCATCCACATTTTAAACCAAACATGTGGAGTAAGACATATGTAGATAAACACAAACTGGGTCAGCTGAATCAATTGATTATGATGGATAGCATATTTTGTTTAAATTTTATGTGAAACACAATTTTGCACAATATGCTTTTAACCCTCTCAATTATCATACTCAGCTATTTTCTTATCCCCTTCATGATACACTCGTTTGTAACTTAATTCTCTTCATGGAAATCACAACAAATTTGTGATGATATTTTTTTTACCAATTAAATGGTAAATTTAATTTGCATGTAAATATTCGCAAATGGAATAAAATCCAATTTCGTTTATTTTCTTTTGCTGATTTTCATTTTTATTTTCATTTTTAATCTGCTACCATACTAACGTAACTACACATCCGAGTATATAACTATATCGCTATCTCACTCTTTGGCTGACTGTCACTGACTGTCGCTACCACTATCGCTGTCTCCGACATTGTCGCTGAACGCCATGCAAGCTGTCACAATGACGTATGTGTGTGCCACGTGATGAACTGCAATGTGAAAGTCTCTTGCGTGTAAGCCAAAAAAAAAACTTTTTTTTTTGTTATCAAAACAAAATAAAATGAATTTTGCACTTTTTCCATTGTAGCGTTGCTTATGCTACTGTGCATAAGGGCATAATTAAAAAGTTTAAAATTAACAAAAAAAAAAAAAAAAATATATGGCACAAAAATGACGTGATTCGTTAAATGTGCAAAATTCCTTGATGTTCATATAATTATTTTGTCAAATTTAATTATAATTTAAAAATTTTTTGCACCTCCCTAACAGCAATGTGAGTGCTTTGTCTTTATTTAATTTAAAATTTGTTGGTTTTTTCCATCAGATATACGATGACGACTATGAAATGGACGTTGGTCAAACGAGTTACACACAGCGATACATACGTTTTATGAAACAACTACAAGCAGAGTTGAACTTGTTGACCAACTTAACAAAAAAAAAAAAATAAAAAATAAAAAATAAAAAAACCCTAACAGGAATCACAACGTAACGAAATCATGTGACAACATCTGTTAGTCAATTCATTGCATGTGGGTAAAATGACAGTAAGCGCGAGTAAGCGCGAGAAAACAAAAAAAAAAAAACAAAAACAGAGACAGTCACAGACAGTTGGCACAATGATGCGCTCAAAAGGATCTGCCTTACGTTATTAAGGATATCCGAGTATGACAGCAGTGTAAATGTTTTTGCGAAAAATTCACTGTAAGTGAATAAAGCGCAATTGAAGAATTGAAAGCACTGCAAGCGGAAGCACTGGCATCATGAAATAAAAGAGACAACAGTATTTGCGAACTTTTTTTTAAAAAGAAACACTTACCGCATATGTAACGATGCACAAGTGCAAAGATACTTAAGAATGTGGAATTATAAAGAACAACTTTTAATTAAATCGAAGTCATACATCGTACGCTTACCGAGAGTTGAACAGAAGCCCACTTTTCATTCGTTGGCTCTGTTGGAAAGAGAAAGTCAATAACACTGATTGATATAAAAGTTAAGAAATTACACAATTATTTAAAGGGAATATTCAGTATAAAGTGAAATATAAGAAATTCATTTTCCAAAAGATCAAACCGAATGTTGAGTAAATTTTTGTATTCCTTTTCGTTATTTTCGAGACATTACATGTATGGCTGCTAATGGTTTGTCCTGTGGCAGTCTGTCAGATTGATTGACTCAATCTGGAAAGTACATCATTCGAGCAAGAATTTTTTTGTTTGTTTCTCTGGACATTGTAATTTGACAGCAGTTGGTATGGGTCTCTTAAAGTTGCATACCACATGTTGTGTAGTTGTGTTGTCTAGTTTATTAATTCACTGGACATCAGGGACCATAACGATTATGAATTTTATGATAAAAATAACTGCATAATTGTTATAAATGAATTTTTGTTATTTTTTCAATAAAAAATATTCGTAATTTCAGAATTTTATGTTTTTCGATCAAAAATAATTGTTATTTTCGATTTAATTTTTTTGATCCAAATAATCTTTATTATGGATTTTCATTTTTTTTCGATCAAAAACAATCGTAACTTTTTAATTTTTATTTATTCGATCGAAAATAATCGATATTTTGGATATGTACTTTTTTCGATCCAAAGTAATCGTTATATGGATTTTTATTTGTTTCGATCCAAAATAACTGTTACATTGTATTTCTATTTTGTTCGATCAAAATAATTGTAATTATAGATTTTTATGTACCCACATTTTAGATTTTAATTTTTTCTATCACATGCTTTTTTGATGCTTACTTACTAACGTGAGTGGCCATAACAACCCGTTGCCGGGTTACAGCCGACCTCAAAAGCTCTCTCCAGGCGCCTCTGCTTCGCGCGCGCCTTCTCCAATCAGTCACACCAAGCGTGGATAGGGTTTCCTCGGCTTGGTCTTTCCATAGGAGGTATGGTCTTCCTCTTCGTCGTCGCCCAGCGGCTTCCGCATCAAACACCTTTTTCGCCGGAGCTTCTTCGTTCATACGCACAACATGTCCCAGCCAGCGCAGACGTTGGATAGTGATGCGCTTGACTATGTCAATGTCAGCGTAGAGCTCGTACAGTTCGTGGTTCTTTCGAATACGGTAGTCGTCGCGAAGAATTTTTCTCTCAAACACCCCAAGCGTGGCTGCATCAGTCTGCGACACAACCCATGCCTCTGCGCCGTAAAGTAGCACGGGTAAGATGAGCGTCTTGTAGAGTGTCAGTTTTGTCGGGCAAGAGAGGTCTCTACTACTCAATTGCTTACTGAGACCATAGTAACACCTATTAGCGAGAGTTAGTCTTCGCTTTATCTCCAGGCTGACATCGTTTTGAGTGTTCACGGCGGTGCCAAGATAGGTGAATTCCTTGACAACTTCGAAAGTATAGTTGTTCGCAGTAACAAAGGATCCAATACGCCACGTCTCCCTGTTTGTGGACAGCATATACTTTGTTTTGCCCTCGTTCACCGTCAAACCCACTTTCGCTGACTCTAGCTAACGATAGCAGAGAACGCAGCAGTAACATCTCGCTTACAACGTCTAATGATATCAATATCATCGGCATATGCAAGGAGCTAGAAACTTTTGTAGAAAACAGTGCGATTACGATGTACACTGGCTCTTCGCAACACCCCTGCTATCACAAAGTTGAAGAGGTTGCAGGATAGTGGATCGCCCTGTCTGAAACCTCGTTCGGTATCAAATGGTTCGGAGAGGTCCCTTTCTACTCTGACGGAGCTGGCTGTGTTGCTCAACGTCATTCTGCAAAGCCACAGCAGATTCGCAGGTATACCGAACTCAGACATGGTGGCTTTTTTGATGATTTTTCGATTTTTCCAATGTCATTCGATAAGGTTAAATTTTTTGGAACTTTAGTTTTTGACATATATTCCTTTTTTCGATAAGTTAAGGTTTTTTCAATAGTTTTCGACTATATTCGATAATTTTTGAGTTTTTCCATAGCTCTTGACGACTGTTGGCCTTCTCAATAATACATTTCGACTTATTTCGAATTATGAAAATTTTCCGAATTTTAGCATATTCCAACATTCTCTGCATTTTTGAACTTTTTTTAAAATTTATCCATAAGTGTACCTGTTTTTGAGCAATAAAATAAATACAAAAACCACAAGATCAGGGCGGAACACTATACTGGGTTAAATACGTATTGCATTTGGTTCAAAACTTTTAAAAAACTATGGTAAGGTCGAAGTGTATTATAGTATTTTAGAATTTTGCATAACCTAAAGAGCAGTGCCAGAGTGTGTGCCAAACAAAATCTATTTGCGAGTTTCATCAGTAAAAAAAATTGATGAGCCCAAAATGACCCCAGCTGATAGAAAAAGAAAATGACGGACAAATTTGATCTAAATATATAAAAATACGTGGTAATAATTATTTTGATCTATAAATATAAAAATCCATGATTAAAATTATTTTGGATCTAAAACGATATAAATCCAAAATAATGATTAGGTTTGAAAAAAAAAAACAATTCAAAACTACGATATTTTTGATCAAAAAAAAAAATCCAAGATAATGATTATTTTTGGATCGAAAAATGTTAAACCGTTATAAAGTAAATATCACAGGATTGAAAATCATGCCAATGCTTCACGTTAAAAGAAACTCATTTGTATATTTAAACTCACTGTTCGTCAATCATTGTGATTTTCTTACCTCAATTATTGAAAATAACGATTATTTACTTTCCCAGCTGGGCATAAAAATTTATTAATTATTCTATTAAAATTGATTGAATTTGTTCATCTTGGACTATTGTAGCAGGTTGACGGTTTGAGAGAAAGTATTAAGTTACGAGGGATTCAGGCATGATTTCAGAAAAAAATGTTTTTGTATGAATACTCATCGATTTTCTGTCTATTTTTAGGAAATTATTGTCAAGAATCCACTTTACAGTTTCAGAAGTGAAAAGAAATATATTCGTATAGTGAAAGACATATTGTTTCTCAAAGTGCTCTGAATGAATTTAAAAAGAAACACATAGAGTGAATTTCATTAATTACATGCAGATTAAAGAAAATCAGCAATAATTTAAATATTTAAATAAATTCACTTTTAAATGAACGGAAAACAGTGCAGCAGGTATTTCTGTAACTCAGCGCGAAAAAATACTTTAAACTTTTGTTCTCGCAATGTCCGGCTTTGCTCTTGGCTTGGCTCTACTTTCACTCTACCATAATCGCACGACCACGTGTGAAACTGGAAACAATCAGGTTTCCCGCATCGTTTCTCACATTTGTATTATGTCTACATACAAAGGAAGGAACCTTTGACTGACTCTGAAGCTCGTGAAAGAGTCATACATCGATATCTTCCTGCATTAGGAAATGCTTTTTTGTGTATCTTTTCCATATCTTTTGCTATTAATTGGGGATACTGCTTTATGAGGTCCGAAAGATCGATTTTTTTTATTGCTTAAATCAATACCTAAGGCATTCAAGTTCATGTTCTATTTTATACCAGCATTACCCTGTGCGCATCGCCTCACCTCAACCGTGGTGTAGATTCGATGTGCGGTCTGCGTGAAAATTCTATTTAAAAATTACTTTTGTATGAAGACCACCCTTAGTATGCACCCAAAATAAAATTTTTACAACCTAAGCAGTGCCTCTTAATATAAAAACCACGTGATGTAAATTTCATGCAAATCGATTAAGCGGTCTTCGTGAAAATGATATTTAAAAATATTTTTGTATGAGGGTCACCCTAAGTATGCACCCTGAATATAATTTTTTTGACCTTATCTGTGCCTCTTAACACAGAAGCCATGTGGTGTAAATTCCATGAGAATCAATTTGGCGCTCTTCGAGAAAATGATATTTAAGAAATATTTTTGTGTGAGGGTCACCCTTAATAAAAGTTTCGTATCCTTAGCTATGCCTCTTAACATAAGAGCTAATTGGTGTAAATTCGGTGTGAATCGTTTGACCCGTTATCGTGAAAATGATATTTAAAAAAAAATTTTGTATGAGGGCCACTCTAAGTTTGAACTTCAAATGAAATTTTTACGATCTTATCTGTGCCTCTTTATATAAAAGCCATATGGTGTAAATTCCATGAGAATCGATTTTGCGGTCTTTGAGAAAATGATATAAAAAAAAATTGTTGTATAAGGGCCACCCTAAATAAAATTGTTGAAGCCTTAGATATGACTCTTAATATAAGAGCTACTTGGTGTAAATTCGGTGTGAATCCATTTACCTGTCTTCGTGAAAATTATATTTAAAAATATTTTTGTATGAGGGCCACCCTAATTTTGCTTTTTTATATAAAACTCTTACAATCTAGTCTCTGCCTCTCAATATAAAGTCCATTTGGTGTGAATTCCAAGAGAATCGATTAAGCAGTCTTTGAGAAAATGCTATTTTTAAAATATTTGGGTATGAGAGCCACCCTAAATAAACGTTTTGTGGCTTAAACTATGCTTCTTAACATTAGAGATACGTAGTGTAAATTCGATGTGAATTGATTTATTTGTCTTCGTGAAAATGATATTTAAAAATATATTTGTATGAAGGCCACCCTAAGTATGCTTCCTAAATAAAATTTTTACCATTTAATCTGTGCCCCTTAACATAAAAGCCATACTGTGTAAATTTCATGAGAATCGATTTGCCAGTCTTTGAGAAATCGCTATTTAAAAATATTTGTGTATGAGGGCCACCCTAAATATGCACCCTAAATAAAAAGTTTTATAGCCTATCGATACTAACATACTGTAAAAATTTCATCAAAATCGGCTGGATAGTTTCCGCGTGCATAAGAGAAAGACAGACGGACAGACAGACAAAAAATGAATTTTATATAATAGATATAATGTATTCGGAATTGTTGGATATAACGAATAAAAATGATGTTTTTATCAAAATTTGTTTTGTGGTCTTCAAGGGGTAAAGTAAGACTATTATCTAGGCCTCAGGATGCGCTTGCATGCAAATGTCTACCGGAAATGGTTGGATTTGCGATAAGGAAACTCACAGATTTCGCTCATCATTGTCATCATCATAGTCATCATTGTGCAAGAGTCTTTAGCTTAATGCTTAACGAATGTCATTGATCAAGCACCGTATTCATTTGATATGGCCCCGTCTAACTTTTTCCTGTTCCCAATTACTACTTCGAGGAAGGCGCTTTGATTCAGTTGAACCCACAAAAGCAAATTTGCTGAAGGAGTTGAAAGCTCTTCCTCAATCAGTATACGAAAAATACATGAAGGAATTGATAAAGCGCTGCTTTAGTTGTATTGCAAGCGGAGCCCGCTTTGAAGGCGACAAATTAAATTTTGATGAATAAATGATTTTTTTCATTTTATTCAACAAATTCACTTAATTTTTACTCATAATCAAATATATAAAATTTTGTAAAAAAGTTTGTTTTATTTTGAAAACCCGCATTTCTTTTCCAATTTATCAACTGAAATGATAAATCATATACTACAGACTTAAGTTTATTTTTTGCTTAATGTTGTCAAAGGAATCATTTCTCGAAGTAGAAAGTGAACCCACACATAAATCAAACCAATTATTTCCTTTAAAAGCAACTTAAGAATAACTTCTTGATAATTTCACATTAAGACATTTCATTAATAAATAATTTACAGAAACAGAAATAATTTATCAGCATTTTGTGAACATTTTTCCTTTTGCCAGCTGTCCTTTTAATAACTTTGCACCGAAACCGTCTAGTAGTAAATCCTTTAGCGTCGTTTTAATGAGGTAATTACAATTCGTTTAGCAATTATATTTTCATAGCGAATTTCAGCAACAATTTCACGAAACATAAAATTTTCACTTCAAAAAAATCTGGAGCAAGAAGAACAAAATGAGTAGCGCACAATATAAAAAATTTACGCTGAATTGCAGTAAATTTTCACCCTATTCACTTGGTTTATTTTTTTTTCTCTCTATCTAGGCATGTCTTTCAGGTGCCAACGTTGGCGTCTCCTACCAAAGTACCCCATTTTGACAAACGAAACAGTTACACGTTTCAATAGGAATAAATTGTGCGGCATTCATAGATTGTTATAAAAATGAGATTACAAAATGCGAAAAATTGCAAAAAAAAAAAATGAAAAAAAAAATGAGCATCACAAAAGAAACTCCAGTAAATAGCAAAAACAAAACAGAAATAGAAGTGGTATAACAAAAAGAAAAATTATATAAAAAGAAAAGTCATAAAAATCATATAAACCTCTACCTAGTACTCGTATCTATACATACAATATATGCGTTAGTAGACGCATACACTCACACCCCCATTCTGAAGTTAAGTGGGTGGTAATTTTTTTCATTGCTGTTGCTATTGTATGCGTAGATTTACCGTTGCCGTTGCTCAATAGAGAGTAAAACAATAAAATGACGTTGTTGGAATAATTTATGATGCGCCATCATTAAGCGAAAATGGCTCTTTAGACTTATGAGCCAAAATTTTTAGCTACCAATCTCAAACTCTAAAGCGAAAGTCAACTACATAGCGGAACAGTAGAGCAATTTTTTCGTAGCTAATGATGAAACACTTTTAGATAATGTCCTTTTCAGAAAATTCTGGATAGTTCGAAAATCGATAATTTGTACTGGTAAATACTGGAGGTCTGCATGGTTTGCTATGTCAACTTATTATTGTACTCGCTGTCGAGCACAAAAAAAGACGATTTAACGACATGACTTGAATTCGCTTGCACTCTGACTCGTATTTCGCTTTCAATGTTATTCAAGCCGAACAAAACATTTACAAAACCAAACATGAGCAAAAGCAATGAATGCAGCGAGTGTGGCTAAAAGGGTGGTTTATTGGTTTCTTTTTTTCGAAAGATGGTCCTTTAAAGATAAGTCAATTATAAAGTAATTCAAATAAAGTTTTAATGTTACTGAATCCTGTGTCGTACAGTTTGCCTCATTATTTCAAAGTTCAAAAAAATTTGCTGTGGTATACTTAAGGTTTTATAGAACCGTTTCAGAGTTAGCATTTAAAGTAATTGATTTTTTCTTGCGCCCTAATGCCTAGTATCTCATCTTGGGAGCTAGTCCCCATTTGACTCCAAACATTTTTTTTCATCCGTGCCATGCATTGTGTGCGATAATAGTGATTCTCAATTTAATTTCACTGAATTTAGATATTTTGTATTTTCTGGAAATGACAACAATATCATTGTAGAGCGGGTGTATCCATAGATCAATCCGGTATAAAATAAAGGATGATTTTTTAAGCGTTTGGTTTTAAAATTGAAAAAAAGAACAGAAAATTTGTATTGGTGAATAAAATATTTAATTAAAGCGATACTCTTATTCCTGCCATTTACTTTTTTAAGATTATTTTATGTTAATGTTGCCCACAGCTATACCTGAACGTAAGCTTTAATTTTGGCATACTTTTTT
This sequence comes from Tricholauxania praeusta, assembly GCA_949775025.1. Taxonomy (NCBI): domain Eukaryota; kingdom Metazoa; phylum Arthropoda; class Insecta; order Diptera; family Lauxaniidae; genus Tricholauxania; species Tricholauxania praeusta. The sequence continues at coordinate 51,493,370 of OX459029.1, forward strand.
CAGCATTTCGGCTGATATGTAGCTGTAATGTTATCTTCAGGGCTGCAACTGTGACTGGCTCATTCCTGTTCAATAGAGACTTCACGTAGCCCCGCAAAAAATAGTCTAGTGGGGTCAAATCGCATGATCTTGGTGGCCAATGGACTGCTCCAAAAAAAGTCGGTAATCATCGCACCGTACTTTGCTGCATTGACTGTTAAGTTGAGATTTTCATTATTTTTGAAAAAGTATGGTCCTATGATGTGCCAGCCCAAAAAATCGCACCAAACAGTGAATTTTTTGGGTTACATTTGCAGCTCATAAACTGCCTGTGGCTGCTCTTCAGACTAAATTCAGCAGTTCTGTTTGTTGGTCCATTGACCCAAAAATGAGCATCGTCGCTGAAAAAAATTTTTCGATAAAAAACTTGCGTAACTCATTTCTTACAGAGTACGAGTTTTGATAGTAAAATTCAATGATTTGCAAGTTCGTTTGTTAGTCTATTTATGGTAAAATGGCAAACCTTATTGAGCATTTTTGGTGAGTTTTTTTCACCCGTTAGAACTCTATAAGATGGGGTTCTATTTTATATCGTTATCTCTTTTCTATTCCTAATCAAAGTCTCTCATTTTTGGCACTTCCGGTAATTTTTTCCAATATCCCCCTTGTTCTAAGTTTCATAAAATGTTTTTAAAAAATTTTCTGATATAATCTTTTAATTTTGCTTTAGCTTCTTTGATCAGCTTGTTTCAGGTTGTTCAGTTTTTGCTTAGAAAATTATTTTCTTATGCCTGGCTTTCCAGCTATGATACTCATATATATTGTTTTTTTTTTTTTTAATTTTAAAAAATTCGGTTTTCTTTCCTCTAAAAAAAATTTGAGTTTTGTTCCACCATCTGCAGCCATTTGTTTCCCATCGATTTGAATATTTTTAAAATGTCTATATATTTTTTATGTACTTGCCCCACAGTGCTCTGTTTTAGAAAATCAACATTTTTTTTGCTGCTTGATTTCTGTTTCCTTTGTTTTAATATTTTTTTTTTTTTGTAATCGTGTGCATTTTCTTTTGTAATAAAAATGTTATTATTACTTTATTTATTATGCTTTTTAGCGAATTTATTACTTTTGTATGAACGAGTGTACTTTGATTTTAGTGTTCTTTATTATTTTACTTCATATTTTGTACTTTTTTATTTATGTTCACCCACTCCACACTCATCTGTTTTTATATTTTTTGGTTTTTTTTTTTGCCAAACTTTATATTTTTGTGCACTCAATTTTAATGTCATGAAATTTTCATATTTCTCATTTCCCACATACCAACAAAAAAAAAAAAAAAAGAAGTTAATTCCTTTAGATTAAAACGCTTTCAATGTCATTATTATGCTGTAACGAGGCATACCAAAAATGAGCCAACCAAAAGCGAAAACGTTATGTAATAAATATGTAATTTTACACGCTCTTGTAATCAAAATATTTTACTTTTGCTTATGATGAGCTACCGAGCATAAAATTTAATGCGTTTCGCTTTTTATTTCAAGAAATTGTTACCGTTGTCATGTGATTTACAAATTATTCAAAGAAAAATTGGAATTCTGGAATAAGTTATTTTATATAGATGAATATTATATATTATGCTGCAATGCTGACTATAGAATTTTATTTTGTATTTCCAGATCTTAACAACTTAGTGACAGCTAAAAGAAAAACAGATTAAAAAACGTTAACTTAAATTGCAAACACTAAATTATTAGAAAAATAGTGCTAACACAAAAAAGAGAAACCCCAAAAACCAAAATGGTGTAAATATAAAACGTTGTAAATCACTGGAAAATGCAAATTCATTGCATTTCACGCAGCAATGCAACCGGAGGAAGAGCAAAAACTGCGAGAAAAAAAGAAATTCACTTAAAATGCAATATTTGCTCTTTGCTTGGGCTGAATGCAAAGATTTGTTAGCAACAGCAATTTATGTGAAAAGTTTCAAAATATTGCTGCATGTTTTTGTTGCTGCCGTTGTGTATTTTACGCAAGTTGAACTCGTAGTTTATAAACAAAAGCTCGTTTTTCAAAAACGACAGTGAAAAAATGGCAAAAAAAAAGATGCATTTCAGTTTTGAGCATTTTTTCTGCTGCATGGTTTTATTTCGTCCTTGCAACATTGTAACCGCAGCAGTAATAGTTTCTTGGCTGTTTGTTGCTGTTGTTGCGTTACACTGTTGCAAATGAAAAAAGAAAAATAAAACCAAGTGCAACAATTCCCTAAAACTTCTATTTTTTATTTGTTTTCTGTTGTTTACTTTTATTTTTACGCTAGATTTACTTGCTCCTTTAGCCATCCGTTCTTCTTGGTCGTATATGCAATAGTTTTTGTATTTACTTTGTTGAGTTTCAACAAGTCGGTTTATTTTTCGAAATATCCTTATACTTATCCATTATGCATAAATATATTAAGTCAATTTATCAAGCTGTCACATTATATGCATCGTTGCATTCCTGAAAATGCGCAATTTTTATTTTTGCTGTTACTCTACTGCATATGCAAGTGCTTGAAGGAGGCAACAAAATCCACTACATGTCATGACTTTTTGATTTTAAGTTCACGTAGATTAATTGTTTATTTAAATTAAAATTTCGTTTTAATAAAAAATATGTTATTTTTTACTAAATATCTAAATATATGGCACTGTCATTTGTAGTTGATTTAAGGAAGTGGTTGTCTATTTCTTGAAAAAAATATTTGTTCATAAGAAATTATTATTTATTATAAATATATTCAAGGTTTTTCGCTATGTTTTTGGTGATTTTTTATAAATAAGGAATATTGATATCATGTTGCCGAGATAAGTCGTTAGATGAAATATTGTTATTTACTAATTTTTGTGCTTAAAATTTTTTAATTTATGATTTTGATTGCAACTTTCTGCTACGTAATCTATTTTCAATTAAAATCGTCAACAACATAAAAAAAAAAATTTATAAATTTTCTCACAATAAAAGATAATATGTTTTGTAATTTCATTTTGTTTTCATTGAAACCTTGATAATTTTAAAGATTTCGGTATTAAAATTATAAGTTTCCATCAATTCAATCAAAAAAAATATGGTCACATTAAAAACTGAAAGTGTGCTGTTCGGTAATCTGTCAAGGTGTCAATTTTTGGCTAAATAACTGCTTCATTTCTTATAAAATTTTTCGAATTTATCAACATTTTGCGAGTATTTTTTTTTAAATATTTTAACATTTTTCAACAATGCTCGACTCCTTCAAAACTTTTCAACTATATCAGATTTTTTGACTTTTTCAACATTTTTCATTAGTTTTAAACTTCTCAAACATATCTAGACTATTTTAACGTTATTCAAGTTTCATAGCATTTTAATGTCTCCCAAAATTCTCCGAATATCTAAAATATTTTGATTTTCTGAAAATGATTCGCCTGTACCTATATTTTCCAACCTTTTTTAAACATTTGTCGAATTTTTCAACATTTTTCGATACTGTCCAGTATTTTTTGAGATTTACACATTTCTTGAATACTAACACATTTATTAACCTTTCTCGGCAGTTCTAAAGTTATTGACTCTTTCATAATTTCGATATCTTCCGAAATTTTCTGGATTTTTTGGTTTCTTAAATAATTTTTGCAGTGAAATTTCTTTAACGCAACATTATTTTTTTTAGCCGTACTTTCAGTAAGTAGTTTTTTCATCGAAGTTAAGGCTTAGTTGGCGGGACTTAGAATAGCTACAGCACTAAGTGATAAATCAAATTGAAGTACTCATCGAGCAGAGTGCCCAAAAATTGATAGCATCGAGATCGGTCAAACAAAAACTGAGATATAAGCGTAGAATGATTTCCAATTTTTTCAAATTTTCTAGGCATTGCACTGACTAACTACCAAAGCCTTGCTATAGCGAAGAGAAAAAAATCTACTACTCTCTGTTATTGTAATTTGTTATTGCTTTTGATATTGTAATAACAACAACGCTCAATTGGGAATCAAAAACAATTACAATTAGAGAGAGGGAGAGTAGTATTTTGCCCCGCCCGCCGTTGTTATTAGTTTTTAATTTTTTTTTTTCAGAGTCTGAAGCTATGTAAATTTATTTTTCAAAAGTTAGTTACCTCAATTAAGTGGGATATATTAACTTCTGTAAAATCAAAAATAAATTAAAGCATCACTTTAAAGATAAAACCAAAAAATTATTTGCAGTAAATTGAAAAGTTAGGTCACTTTGTCAACATAATTTGAAAACAATTTTCATACCATGTTCCTCAGAATTGCACTACATTAAAAAAAAATTTTAGTTTTAAAACAATTTATGTAATAAAGCTTATGCGTCAAGGATAATCTCTTTTAATTAAAATTCAAAATTGAAATTTCCAATGAATCTTTGTTAAACTAAACTTCAAGATTTTCTAAAGAGCGCGAAGAAAAAAAAAAAGTATGCCTAATATAATCCACCCTATTATACATACATACATACAGTTACTCACAAAATTGAGTATACACCCTAATTTGAAAGAAATATTGGCAATTTTTAAAGAAACTAAAAACTTTTAAGAAATAATTTTAATGAATTGGGATGGATACCAATCTTACTAACTAATAATGAGCATAAATTGTATTATTTTTATAACAAACAATAAAAATAATTCATAGAAACGTGAATTAAAGCAAAATTTAAGTCACAAAATTGAGTATACACTTGCCAGTTTTAAAACGAAATTCGATTTTTTTATCACGATTTGATTGGAAAGCATTTTAAAGTTTGTAGAGTTATTTCAACTACTAGTTTGAAGATATTTTCATTTAATTTTATGCGTTAGTTTCACAATGGCGACCACTAGCAAGGAAAGAACTCTTGCAATATGATAATTGATGATTATATTATATTGTGGAAGAAAACCGTGTCTTGAAATTGGTGGAATTATTGCAAAACCTCATTATACAGATAAAAATATTATAAGCAAGTGGAGATACGAAAGAACATTGATGAATTCTATAGACAGAGGCAAAAAAATCTCCTATCAAAATGTGATGAGCGAAATATAATACTCGAATTGCAGAAAGATCCAAAGATTAGTGTGCCAAAATTGACAGAATAAGTTTCCAAAGATATAAGCAAGCCGATATCAATAGAAACAGTTAGTCGAGTACTGCGAAAAAATAATTTGCACGGACGAATTGCACGTAAAAAGCCTTTCATCGCTTCCATAATTAAAAAAAAATGGTTTGGAGTTGGCTTGTTAAGTGTCCAAACTTTTGGAAAAGGATGATGTTCACGGACGATTCAAAAATTAATCTTTAGGGATCAAATGGAAGACCAATTGTATGAACAAAGACTAATTCTTCGCTGCAAACTAAATACTTAGTAGCCACAGTCAAACATGGTGGATTCTCAGTTATGTTGTGGAGATCTTTGGCAGCTAGTGGCGTCGGATCCATAGAATTTATAGACACAATTATGACCACAGAAAGTTACTTGGATATTTTAAAACGAAATTTACGACAGAGTTCAGCAAAACTTAAGCTTCCGTCCAGGTTTCGGTTTTAATTGGATAATAATCCAATGCATACGGCGCACATAGAACTAGATTGGCTGCTTTAAAACTATCCAAATCAACTTAAAATATAACCACAATCGCCGAAAATGAACCCAATTGAGCATTTATATGGAGGAGTGAAATTAAAATTGAAGAATGTTCATTCGCGGAGCAAGGAGAACTTAAACAGAGCGATAGCCAAGATCTGGAAAGAAATTTCGCACTCATTTACCCAAAAACTGGTGGATTCAATGCCACGACGAATGTAATCTGTAATAGATGATACAAGTAGCCATAGCAATTATTGGAATCGAAAAATGTCTATTTTAATTAAAATTTAATGAACTATATTTCGAATTGCATGAACTCTATACTTAATTTTGTGACATGAATTTTGCTTTAATTTACGTTTTTATGAATTCTTTCTGTGGTTTGTTTTAAAAATATTAAAATTTATGTTCGTTATTACAATAGTTAGTAAGATTGGTATCTATCCCAATTCATTAAAATTATTTCTTAAAAGTTTTTAGTTTCTCTAAAAATTTCCGATATTTCTTTCAAATTAGGGTGTATACTAGGGGTGGCAATCCCGGGATCCCGGGATTTGCTCTAAATATAGGCTAAAGTAATCCCGGGATTACAAAGAGACAATCCCAGGATTTTCGGGATTAGAAAAACATTTTATATTGTATAATAAATATTCTTTTATATGACATATTTAAGTACAAAATCTGCAAAATAATTGTTTTCAATACATTTGATGTGCATGAAACATATTGCATCAACCTGCAAAATGCACTTCAATTGTGTCTGAACCTTAAATTGATTAAAATTATTTTTTTTTATTGTAGCAATTTTTTGTTTAAGATTTTCTTATTAAAAATGTCACATAGCAAAAAAAAATATCTTTTTTAATACTTTGACTAATTTTAAGAATTTTTTACTTAGTACGATTTGTATTGAAAATTGATAGTTCATGAGAAAAATGATAAAATGTGAAATTAAGTGTGTTTGTTTACTTTCCCAGTAACAATTATCCAGTAAAGAAATTTTAGTGAGTAAGAAAGTATTTGCTCACAGAGAAAAAAGTTTTCATAAAAGTAAACAAACACAATCCAGTGAAAATTCGTACAAACTAACAAGCGAAAAAAAAATATTAAAGTTTTTTAAGACAATTTTCTTTTTTATTTTTGAAAAAATATTGACAATCGTCAAAATCATATGTTTTTCTTTTTGAAAAATGTAAAGGTAAAATTTTATCCAGTAAAAACTAGCAGGCTCTCTCACAACAAATGGTCACTTTATTCTCTCACTGCCTCTCTCGTTACTGGATATTTTTTGTTAACAAACACAATCCAGTAACAATTGTTACAAATTTGAACAAATTCGTACAAATTTTCAATTAACAAACATACCTATTTGGACTAAAATTATTTTTATCAATAACGGAAATACTAAAAATGCAATAGAAAAACAACATAAGCAAAACATATCTATTTCTTATAATAAAATACAAATCTGCAACAAAAAATATAGGTTTGTCTTCAAAAAAAAAAACACAGCCGACCTTGGTTTGACATTGAAATTTTGACCCATACCTAGACCTACCAAAACTTAAGTTCTAAGATATAATTAAACTTTTGTCTGAAGCTTTCTTTCTGAAATCATCATCTAAAGATTTTGACAACTTAAATGAAGCACACTTATGGGTGCGTCTACTGAGAGCGAGCCATTCGGTGCCACTAAATGCCATCACTGTCACATTTGAAGAAGGTGATAAATCAAGTACAAAATGTGGTACACGAATTTTTAAATGTAAAAATGAAATTGATAGTTTGGTCATAAATGCTTGATTATCCTCTATCATCTCCTTTTAATAGTGGCTATCTTCTACTAGTAAAACTTAGTAAATGTGATTTCAATGTATTAACACTCGAAGTGTTCTAAGTCAATTTTTAAGCTATTATTTTTTTTTTTTTATTTTGCGTTCTTATTCTTCATTATTACGCTGTGAAATAAAGCAATTTTAATTTTATTTATACAATAGTATAAACTTCTCGTTTTTTTTGTAGTCCTGTATGCATTTACTAGAACTATCAATCCTGGGATTGAACCCGGGATTGAAAACTTCGATCCCGAAAATCCCGAAACTCAAAAAAGCTCCGGGATTGCCACCTCTAGTGTATACTCAATTTTGTAAGTAACTGTACATGCGCAAATTTGTTTGCTTTTAAAATATGTTTACAAATCTTAAGTAGAAAGGCTTAATATTTCAAAAGAAAATCTAATAAATTACAATACAATATCATGCTTTTTCTTTTTTTTTTCAGGTAAGACCTATGTGTGCAAAATTAATTGCTTGAGCTTAATTTGTTGGTAAGTAGTATCATGAAAGTAGGATTAAAATCATAAAATAGAAAACGCAAATTATACATTAAAAAATTGGCGTATGTACATAAGCTGTGAGGCTAAGAATGTATTCAGTATTATAAAAACTCAAAGTGAACATCGTCATGACACCAGCTATAAGCACAATAGATCAAAGGAATAATAGATCCATAATAATGCTATAAACAATTATTATTCTTTAGAATTTTAAAAAACAATTGTTGAATTTTTCGATTTCAAATATATTATGAAACTAAATTTTAAATATTAAATATTCAAGACAGCGTTAGCTTACATTTGATATCACTTTTCTTAATTTTTTCTTAAAAAACACGATATTTATTATTTTTCTACAAACATCAGAAAAAAGTGAGTACCTCAAAACAGGGAGATGCATATCAATTTCTTATAACTTTTAAAACTAAAAGTCTGCCATTTGAACGCTTAACGTTTCAAAGTGCAAGTACAGTTTTCAAAAGCTTAGCAAAGAAATGTATTTCAATTTCTTTTTAGTTTGAATCGTTCAATTATTTAAATTTCATTAATGCGAAATTAGGAATTGAAATTAAATCTCTTAACCTTGAATAGCACGTTCTTATCAATTAAAACAAATTAAATATTAAATGGCACGCGTGGTATTGTAAGCGCGAAGGCGTTAATGCGTTCAGAAGTTGCTATACGCGAATGAATGCTAATGGAAGCTTGAGTACTCATGTACACACGAGTATATGAGCTGTCAACTGTTTTATTTGTTACGCTTGCTCATTTAATTTTCAAGCATGAAATATCAAACGATTCTTAATATGAAACCGATGTGGACATAAATAGAAAAAAGAGGTTCAAGTTTTTTTAGGACTTTTCTGTGCAGAATATTTCATAAGAAAAACAAAAAGCTTAAGTATGTGTTCCAAGATTTTCCAAACAAATGATGGCGATAATTAAAATTAAAACAAGTTGTAAGCTTCGTTAAAAGTTATAAAAATAGCATTGAAAGACTTACAAGGTATTCAGACACTGCGGGCGGAATAAAGGTTTAAATGCAACACAAATGTCAAAGAAATGGAGTACGCCATCTTGATTTTCGTTGTCTAAGACTTTAAACCAAGTTTTAAGACTTAACAAAAATGATAATTTTGTCTATATAACAAGCATATACACCCACTTATTATGGGTATATTGATATGCAATGGTTTTTTCCAATCGACTTCCAAGATCATTGCGCTTTTATGTTCGTTTGGTCGATACTACCTAATATACACTCACTTATTATGGGTACATGAATATGAAACTCTGTGTAAATCGTAAGTAGTAAAGTGATAGGGAAAGATTTTTTTTAATAAAAAACTATTGTTTTTTGAGAAGAGACGTAACTCCGCCGCTATTGGCAGAATATTTCATAGTACTTATGGTGAAAACTAATGTTTGCAGAGACTTACAGACGGTGTGTTATAACATCCAAATTCATAAAACCTAAATTCACTCAAGACATAACCCCCAAAAATTTTCCGTATAAATTATTATTATTGTGTTGTGCCACCATAGGTTTGCACTATCGGCTCGCTGACTGCTTTTGTTGGCCAAAACCTATTATTTTCATACTCCATTATTGTTTTTTTGTTGTTGTAATCTAATAGAAAATACTTCAAACCATACAAAAATGCACTTTGCTTTTGTTAATACTAATTAAAAGTTTAACAGCAAACAATTAAAGTCTTGCTATCTAAGTAAATTTCTGAATACAATTACGTGTACGTTTTTTTTCAGGTTATTTATATAGTGTTTTTGCTTAAAATAAAAAAGTAAAAAAAAAAATAAAATATGGAAAATGAAGGTGATGGTAAGTACTTAAATGTATATGTATATATTTAAAAAAGAAAAAGACCTGGTGCAGTGGAAAATTCAATTGTTTAATGCAACCTATAAAATTATTGTGATTTTTCAATTCTTAAGTTTGTGTTGGCTTGCAAAAAATTGCCCAAGTTTGCCCATCCTAAAACCAAAAAAAAAATAATACCTTGAGATGAGATAAGTCTGTTTCATCATGTTTTGTGTTGCGATTTTTTGCGATTTTTAAGAAAAACACTTTTTTTCCAGGCAACTTCTGCTTCAAAATTTCTGATTTTTTCAAGTTTGGAGAAACGAGCATTGCAAAGATCAAAAAATGGCCGGTATTATCAATTATCTGCTAGAAAAAATTAGAGATGAAAACATTCCTGACGCCTCTCCAAAATATTTTTTAGAAAATGTGCGCAAATTTTGCCAAAAATTTTCTTTAACATGGGAAAAGTGCCATTCAGGTCCCACTGAGGAATGTTTGCATGAACAGCACGAAGACCGAAATGAAAGTTCAGATGATGACGATGAAGAAGAAGACTTTGAAGACGAAAATTTAATTTTGGATTATGAATTGTACTTTACACAATAATATTAAAATCTTAAATGATTTAACATAAACGCATTTTAAAAAATTTTGTTATTTTTAAATCTTGAAATAAATTATCAAGTATCTACTTTAAATTCCGGATGCCATATTGGATCCGCCATTTTGAATTTTTGACATCGAATTCGAAATCAGCGACCGCGAAAACTCCTTTTCACAACGTTGCATACAGATACAATGTTATTTTGAAATTTCGGCCACCATATTGGATCCGCCATTTTGAATTTTTAATTTTTGGCATCAAATTCGAAATCAGCAACCGCGAAAACCCCTTTACACAACGTTTCATACAAATACAATGTTATTTTGAAATTTCGGCCACAATATTGGATTCGCCATTTTGAATTTTTAATTTTTAACATTAAATTTGAAATCAGCAACCGCGAAAACCCCCTTACACAACGTTTCATAAGGATACAATGACATTTTGAAACTTTGGCCGCCATATTGGATCCGCCATTTTGAATTTTTAGTTTTTGCCATCAAATTCAAAATCAGCGACCCCAAAAACCCTTTCATAGAGACTTTCAGAGTTTTGGCCAACAAAAGTGGTCAGCGAGCCCATAGTGGTTTGGGACAATATCCAAACGAAGCAAAATCATTACGCTCAACTGTAGTCGTTCAAAGACAAACTTCATAACACCCAAGTAAGAGGTCATATTGCCCAAATCAAGAAAAGTATCGTAATTATTCAGAAAACGGCACACTTCATGTTATTTGAACAATTTTTAGAATTAAATATCTCAGAATTTATGGGGAAAGGAATAAAAATACATATGATTATTTTTGTTTAAAAATGATTTGTTTTATGGAACAAAAAAATACAAAACTTCAAATAAATTTGTTAAAACATTATTTTTTTTATTTACAAAAATTGTTCTCAAAATATCTCAAACTTTTGCGTACCTTCAATAAAAAAAATTATATATTCCAAAGTCGAAGATATTTTGAGAATCATTTTTATGAATAAAAATGTCAATTTTGTAAATAAAAAAGTTAAGGTTTTAATAAATTTACAAAGTTTTAATTTTTTGTTTTGCTTTTCAGACTCCATTTTTTTCCTTACCACCATTTCGAGCTCATTGCTGAAACCCTGGCTGTGGCTCTGATGATTTTTCTTTGGGTGCGCACTTATCACACTGTTGGTATTATGGCATTCTCCGCAGCTTGAAGAGTTAATCTTATCATTGTTTCTTGAACAATTTGCTCTACAGAATCCATAGGCATCTCCCACTGATGCAGAAACCATTACGCGACTGAAATTCATAATAAAAATTAAAAAATCGAATATATTTTTCAGCATGTTATAAACGACCATATAGGTTTTTTTTTTTAAATTCGATTTTCAACTTATAAATTTCAATGCTACCAATATTCTGTAATATCGTTTTCTTTGCATTATTTTATTTTGAAAAGCTTTACTTCAAATAATAATGGGCTGCTGAGGAGAAAGTATGGTACATTCTTCGATAGCGCAATTTCTTATTCAATTACGAAAACAAATAAAAATTTGAAATATTGAAGCTAGAGTGTGGCTGACATTGCTTTTTGTTGTCATGACTTGTCAAAACCATTAATAAATTTTTATGATTTTGAAATTAATTTGTCCATAAAAAACGGTCAATAAACACATATAGGATAGGATTTCGTTTATAAAGCAAAATTTGTGCAGATAATGAAACAACAATTATTTTTAACTCTTTAATAACTGAAATATATTTAAGTCATCCATCCATATTAATTCAGATTGCAATCTTTTTAATATTCGCGAAGTTCATTAGAAAAAAAGTAAAAATCTAAAATTTTTCGTTCGAGCGGAATAAAAAAGAAAAGTACGAAACCCAAATCTGAAACTCGCGTTGCGTAAACAGTAATTGTGAAATTTTCATTATATTGTATAATTTTTATCCATTTTGATTTAATTCAAGGGATAATAAGGCCTTTTTTTTACTCAAACTACTTTTTATAATAACTACGAGCGCTTTCATTGAAAATATGAAAAAAAGGATCCTTCTTAGCTACTGTCAGTATTCTGTTTTTCATATTTTTTTTTTGTCATTTCATCATAACCACAACAACAACAATTGCTAATAAAATAATAATCTTTATGAAATGAACCCTTGTCGTTGAGTTTTTCCCACAACTACAACGCCTGCTGCCTGCAAGGAAGGCCTCTGTTGTCTTCGCCATAACGAAAAAATGACAAATTTTTATTTTATTTGACATCCGGATTTGTGAAATAATAAAAGCCAAACAAACGACAGTACAGGCAAAAGAGGCAGAAAGAAAAATTTGCTGCCTTTTTGTCTGCATGCGAAACAAAACATGAGGCTTGGTTGATTTGGGGCGTCTTTGTAAAACGCCCAGCGCGCGCTCACCCACGCGACATAATCTTTTTTTTATAACAAATTTTCTGTTGCTTTTGTTGTTCGTACAGCTGTTATTGTTGTTGTTAGCTATATGCATGTGTATTGTCCGTCGCCGCCGCCTTTTGAATTATTCTGCCATTTACATTATTCGAATGACTAATATTGACATTATCATTATTTTTTAGCTGGCTTTTGTGTGCGATTTGTGGTAAAATCCGTTTTTAAGTATGTGCAAAAATCATCGCACACTCACCAAAAAAAAAAAATACAATTTAACTTTTAAATTTAAAAAATAAAAACTAAATTTTTTTTGCGTTTTAGTAAAAAAAAAATACTGCTTCCATATGAATTGTAATAGGAAACAAAGTGATTGAGCCGTTCGCAGACTGAAACTTTGGGATTCAAGCCCGATTCTATAATATAGGCACATAGGCATCTGAATCTGACCAAAATATAACTTTTTGGCAACTTTAACTTCATTAATATAAAGACATAATTCGAATGAGCAAAACTTTGGTAATTTTTGGATCGGGCCCCAGAAAAAGTTTAAGCAATCTCTCACCTAAAATTTTTTTTGCAGAGAGTCATAAAAATTTAGTCCACTCAATTTGCATGGCATTAAATTGTCAATTTTTTACGTTTTTTTTTATGTAAATTAAAATATTAAACTAAAGCATGAAAACGACATCAAGTTATGCGTAAAATATTCATCCTGTGAAAAGTAATTTTCCTGACAACTCACTGTAAATGAATTTGCCGTAGCAAAGTGTCAGCATTCAATATGACGAGAGAAAAAAAAGGAATTCATTGCAATGCAGAATTTGATAAAGAACCCTCTTTTGTTTTTTAAACGTCGGCACATATAACCATCCATCATGGTGTGGTGCACATGTGACAAAGAACAACGCATTCAATAAAGAGTGGATTGGAAGCTGTGAGATATTGGCAAAAAAAAAACGAAAGAAAAAAAATTGAGATGAACTAATAAATCCGTAAAATGCCGCATTATTAAATTATTTGCTTGCACCCTCGCAGCACACCTTTGGCAACATCAATTTATCATACGAATCGATAGCATGATATGAAGAGAGTTCACCCTCGTTGCGTCTTTGCAACCCATGCGCGCGAGTATCTACGTATCTACAATCAGCGTTAGCTGTCGAAGTACGCGAATGCTATCGTTTATCTTCACTGCGAGTGCCAGTCATGGCTGCACTGTATGTGACGCACGCGTTACGCTCTGCTGCCGAGCATCACTTGCAATTCTACAGATTTTCGCTGCTGTGTCCTTTGTTATTTTTGTTGTTGTTGTTGCTGTTCAGCATCCCATGTGACATATGGAGTCGTTATTTGTTTCTGATGCTATGGATCGCTCCTTCCGTTGGAATTTGTTGGAACGCTGCTTTAGCAGAGGTTGATTGTTGTTGTTAGGTCACCATTCTCGCCACTGCTGCCGTCACTATCGATTGAAATAACATTAAATAAATATTGCGGGACAAAGCAGCGGTGAGTAGCAAAATTTCACATTGCCAAGGATCGCAAGAATTCCCAGCGCTGCGAAGATTTGGCACATAGGAGGCAACATTTATCTAATGATGGGGTGTATTCTTAATATTTCAAAAGAAAAAGTTGGAACTTTTAACTAGGAAGTATATTGAGCTCTGCACTTAAATCGTAAAGTAGAAGTGTAATAGAGCGCTTACTATAAACTCCAACAGATCATACAAAATAAACGCTCTTCTACAAGATGAATTCGTAAATTTAAGAAAATGTGCCACCCTAATATTCACGATATGCGATATGCGCGCTATTGCAAGTATGTGTGGCATTTTATATTTTGGCAGTATATGAGTAATCGAAGGACATTTGGCGCACAGTTCAACTCAGAGCATTTGTTGTTGCATGACTATGAATTTGTTTAGCTCTCCGCCATGAATTATGATTTAGGTGTTGCTTTTATTACCAATTTTTGTTGTTGTATTGAAGTTAAATAAAACAATTTTTCATACTTACTGCATATTTTATTAATTCTTTCGTATATGAACATACTCGTACTTGTGTACATTTCTTTGTCAATTTTATTAAATGTTTTGCTGCTCAACAATGCAACGTCACCGTAAGGATCTATTGTCCTTTGCTCTTTTCTGCAATTTGTTCATTTTTATGTTGTACGACGAGTGACTTTGCTAAATTATAGCAAGCGCATGATATAGAAAGAAAGAAGGGATCAGTGAAAATTCAAGTATTTAATCGAAATGATTTTCGAAAAGTCATACGTAAATGATGACGTATCAAAAATTTGCTTATAAATTACATTGAAAGGACATTTGACAGATTTTGCTAGAGGGGAAAGTCTTTTTGTCCAAAATTTTCAGTTAAATATACGTTTTAGGTATGAATTGTTAATAATTTAACGGATAATTAAATACGCAGTTTCAATAATTCAGCATGAGTTTATATTATTATTTGGGTCTGTTGAGATTACCATAATTTTGAGTTTTTGTTGTTTCAGTTTTTAGGCACGCAATGAAATTTCATTGTCGTCTCAAAAATAAAGAAATGTTTCTATTTGAAAAATGCGTAAGCATATATTATTTACTACTATTTAGATCAGCGGTGGGCATAGAAATCTAACAAAAGAGCAAAACAACAACATCAAGCAACAACAAACGAAATTTTAAAGTTTTTTTTACTTTCATTTCCAAATTTGCAATTAGCACAAAAAAAAAAACCAAATTGCACTAGAAACACAAAACAATTGCTACATTCGCCAAGACACAATGCGGCGCCGTCGTTTATACCTTTGTGTTTTGTTTTTGTTTTCATTTGAGTTCAAGTCAACGCTGTGCCTCGATAGCGTTGAATTCTGCACATTTTTTTTCGCTTGCTTGTGCGTCGAATAACGGTGAGAGCAATGAGAGCAAATAGAGCCACTATGTGCCCATCACTGATGTAGATATATACTTAAATTTGGTGTAAAGATGTTGATGCATTCTCACATTTAGTTCAGAGAAAGCTTATTGCAAATGACTGACCTTTATGTTAGGTGGAGGTGTGGAAACGTCTATTGATGAAATCTCATTCAATTGTATTTACTATAGCCCCGGACCCCGAGCACAAGGAGGAATCGAACAAGCTTTAGAATAAAGTATGTTACTTCGGGCTTTGTTTGTCTCAGAGCTTGAACCTCAAATTCGAGAAACCCAAGATAACAACAGGAGAACCTTTTTTTTTTTGTCACACCATGAAGAAGCGGATCCTAAAAGCGGAAACGGAAGCTAGATCAAAAGTTAGTGGAAACGTTAAAGTTGGAGTGACACATTCTATAAGAGTTAATTCTTTTATATTTTAGTTCTAATTTCAACTATAAAATTCCAATGAGAAACCGATGTATGTATGGAGCAACTCATTTGGTTTTTTGGAAGTTATGTGGCGATATTTTAAACTTAATAACAGTAGCCTTTCACATCAGTTTGGATAGCAAAAGCTTCACCGTTTATTGTACGAGACTTAATTACATTATGTCTGGCTTTTATTGCCTGCAAGTTATTTTATTTATAAAAATATTTCTCAAAATATCTTCGATTTAACAATGTTAAATAGAATTGTTTTCAATTTTTTTTATGTTTCACTTCAATCTGCTTTCAAATCGAAATTTCCGACATAAATTCAGCAATAATAATGAAAGATTTTATGTCGAAAATATTTTGAGAAACATTTTTATAAATAAAAAAAACTAATGTTTTAACTAATTTATGTACATTTTTTAATTATTTTTATGCAACCAAAGCATTTTAAGCAAAAACCATTCAATAATTTTTTAACCAATTCCATTTAGTTTTTGAGATATGAGGCGCCCAGTTGCAAAACCGACCAAGTCCAAAAAAATCAAATTTTGAGATATTCTCATATATCAAAATGTAGACCATGCTTTAGCTTCTACTATGATTTTAGATTAAAAAAAAAACCTTTCGACTTTTTGACTTTGGCCGGAATCAAAACCGGCCAAGTACAGTACATTGGAATCAAAACCGGCCAATTCCACTTTTTTTCCAACGCCTTGAAATCAAAACCGGCCAAGTCCAGTTCGTTGGTATCAAAACCGGCCAAGTCCAAAATTCTTTTCTCAAAAACATACGCAAATAAAACTCGAAAAGTCTGATCTGACGTGTTGTGAGTAAGAAATTTTATAAGCTATTATGTGGGAAATACTTTTTAATTTTTCAATGAAAATAGATGAAGATAAACGTTTTTCGTTGTTTGTCCAAAAGTATGGAAAAGGGACTTGGCCGGTTTTGCAATTGGCCGCCTCATACGTCGTATCAAAAAATGTTAAGAAAAGTGAAGAAAACAACATAATGTGAAGTTATTTAAAGAATGTCTGATATAAATATACTTGGGTTAATTCATATCCAAAACAACAAACACAAACAACATTCGCAACCAAAAATTAAATGATTCAAAATAAAACTTTTCATTGTTTTAAAAGTTAATGCTTTGGGTAAATTCAGGGATGCCGACGTTTCAACACTATGGTTTCAACAAAGAAATCAGATTAGTATTGCTCAAAAAATAAATATTGTTTAAATATAGAATTTAATAAAAGACGTAAACGAAAGAGCGCTGTGCAGTTAAAATCATAGCTGCAATATCAAAAGCAAATTACAGCAAGAAATTGGAGCTTTGAAAAAAAAAAAAAAAATCAACCCAATGACATAAACGGAAGGAACTTGCACTAAACTTAAAAGTCACTTAAGCTTGAGGAAACTAAAATTATAGTTGCCTTGCACGTTAATTTTAATTCTATCGCCAAGTGATAGTTTGTTTGGGGGAACTGTCCAGGAAAAGCGACCCATCAAAACGATTCGATTAAACACATAAAAGATCATCCATTATTGTTAAAGACGTGATAAAATATTTATCACATCATAGTCTCGGAATCATTGTTTCAGTTTATGCACGTTACGTGCTTTTTTCGATGTTTTTTTTATTCACAAGGAGAGCGATTACACAAAACTACACTTCCGAAAATCAGCTTGGTAATATTGCCGTATACTTTTAATGGAAATAACAGCAAAGTACTAACGAACTCTTATGCATAGAAATTGAAAAAAAAACTAAAATGTAAAATTTACTCTCGTAGAGGAGTTAAAAATTCATCGCCTGGAAGATTCAGCATACCACCAAATGAGGCGCCCGGTTTCAAAACCGGCCAAGTCCATTTTTCATACTCTTGGGAAAACAACGAAAAACGTTTGTATTCTTCTATGTTCATTGAAAAATTAAAAAATATTTCCCACATAATAGCTTATGAAATTTCTTACTCAAAGCACGTCAAATCTAACTTTTCAAGTTTTATTTTGCGTATGTTTTTGACAAAACAATTTTGGACTTGGCCGGTTTTGATTCCAATGAACTGGACTTGGCCGGTTTTGATTCCAAGGTGTTGGAAAAAAAGTGGACTTGGCCGGTTTTGATACCAATGTACTGGACTTGGCCGGTTTTGATTCCAAGGCGTTGGACTGGTTTTGAAAGCAAGTTGATGGACTTGGCCGGTTTTGAAATCCATGAATCAGAAATAAATTAAAAAGTGTAATATTTATGTCAAAAAATTTTTTTTTAATCTTAATTCATTGTAGAAAGATAAAGCATGGTCTAGATTTTTATATACGAGAATATCTCAAAATTTTATTTTTTTGGACTTGGCCGGTTTTGCAACCGGGCGCCTCAAATGTTGACTGGGAATGATGGCAACGTTCATGAATTATTGTGCCTGTGTGCTGCGTTTTTCAGTCAGCGACCCAGCTGGAAAGTGGTCAAGTTTTGAAGAACATCTAAAGTTAGGAAATTATAATAATAAGGTTTCATGGACCCAATTCATGTTGTAGCAATGTGAACTTTTTTCTAATGGGCGTTCCCTATTTCAATTTACTTATTTTGTGTTCCTTTAATTTTATTTCTTGTTGCAGTTGTCCTTGCAACTACTCTTTGCTATATGCGAAATCGATATTTTTTTTCTCAAAAAATTCTCCCGTCACAAGAGTCTTTTTTCAGTAATCCCGTCGCTCTTCGTAGCATAGGATACTTATATTGTGGTTGACTTTCTGCAGCTTTAAAGTCCTTCGCTTACTTTTGTAACAGCTTAGATTTTTTTTTCATATACAAATTTATTTCTTTTTTGCAATTTTTGTCATCATTTTCCTTTCTTGATTTTGCTCATTTTTTTTGTTGTGCTGTTTTTTTTTTTTTTTAAATAATATTCAATTTTCTTTGTACAAGGATGTGCTGCGCTCCATTGCATTTCATTTGTTGTTGTTATTGCAAACAACTGTTTATTTTAGAAGCAAAGCTCACTCGTTGACTAGCAGCTGCTTCTGTATGTTCCAGCTTTAGCTCCAGTTCCTGCTGTAGTTGCTACACTAACTCTATTTGCTGCAACATCAACGACATCGTCGACAAGTTTTCAAGTGCATCCTTGAAGTGTTTTTCAATGATGTAACTATGTCCTTTCGTACTCAATGTATGTACAGCGTACGCTCATCCTGATACTTGTATGTGGCGGAGTGTCAAATGTTGTTGTTGTACAAGTATACACACATATGTCGTTGTGTTGGTTTAGTAGCAGCATCTATTCAATCGTTCACTCAACTGTTAGCAAATAAACGTCGTCTTTTTTTTTCATGTTGGCGTACATCATTCAAAGGGATATTTTTATTTTTATGAAATCAATATTCAAACATTTTCGCATGAATACGTGTGTATATGGGTATGTATTTTTGAATGAGTCCCGGATTTGAGTTTTGAAGAAATGTACTGAATCGAGACTTGATTTAGTTTTTATAGAGCGAATGTACTTTTTCGTTTTGGACTCAAAAACTTAGTGGTCGACAAGGATTCTTTGGAGAGAAGGCGCGATTAAATAGTTTTTCAAGAACGCGTAACACTTTCTTCATTATCAAATGAAAGAAGTTTTTCGATTACTTTCGAATGAATGAAAATCAAACTACTTCTACTATGATCACATTATTACTCGTATTTGGAATTTAAGTCAAATATCTCGATTGTAAAATGATTTTGTTCGCGAAAAAAAAACAGGTGACATATGTACTTATGTCGCACATCACACTGACGTTATGGTGAATGAAACCCTAGTATAGAAAACTAGTGCCTCAATTGACTCCTTCCCTTCCTTTGTTGCACAGTGTGAATTTGAAAAAATGGAAATTCTAATTGTAATTGTTTTCTAATTGGTCTTCAGCCGTAACATTTCCAAACGCCAAAATCCGTACTTAGGGGCAATCGATAAATACTTAGAATGTCCACAAAGATTGTGATTCCCAGTCTGGAGATATTTGCTGAATATATAAATTATGTATGTTTAAATTCGAGTTATCTCCTACAATTTTAAATAAAAGAAATTAATTGTATGAAATCTTTATTTATTTTTACTGGAAATTAAAGTACTTTGGTTCCAGCTTATAATGAAAAAGAACTTCGTTCAAGTGACCTCGTCTGCTAGCCCAGCAGGCTACTAATGTTATACCAAAGTTTAAAAAAAACTTTTGTGCATAATGATGGTTCAGTTAGTGAAGACCTGAGAATCTCTTCAAGAAACCACATAAGAAAAATTCAGTGGTGTTAAGTTGCATGATCTTGGTGGCCAATTGATGTCTGTACTTCGAGAAACTATTCGATTATTAAATTTCTCTTTCAAAAAATCGATTGATTCCGTTGCTGTGTTGTGTTGCACCGTCTGTTGAAACCACATAGTCTGCACATCAATATCTTCCAATTAACTCCACAAAAAGTTTCTAATCATCGTTCGATATCGAGCTCCATTTGCAGTAATTACATTGCCATTTTGATTTTCGAAAAAATTTGAACCAATTACGTTACCACACAAAAGTCCACATCATCAGCCCAAATGCGAAAGTTTTGTTTGTTGACATAGCCGTCAATATAAAAATAAGCTTAATCGCTGAAGATAATTTATCTTTATCAACCACTTCTTTCAACGGTCTTATGGCATGGTACCCTACTTTAAGGTTGCCGAACCGTTGTTCCAAAAGTAAGACGCCATCGGCTTATCAGAGTATTGCTCTTATGAAAATGAACATACTGGATGTACATATATTCATATAGATTTACTGAGGCTGGCCACTTAACAATTTGCTTAACCAAAAAAAAATTAATTTTCTTTTTTTGGATGAACCAGTCTCCTGATATCTTGCTCACCTCAAATTTTGAGGTCGTTCACGGCATTGCACTTTTCTAACTTATTGACGAATATTTTTGGACTTTAATACTTTAATTATGTATAAAAAACTTTGGTCTGAGATAAAATGCAGCTTCAAAAAAAAATTTTAAAAAATGTCTTTTTATTTTTCGAAAAACTCCCGGACGCCCTTAAATGCTAAAGATGAGAAGCTATTCCATAAGCAATAATACCTGACAATCAAGACCAGCTAATGAAAAAATTGTTCAGTGATCACACTCAAACCTTTTGATATAGGATTTTGAAATCTCATCTTCAGTGAATCGATACTTAGGCACATTTTTACAATTTTTAAAGTGCTTAAAGAAGAGTTTTCTTGATAAAGGATAACTTGAAAAATAATCTTAATCTAAAAATTTAATGCATAATAAAAATCAGGTATCAAAAAAAAACTGTCACACTCTAGAAAAAGTAATTCAAATTATATTTCCATTTTTAAAATTTTAAATATTTCTTAAATTTTTGAAACTTTCAAAAAAAATGGAAAACTTAAAAAAATTGAAAAACTTTTAGAAATTTAAAAAATCTGAAGATTTCGAAAGTTTGAAAATGTGTGTCAGGGTCACCATTTGCTCATGACACCAGTTATGGCTAGAAAAATTTTATTTTATTAAATTTGCTTTTATTTCTTTCATGCCTTTAGTTGTTTCTTCCTACCATTCGGTTTCATTCCAACGAAAAGTTTTAACTGACCATTTGCTGGCATTTTTGAGCTTTGAGCTACCTGCGGAAAAACACTTTTTGCACCATTTTATCAAAGAAATTTCAAACGATTACTTAACTTTTTTTGCGTTTACTTTGATTTTTCGCTGATACAGAATTTATATAAAATTGATACGATATTCTGATTTCTATTTACTCGTACTTTCTCTATTTGCATAAATATTTCTATGTCACATTTTGATATTTTATTAAAAATCTGTCATTTTGCTTGCACACAAAACTCAAAATAAAATGTAAAGCATTTTGTTGCTTTTTGTTTTGTTTTATAAAACACCAATCAGGGTGTCACCACATAAATATTATTTTATACTTCAGCAGACCTAAGTTACTTAATTTAACTATTAATTACTTCACCTTTACAAGACTTTAACTTTAAGTTCGAATATAAATTCAATTTTGCAATGGTTTTGTTTTCGAAATTTAACTAAATGGTACACTCTAGCATATGTATATCTCCTGTCTACATCAAAGCAATATCCTTGATATCAGTATTGCACACTTTCGATTGCTTAAGTATGCGACATATTGAACACGCCAATCAAGTGCAATTTTTTTCGATCTGTGCCACTTTTGAATTGTACCGCTCGAACGCTACCATATTTGCGCTGCAACAAAACAAATACAAACTATATAAAAAACATCAACTTCAATATTAATGCGCTTTTGACATAAAGAAAAATATATAGGAGAAAGTATTGAAAAAAAAAAAAATGAAATGACAAAATCGAATAAAAAAACGAAATGCTTGGCAGCAATAACATCCTCATCCCACTATCTGACTTTCGTGGCGCAATCAACGTTGTCTACTTTGCTAAATTTTCGTGCATCGTTTGCTTGTGAATTGACAAAAGCAAAGCATAACAGAATGTATCGTATAGTTGTCCTTGCTCCTTCACGTTATTGCACACGTGAGTTATTGATTAGAGAAGCCAGCAATTGAAACATCCTTGAAATTTCGGACCCAATTGCATGCATGCAAGCAGGTAGAAGAACACAGGAAAATACTGGCACAGAGTTGAATGTTGGATAAATGAATGACTCCAATAGATGGATGCTGGATGAATAGCTGCATGCATGAGTTGTTGCAAAATATAAAAGAGGAACAAAAAAAAAAAAAAAAAAATGACAAACGAAAAATCCGAGCAAAATTTATTTTTTCCAATTTGATGAAGCATTAAAAATTCAATTTATCTGATTTTCCTAAGTTGATTGTTTTGCTTGATTTGCAAATCGTTTCTTTACTTTCGTAAGGATATTAGGTTAAAATGCAAAGGATGAATAATTTTTGTTGATTTTCAGACAATTACAGTTTTTATCCTTTTTGATTTTGCATAGGAATATTTTATTTCGATCTTTTTCATTAGTTCTTGAAAAAAATTGTTTTTTCCTTATATCCTTGTGATGTTTTGATTGTTGTCATAAGCAGAATTCAATTTTTTACATAAATGTGCTTAAAAAAGTTGCGAACAGTTTTTAGCTCAAACTAATGAAAATTCCATTAGTTCCGAAGAGGACGCCTGCTATCATTTTGCATTGCAGCTGAAAAAAGAAACTAAATAACTCATTTGTATTACATATCTATATAATAGAGCAAATTGTACAAAAGAAGCTTAATCGACCTAGGCTAAATAAGGAGCTTCATTCAATTTTAAAACAAAATCGCCTGAGTGCCATTGCTGTAAATTTAATTTTGGGCCTTAGTTCTTTAATTATTTTAAGTTTCAGTAAAATATCAAGCGAACTCAAAGAACATAAATGTGTTTAAATCAGTGGTCGGCGCCCCATAGGCTCGCGAGCAAACGAAGAGAATAAGCGAGAGTAAGCAAACTACAAAATGAGCTTGTTATTTCGTTAATGCACTGCAAAAATGTTTGAAATCAAATGGCAAAATAAATATTTTTTCGCTGAAAAATTTTTTGTCAATGCGCAACGCTTAATATACAAGTGAGTTTTAGGGATAGTTAATAAATTTCATATAAAAAGGCATTTTATAACTAAAATTCAACCCCTGAAATAAGATATCATATGGAGCGTAAACAGCGAAACGTAGAAGCATTTTTCACAGTGATTGGAGCTTTTGTCATTTCTCTCTCATTTGAGAGTAAGAAAATATTTGATATTTGCGCTCTGCCGACCACTGGTTTAAATGCTTAAAAATATTTGGCTCACTTCTAAGAAAACTTCATAAGAGCATACCAGCGGCAAATTCATGAAGTAGTACTCTGATTTTTCATGTATGAAAAGCTATAGCCTTTGTGTTGTATGTTTCACAAATGAAATTGTTGCTGTGATATTTTGTTTATGAGTCAAAAAAAGAAAAAAAGAAATTTGAAAAAAAAAGTCAATCGGAATTAATTTGCCGACTTATCTAATTCTTGCTGTATTGTTATTCAAGAGCCACATTATATTAAAGTTTGAGTACTGGATTACCGATTTTCCATATGAAGATGCAGTTAAGCGATTTGCTGCATACTTTCAAAATTTAATCAGTCTGTTTTTAGCTGCCTGCTTTGTTTATGGAGCTGCAGCCAGTGCGCTTGCTGACTGCCTGCTTTGTATATGGAGCTGTAGGCAGTCTGTCTGTTTGCTGTTCGATTTGTATATAGAGATGTAATGGGCCTTGCCTGTTGGCTGCATACTTTGTATGTGGAGATGTAGGCAACTCGGTAAACTATACAGGCACTTAGTAAGCGATGTTTTAAGGCAATTTGCCTTTCCCTTGCTACACATTGTATATAGAGATGTAATCAAGCTGCCTTCAAAGCAGCCATCCCTTTGTAAAAAGCATTTACGGTTGTAGCTAGGGTTGTGAGCATTACTGCCTACAATGAGTATAGCTATTCGTCGATGTCGTTTATAATATATTTGCCGCTTAAATCCAAAATCAATTTTTCGCTTTTACAAGAAATTTTGTTTTAAGTTTATTTGGAAAAAAGTATTATCAATTTATTAAAATCTATAGCGATTTTTGAAAGTTTAGCTCCCATTGACTGTTCTGTTTGTATAATCTCTACTTATAAAAATATTTGTTTTAACAGGTTGAGATTAAACCAGACCAAATCACTTTTTCTTGAAACATGAAGTATGGAAAATTTCAGAATAGAAAATCCTCCTGCAATGCCAATTCGATATTCCTTTCCTTCTAGAAAATCAAGCCATGTATACCTTGTAACATTTAATTGTAACATGAAATCCTTATGTGAAGTCAGATTGTATTAAAGAATTTTGAAAACTCGAATCCTAAAGGAATAAATCTTCTGTCAAAAAATCTAAAGTTAACTTGTTACCTTCAACAAATAGTTTTTTTTGTACAGACTGTGTAAAGTTTTAAATATAAGATTTTCATTTAAAAACAATATTAAAAAAAAAAAAATATTCAATTTTCTTCTTAAAATAAAGTTTTCTTAGAATATCTGATTTGAAGCAGGTCAATGTGTTTGCCCCAGAAACCATAAATTTAAAACGTGAGACCCTCATTTAATATCACTAGAGAAAGAATTTTTTAAAATTAGATGGGACGTTACAATTTTTACAAAAACAGCTCGGTATAGTACTGTCTTGAACCTTGAACTCCGTAGACCTCAGACCTGAATACCTCCAGAAGCTCCAAAACGGAAACCGAAGGATTATACTTGTAGTTATTTTTGCTTTTAAATTAATTTTTTTTGTATCCAACATTTCCAGTTTTTGACGCTGGGCCGCGCAAAGTCTTACGACTTTACCCTGGCTAAGTAATTATGGTTTTCCAAGGCATTGCAACAAAACTCAAGACAAGAACACTATATTATCGTAGAAATTTGAGGCCAAAAGTCAAGTAAGCTTACACAAATGTTTGCGGCGCCTCTTATTGAAGAACAAATTTCAAGTGATCATAATGCCAATTTTTTTCAAGGTAAAACCAAAGACGAGAATACAGGGCTTAGAAATTTATTTTTCATAGTAGATCGCATGATTGTGTAGACTTTAAACCAAATTTATGGTTAAGGATTGTGAAAGATGATTGGATTTAGGCTAGCTAGAAACAATGTCAAGAAAGTCCGTTGAATATCGATAAAAATAGAAATTCAGTTTTGCAAAAGGTAACCAAAATATTGAAGAACTGATTTCAGAACTTGTCTTTGTCAATTTAGGAAAACTGATGATTGGTTTTTAGCGACCTTTGGTTATAATTATGAGTTACAAGTTCAAAAATCAACAAATTTACATCAAAATATAAACAGTATATCTATACCATTTACATAAAATTACTTATATGGAAATGAATTGTAACGCTTTGGTGCAAAATATACTGAACCAATTTTTATAATTCATTTTTTAAAACAACATATTTGTGCTAGAAAAGGTTACTGCATGCTTATTACTTTTATTTTCTTAAAGTTAAATATCCTTTTTTTAGGATTAAGTTTTTGAAAAACCTCACACAAAAATTGTTGGCATGCTTTTTCATTGCTTATGCTGCTTGTTGAAAGTTACAAGAAAATAAAATAGAAAATAAGGTTATTTTTTATTTTTTCAAAATAAGATGTCGAAAATTTAGGTCAGATGCATCAAAATAGGAGGAAAAATCCATATCTGAATGAAAAAATGATTTGACGATAGGCAGAGTTTTGTATAATTTATATAAAAATTTTTTTTTTCGATTTCCCTTACTTTTTTTTTAATATGTTTTTTGTTTAAACTCTTTTAAGACTTTAAATTTTGAGCATACAGAAATTAAGTAAATGTAACTTGTAACTTCGAAATCAAAAAATTTATTTCCCAATGTTTGCTTGTTAGTGAATTTCGTACTAGTTGGCATTGACTTTCTTTTTTTGTTAGCTCCATACCAATAGAAAAAAAAATACTTTAAAATTTACATACATTCCGCCTTCCCAAGGTGTTCATCAACATTTTTCCAAGAATCTGATAATGAAGCACAATTGAAAAATCGCAGTTAAACCAATGAATAAAAGATACCCCCGGCTGAACATTTGCGATTTCAGCAACAGTCAGTTAGGCAGTCGGAGTTATTCTGCGAAATGCTGTGTTGCTTAGATTTCAGCTTTAGCAATTTCTATCAATTTATTGCATAATTCCTGATGGATTTCACGGTAATTGATGATTGATTACCTTAAACGCTGAGTGTGGGGAGATAGAGCGTTATGTTGTTAGGCAGTCTCTTGCATACATCCCAATGCTCAACCGTTGCTATCAGTGATGTCGGTTTGTAACTGCAAATGTATGCTGTTGGTGGATTGGTAGTAGATAATTCCCAAGCGTCAAGTAACGAGCGAATTTCTTTTTTTTCGTTATCTCTTTCATGCTTACCTTATTTTATTCCTTTAATTTCGATTTCGTTTTCATTTTCATTCTGGATTTTTATGTTTTTTTTTTCTTATCTCGATGTGATGTGGCTTTTATTTTTATTTGCTGTTCGAATGCCACTGTACACTGAGCGCCGCTGTAAAGTCATTGGCGATACCTTAGCAATTTAATTTAATACTCTGTAATTTATTTGAACTCCCCAGCATCACTTGTGATGTTCCCGTGTGCCCAAAAAAAGAAAAAAAAAGAGAAGTTGCGGGTTGTTGGTCCGTTTTAATGGCGCATGGGTATCGGTGTTCTTTATCTAAAAGTTGGTGTCCAAAGTGTAAGACCTGACAACGACGTCGATTTGTTTTGGTTCAATTCACTTAAAGGTAGGCATGTCCACATCGGTTGCATGTTGAATTGAATTGGGTCGGGAGTGCGGATAGCATGTCTTAAGCTGCTGTAGGCTTATGGTGTGCACTAACAGAGAGTAAAAGTCCGTATTATTTTGAATATTTGTTTGGCTTACAATATCATAATAGTCGGCATTTATTGCAAATTTATCAACGTTGGCGATTTATTTAATTTGTTGCTTTTGACTTGTGAAATTGTTTTGGGATACTTTGTGTACTGTTTCTGACTTTTAAATTTAAATATCTCGGAATGACAGTTGGCAAGCATATTTGTTTTTCTTGCAAATCAAACATCTTCTACATTTTTGCTAATAAACTCTTTTACGTAGTTTAAATAAAACGTGCTGCTTACTGTTTATTCAATTTACAACTTTATTTTAAAATCAAAAATAATTTAAAATTCTTATAAAATTTTGCTAAGATAATCACAAACGCAGACTAAAACTTTAGCTTTCCGTTCATCTTTTTATATCAGCCGATGCTGAATTGTACAAAGCCTTAAAGCATTCTCGTGCAATCCGGGGATTTACCGAATTTGTCTATGGTGGCTGCATTCATTATATTCTCGTTTTTACAGTTGGTATAGCAATATCGTTTCGATCTCACATTACCAACTTTAACTCGTCGCTCGTTTCAAACGTACTCTTTTCAAATTAGCCGATGCAGTGAATTACAAAATTTTCCATTTGGGAATCTCATACTAACTCCCTGAGTAGCAATTCCTATCAGACAAGCTATAACATAATCAGGCATAAATAGGAGTGGCGGTCCCTATTACGGGCAGCCGTGTGTGGATCTATAAGGTGAAACTTTATTCAGGAATTCTGGGTCATGTAAACTTATACAAGCTTCATCAGTTTAGCCAAATCAAGAACAATTCAGTTTAGTCAGACCAGGTCAAGGTGGTGGGTTGAACCTATTTTCGTCTTAAAAATTTAGATTCTGTAAAACATCAAAGCATCAAGTCCAGGCATAATCCGATTACCCAAGTACGATCCATACGAACATTTTTACTCCGGTTGATCAGTGCCACATCAGGTACACTGACAAGTGTCATATCAGGTATGCCTGGCTCCATGCCTTACCAAACTTATTGGCCTGATCTGATTACCCAAGCCCGGACCGGATCACGAATAGGGCCAATCATATGCGATCCGGATGAAAATTCCTATTCCGGTATAACTTTTCTATGCGCATTGATTTAATTTATTATTTTTGTATTTATTAAATCTTAGAACATCGTACGAACGTGTAACTAAGCTCTCCTTTTCTAATCGGTTTTTGGTCCGACTGATTATGTCTGATTTATTTTTTAGTCTATTCTTTAGGTATCTTTTGAAAACTCTTTAATTAAAATCTTTTTATACCCCACGATTGTTATGAATGAAATTTTTTTTGAAAATAAATATCATCAAATAATTTCATAAGACATAGTTACAGGCTGTGTCCCATTATATGTCACATTTTGCGCACAATTTATTGCACTCCCACCACAAAGATGACTCAACTTGATGAAATCATGACTTCACATTGAAAAGAATTCACTAAATTGCTACTGGCTGTCAGATTTAAGATAAATTCAAAACTTTTTTAGAATTTTTCAATTAATTTAGAAGCTTTTTATGTGCGAGAAAAAAGCCATACCGTATTAAATGCTTACTTCACACTTGTCATACAAACGCACACAAACACAACAACTCCATGCCCAAACACACACGGACAAAGAAACACTTAGAGCGGCACACATTAAATCAAATTAAAAGCATAAAAAAGGTTACACTGAGGAATCCTGTAAATCCTGGTTTAAACTGCGAATGACAACCCGGCAGACATGAAGACAGACAAATCGAGGAAGGCGAAAAGAGGGAGTGAGAGAAAAAAAAAACAGTAAAATGCGCTTACCTGCATTTTCCACCACAGAAAAATTCTAACAAAAAGAAAATCCCACGGTTCAACAAGCAAAATCTTCAGCACGCCTTTTTTTTCTCCGTTCTGAGCGTTTGTTTTTGACAGAAGCGGAGGGAAGAAGTTGCGAAGTTTTTTTTCTCCTAAACCTATACGCGAATTCATTCACTCACTTGTATGGAGGGGGGAGGGGAGATGCTACATGCAGCACAACGGACGACGTCGGCAATGTTAGCGTATACTTTTGGCGAAAAAGGCAAAAATTTCAAATTGCTTTTAACATAATTGCAACAATTCCCAGGGCGGAATGTCTTTTTTTTCTTATTCTACCCATGCTGTTGTTGTTTCTTTTTTTGTTCTCACCAAATTTTTATACAGGTTATGGTAGTGACGGTGACGGCTATGGTTATGGCGGTGACGGTGAATTGGGGGCGTCAATGATTGTAGCAGCTAAAGTTTCCGGCCGTTTGCGCTTTGAAACCAAAACCGCAACAGTGGAAAAAACACACCATGTACTTGTTCAACGGAAGCTTATGTCTAGAGAGAAAAAAAAAGAATGGTGTTGCCCAGAGGCGTATCGTATTTGATTTGAAATGGGTATAATACGCTCCAGTGCTAGGGATTCAACGAAGTCATACCATGGAATACTTTCAAGTTTTAGCCATAAGCTCTGATATTAAACGAATAGTAAATTTTCTGACTAGCACACATAGGGCAATTTAGGCAAAAAACCTTATCAAATGCCATAGTTCCGAAACTACTAATCCAATTTAAAAAAAAAGATTCGATTCGAATTCCGCAAGAATGAGTTCTAAGTTTTTTAAATTTTTTGCTTAAAAAGTGCTGTGGTACTGTCTCGAATTTCATAGCAGATAAGGTAGTTTCCTAGCCTTGTTTATAGTTTTGGGTTATGATTTTCCCCTTGAAAGCCATCGTGATTCGAGTTAATTTAATATTTCTGCTTTCCATTTTGTCAAAAAAGTCTCTGTCTCATCGTTTTCATCTCCAAAATTTTGTTGTATTTCCTTTAATAATATAAAATTTAAATTTTTTTCCTATTGAAAATACTACGCCCACTTGTTCAAAATCATCCGCATTTATCCAATTACTCTCATAAAGTTCTCGTGTCTCAAGTTTTCTAGAGCTCCTTTAGAAATCCAACGTGATGTGATAACCAAGAGTTTTTAATTTCATTGGACATGCCACGCCCACATTTTAACTTAAAACTGCACGTAAGCTATATAGCACAATGTATAGCTTAATAAAATTCCCTTGTAAAGTTCACTGGATATGATAGTTTAAAGTTTTTATTTGTATATGTGTTGCCACGCCTACTTGTAGTATCAAACTTTTTTTTCAACACCATTGTACGTAAGTACATCAAATAGCAAAAATGTGCTAATTTTCTTTGCAATATGTGGCAATTTTTGAAAATAAGAGAATTGATTTCTGGGAAGTCCAACGCGCGCCGCCGCCCTCTTTTCGTATGACTTTCAGTTCAAAATTTTTTTTAAGCGAATATTGACATAATATCTAATTTAAGTTTTGTATGCAAAAAGTTTGGCCTCATTTTTTTTAGGATTTCAAATTTTTGAAAACTGTTCCTTAGAGGATGTTGAAAATACTGGGTGTTTTTTTTAGAGGTTTGTTTTTCGAATAGAGATAAAACTGGCATTTTATGGTCAAATCTGGCAACTCTAATGTCATTTATGTTCCGTTTGGTTTGCCATTTCATCATGAACAGGTTGACAAAAGAACAACGCTTGCAAATCGTGCAAATTTATTTCGAAAATAATGGTTCAGTTCGCGAAGTTTACCGCAAGCTCCGTCCATTTTATGGTCGACATAATCGTCCATCAGAGCAATTAATTCGGTTAACCATGGGTCGTTTTCGCACTACCTTTACTCTATGTGATAATACGCATCCGCAGAGACGTCGAACAGTGCGCACCGAAGAAACAATTGCCGCTGTAGAGCAAAATGTTGAAGAGGACCCGAATGAATCGATTCGCCACCGTGCACAGCAATTGGAGCTTTGTCCATCAACTTTATGGAAGATTTTGCGCAAAGATCTTGGCTTGCGACCTTACAAGATCCAGCTTGTGCAAGAATTAAAGCCGCGAGACCATGCAATGCGTCGTGATTTTGGTGTATGGGCCGAAAATGAGATTGATCTCGATGCTGATTTTCATCGCAAAATTTTGTTCAGTGATGAGGCTCATTTTTGGTTGAATGGCTACGTCAACAAGCAAAATTGCCACATTTGGAGTGAAGAGAATCCACATGAGACCCTTGAAACGCCATTACATCCACAAAAACTGACTGTTTGGTGTGCTCTATGGGCTGGTGGAGTCATTGGGCCATACTTGTTCCGAAATAATGCTGGAGAGTCAGTTACCGTTAATGGAGACCGGTATAGAGCCATGATAACCGACTATTTTATTCCCGAATTGGATGGCATGAATGTGGATAAGTTGTGGTTCCAACAAGACGGCGCTACATGCCACACAGCGCACGTCACAATCAATTTATTGAAGGAAACATTCGATGAGCGCATAATTTCGCGGAATGGACCTGTCAATTGGCCACCAAGATCGTGTGATTTGACACCATTGGATTATTTTCTTTGGGGATATGTGAAGTCGCTCGTCTACGCCAACAAACCAGAAACGTTAGGGGACTTGGAAGCCAACATTCATGGCGTTATTGCCGACATACGGCCCCATATGCTCGAAAAAGTGGTTCAAAATTGGACCTGTAGAATTGGCTTTATTCGAGCCAGCCGCGGCGGCCACATGCCCGAAATCATATTTAAACATTAATGGCATAAAATTATCCTTCCAATAAAGCCAAATTGATGGACATTAAAACGATTTTCTTGTGTTTTATTTCAATTCGAAGCTCTATACCTCTAAAAAAAACACCCTGTATAAGAGTATGTTATAAATTTTATGTTTTTTGGAGAAATATTTTGGCCTGGGCGTTGTTTTGCTATCGGTTCGCTATTTCAATTACCATTTTTTGTATGATAAAAATGGATTTTTGCTTTTCTGAGAGATGCCATGCCTCGTAAGGGTTTGAATTAAAAAAAATCTTCTTTAGTAATCCTTGTCATTGTACATAGTCTTAATATTCCGAATAATATGTTTCTGGAATCAAAATGTTGACCTAGGCACTGATTCAAAGTCAGAGAATTTTCATTTTTCAAGGATAAATGATTTGATGTGGACGTTTGTTCTCAATTTTACAGTATAAAGAATTCTATATGTTTGACCCTCTGTGGGAAAAAAGCTATTGTAATCCATTTTCACTAAAGTGTTTTATATTCTTAGGCTTATGTCAGAGTGGGCGCTATAAGCAAAGCGATGCTATGATGCCACTTTACGCTACGAAGCTCTACGTGTATCTTTTTATGCGATAGCGCAGTTAATGTCAGAATGAGAGCGATGCGAAAGGCAGATAGAAGCGAAAAGCTTGCGAGCGTAATTTTTTCACCTCCAACTTTGTGGGGATAAAGTAATGAATGTTGTCACAACCAGATAATAGTGGATGACGTTGAATCCGTTCTTTGCATCAAAATAATAACGAATGCCTCAGCAACTCGTGCAACACAATGTCATCTCATAGCATTGCTTACAGCATGAAGTAGCAACGCTTCAAGCATCGCATCGCTTATAGCACTCACATTACCGGAAAATTTGTAGAAGTGATCTTGCTGAGCAAGGCGGTGGTTTTTGCCTCATTTCGTTTCCACTTAATTGTTCCAATAAATTAATAAAATTTATCCAATTTTTGTCCTCGCTGTTTGAGCAAAATTTTTGATTTTTTAAGGTGATATTTTTTTTTTCGAATTTCTATTTATTTAATTTTTTTGTCACACTAAGCTCTTACTTATATAATTCACTACGCTCACAATCATTGCATTTAACCATTGCATGATATACTATCTATTTTATCTACTGTTCTTTCTTTTCAAAGAGAAATTTTAAATACCCAAAGAAAGCTACTGATCCCCTCAATAAAAAATCTAACACTGTGAACACATTGCTTCATCTTCACGGATGTGAGTGAGTGCTAGCTTTTTGGGTACGAGTGAGTGAATGAAGTTGTCTGCACACACATTGAAACACTTAATATGCGCTTCAAGTGAAAAATTAAATTGAAGCGCTATGCTGCAGCAGCGTGAATTGCTCGACTTTAGTTTTGAAATTTGAATTTGAATTCGAAATTTTTTTCTTCTATCACGCACTCGCGCTTTATTGCAGTTCCTCTACAAAGCAAAGAAAGTAAAAAAAAACTACAAGTGATTTGCTTTTTTGGCAATTGCAAGTGATTCACGCCTTGAAGTGAATGCCAGACTCACACCTGCTACTTTTTCCCGTATATAACTTCTAGACAGAGTTGAAAAGCACTTTGGCGGTTTATTCATACTGCAAGTACTACTACTACGACTAAGTAATAAAGTATTTCGACTGCTTTGCAAACTTTTTCGGTAAAATATTTTCTTTATATTTTTGCAGCACACACACACACACACAAACACACACATGCATCAAACGTGGCAGTAGAAACGCGTGCGAAGGCAAACAGACAGTTGCACCTAAAGGTATGCAACATTTTTTTTAAGCATAAAAAAGAAACTTCCTAAGCACATCAGCAGCATTTCAGTATGCAACACACGAAAATTGCTTGCGAAAAGTGCAATTTTGCGGTTTTTGTGTGTGCGCTTATGTGAGTGTGTGTGTGGTTGTTTTCTCTGCATGTGTACGTGACTGCAAGCGCACTTTATTCAATTCATTTACAAAGACTTACTAATGACTTAGGGCAATATTATATTCGCACAGTTATTAACACACATGTTTTAATTATGCAAAACTTGTAATGCTGTTCTATTACATTTTTTTGTTTCAGTGAAGAAAAAAAAATTAAATTAAAAATTGCCAAAAAAGTTGAAAAGAATTTTCAACCCCACTTTGTATGCGAATGCGGAAGCCTCTCTGTGATATCACAGCAACAAATTTAATTATAAAAGATACTAAAAATATTATGTCTGTTTTCGAAAGGAAATTATCCCGCTGGAACTGACTCCATATTTGGTTACAAAATTGCTGCCTTTTTTGTTCCATAATCCGAGCAGTATTCATTACACTATCACTATTTTTAAATTGCCATTCAAAGGTATAAAGAGTATCCTTTTTTTTTACTTTCATATTCCATTTCATTTCACTTCATCAACTTAATGTACTGCGTAGCACAATGCCAACCAGTCAACTACATAGCCACCAGTCACCTTTTTATCCACCTTTTGTGCTAAAGCTTTTTTCAATGCTCCTCTTAAGCTTTTTCACAGTTCCTGTTCGTAAGTGTAAGTGTAAGTGTAAGTGTTTATTTGTATGCGTAACTCTATATCAATTTAATTTTAATTTAAACAAAATGAAATGATATACAAAAAAAAAAAACAGGAATCTCCGTTTCACATTTCAATTTTCATTCAATTCATTGCTTTTC
Organism: Tricholauxania praeusta; assembly: GCA_949775025.1. Classification (NCBI taxonomy): domain Eukaryota; kingdom Metazoa; phylum Arthropoda; class Insecta; order Diptera; family Lauxaniidae; genus Tricholauxania; species Tricholauxania praeusta. The sequence continues at coordinate 51,528,210 of OX459029.1, forward strand.
AAAGTTTTTTGCTTTTTTCTCTTTCTCGGATTTTCCACGTAACCCTAAAAAAGGCAACATTCAGCAGCGTAAAGGAACAAAAAAAAAAAAAAAAACAGTCATCCTTAATGCTGCTTTGTGCGAAACCAATGCAGCGCAGTATACCAGGATATAGTATTTTTTTGCTTTCTTCTGTATACAACTGTATAGGATTGCTAAAAAATAAACAAACAACTTATGTTTGTCCTTTTTAATTTAAGTTGTATTTACTTTTGTTGTTGTTGTTGTTATTGTTGGTGAAATTGAAATGAGCATTTTTTCCTCATTTTTCATGGAATTGAATGAAGCTTCAAGGGTTTAATTTTTTGTTTTTTTCTGTGCTGTGCATCAATTTAACTAAATAAAAATTTTGTTTACAACTATTTGCTACGTAGCTGTTTCTTTTGTATGCTGTTACACTTGAAAAAAAAGATGTCTTTGCACTTTTCGTACATTATTAAACGTAGGCGATATTATATTATAATCGTATATTAAAGCGTTCGTACTTTTGCGATTTTTCTATTTTTTGGGCTTATTTTTTTTTTTTTAATAAACTCACATGAAAACAAATTTGTCTGATAAAAAAAAATGACTTTCAAAGTCTTTGCATAATTTTGAAAATAGTTTGCTCGAAATGTCTTAAAAACTGTATCTGATTGAAAAAGTTGTGGTCTTTTACGGAATTATTAAACCAAAATCACTTCAGTAATTCAATTTAGAACCCTACAATTTTCTTGTTATTTTTAGAGAGCAGTAGAATTTAGTGACATTCATTCTCGTTTTTCATGACACAATCTTTATAAATATACTATACTACAGTTTCAATGAAATTACTCTCTTAACATCTCGTTCTATCTTCTGTCTTCAAAATTAATAAAAAAAAACAATTGAAAAGGAGTTTGTCTTTTAAACTTCGAAGCCAAACACAAACAGCACTAATGAGAACAACAATACAAAAAAAAAAAAAAAAAAAAATACAGAATTCACGAAGCAGCATAAGCATAAGCAACGAAAATCAAACGATAATTTTTCTGTGAAAACTAAGTCTTACAGAAAAAGATATTAAGCTTTAAAAAAATAAGTATGCAATAACCTTCTTTAGCACATATATGTTATTTTAAAAAAGAATTGATTAAAATCGGTTCAGTAGATTTTACGCCAAAGCGTTACAAACCATTTCCATTTTTTTTTTGAAGGAAGGAGTGTCAGTTTAGTTCTTTGCCGCAAATATTTACGCTACGCTATGCTGCATAATTCCTCCCATGAAGAAATTTTAATGATTTGTCATATCCTTTTTACAGATGATTTTTGTTGAGACGCATTTTTTTTTTTAATTTTGGTCAAATTTTTATTTTCATTTATTGCTTTATTTGTTTGTTCGTTAGTATTATGTGCCATATTTTTTGGCGACAAATTGCTTTTTTTACAAATAGTTTTAATATTGGCTCATTTTTGCGTTGATATTAGTCTAAATTTTACTAAGCGATCTTTTGCTTTCTCTATGAAGAAAATAAATATTTTAACTTAAATTTGTTCTCAGTGCAGCTGTTTAACTATTGTATTTATGCTCGTATTGGTAACATTTGGTTAAACAGTTAAAATCATTGAACCGGTAGACAACTTTGCATTAAAAGTTTGCTGCTGTTGCATACCGGAGACTTTTTTTCTGCGGCATTTCAATGCTGGTCTTTTTTATTTTGTTTTCGTGAGCACTTTTATCCCACAGAAAAAGGAGGTGCCTTTGCTGTCAATAGAAATGGAATTTTCCATTTACCGTGACCGATGTTTTTGAATCATTTATTTTGCATTTAAATATTGCGCACTTAACATGGCTTTGTGTGTTCATCCTGTGGAAACCCAGAAGAGGGTGAAAAAAAACCACTAGAAAAAAACTGCATGGTATACTTATAAGCCAAATCAAAGGGAATGTTTTTACCCATACATTTTAATCATTTTAATTTGCATGATGCATTTTTTTCTTGGTTTTTTAATATATACTTTGACAATAAAATGCATTTATTGAATAAGTTGCAGATTTTTTTTCCCTGAAACATTTTGTATATTAAAAGCTTTGATTGAATTTAGTACTTAATGAAAAATTTATTGAATTTTTTTTTCTGGTAAATTCTGTGATAAAATTTGTTTGATTTTATTAACAGCACACAAAATGAAAACCAAATATTTTTATGTGATTTTTTGGTCAAGTTTTGTGTAAGAACTCAAAGAAGTTTTTGTTGATTTCGAGAAAGTATGAATGATTAATGTGAAATATTTGTTTAACTCTATCCATATGGGATGCTTCAACCTCTAGGCCATTCATTCCATTAAGTTTTTCAAGCCTTCGATATATCACAGCCACTTGTCTTTCTTTATATTCCCAATATACGTACGAGCATCACAGCCTTTGCGTTTTCCTTCTTTTGTATATTAACACCATCACTCAAAGCGCACAAATATTATTCACTCTAATTAAGAACATCTCGGTGGTTACTATAACCAACCAACCAACCAACGGCTTTTCAAACAAATTTAATTAATTTGAAATTTTCTGTGATTACGTCTACGCTTGGGTTTTGCCTTCGCTTTGTATGCCACTGCGAATGACGCCTTGCTGTTCGGTGCGCCCCACAAACTGTTTCCTGCGAGTTTTCTTTGAGAACTTAGACAAAGGGACTGTTTCCAACATCATGTCTATCCATATGTTTTCTTTAATTTTAATCAATTTCTTTAATTTCTTAAAACTTTAAACGCCCAACTCAACCGTATGCTGGTTTTTACTTAACAATTTTTTTTCTATTTTCCTTTTTTGTCTATCAGTTTCTTTCTCATTCTCTCGTTTGAAAAAGATCAAATAATTTGCACAATCTGAAATAAAACATCCTTCATGCGCTCGCGGTAGTTCTTTGCTGTTAACATTAATGCAAATCCTGTTGACGACTCATTTGCCTTTGGGGTCTCTTGTTGGTGATGTTGCTGATGCTGATGATGCTGCTGCTGCTGTTTTTTCTGTCAGCAACGTTTCACTTCAAAAGAAATTCTATTTGCCTTTAGTCAAGTTGTTAAGAGTTGTTGCTGTTGTTGTCGCAATTAAACCCGCCGCCTTTGCTGAATTTTACTGAGAAATGCGGTCTAGGAGACTGTAAATACGGGAACTTCCTTGTAAAGTTTGTTGTTTTTATAGATGTTGTTGCTTGGTGCATCCAATGTTGTATTATTTGTTTCATGTTTGTTTTTTAATGTTTTATTAGAAATTTAAACAGCGTCAGGCAATTGTTTGTGAAATTGAATTGGTAATTTCTGGAACAGCGTTATTCTTGTAGTTTTAAGGGATTAATGTTATTTCTCATCTTAGCCATTCAATTGTTTTCATGTTTTATTTTTATTTTTTTTTCGCTTAATATTTTGGCACTTACTTGCACTAATATTTATGTAGAGTTGTTATTTTATTAGAAATAGCCTGAGCTTAACTGCAACTTCGCAATAATTCTTTTCATTTAGCAAACATCTCGAAAATGTTAATTGGTTTTTCGTTTTGCATATATCGATGGCAATAAAAATTATGATTTATTAAACAAAAATAATAAACTGATGTTGATTGTTATCCGCATACAAATTGCCTTCACCCAAGGATCTGATATTATTATTAACTACTTCGATTCAATTCAAAATATCATCGATCAAATATATTACAAACATAATAACAATAACTGAGTGGAATGACTACAGCTTTAGAGAGTAAAAATTTAAATCAAGTCAAAAACTGAATAGTATGTAAGTATTTAGTGTCGGGTGTTCGTAAAGTTTTAGATGTGAGTTGTTTTATGGTTCCAATATAAAAAAAAAAAATATTCCAAAATCCCAGTTGCCAGTAATAAATTAAAATATGTCCTTTAAATTATATCGGAAAAATCCATTTCTTTTTTCAGATCATTTTAAACTCGCTAATTAACATTTTTCCAGATCACAAATCACGTTAGTTTTGGCCATAAGCACTGAAAAAAATTATAATTTTTAAAATTTCAAAGCAGATGCGCAGAAATGAAACACGTTATGATAATTGTATATTAAAACTTCTTAAAAAATGTGAAAACTTAAAACTCTGAACTAATTTTTGAAGTCGGATTGATATCTAGGGACATTAAAAAACCTCAAGCATGAAAATTTGGGTTCCCAAAGACTGTGACGTCACAGGGAAAGCATATGAGTTGGCTTACCAAGGTTCAGCCGCGTCTTCGATTGGTCTTGAAGCAATTAATCGTCATTAGTTTTGCGGAATTGACTTTATGAGCAGTGCACAAGGTAGCAATCTGATCTGGATTATTGCAAAGCTACAAAGTGTTACGTGGAAGGACCATAGAGAAAAGTAGCGAAGTTTCTTCTTCATCTGGGAAGAAAGGACACGCGACTTCTGGTTGGGTTTGTCACAGGAGAAAATAAATATGGGCAGCACTTGTCTAACATGGGTGTCATTACCGATCTATTATGCCCAGGCCTGGATTAACGTTACAGGCAGAGTAGGCACGTGTCAACGGCGGCAAGACTTAAAGGGCGGCAAATAGTGCCGGAAACTTTGAAAAATTGTTGCATTTTATTGATTCAATCAAATTTTGTTTTCATTTTGGTAGTGTTTTTCGTTTCCCAACGAGGATCTTTTTTTTTTGCTTATCAAAAAATTTAACATAAATAACAAAAAAAAATTCTTTTTTTAAAAAAATATTGAAGTTTTGAGGCGAGGGGGGTGGCAATGTTTGCAACTGCCAAGGGGCAGCAAATTTCTTAATCCGGGCCTGATTATGCCAATCGTGTTTTGAGGGTGAAGATACTATAGAGCATTACGTCTGTAACTGTCCAGTCTACGCAAGATGGAGGAGAATATTTTTGGGAAACAATATCTTGGGAATGAGATTTGCTCATTCTCTTCCTTTTCCGATGCTTTTGAAATTTCCAAGAGAAAGAAATAAGTACGAAGAGGATTAACTTCTAAGCTATTTTCTATTGTTTTCATCCTGTTTCTATTTTCTCCAAATTCGTCTATCGGGACTTAGTACAGTGATCTTTGGATTCAGTGATATGTAAAGATCTCTTCCCAGCCCACATACAACTTTGAGCTTTAAGGAAGATTGGTTGAATTTTCTTTAATATGCATTTTTTTTTTTAAGAAAAGTAAATTTTTTATAAAAGTGCAGTCCTTGCAGTTTGACTAAAGGTCTTCGAAAGTTTTTAGATAATAGATTATAAACGAAATTTATGAATATAAAAAAATTTTATTTTTTATGAAGTATTAAATTCAGAATGAAAATTTCAACTAGTACAACTAGCACATGTAAGTACTAAGCAATCGGGCTGGGGTTTTGCACAAATGTTAAAATAATGAAACCAAATCAATGATGTAAACAAAATTGGAAAAATTAAATTTTTTTCATGTACATACCGTACACCCTAGTAAACATAACCCATAACATTAACGCTCACGTAATATATTTCAGAATTTTATCGATTTTCGATCAGTTGATCAATATTTTCATATTCATGTCTTGGCTTCTCTTTTCTGGTGTCAAATTTTAAAAACTTTTATACTCAGCACTAACAAATTAAGAGTTTCTCTAATCTTAAATTAATGACATATTATTTATAAAAATCCGATGGTCAAGACTAATTTTATCTGCAGCATAGCTCATATGCTGCAACGTAAATCATTACGATTAAGTCCTGTCTCACTTAGTTGTGTAAAGTTCTTGACTTTGATGCAACACTGTAAAATTCCCTTAGCACATTTCTTCATCCACAATTTCAAAATCAAAACTGAAGTATAATATGAAACATTTTGTGTTTTTTTTTTCATTTTTGAAACCATTGCTTTCTTGCAGTTAACTCAACTATGACCTCTGTTACATTTTCAAAGTCATTAGCAAAAATCAAAACTGTTGCTTTGTTGATTGGGACTGAAGTTAAGGTTCTTTATATAAGCTTTTGGGTACTTTCATTACATACCACTGAGTACCATGTTATGCATTTCTTGTTTTGATGTCAGAAATCAAATGCAGTCATTCTTCTTTTGCCTTACAGCATATGCTGCAATCTCATTAGAGTGCAACAAATGATGTTGACCTCGGGGACTTTGGCTAACAAGTCGTATCAAGTCTTGTTTTTATCAAGTTCTTGTTTTTGTGCTGTGTTGTGTATTTTGTTGCTGTAGAATTACTACTCATTCTCCGCATAGATGTTAGCAATGTTAGCACTTGCAAAAAACGAGTGTTGGCTGTATTGCATAGAGTTAAAGCTGTTGTTGTTGTTGTTGTTGTTTTGTAAATGGCAGTGCATGACTTCAATTATGAGAGGGCGTGTGTTGGCACACAAGTATTTGTAATTACCCAGTAGAAAATTTGAAAAAGTTATCGTGTTATGCTCATTAACATATGATAAATGTTCTGAAAGTCTTGTTAACCCTAGGTTTCATAAGCATTAAAACGAAATGTATAAAAAAATTGTTCCAAATATGTTGTCGCTGAAAAATAAAATGGGAATGTAAAAAGAAAGGTTTTTGTACACATGTAAAATATACGTGTTTTACAACTTTGGCGTTCACAAAATTGTACTTTATGACATTTGAAGCTCGGTGTATAGTTTATGGCTACGATCTTTGAGTAAAAGATTTTTTATTTAGAAAAACTTTTCATATGTCATACTTATTTATGATTATGGAAATTTTTTTATACCTTCCACAAATCCATGTAAAAAAGTGAAAATAACTGCGGTTGTTGAAGGAATTCCCGGAACCGATTTCTTAGTTTAATTTACAGTTTTTAACCAAAACACATACTAGGACCATGTTGACATTTGTGTTCAGCTTCGCTCAAAAATCAAAATATCTGCTTAGTACTTTTAGAAAAATGATTTCATCAGCACAAAATTATTTTTCCGTAAACAATTTTTCATTTTTTCAGAGCACAATTTTTGAATTCTGTTATTTTATTTCAACGTTAATACTTTCGGGATAGTGTTATTTTAGAAGAGGTGAAAAATACAAAAAATTCCGAAAAAATTTAAAAAACATTTCAAAAAAAGACAAATTCAATAAGCACTAAAAATAGTGATCAATTCTTAGATTCAGGCCCGTGCGCAAGGGGGGGTGGAGGTTTTTGGGGTTTCAAACCCCTAATTGGGAATTTTCGCACATATGTTTTTATTGACATTCGATCGAAAAATCAAAATGACACAACAAATTTTTTTTTTCTTAACTGAAAGAACTAAAATGCCAATAAATCGTTGGAGCCTGAGTTTTTCATTTTCAACAAGATTTGCGCTCTCTAGCTATTTTTGAACCAAAATACACGATTTGGGACCACTGCGCGTCGCTAAGACTAAGCAGCACGAGCGTTTTTTCAATGCGCGTTTAAGCATAGCTCCGGCGTCAATAAAATCAGCTTCATTGAAAATTCATACATAAAATTATTCGCGTATGAAGCTTACCTTTGACATCAGCACATTGCGGGGCAAGACATCAAAAATTCTCTCGAAGCACTGGATATTTTCAATGAAGACGCGTTTCCAAATGTCCATCAAATGCTTCGTGTTATGGCAACTTTGTCTGTGACAACAGTAACAAATGAACGCTCTTTTTCAGCGCTACGTCGTCTAGAGACATACTCAGATTAACTATGTCCGATGATCGGCTGAACGGCTTAGCCTCGATAAATATGCATCGCAATATCAAGTACCTCGCAGAATTAGCTACTTACGTAATAATAACTGAATATCGAATCATAACATAAACACTTGAATTGTTCAAATAAATGGCATGTTCTAAAATACTTCAAAAACACTCGATTTTCGAAAATTTATTCCTCATTTAAAAAAATAATACAAAAAAAATAGTCGTAGGGTTGCTACCTGAGCTGCAAAATTTTAATTTTTTGGAATTTGGCCAAAAAAATGAAGAAAATTTGATTTTTTTCTTATTTATAATTTTTTTTTTTGAATTACACATAAGGAAGTAACGAAAAAAACTTTTTAGCTTTGGTGTTTCTTGTGTAAAATAAAACATTCATTCTAACATTCTTTTTAATTATTTCATCCAAAGACCAAAAATATGCCCAAAAAATAAAAATATGACCCAAAAAACTTGAACCATCACTAAAAAACTTTGCCGTGAGAAAATTAAATTAAAATACGAAATTTGTTCAAGCGAAAATTAAATTTGTTAGTAGTTTGTTTAAAAACTTTGTGACATATTTTAGTTTTTTCCTAGCTATCAATTTTTATTGAAATTTCGCAGAAAAATTTAATTTTCAACACACCTTTCAACAAAAAAAAAAAAAGGGTTAACACCCAATAGGACTTTCACAATAGTGTGTGCTACCGTTGCAATTGCGTTCACGTCTGTCGCAATGTTGATTGCATTTTGACGCTGAAGATGATGAATTTTTATTTGTTTTGAAATTTTTTGCATCCTCTTCTTTTTATATCACTGATTATTGTTGTTATTTCATTATTTTTTCTTAACTGTAAATAACCAGTTTTCCCGCTGTTTTGTTATAAGGATTTCTTCACTGCACTCACCCATTGTCAAGTGGGCGTGTCAAGTAGTTGATTGTGTGTGTTCGTACAAACTTCATGTTGGCATTGCTACTTTATTTATGCTATGGCATTCGTTGTGTTAAAAAGGAGAAAAAATAGCTTCGGTTTTGCTACCAACTGCCACAGGTAATTATTTGCTCTTTACTTAAGCTACGCTGTAGCTCTTACGCCTTGATGTATGCAATAGAAAAAATAATCGCTTTAACGAGTTAAGCGTGCAAAAGCATTGTAAAGTGGAAAAAAAAATAGAAAATAAAAATAAAACAACAACGACCAACTCTAGAAATTTACAGCGCTGTCACATAGTGGGAGTGGTTGATTGTTGCTGGTAACTTGTGGGTGTTTACTGCTGCTGTTGGCTCTGCTGTCTGTCAGCTTGTGTTGCGAGCGTTGCACTACAATTTATGATAAACATAATCGTTATAATTATGATATTTTTCTTGTTAATAAACACGACGCGTCGTTTATTTTCACTCATAGAGTCAAGTGCGAGCAAATTTTCTTGAATGGTGTGTCGTTATCGTTTGCTTGGAAATTTTCGCAAGCGCTTTTTTATTGTGGCCTTAGTTTGGTGCTTAAATTGCAATTAGCGGCAGTTGCTTTGTTTTTTTTTTAGTGCAACGTAGGAACATAATTAAAAATTTGTAATTGCTGGTTTTGATATAAATTCAAAAGCTGTTATTTTGTTTTATGGTTTAATGGATTTTATCATAAAATAAAGTAAAACAGAAGTAAAGCGTCCTTTAACTAAAAATAAATACCATGAAAACTTACTATAAATAAAACGTTCCCTTACTCTATGGAAATATTTACTTGAATAAAGGAAACGATGTCCTTAAGATATATTTTTTGCTTTTTGCATGAACAAATTTTTTTATACCAAAATAAATTTTTACTTAAAGGGCACTAGATTTGTTTGACGAAGAGGTTTCTTATTTAATTTGAATTGATTTTAAAAAACTATTTCCTTAACTTGAACTACAAATATTTTTCCTGACGGTAGTGCACTCAATGGTTTCTTCCAGGAATAAATTATGATTTACAATCTTGGATTCATTTACGTATAAAAAGAAAGCTCGTAAGCAAACTATTTACTTTATGAATTAGTTTTCTATGTAATTCCTTTGCTGCTGTCTTTAATCCACTGGGTTTTGTTGATTTTTTTTGCAAGTCTCTAAAGACTCTAAAGCTACACCTCATATGTACACTGAAACGATGAAATGCAGTAATTACCACCAACGTTTAAATTTTCGGACAAATCTGTATTTATTAACTTAGCAAGGCTTTATTTCAGTGTCTTTTTTTGGTGATAACTCGTTATCCGGCGATTCAGAGGGATGATTTAAGCTCATTTGCAGGTGAAGCGGTACAACATATAACTTCAGTTGGATTGTTGTAACCAGTCAAAAAATTGCTTACACGCACGGCAACTCTAACCAAAGTAGGAACACTTTGAAATAATATCAAAGCCAGAGTTGTACACCGATTTACTGATAACATTTAAAAATTTTCCTTTCTAGAGTAAATCTTTTTATTCTTTTAAATACTTTGTTCACTCAACTCACTTATCCTTGTGATCCTGACTTTATTTTCCGTAAGTTGAATTAAAAACTCTTCGTAAAACCTGATGCTGGTGTAGTTCTTTGAAGCCACATACTGCTGAACTTGGAATTGCTTCTTTGGTTATGTCATTCCTGAGTAAACTGTCACTTTGCATTGTTTTACACTAGGTTGCTTACTTATTTTTGTGTTCACTTTGAACTACTTGATTTGACTGCTCTCTGATCGCACAATTATTGATCACTAACTGCTAGTTTTTCAAAACATTTTTTATTCAAGCAGCAATACATATAACGGTACTTATGCTGTTTATCGTATTTTCTGCTGATCTAGTGAACGCTGTTTTGTTAGCGATTTTGTTGAAGTGATGTTGCTATTTTGATGATAAGACTATTGTCATGCTGCTTCACACTCAATTTAGTTAAATCTCTATTTGGTGTACTTTTATTGACGAAAAATGATTTTTGCTTAATTTTTACTAATAGATAATAATTTAGTGGACGATTTGTCTTTGAAATATGTAGTAAATACTTATATTATTTAAAGTAAGATTGATATTTATTCAAATCCGCAAAAATAAAATTCTATAATTTGCAATATTCAAGCGTCCAAGTAACAGGAATAGAAACATTAAGTTACTGTTTATCTCTAAGTCAAACAGGTTCTGTGACTCCACTTTACACTACATTTATTCTAATGCAACTAAGCACAATAACAGAGATGCACATAATTCATAAACAAACACTTAGATCTGAGTATGTGTGCAAAGGAAACAGACATAGAACAGAGAGAGAGCGAAAAACATTAGAACAAGTAAACGAATGTTAATGCGAATTGTGGACCATAAATATCATTAATAAAAATTATGACTTATACCATTTATTAGAAGACAGACAGCAACAATAACAAAAGCCGCAATAAAGAGTCAAAGTAGTAGCAACAACAATAGCAGTTGATAATCACAAGGATCTGCAAGGATATGTATACGAGTGCATGTGTGCGTGCGTGTGAGTAAAATATTGCGCTTATAAATCGCTGAAGTGAATTTTCTGTTATTACGTGATTAATTTCATCTTTACATATCACATAATAAACTGCAAATATTATATTGCGCATACACGAGCACATTGTGTTACTGTGAGTGTGTAAGTGTATTTGTTTGGACTTCATACTAAAGCAAGAGACAGATATGCAGTGTGTTATCACCACTTAATCACCGGAAAATGGTAACTCGCACACAAAATGCACACGCATTTTCCACATTCATCTTGGTTTTTTGCATTAACACACACAAAGAGAAACACGTGTGTGTGTGTGCTTGTGTGCGTGCGTGTTAATATTCAGCATGTTGCTGTCGTTATAGTTGTTGTTCTTCTTCACGTTGTTGCTGTCTACAGTGCTTAACTCTTTGCAAATGACAGATATGAGCGAGACATTAATTTTAACATTCTGCTGCTGATGCTGCTGCTGCTTCTTTTTATTCATATCCGGCATTTACGCGAGAGATTCTTTATTTGATCCTGTCCATGAGATTGCATTGAGTGGCAGAATTTATACAGGGTGTTTCAATGAGAGCAGCTTAAGTGTTGAAACGTTTGAGATTTTTAGATTTCTTAGAGAGTTTGAGATTTTTATTTGATTTCTGGTATTCGAAAGTTCATGCGTAGTTTCCTGTATATTAAAATATAGATTCTTGAAAATCAGTTCTTGCTGTTATCCTCGTTTTATATTCAATTCATTTGTAAAACGAAAAATGTAACCCAAAAAAATCTACGACTGGTATAGCAATAGCCGACAGTCGACTGGTATAACTCTTCGTGAACTGTTCCTTGGACTATTGAATCTTACACAGCAGACTGAACTGCTGCTTTGGCTTTTAAGCTTTATGCAATAGACAGCAACAGCTGACTATCAGTAGAGTAACTTCGGATATTGTGATATGGTCGGCTAATGTGATATGCCATCATATTTCCTTAAATAAAAAACTCTCGACGAAAATTTTTTGTCGACATAGCAGTAACGGAAAAGTATACTTGCTGCTGGATTTTGTTCGTTCGCATTCACTGTTTTTGGTCTTAGTGTGGTGAAATTGATTTAGCCACAAGTCGAGTTTTATTTGTGTGCATTTCATGTGTGATTTAAGCCCAAAATAAAGTAAGTATTATAGCCGAAGTACTACAATTTGTCAATGAGTGAATATACTTTGTCATAAATAATGTGAGTTTTTTATTTGCTGAAGTGTGTTTTAATAAAAATAACCTGAGTGTATTATAACTGAAATTCGGGTAATGGTCCAATTTACTCCACCCATTAAAAACATTACCTATGCTTTTTGCAACAAATCCTTCCAGAGTTATACAAAGATACAGACCTGAGTTCAATGCCTGCAATACGACTTAATTTGGGCTCACAATGACTGTCTTCTAAGACGGCAAGAAAATTTTATATGTGAGTCTTCTATCTGACTTTGATATGTTCTGCTATTTGCTTATTAATTCAGTTTAAATCTAGTTTCCTTTTTTATGGAAATTCTATTGAAAGATGTAATGATGTTGTATTTTAAGTTCCTACTGTTTTATACTTTTCATTATGGTATATCACATTATCCGAACGCTATATATCACATTACCCGCCAATTTCATTAAGGGGTGTCACTTGGATTTTGTTGAAATAGCTTCAGATTGGCTTACGCTATAGAGCTCCGAAGTTGTAATACTGCACAATGCATCAACAAACCATAATACATAAAGAAGTAGAATCTATGCTATAAAAGTTACGTGTAGTTTAAAATACAAAAATACACATATTAGAATACCCGAAGTTACTATAATAGTTTTAAGCAAAGTGATCTCTTCTTAAGTTAACCTGAATTACATCTCTGCACTTTATGCGTCTTTAAAAATTAATGACTTTGGAAGGCTCCAAGCTCCTTGGTGCCTCAATTTTGAAATTTAAAAGCTCTTCCTTAGTTAATATTGAAATTGTATGATTATCTTATTTTCAAAATTTCATGTTTCTGGGGCGCATCCACTTTGTTTCCTAGTACAATTCATATTGTAGCGAAATTTGGTTTATGCTAGAAAAACTCTTGAAATAAATACCAACAAAAGAAACTAAACGATACTAGCTAGCATACACCATCTAGCGTAATGGTGTAAAAATAATAAACCGAACAGACGCTGCAGTACACTATTAAAGTCAATAACCGAGAGACATCTAGATTAAGAAATTCAACGTCGTACAACGCCATCTAATAATAGCAACATTCTGGATAATTATGAGCTCAACGTCAGTGCGCCATGCTGGTGAATTGTGGATAGTGGTAGAATGCACGCCACTTGGAAGCAGTGGTATGTTGTAGATAATGGTAGAATATACGCCACTTAGAAGGTACTGGATTATTCGAGAGAGTGATGACTGCAGTATAAAAGGGTTGTCATCTGAGCTGAGTGACACAGTTGTATCTAAACAGTGAAGTAGAACACTTGAATTGAAGCAATAAAGTGAATACAGTGTGATCCGTAGTAAAGTAAAACAGTTTTCTATACAGTGTTAAATTAATATTAGAATTTGAACGTTAATAAAATAAACCATTTTATAACTAAATAAGTTTGTGTTTTTAATTGTTACACAATCCAGTGATCGAACTCAGAAAAGTGTGAGAGATCGAAATTATCGTCAAAGGGACAGAAATTTCGTAACAATATGAAAACGAAAAAGCAAAACAACGAAAAACAGAATTTTTGTTGCGTTTTTAGTGATTGCGCCGTTCGCAGGTTTGATCTAGGAAGCTGAAATTTTGGGAGAATTATCTTCAAACCCGATTCTATTATATAGACATATAGGACCGCAAATTTAAAAAAAAAAAAAATGAAAATAACTCCTTCAGTTGTATTTTTTCCGCATTTTTAGTCACACGAAAAATGTGGGCGTGGTCTTACAACAGTGGGTGGCATCCCCCATTCGACTAAAAATCCCAAAACGCTATATCTTGGCACCTAAGGCAGACTTTTCCTACGTTTTAGTAAGTTGGTTTTTTCGTTAAATTTCAACGAAATTGGACGTAAACTTTATCCACGCCGTTTACAGATTTGAGCTAGGAAGCTGAAATGTTGGGACAAATATTTTTATTCCTCAAGCTATAATATAAGAAAAAAGGAATGAAATCCCTCGCGAAAAGTTTGAAAAAACACCCTAATGTATACATTAGGAAGAATCGAAAAAAATGTACCGGAATTTTTTACGCCTATACATAAGAAGAAAAACTGTGATCTCTCCGCTAGTAGAGCTTTGGTGTTTCTTGTGTAACAGCTCAAACCTTTTGTTGTTTTCACTGCATTCACCTTAATACACTATAATTTGAAATTGTCAATGCCACTACATGAATATCCTTTATAAAAATATATGAGCAAAAAAAACTTAAATTTGATTTTTGGTCCAAAAATTTTCAAAGTATAATAATTACAATATTTTGCTTCAATAATTAGTCACTCTAACTAACAGTGCATGATTAGTTTAAAAAAAAAATAAAAAATTTTTTTTTTAATAATTTTTGAACCAAAAATGAAAAATTGTTTTTTTCTCATTTATTTTTCTAATAAAAATTCATGTAGTGGCATTTATGCATATATACTTTTGTATATTGTAAGTCTACATACGATTATAAAAATTTGGTTAGTTCAAACATTGAGTTTGTAAAGCAATGTAAACAAAATTTAATTTCTTTACATTCTCTTTGTTTACGATTTATTTACTTCCCGTTTTTTGTAATTTTAACTTTAAAAATATTCACTCAACCGAACAATGAAAATGAGAGAATGAAAATCAATATCAAATGCTTTGTTTCGTAGAAAATCAAACTTCAGTGGTGGTGGCAACACTGCAGTACATTCATATAAAGTTGCCGCATTACAAATTATAAACTGAGTCTCGTATATCAGTCACTCGGTCGGTTGCGCGCGCCATTTTGCATACTCATACAGATCCGTTTCCGTTTCACAAATCATTGTGTAATGGTAGCGAGTCGTTTCACTTTGTATTCGTATGCCACATTTCCGTTTCTTGTGCCAGAAGAAGCAGCAGCAGCAGCAGTAGCAGCAGCAACTTGAAGCGCGTAACTGAACTTAAGGCAGTGTGTTGCCATCGACGAATTTCATATAAAGATGTGTGTTATGATTGCTCAATTTTAAGCAAAAATAATGAATTTTAAATCAAAGCATCGCAAAACTTAAAAAAAAAATTAATTTCTATGTGAGAAATCAAAACATTTTACATTTAATATAAAGGATATAAATGTTTTATTAAAAAAATAGAACATAAATGCAAATTTACAGCAAAGTGTCTGCTATTTGAAACGTTTTTGCTTATGCTGAACAATTTTTCGAATTTCGTGTGAAACGTTTTTTCGCGGCGTTTTATTGATGGCTACACTTATTCGTTGCCTATTTTCTTTGTTACATAATGTCCTAACTGTTGTTGTTTAAAATTTTTCGCAAATACGGGCTCGACAGGAAATGCAAGTTGAAATCATTTCAAACACGCAGACACACACTCACACACAGATACAACAAATGAAAGTAGCACAAACGCGCGCTCTGGCTGCTTTCGATATAAAATTCGTGTGCAATAATGAACATAGGGGCATGAATAAACATTTGATACAACTATATTAGTAAGCAACGCTGCATGCAAAAAATGTTTAAAAGAAGCATTCAAGCATGAAAAACGGAAACACAAAGTAATGAAAGCAATAAAATAAAAATATTTCGAAATTTAGCCTAATTGTTGGAGATTCATTTAGAATGAAAAAATAAACAAAATTTAATGATCGATGGGAGTGTCCTAATATATTTAATATGCGAAAGTAAAAACCATTATAAATGTAAGGATTGAGATAAAGTTTGGTAAAAATTGCTCAAAAATTTACTTTCAAAAATAAATTATTGTATGTATTGAAAGTGGCCAAATTATGAAAGGATTTCCTTTGTTCTCGGTTCTTCCGAGATTTCGGTCAATTTTCATTGGTAAGAGCTGCAAAAGTTGAAAATTTTCAATTTGCAAGTCAAAAGGGAATGTCTGAGATAGGGATGCCCATGGAAAAAAAACATCGATGTTTTTTTTCGATGTGATGCATCGTAATGTTGAATCGATGTTTTCCAATATATCAACAAGAAACATCGATGTTTTCGATATATCGCATGTATTTTTCATTTCATTACTAGACACTAAAATTTAAAAAGAAGCGAAGGAATAAACAAATTCAATTTTTATATTCCCCAATACTTTTGACTTAAGTTTTGCATGAATAGAATTTTGTTTACTCGTTTAGCTTCCAGCTTGCTTCTCTGTTGCGAGTAGACCGGCGCAGCCTTTCATATAGCATTGAGTTCACAACAATAGTTAAATATTTACAGGCAATGTTGTATAACTTCGAAAATTGTATTTTATATTATAATCTGCCTATCCTTCCAATGATTTATTGGTTTTCCGATTTCGCTGAACAAAATTATGGTGATCTGTACATACATATGTTAAAATCCAACTGCAAAATGTTGTCTGAGCCGTTAGAGTAGGATTCCGCTCCTACAGAACACGTTTCTTCACGAATATCGTTCTTCATTAAATCTTTAATTTTAATTAAAGCTCTAGAGCAAGACTTTGGGTCTACGAAATTCAGTTTTTCGAAACGTGGATCCAATACTGTGCGATTCTTTTGTTGATCTCGTTAAGGGCACGTTTATTTACTTCCTTCATCAATGGTTCTTTAATTAAGCACTAGAAATTTTAGTGTTGAAATTATACAGCGTACTAAGAGAACAATATTTTTCGCAGGATCTTTCTTTAGTTGCAGCTTCAAGTGGGCGTAAGATATTAAGAAGCACTGGCAGTAATGTCAACACAAAACCAGTCAACATCGGTGGTGTTGTTCTGTGTTGAATTAAAGTTTCGCTGACAGCATTTCGCAGCTCAAGAAATCGTTGAACCATATAATACGTGCTATTCCAGCGGGTTGGTTCATCCTATATCAGTTTTGTGTCACCTTTCATAAATATCCGCAAATTGTCACTTGCTACACAACTTTGTAACTATGCTCTTTACCTTTTACCATATTAACCAAATTTAAGGTGTGCGCAAAGCATGGGATGCGCTTTTTTTTAAAAAAGCATACTTGCAGCATTATCGGGGACTACTGTGGTGACTTTATTAGTATTAAAACCCCATGCATTAGTAAGAATTGTTGCTATATATTCGAAATTATGGCTCTCATTCAGTTGATACACTCCCAATATTACTAACTAAAGTTCATTGCCGATACCGAAATGAGCTGTGATACCTAATAAACTTCTCATTTGAAGATCTGACCATGTATAACTTGTTAGAGTGAGGTATTCTATCGTGGGCAATTTACTTTTCATTGTTGTGGCAGAAACGTCATACTTATCGCCGAGCCAACGTGTCATAGTATTTCTGCTGGGAATCTTATAGTTTTCAATAAATACTTTAAGCCTTCTTTTGCAACAAGTGCAAGAACGAAAAGTCGTTGGATAAGTTTGGGCTTAATAATATGAAAACTATAGATAATAATTGTTAGAAACTGAAAGATTATTACGCTTACCATACATAATGCGATTTTTGATATATCGGATAAATACATCGATTTTATGCATCGATATTGAGTGCTTTGATATATCGGGTAAATTCAATATATCAAAGGCTTACATCGAAGTTATATCAAAAATCGATGTATATCGGGCATCACTAGTCTGAGATCTATTTTCTAAAAATTATGCACAAAAAACTAAAAACTTTACGCAATTTTTCTGATCTTAAAACTTTTAGCTCAAATATGGTAAATTTGATTGTAATAACAATTTTTATTTTAAACAATGGCCATTTTACTTAAAAACTCATGAACGTATGTAATGCAAAATATTATGCCCTGCCTCAATCCACTGCTTTTTAAATTTTCTAGATATTCTTTAGCCAGGAGTAAATTACTCTTTTTGGATGATGGAATTTGCTTCTGACAGGAGAAAAAGTTTTTAGTTTTTCTACAATAGTAGAATTGACAACTGCATATTACTATTGGATGCGATTTCCCTTGTTATTTTGTTTGGTCTTTTTGTTGCATTTGTAAAACTCAAGAGAATCACGTAGTTTTATTTCATGCTTTTATCCTGTTCCAGAGTTTTTTTTTCACTGTTTTTGATATATGCATTTCTTACATGCATGTCAACACACTCACACACACACACATACACTACTCTCATAACATGCAATTTTTGTTTTGGCTGTAATGAGCACATACGGGTTCCTCTTTCGCACGATCGTGCATTTGAAATTAATGTCCCCTTTGAGAAAATTTCGCTTTGTAAAACAAAATTTCATATGTTCTTGTTACAGTATTTTACGAAAGCCACCATTGTTTTTTCATCTTTATGTAGAAATTCTCACTCATATTCAATGACACCACATAGAAATTATCGACCCAGTTGGAAATATGGTGATGAGAAATAAGAAAAATATATAATATATATTCTATGAAAGTAATTTTTTGTTGCACATACCGATTAGTATGGAAATTTAACTTTCATAGCTATAATTGAGTTAATGTTTCAATTTTACTTGTTTTATTAAGAAATTCGGTACTTTTACTTTTTGGAATGTAAATCCGTTCACGTACAGGGATGTTGAAATGGAATCTTTGAAACGCTCTTATAAGAGCGTAATGTATGAAAAATGCAAGCAAATGCATGCAAACATACGGAACAAATCAAACAAGCACTGAACAAATAGTGGGTGAATTGCAAAAAGAAATGTACTAGGAATGCTTCGGACAATTACTAATCAAAATTTGGACGGGTTTTGAAAGAAAAGCGTGACACATCCCATACACGTAGTAAGACTATGTACATATCGCTCACTTACTTCAAGACTGGCATAACTTAATAAACGTGATTTTTGAGTTAATGATGCAAAAATATCCGACATTTCATTTTTTATTTTGTGTGAAAAAATCAAAAAAGTATCTCATAAACATGCCTTGTGAGAGTTTATGTAGACATAACTTTCACCATTTTCATATAAAAAGCAACTTATTGAAAACTTTAAATGCGTTTTTCTCCCACTTTATGTTTTTTGAGTTATGCCAGTTTTGAAGTAAGTGAGTGATATGTATTTATTTCAAAGAAGCCTTAGCTGTTTGTAGCCTAAGTTAGTGATAACAAACTGGATATCTCGGAATTTTTTAATTTTTATATTTATTTTTATTTTTAATACATTTTCGACATTTTTTCATTGATTGGTGCAAATCAAAATTAAAAAATGGACGGAAATCGAGATATTTTTGGACCCAAGACCACCTCTGCTGATGGCAAAAATCCATTTTTGACATCTTCCATCGGTTGATAAGAAAACAATTTCGAAAGTATACCGAAATCGGGATTTTTTTTTGGAACCGTGGACGATCTCAGGTGATTTCACCGCTCCCTATCGATTGAAGCAAAAAAAATTTAAAAAAATGAGAGACTCTTCGAACATTTTTTCAAAACAACGTACAAAAATTTTATGACATACTAATGACTAATTGAAAAAATTTATTAAGCAAGTGCCAACTTATCGAATTTTTTCAACAGTAGTTTATCTATTTCCTAATTTAGTCTTGATTATTATCATTGAAAAAACTGACAATATAACACTGCAAATCTACTGTCATAAACAGAAAAATATTTTTCATCATTTCATTATGAATTAAGGCCAGTCATTTTTATTTGAAAAATAATAATTATCGGCAATCGAAAAGCACTTTGAAGGAAAGAGCCAAGTTAAAATGCTGTCTATGTACTGCTGGTCACTCAAACGAGACACTGACGACTCGTCTTATACACGTAGAAGATCAAGAAAACATTTAACGAGAGTAAAGATTGCATTAAAAAACTGAAATCGATCACATAAGGCAAATATCCGCATCAAGTACTTAGAACAAGAATTTTATTTCAAACATGAGATCGAATTTCCTCTTCTAGAGAAAGCTCTATAACTTCGACAATTTGTAATCGATTTTAATAAAAAAACACTTTTTTCATCCGAAATCGATTGCAATTTAAGAAAATTAAAATTTCAATGTTTCTGTTTTTGCAAATTGTGGCCAACAAAAGATATTCACAAAAAAATCACTTAGTACTTTTGTTATACTGAAAAACTAGCGCATATATTTTGAAAGTATTGATATTTGAATTTCCAAATCTGTTTTGAAATTTGAAATCGGTTGAAAAATTGCTGAGTTAGAAATTGTTGAGTGCGAAAAGTCACCAATAAACGGTTTTTTTGACCATAAATTGAAAATTTGGGGGTGTTACAATATTTTCAAACATGGTTTCTTGTTGTACTGGACCAGACCTACAACTTGCACTTGGTCATTTGAAAAGTTCATTAAATTTTTTATTTTTGTAGCACCGTGTAATTAATGAAATATTTCTTAGCAATAATAATTGAAAAGGAATTTTTAAAAATATTCCTTAAAATTTGGCAATTTTTACAATCTCAGAATAGTTAGTTTGAAATCCTGGTTAAAATACGTTTAAAAATTTAATAAATTACGGGATTTATTCGAAAGCAGTGGATGTTTGAGCATATAACACAGCAGGATAACTCTACCGCATCCCTTCCATGAAACCAGAAAACGAGTAAATAACCTTTTAAGCCAATTTTTACTGTTCATGCGGCTTATGGTGTCTATTTTTTGGTTCTATTGGGAAAAACATAAAATATAAAACTTGTGAAATCGGAACATAAGTACCATAGACGATTTTCAATTCTCAATACAAGAGAAAAACTGAAAAAGTTTGATAAGTATTGAAAAATGAAAAATATTGTTTTATTTATGACAGTACATATATTGGCAGTGTTAATCTAATGTTGCCAGTTTTTGCAATGATATTAATCAAGATTAATTAAGTATTAGATAAACTGCTGATAATAACTCAACTTTATTCTTATCAATTACTTACTAGTCAAAAAAATTTGATAAGTTTGTACTTACTTAATAACTTATTGAGGTAGGTCATTTAATTGAGTTGGATAGACATAAAAGTTGTCGATTTGCAAAATTTAATATTTTTTCTTTCTTTTGGTAGGTGGAAATTTTAAAAAATGCAGCCCCTTTTTACTCACACGATATGTAATCACTTAGCTTTTTTTTCTAATTCACTGAATTCTTACAGGGTAACTTTGTTCATTTCTATACACTGCCAGAACAACATCAAAATCTAATCAGAAAAAATAATATTTGTCTGTCATTTTGTCACGTCACTCACATCGAGACACAATAATAAAATTATATTTGTTTGTGTTTCGCATACGAAAGTAGTAGCAGCAGTGCTGTCAGTGTCAACAACACACACATTCACATACACCAAATTTTCCCAAATCATCAGTCTGAGTTGCCATCATATCAGTAACAAATGTCCTGCCTTTGAGATCATTTCAATAGTACGTCGTTGTTCATTTCGAGCTGAGTTAAATCGAAAGTTGTGGAGAATTGTGCACAGCTTGCGCTGATTTTTCGTTGAGCCATCCATTCCCTCTTGACTTTCGTTTGGGGATAACGAGAAATTTTCCCAATTGTTTGTGTGGATACGAATGACCGTTATTAGTGCTGACATCGCTTTGCTGCTATTGTCACTTTTGACCTTGGGTAGTTTTCTTTATGTTATGTTCAGCATGTAATTTTTATTAAAGAGAAATAATCTACGATTGTGGGCAAATTTATTTTTATTACAAATGTCTTGTTTTCTTTATTTATTTCTACGATTATTGCCTAATGTACAATACTAATTTTCAATATTCCCTTTTTTTTCTCCTTTTCAGATACAAGAAAGCGCATGTATGTGAGTATAACTTCAAATGGATTATTGATCGAAATTTGAAATATTAATTTAGAAATGTCTTAAACTTTTGTCATTTAAAGTGATTTAACTGAGATTTTTTGTCTCAGTCAGAGATTCTTAGTTTTTTATTGCTGAATCCTTGATGAATGAAAAACTTTTAAAGTTTTATTTTCAGAAAATTTTGTTTTAAATGTAGCACAATAAACACATTGAAATAGCCCGAACTTATGGCTGATAATGATGATTTAAAAAAATATTATATTATCAATTAAAACTTAATATATTAAAAGATGATGAATTTTTATAAAAAAAACCGAATAAATTCTGTTAAAAATCAATTGATTCATATAATTTAATTTATGATTTTCCATTCATAATTTCGTATGTTATTTTTCTGAATATTCACCCAATACTTCAAGCTTTCAATAATTTTCAATATCACTAAGGTCATTTTTGTACATATTTTTTTAAGAATAATTAAATTATTTAATTTTTAATTTTTTCAAGCGCGTTATTTACATATGCTGTGTTTTAATTAATAGAAACTATACAGTAAAATGTAAATTTTTATCAAAATAATAATTTTTAATCGAAATCAATTTTAACAATCAAATTAAAATTTCATGTTTTCTTATACGCACACGGTTATGATGGAAAATTTCGCACATGTTTTTGTGTATGTAAATGATAACGTACATTAGCATATGCATGCATTAGACAATTAATGCTTTTAATTACGTAAGCAAATTAATTTTGAAGTGCTCATTAAAAATTAATCATATTTTAATTAAAAATGCTCCATTTAACAATGAAAACCTATAAATTTTAATATTTTCCATTATAATGTGAGTCCTTTGTGTGCAGAATGTTAAATGCACTTTTGATATTAAGTTAAAAAACTAGAGTGCGAGTGAGACAAAATACTTAAAAATTTAAAAAAAAACCCAATTTTTGTCTTCTGCTAAAATTGAACAATTATCTAATTTTTCAATAATATTTATGACTGCAAAAACTTCTATAAAATTAGAGCGAATGTAAAGCGAAAGCGATTGGTTCCACGGTCCATTTTATTCAAACAAAAATTGTGATAGAAATTTTTAATTTGTTTTAGTCGACTGAATATTATTAATTAATTTGAATTTTTAATCGAAAAATTCGATTAAAAATTCAAATTAATCAAAAATTGTAATATGTATGTGATGCTTCAGTGATACAAAAAATATTAAATGCAAGAAAACTCTGCTTGAACTTTTCCTACAAGTAAAGTGTCAACGAATTCAAAATTTTAAAAACTTCTAAACAGCGCAATTAAATCTTAAATCGATGAAATCAACTTTGGCTGAAATTTGTCGATTGAGTTTCAAATCGGCAATACGACTAATAGATGAATTAAAAAGAACTGAAGTCCACTTAAAAATTGGCAACAGCATCGATGGTACAATATATAACCACACATTAGAGCTAAACGTTGTGCGAACAATGCGTACAACACTCGAGATATACGAATACATTCAAAATTTCAAAAATTGCAATGCAAAATGTTTCATAAAACTGAAAATGAAAATTGAAAAATCTGCTTTTCTGTCCAACGCTATTTTGCTACCCTGCGCCATAGTGTTTTTTGCTACTTTTCTATACAATCTTTTGGCATGTCATTCCCTTTCTAACGCCATTAGTGTAATTTAGTGTTGCCGCACAAGTTTTACCAGCCATTTATGTTGATTTTGTCGTCATCGTTTTTCCGCTTTTGCCATAATTTTTGTTTTGTACAATTTCTCGTTTTGTTGCGTCCTTGCATGACGTTGCGGTATCCTGCTTGTTTTGCATAAAAACAATTAGAAAGAGACAACATGTCGAAAACAGCAACAACATCAATATAGTCTATGATAAATATTTTGAAGTTTTTGCATATCTAAAACGCGTTCGTTGCAAAATTTATTGTTTTCTAACATGCAAATTGTTTCAAGAGTGTGAGTGTTTTTGGTCATTCTGTGTGTGTGTGTGTGCGGCATTGTTTTATAATATGTTAGGGTGTCACAAATCACGATTAAAAAATTTCATTAGCTATTGCTGAGAAATAAATGCGATCTATGAATAACTTGAGATCTAATACTAAAAATTTTGCCCAATACTTTAACATGTGCTACGATGGACGATAGGAAATCTTTTCCCATTTTGCTTGATATCAGCTATTTTTTCATACTATATCTTACTTTATCTTACCTTACCATACCTTACCATACCTTACCATACCTTACCATACCTTACCATACCTTACCATACCTTACCATACATTACCATACCTTACCATACCTTACCATACCTTACCATACCTTACCATACCTTACCATACCTTACCATACCTTACCATACCTTACCATACCTTACCATACCTTACCATACCTTACCATACCGTACCATACCTTACCATACCTTACCATACCTTACCATACCTTACCATACCTTACCATACCTTACCATACCTTACCATACCTTACCATACCTTACCATACCTTACCATACCTTACCATACCTTACCATACCTTACCATACCTTACCATACCTTACCATACCTTACCATACCTTACCATACCTTACCATACCTTACCATACCTTACCATACCTTACCTTACCTTACCATACCTTACCATACCTTACCATACCTTACCGTACCTTACCAATATTTTATAGTTGTTGCAAAGAATCAGGGTACTTTTCATTCAACTTGATGGGCTTATTATAATCCATGTCGCTTCTTCGCATCTTCTTTTAGCACTGAGTCACTTACTTAATTGATAGTCAGTATCGGTCTGTCGTCATTGTCATAGACACAAAAATAGCTATGGTCGGGAGCAATTACATTCCTGAGTCTAAAATTTATCAAAATATTTATGACTTAATCCGCATTTCTTTATTACTATGGCCACTTTGCTGGCTTGCCAGAAACAAGTATTCGAAGAAGTTTTCACAAAGAATACATTCCATTCTGGAACGAATACAGGAAATAAAAATAATATGGGACTATGTCTCTGAAGCTATGTATATGAAATCGCAAAACCATTTAGTGTGCTCTGGGTAAGCCTTCAGATTACTTATCTATCTATACTTGCTCGATTGTATTTTTTTCTGAAACACGGTGTGAGCATGTGACATCAAAAATAATCAGAACACCCTACAGAATATAGCTAAACGTGTCCAAAAATTGCGAGTACTTTCGAACAGAAGTTTGCGTGAGTGTTTCGATGATGCTAGCTAGCAACAACATGGATGTTGAAATATATTTTATCATTTATTTATTATTTTTGTGCACGTCAATGTTAATTAAAAATAAATCAATTTCAAGTGAAAAGTGGAGCTGGAGCAGAGTTCAAATTGACAGCGACTAATGCAAAAAATATTTTATCAAAAACATGAACTTAAACTAAACATTAGCTTAAAGGTTTAATATGCACTTAAAAATATTCAATGCAATTTAATTTATTTATCATTGGATGGTATCATAATTTCATTGACAATATTATTTTAATTGCAAGCTCCTTGGATTATCCACACTTATATAAAGTAGTTACATTGCACGTTTCGCGTGCTTAATTGAATTTGAGAAAAAAAAAAAAGTTTAAATTAAAATTCAATTCATTTATATGACGACGTACTCACTTGTGCAAATGTCTCTAAGGAAAATATTTGTGTTTCAACACAGTTAAGCAAAATCTTTTTGCCGCTCTAAAACCATAAATTCACCAGGAAAATACGCATAATTCGACAAGAGAAAATAATTTATTCAGTTGTGGTGCAAAACGCTAAATTCACATACGTAATTAGAATTCGCAACACGAGCGCCGAATTTGCTTGTAGATATGCCAACGCAAAGGGTATACATATGTACATGCAACGTGCATGTGTTTTATGAAAATTGTCTAATTTTCTAGCTAAACAAGCTGTTTGCATAAAATAATATTAATATTATAGTAAAGAAAAAGGATAAAATGTAAGAAAATTTCTTGAGAGCTATTGGCAGCACTAACTAAATTATTGAATTTCAAATTCCTTATTAAATTTAATTTACATAATTGTGTAAAGGGTTATAGAATGCTCCTATAAATAATAATTTGTAACATAAATTAATTCAATGAAGTATCTAGAATTAGTTTAATGTAATTAATAATCATTTAATCTTTTAAGGATGCACTCTCAAACTTTCGTTTTATATCATAGGATCCAAATTCGACGCATAAATTGTGGCATATAATTTAATTCGATACAACCCGGTATCATCTGATATCACATTTTGCAGCACCATTAAGCGTAAACTAACCATACCAACTTACCAGTTGGTCACACGCTTATTTCTGCAGCACCTCTGGTGATTACTACATCCAAATGCTCTAAGTGAAGCAATCTTATTTGTAAGGACCGATGTAAGTTTTTTTTTTAAATATCAAACACATTCTAGAAATTAAATACCACAGATATTCAATAGAATTGAGAGAAGCCATGTAATCATAGCCCAAAATTTTCTTTGAGAAGGTTGTTAAAACAACAAAGGAGCTGGAAAAAATAATATAGTTTGTAAAAACCGAAAAATAAGTTTTGGTCAAAATTCAAAGAACCATCGCCAAAAAAAAAAAAAAAACACAAAAAATGGTCGGTGGAAGGAAAATCAGATTTTGATTGTTATTTTATAAAAAAAAAAACATAAGTTCAAATTAAGTCTATTGATGACAAGTTCGTTAAAGAAGCTAAAGACCATGCCGAGAAGTGTATTCCTGAAGAAGACAACATTCATGTTTAATTTTTTGATCAAACCTCGTAAACACTATTGTACGAAACATGCTGTGGAGTACGCGACGAACTTTAATTTTCCTCAGCCGTATATATCGAGATTTATAGGTTGTACGAAAATTTTGTATACATAGGACCATACTTATGTAAAATTTGCTTAAGAACAAATTTGAATAATTTTTTTGCGTACTAGATATCGATGGGAACTATTTGCACATGAAAGAAGCCAACATAAAGGTTCATCCAAAAGTTCGACTTGTTCAAAATTATTCTGCAGACATCTCCTAATTATCCTGGGCTCTAAATTAACGTTTTAATAGCATAAGAAAATAAATTTACGTCGAATAACAAAAGAAATTTCAACCCCTTGTTAAAAAAAATTTGACACCATACATGAACTGATACTTACTGATAAGATAAGATTCCATAAAAATTTTGGGTAGTTACCTGAAAATTCCTCTAGATCAGGGATGCGCACAAAAATGTTTTCGCGAGCTGGCTGCTACAACAACATCAATTTAGATAAAAAAAAACCATAAACATTTTGCGAAAAAATTCCTAGTATTGACGAAAATTTTGAAATAGCTGCGGCTAGCTAATTGCATGTAAACAAAAACAAAAATCTCAAGGTGAAGGAGCGAATGATTTGAAAACAAAATCACACAAACAATAAAGTGCTTTGAAGAAAAATCACAGCAACAAAATACATGCGGTGATTGCGAACCGAAATTATTTTGCTCGAATAACGGAAAGAGCTCGAGATATATTTTTTGTTATTGTTGTAAGAGCTAAAAGAGCTAATTGAGCTATGGGTTTCGCATCCATGCTCTAGATCAGCGGTGGGCACAAAAATATAACAAAAGAGGAAAACAACAACATCAAGCAACAACAAACGAAATTTTAAAGTTTTTTTTACTTTCATTTCCAAAATTGCCATTAGCACAAAAGAAAACAAATTACACTACAAACAAAAACAATTGCTACATTCGTCAAGACACAATGCGGCGCCGTCATTTATGCCTTTGTGTTTTGTTTTTGTTTTCATTTGAATTCAAGTCAACGCTGTGCCTCGATTGAAATTCTGTGAATTTTGTGCCTCGATAGCGTTGAAATTCTGCGAATTTTGTGCCTCGATAGCGTTGAAATTCTGGGAATTTTTTTCGCTTGGTTGTGCGTCGAATAACGGTTAGAGCAATGTGAGGAAATTGAGGCACTAAGTGCCCTTCACTGCTCTAGATCAGTGCTGGGCACATAGTGGCTCTATTTGCTCTCATTGACCTCACCGTTATTCGACGCACAAACAATCGAAAAAAAAAATTCGCAGAATTTCAATGCTATTGAGGCACAGCGTTGACTTGAATTCAAATGAAAACAAAAACAAAACACAAAGGCATAAACGACGGCGCCGCATTGTGTCTTGACGAATGTAGCAAGAGTTTTTGTTTGTAATGCAATTTGGTTTTTTTTTGTGCTAATGGCAAATTTGGAAATGAAAGTAAAAAAAACTTTAAAATTTCGTTTGTTGTTGCTACATGTTGTTGTTTTGCTCTTTTGTTAGATTTCTATGCCCATCGCTGCTCTAGATTATAAGCTCTCACAGAAATAACATCTTGCAAAAACTATTTAAAAAGGTCTAGATTATGAATTAAAAGAATTAAATTAATTAAATTAAAAATTGGTTTGACTTGAGCACTCAGACTACAACAGTTACCTTAAGATTGTACTACCATCCCCGAGGAATGCATTGTTTCTGTTGTGAAGTAGGATAAAAATAAAAAAAAGGAATTTCAAAGTATTTACGTTACAACTTCAAAATGTAAATTGAAGTTTTTTACGATTGAAGTAAAGTTGAAAAATGTTATATTCAGTACTTTTGAAATTTAAAACTCAACTTAAAGTTACTTGTGTGAATAATAAATGAAAATAGAGATATATTTACTTTTTTCAACTTCTCGGGCTTAAACCGAAAATAAATTTGTTCAATTTTCAATTATATTTTTCGCTGAGTGTAAAATCTCTCCAACAGCATCAACAAAAGTTATATATATTCAGCGTCAGTGCATTCTTATGATTATGATTACAAATTTCTGAAGTTTTAGCAAGAAAAAAAGCTGTGCATCAATTTTGACATAATATCACTACCTCTAACTGAATAGAAAATTTATAACATTTATATTGGATTTCAGTATTATATTTTTCAATCAATTGTTAAACGCAATGCCTTAAATTTTACTTTTCGACCATTTCGAAATTTTCCTAACTGTGGGGTGGTTCGCTTCACAAGAAAAATCTCTGTTCCCTTCAATGAGGGTTTAACGTGACACTTTTGTTCTGGGCACCCAAATGCCTTTCTCCAGCCCTGTTTCTGCTCTCTGTTGAATAAAGTAAGGACGACTCAAAATATTATACGCTATTTTAATCTCAAAAAAATTGCATAAATATTATTAATACCCCAAAAGCATGGACAGATACAGCGAGACAAGGGTAGCCTTGCACCAACCAGGCACGGCATGCAATTTTATACTATGTACACAATGTCCCCGAGCAATTTATTAAGATGCTTCATGACTAACTCTTTTCCACGTCGCTGACTTCACGCCATTAAGTGCATGTTTTTTCGCTCGCTATGCTCGTTTTTTTCGTTTTGCTACCCTCACACTGCAACACTGGTTGGTGCTGCTTGGTGTTACTGCAGCGAGAAAACCAATAAAAGCGCAACACTTGACGTGGCGTAACAAAATCCTCCGAAGTCATTGTTCACGCTACACTTATAAAAACTTACACACACACTCATGAGATGCAAGTGCAGAAGCGTTCGCTTTAAAATAGTGTCAGTGACGGCGGCACCCAACTTGTGCGCATTAGGGTGGATTGAATTAAGAAAGTTTCTTTTAGTTTTTAACTCTAATAAAAATTGTAAAAAAAAGGTTAGACATTTTGTGAAAAATATTAAAAGGGTGCCATTAGTGTAGGTACCAAGCTAAAAACTTTTGTGTATCGTGAGGAGAAGTTACTTCTGTTGTGTGTGAAAATTCTTTCCATCATTTAAAAGTCCTTTTTTTTTTACTGTGATCACTCTTCAAGAATTGGTTCTTACATTTTGTACTCTCATCTGTATGAGTCAAAAATATTTAATTTCATGTTTGAGGAGAATTTATTAAACTTTTGCATAAATTTCTATTTCAAAATTCTTATCACTTAAGTGGAATTTAAATAACCTACATACGAAAATATGTACATTACGTTTGTATGCATAAAAGAGTCTCCCTAATTTGCACATGGACTTGGGCCAACATGAAAAATGCTTTGCCAGCATACAAAATATGCATAGCTGTATTGCAGTGTTGTTGCATTCCTGTCCTCATCCACAATCCCCCCAATTTTGCTCTCATCTCTTGTTGCCCTTCCTGGCATAAGTGAACAAACAACACTTTTAATGCATGTTCTCGATGTTGTTGCAAATGTTCAACTCCACTCTGCTGTTGAAATGTACTTTCGTCCTTTGAAGTCCTTGCCGCATGCTGATTTTCTCCCATTCTCTTAAATTTTTGCACTCCTTGTCATTTTTTCCTCATTTCTCCAGTATGAAAATGCATTTTTGTAACATTTTTCATAAAAGTTTTTGGTTTTCTATTTTTATTTTAGTTTTCGTTTCTTGTGTCTTGAATAAATTTAAATTTAGCTGTAAATGACAACTTAACTCATACTCTCAAATTTTATTTAAAATGTAATTCGAATATTTTGTTATTGTCTGTTTTTGTTTTAGTTCCGGAGTAAGTGGGTAACGTTGACATCGTTGTTCTCACTTTTTCATCATATTTCAAAAGTGACAGTTTTGATATGTGTCTGGGCTTATGGTGGCAACACTGATAGGAAGCATTTCGTTGTTGTGAAACTTACGTGCACATGGGCACATTAAACACACATTAATCATATCTTGTCATATGTGGTAGAACCGAGGATCATGCGTCACTAATTCTGGAAAAAGTATGATGAACGGATCATTTATAAAAATCGGAAAAAATTCGAAATCATAAATTGGCATTTTGAAGTAGGTTGCTGTTCATATTTCGCTTTGCAGTCTTCAAGCAGCCGATGACCATGAAAATCTGAAATAATTCAATTCTCATAAGTATTGAGTCAATAGGCTTAAAACTGGTGACCGTATTGTTCCTTTAGATTAGATTTTTTAAGGTACGGATGCGCTCGTGTTGGGAAAATTTTCAAAAAATTTAAGTATTTAAGTAAGTATATTTGGCTCTGAATTGCTCAATGTTTATTTTTTACTAGCAGATGCCCGCGACTTTGTACGCGTAGCCTGTTTTTCTGCGAAGGCAAACAATTTAATTTTTTTTTAAATAGAACTATAGTCAATTTTGATTCTTCTTCACAGATCTAGAGTTGTTGTTGTATTCTCTTCCATAAATATTCCATTGCATTGCCATGTGAAAGACAAAATCCAAAGCACACACACTAACTAACACATTCAATTAGCCTAGTACACATTATCACATATGTTGTCCAACATCAATGTTCGATAATGTGAACTCTAGGAACGACCGCTTGACACACATGTTGGATGGATTTCAAAAATTGTTGATTTTCCTGCTGGCTTGTCCAACCATACAACCTGTGTGAACTGACTGTCAAGCCTAGTGAACATTTTTCATTTTAAATAGGATTTCATGCAGTTTACTTCGATGTGGACGCTCATAAATTGTTCTGCAATTGATGTTTGATGGCATTCTCAATAATGTGAACTTAAAGCCCAATTTCCATGTGATCTTATCTTATCTTATTTTATCAAATATCAGGGAGGACATCACATGCTATTAAGATAGCAAATGTATGCTATTCACTCTCGCATTCTCCAAGCGCATTAGGTTCTGTTCGCATGCTTTTTCTTTCTTACAAAAATTTGATTTGATATCCCTGATATGGGATAAGATAAGATCACATGGAAATTGGGCTTAAAGCAATATTGACAGTCACACATGTTGTCAAGCCATGTAGGATAGCATGTGTGTTTTCTATGTGTGAAACTACTGAATTTTTTTTCATTCTTCCTTGTTCACAAATTCCGCGTTGTTGTGTTGACAAATTAAGAATGAGAGCGAGAGTAAAATTCCGTTTTTTGTCTTCCATTGCATTGCTATATAAAAATAAAACGAACACACCCTTACTAACCCACTAACTTGCTATTAAACGATTTGTTATGCTAACATGCTTCTTTCTATGTGTGAAATTAATTTTTTTTAGCAATTTTAAAACTTTAATATTTTGATATTTAAGAGGAATATCGTGATAACTTTAATTCTATGTTAAGACCAAGCGCCTAAGAAAGATAACTAAAAAAATTTGATCGAAATTGACTTAGTAGATTTTGCGTGAATCTCGTTCATCGAAAACGGCTATCATTTTATTTATATAGAAGATAAAAGTGCTTTTTTTTTTTATTTAAAGCTCAGATATGGAACGAAGTCCTCTGAAAACTACTTTATTTTCTATGGAGCAGTAACAGCATTTTTATTAATGATATGATGTTAAAGAACAAAGATCTCAATCTCTTCTCTCATCTTATCTATTGTTATGCTAGCCATTACTGGTTTACACAGTAACCTGAAACGTTCTCATGCAATCTTGAAATTTACCAATTTTTCCTTATGGAAATGCTGATTTCATCGAATATTTCACACGAGTTTCCTCTTTTTACATAAGTTTTCGTTACTTATCATTTCGGACGCTTCTTTATGCCACATTCACACTTGAGCTGGTGAGCAAAGTGCAAAGTCGTTGTAATATCACGTCTCTCTTAGTAACACTTCATTTCCTCAACATTTCAATAACACTCAGAGTCAAATACTTCCCTTCGACATACAAACATTTAATCGGTGCAAAGTCTTCCGTTTATGTTTTCCAACCGGTTTTACCAAGAAGCTTATCCTCCGTCATTTCAATTCATCAAATATGTGTCCAAATTGAATTGCAACAATGCATTGAAAAAATGAAAAACACAAATAAAATATGATTGAAAGAAAAAACCAAATACAACATTTTAAAAAAATGTTCACTCATATTAGATTACAATTGGATTTCTATAATAATTTTACTTTTATCCTTGGAATGGAAGTACATTTTTGCAAGAAAATAAAACTTTTTTCATTAAAATTGCTACAAAAGAAAGAAAAAAGAAATCACTAAAATAACCACAGTATGACAGAAATCAGTAAAATCCGTAGAAACTTCAGTGCAGCAACGACGAGTACAAAAAATCAATTTTTCATTTTTCACAATTTTTGTCGTTTTTCAATTTGCATATATTCGTCTGTGATTTGGAGGACAATGTACATTCATCTGAATGAAAATTGGAACTGAAAATAAAATGCACAGTGAATTTTCTGCTGCTACCATATCCCAGTGTGTGTCCCATCTTCAGTCCAAGTGTTGTGATTTTCTTTTCTTTACAACATCAATTTGCCCCCGTTGTGAAATGAAGAAACCTCTGCTGCTGCTAGCATACATATAGTAGTAGATTTTGCATAACAGAAGATATTTAACTATCTTTGAAATTTATATTTGTCTGCATCCTTGAGATACCTACTCTGCACAGCAACAAAAAAAAAAAAAAAAAAAAAATGCTTCTGTTTCTTTACTTTTATCTATTTTTCATTTTCATTTTCTGTTTTTTGTTTCTTCTGTTTCGATTTGATTTTCTTTGTGGCACATTTGCATATGAAAGTTTTACTCAATTTTGTCGTTCTGTATTATAAATTCGAAAAATATGTGCGGACATGCTTGAGCTGCTTACTGTAGGATGCAGAGACTTGTGGCTACCGAGCAAATGTCAGTTGACATCTCACATGGAGTTTGAATTATGCGTCATTCTATGTGACTACGAGATTTGATTGCCAAAATTTATGACAATACATATTGGAAATCTTCGTTTAAGTTTTGTATTTTGGTTACTTTTTGTTTTGTGATTGAGAAAAGTTTGACATTTTGTTGGATTTGGTGATTTTCCTTTTATTTTCTATTTGATGGCTAAAACTTTTAAACAATTTTTCTATTTATGTTATTTTATGACTTTGTTTAAGTTTATTAACGAAGTTTTGTGCTTTTGCAAGCAATATTTTAGAAGTGTATTATGAGCCAAATTGATTGTAAGTTATGACTCCCAAGTTGGAACTCGTTCACAAATTTCTTGCATAACCGTCCACAGAACTTTCTCATGCTTGTGCTTTTGTTTTAACTACCCAAATTTGATTTAATTTGAATCAATCTTATATTTTTGAGCTAGAAAGCGATTAGTTTTCAAGCAATCCTTGAAAGCAGACAGGTTCAAATCTCAATCGATTCAAACATATAAATTTTTGCGTAACGTTACTCCAGATCAAAAGCTAACATTTTTTTTTAAGCTCACACCTCTAGAAGCAGTGTTAATCACCCCTATCATGAATATCCGAAGGAAAACGATTCTCTCGGATTTTTTTTTTCTCAAGAGGAGTATTTTGCGATCATTAATAATTGAGGAATGGAAAACTTCATATTCAGTCAGTGCTGCTAAAATATTTCCAATTACTTCCAATCAGCCCAAAATCACAGTTGCATTTTTCATATTTGACATTAGCTTATCAGTAATTTTGCATATCTGACATTAGATTACCTGTCAGCTGAACAATTTTATAAATTAAAAATTAATTTGCGTGAAACGTCAAAAAATGTTCCCACAAAAGGACTGCCGATAACCTCATTTTCCAGGGAATTTTTTCTAATTCCCCAAAAATCTTCCACGATCGCAAAACAGGGGATTGGAGAGAAATTCCGAAGGAATGTTTATTCATAATAGGGGTGAATTTCTTTTTGGTATCCTATTTTAAGAAACCATGGTTTCTTAAAAAACACAAAATTTCAATATTTTTCAAAGTCAAAGGTCAAAAATACCATTTCTTGCAATAACAAGAATCCTATCCCGTATCCTATTTGACGGATGAAAATTCCGTCGAAACAAAAGTTATAGATTAGATAAAGTTTCATTAAAATATTAATCACATGACTGTAGGGTTTTAATGATATACAAGGTTAAAAGTTAAAAATTGGTTTTGCGCTTTGAAAACTTTCAATTTCCTTAACGTTTGAAGATTTTGTTTGGAATAATGTCCTAACGATTCCAGTGACTTTTAATTGAGGAATTTTTGAATACTTTTAAGAAAATTTCATTCATTCTTTTTCGAAAGTTTCTATCGTACTTCATACATCAAATGAAAAAATACAAAAATACTCAGTGATGATTTTATTCAGAAAGTATTATTGGGTCTTTGTACTGACTGATTGAGATCAACATCAACATATAACTTCCAACTTGTTCTCACAATTTAAGTGAACAAAACTAAAATTTACTGGAATTTTTTATTCTTGAGGGTTGTGGCGGTATATCCTTGAAAATTAAGTTGTATCGTTTTTGTTTTATAAAAATTTAACTTTATTGTAACTAACAGCTGACTAAGAAAAAAACGAGTGTGCTTTAGACCAAACAACTGAAGTATATACTTCTTTAGCTCCATCTATATGTATGTACATTAGGGTGATTCAAATTTTTTTTTTTTAGTTTTTTTAAGGTGCTGTTGCTTAAAAAGTAAGTTTATGATATGAAATTTCAGCTCTGTAACTCAATTTTATAAGGTGGCGCCGGAGCCTGTTAGTTTTACATGTAAATTGTATGGAAAAATTATTTTTTACAAAAAAGGTATCTAAATGAATAGGTGATTAGTGTTGTTGAGCTGAAAAGGGTCGTTTTTCGACGTAATTTTTTACGCTGAATCGGAATCTGGCCTCAGAACTGACCCATCATGTCGGAATCCTGAAATATTTGAGGTTAATTACCTGAAACATGATGTTTTTTGTCTACTTTCGAGGTCATGTATAGGATTCAAAGAAAGTTGATCAGCTTATTTTTAACAAAAGCATCATTTAGTATCATCCTTGCCCTTTAAAATGAGCTTTCAAGTGGTGATCTGTGATGCTTCCTTGCAAAGTTGCAGCCATTTCAAGGTGACATGAATTTGAAACCCGTTGGTTAATATTGTTGGGTTGCAACCTTTTGTAGGGGATCCAATTCATGTCACTTTAAAATGGCTATAACTTTGCAAGGAAACATCACAGATCACCACTTGAAAGCTCATTTTAAAGGGCAAGGATGGTACGAAATGATGCTTTTGTTAAAAATAAGCTGATCAACTTTCTTTGAATCCAACTTTCTATCGACTTGGTACAAAAAAAAAATTTGTTTTGATCCACCTGAATTTTTTTTTTTTGCTCCAATCCATTATGAGAGGTCGAAATGACTCTTGGATGTCACTTAGAGTGGCTCCAGAACTTGAATAAGGGTCCGAAGCCACCTTAAATGCTGTCCATTTTCGACCATTCCCCATTAATTATTGGAAAAAATTTTTTTTCCGAAAATGGGCCAAAAACGGTGCTTCCAGGGTCCGGAGTCACCCTAAATGATGTCGAAAGTCCATTCCACCTTTCCCCATTAATTATAAAAAAAATTTTTCCGAAAATTGGTCAAAAACGGTCCTTCCAGAGTCCGGAGCCACCCTAAATGATGTCCAAAAACTATACAATGAATTGTGCCGAAAATTAGCCTATAGCCACTGAGTGATATGAACATTCTATAAACAAGAGGTAGTTGAAATTTGTTGAAAGGCATTGGCACCTTCCTGCAGCATCCAAAAATCTTTAAGTAATTACACCCAATGAGTTCTCCAACGGATTGTTATGAGGTTTTGTTTAAATATACAAAGTAAAACGCGGTATTACTGAGACGAAAAGTGGACGTTATATACTTTAAGTGATTACAATACGAAACTTAAGTCAAGAGCACTTTAAAAATATATATGAGAGGAGCACTTTTTTGATAAAGATGGCCCCTTTTATGAAAGTAAAATTTTTAAATTACCATAGAACGAAAGCTTTTCAAGGTAATACGGTTATACTTACTTGAAAAGAAAGCACTATATGAGTTCGATATAAGTTCGAACAGTGGGTGCGTCATATCTTAAAGTAAGGAAACTTTCATATGTTATATTATGAAGGAAAACCAAAAGAGTACAATGAAGTGCATAGTGTGTTTCTATATTTCATCAAATATGTGGTATTTCACAACATTTTAATTGGAACATAGTATTTTATCAAGTGCGTAGAACATCATCTAATGAGTGGAACAGAGTTTAAGGTATTTTAAAATTTTATTTGCTACGCTCAAAGGAATCTTTTCATATTTTCCCTTGTGAATATCCGTTAACCATTTTTATCAGATGCTTACTAACTATGTTTAAATTGACTGCTCTAAGTGTTGCTAAAATATTTTTTGGTCGAACGACTAAGACTCTTAACAGAATTAATATATAATATTACAACATTATCAATTGCCTCAAACTTTAGAAGAATTTCAGCAAAAGTTCACTGAAAGGATCAAAATCCCAAAATATTGTTTCATCAGACGCAACTAAACTCATCTGCTTGGTTAGAGATGAACCTAATTAAGTCAGCCGCATGTGCTCTTTTTGTGAAAATGTAATTAAGAATTTCAGCAAGAAAAAAAAAACATCTTCAACAACGTAAGAGATGCAAAGATAAAGTTGTAAATGAGATATTACACGGTAAAGCCCATAAAACCGAAAAACCAAAAAAACATGAAAATCACCGCAGACCAAAAATGTATGCGGTAAGCAGGAAATCAATAACTTGTTTGCTTGATAACATTGAAGTTTTTTGTTAAAATTCTGATGAGGAAATGTTAACATATTTACATATCTGCACATTGAATGTTGAACCAAACGTTAGGTTTTTTATTGTCTGTGAATACAAAAACCAAAAATAAGATTAGTTTAGCTCAGGACTTACTTATGCTAACTGGGTTAATTCGTTTTACTCTTGAGTGCCAAAAAATTTACTTTCAGAATGAAAATTTTCTATTTTGATTTATGCATAAATGTCAGATAAGGAAATACGTAGTTTATGTACATAAACAAATAAACAAAAATTCATGCTTATAAAATATGATTTTATAATTTCTAAGATTTCCCATCTACGATAATACAATTGGAAATATTACATTTGTAAAAAAGAATTGTGAATAAATTTAATAATAATTTCTAATGAAATATTAAATGTTATGTAATTTGACACAACAATATGGTAGTCTCAAATTGGCAGATATCATATCCTCTTAAAATAATGAGGTAGTATCAAAATGCTGCTTAAAATCTTACGTATAATCATCAGCATTTTAAATACGTTAACAAACGCTGACAAAAAAAAAATTATAAAATTGCAGGAACTACAATTTAAAGCCAACATCAGCGGTGTACTAATTTATGTCACTATGTATCGGATGTCGTTTTATGTTGGCAACATCGTACGCAATTTTTTTGTTTTTATTTGACATTGGCGTCCAATGTCAACAACAGAGATTTGAAATGGAAAATTTACTTCACTCGTACGTACAATGAACCGCTTTTTCTTTGCCTTCCCCATGCCAGATACGATACAAACTCATTCTTAACGTCCATGCCATCGTCATCATCGTTGTCGTTGTAATTTTTGTCATTTCCTGTCCCCTAAAGTTAGCATCAACTAGAGATGAAGAAAATTTCGTTAAGAAAAAGTTTGCGAAAAAAAGAAAAAAAAAATTAAAAAGAAAACGTAAAACCGTTATAAATTCCACACATGTTTACTGCAGGACATATCTACATTCCCGACGAAAGTTTATATCTCATTCCATTTTTGAAAATTTGGCACATTTTTGTGAATTTGATTCATTTTTTTTTTCGTTGTTGTTAACATCCCGGTAAATATGGTGCTGACAGTTCAAGTTTGCTTTTCATTTCAACTCAAGAATAGGCATAGATGTAGCGCTGGAGTAGAATACGAACTTTTCCATTTATTTCCGTGGAAAAGAAGATATGTCGTTTTTGTTGTAAAGGCGAGGCTTTTCCGTTGCTCCAACTACCACAGTTTCTATTTTCGTTTCGCTGTCATAACAACTCATCATTGAGATGTTTGAACAGCGAATAACGCAAGATGATGATTCTTTTTTATCTTCGTTTCCTCTCTTTTTTTTTTTTACTTCTACTCTGATGTTTCATAATTTTAAGGTGAAGATTTTTGTTTGGCTGTGTTGATGTTTATTTTGTTACAAGCATGTGTGCGTAACTATGTGTGTGTGTGTGAATTATGTTTACATTGCTTGGTGTGTGTGTGTGTGACTGTTTGTTTACATAACATTGACACCTGCGTCATTTACTTGGCTCTGAACTTGTGCTGACAAAGAAGCGCTCATTACGTGCCTCCTTACAAAACGTTGTTTGTTGACTCATGGTGTGGGGGGGTTGAGGTTAAGGATCAACTTTCTCACTTCTGTGAAATTGAAGCAATTTAAGGACTTTCTTGGAATAGATTTTAGGTTTAATTGAACATGTGCTGAAAATTTTTTAATTTTCTAAGGAATCTTTGAGTTTCTAATGTTTAAGCTTTTTCTATGTTATTTAATATTTGTAACCGTGTTCTTTAATATTTAATTTACTTTAAAATATCTATGTTTTGGGTAAATATGGTACGGAAAGCTCACTTTTTTCAATTTTGCTTGCAAATCTTTTACAAGTTAGGTAGATTTAAATTCGATTTTTTATTTTACTCTTTTATTTATTGAAAAGTTTTCACATCTTAACCACTAAAATGTTTACTTAGACAATTAAAATTATGTTTTAGAATTCTTGTTTTTTTTCTGTTTGGTTTGTTTTGATTTTTTATTATTATTCTTTCATTAAATGCTAATTTCCTGACATTAAAAACAATTTTTTATAGTAAAAAAATGATTTGTATAACCAAACAAATAAAAAGTAATTAAAAAATTTTGATTTGCGAAATTCCGTTCCTGTTGTGGCTAAGAAATATAAATTTTTGTTTCAAAAGAACGGTGTATGCAGGTTTCATGTGCAAGCTAGAAGAAACTTCACTTAGAGATGGACGATCCACTACTCTCCACACAGTTTTTTTTTAATTTTTAATTATTTTTTTTAATTAATATTACATATCGCCCGTTTACTGGAAGACCGTCACAAATAAAAAAATAATCTTAAGTTGAAGAAAATCGGCTTTAAAGTTTTCAATAAATTACTTTTACATGTTAATAAATAAAAGCATGTCGACGTGTGCTATTTATACTCGTACGTAATATCACTAAAAAACAGTATATATGCAGCTGTTGACAACTAGTTGGAAACGAAATCAATCATTGTGTTATTGGTAGTTTTTCTCATTTATTTTTCTCTGTGTAGCAGAAAATTTACATACAATATAAATTTTGAACATCTAAGCTTTCAAAAAAATACCAGAATTGAATTAAAATTCCTAACATAAATAAGTCTTATGAGTGATTTTCTGCTCAAACCTCAGGTTTGACTGAGTCAACTAATTGGAAACATAAAAGTAATTCGTAAATTATTAAGAAAAACTAGATAAAATATTCTAGAAACGACATTGTGATATTTTCATTGTTAGTAAAAAGACTTTTTGACCAAATTTGCTTATTAGCATATCTAAATCATGGGTAGTGGTGACATAAAGTTGTGCACCGGCCATGTGTACGTCAATTTTTTAGCTTCGAATGACGGACATGAGATATCAGGCGATGCCAACACAGCTAAATTGCTCCAAAAAGATGGTATCCAATTCACTTGATTATATTAATAAGTATGATACAACAAAAAATGTTCCTCGCAGAAAGAGACCTCGTAAAACTTCTGAGCAGAAGAATCGCCAGATTATGCGCAAGGCGAAATTGAATCCTCGTAAGACTTCTGCAGACATCTAATAATTGATAAATACGATACACAAGCATCCAAACGAACTGTCACTTGTCAATTGGTTGTACGAATCTCCCACAAGAAACCATTGCTGACAGTTAATCAGAGGAAAAACCGCATACAATTCGCTAAGACACATGCCGGTTGGCTGCTCATTAAATGTAAGTATGTATTCCTCTTTTGGTCAACTTACACATCTTTTACCATCTGGGCCAAGACGGCTGATCTTCGTTTCGTCGCTCCAGATAACATACTTTCATTGAATGAGCGGAAAACCGGCATGTGTCTAAGCGAATTGTATGCGGCTTTTCCTCTGTTTAAATGGTTTCTTGTGGGAGATTTGCACATAAAGTCCAGCCTAAACCAATCGGAATACAATGGCGCACAAAACTGAATAAATCATATCTCGTTTAAGTACAAAACTAATAACATTAGTACGGGTATTTTCACTCATTTCATATTATACAGGGTATTTTTTTTAGAGGTTTGTTTTTCGAATAGAGATAAAACTGGCATTTTATGGTCAAATCTGGCAACTCTAATGTCATTTATGTTCAGTTTGGTTTGCCATTTCATCATAAACAGGTTGACAAAAGAACAACGCTTGCAAATCGTGCAAATTTATTTCGAAAATAATGGTTCAGTTCGCGAAGTTTACCGCAAGCTCCGTCCATTTTATGGTCGACATAATCGTCCATCAGAGCAATTAATTCGGTTAACCATGGGTCGTTTTCGCACTACGTTTACTCTATGTGATAATACGCATCCGCAGAGACGTCGAACAGTGCGCACCGAAGAAACAATTGCCGCTGTAGAGCAAAATGTTGAAGAGGACCCGAATGAATCGATTCGCCACCGTGCACAGCAATTGGAGCTTAGTCCATCAACTTTATGGAGGATTTTGCGCAAAGATCTTGGCTTGCGACCTTACAAGATCCAGCTTGTGCAAGAATTAAAGCCGCGAGACCATGCAATGCGTCGTGATTTTGGTGTATGGGCCGAAAATGAGATTGATCTCGATGCTGATTTTCATCGCAAAATTTTGTTCAGTGATGAGGCTCATTTTTGGTTGAATGGCTACGTCAACAAGCAAAATTGCCGCATTCGGAGTGAAGAGAATCCACATGAGACCTTTGAGACGCCATTACATCCACAAAAACTGACTGTTTGGTGTGCTCTATGGGCTGGTGGAGTCATTGGGCCATACTTCTTCCGAAATAATACTGGAGCGTCAGTTACCGTTAATGGAGACCGGTATAGAGCCATGTTAACCGACTATTTTGTTCCCGAATTAGATGGCATGAATGTGGATGAGTTGTGGTTCCAACAAGACGGCGCTATATGCCACACAGCGCACGTCACAATCAATTTATTGAAGGAAACATTCGATGAGCGCATAATTTCGCGGAATGGACCTGTCAATTGGCCACCAAGATCGTGTGATTTGACACCATTGGATTATTTTCTTTGGGAATATGTGAAGTCGCTCGTCTACGCCAACAAACCAGAAACGTTAGGGGACTTGGAAGCCAACATTCGTGGCGTTATTGCCGACATACGGCCCCATATGCTCGAAAAAGTGGTTCAAAATTGGACCTGCAGAATTGGCTTTATTCGAGCCAGCCGCGGCGGCCACATGCCCGAAATCATATTTAAACATTAATGGCATAAAATTATCCTTCCAATAAAGCCAAATTGATGGACATTAAAACGATTTTCTTGTGTTTTATTTCAATTCGAAGCTCTATACCTTTAAAAAAAACACCCTGTATATAATTCTGATATTAAAATTAAAAAAATGCTGCAAAAGTGGAACAAATCAGCGAGAATTAAATTTCTTATCCCTTGTGAACAAAAAAGAGTGGATAACAAAGCACTTGACGAAATTCCTGCAACAAGAAAACTCAAATTTTTTTAACGTGCCACCACCAACCCACCGGTAATGAAAATTAATTTGAGAAGATAACAACCAAAAACCATTGTTGTTTTAACGTTGTATTACGAGCGTCCTCTTACTCAGAGCTTTGGTGGAAATTTTGATTTTAAGTTGTTGCTGCTCTTGTTGATTTTGTGAATGCGAATTGTGAAGACGTTGTTGCTGTTGCTGTTGTATTTTTTTAATGAAAAATTGTTTAAATTACGTGAAAATTTATTCTCATTGAGTTGCGAATTGATTGCATGCGATTGAACTTCAATCGTCTTCGTTATATGCCACGTTATTCCCACCCAACTGCCGTCTTTTTCCTGTTTTGCTGGTATTCACATTAAATGAGTGTAATGTTCTCCTTTTTTTTCTTCTGCTTCTTATAACCGCCATAGTTGCCAGTGGCTGTCGATATTTTGGGCTTAATTTAATTTCCTGGTAAGTTGGTGAATATCATGGCAGACATGGCGCAGTAGTTTAATGCTTTGCATGTGCGCTTTTACTTTTTCAAAGATTTTCATTACTTTCTTTCTCTCTCTCTTATTAGTCGTTTTTTGACTAAATTTTTTACGCGCCAAATAACGGCGAAAATTTAACGCTTGATTGGAAACAATTTTTCCTAATTAACGAGCGTAATCACTTAAAATAATTAGAATGCTGTCTTGTACTCGTAATGGAAGGCGTAGCTCGTAACGACTGTGAGGAGGTTTTTTTTTTTTTGTGTAAATTAATTTTACAATATTTGCCTGCAGCATTTTCAACATTTTCAATTTTAATTAAATTAATTGAGAAATTTACTTACAAAATTTTAAATTACTAACGAAATGGTTAATTGTTGAACATTATTTTCAAGGCCGATTACGCCCAAAAGAAAAACAGATTCCCATTAAAAGCGACGTTAAAGTTATTGGTTTGGGATTAGGTTGATTTCACAATATTTTTAGCTTATGTTGAATGTTTTGTTGGTTGTTTCAGAATGCTTGGATGTATAGTGAAAGGTGCGTGTGTTGTTCGTAACCAGATATGGTTATTAGTATTAACTTATAATCTCTGTCCAAGTTTGAAAAGATGGCTCACGCTAAAAAACCTTACATCAAATGATGTATTTTGAAAATCTGTACTAAGCAAAAGGTTTTGGAATGTTGAAACTAAAGAATAGAACAATAATATTGCCACAAAGTCTTGTTTTGCTTATTAGATGATTATTCAGATATCGATAATTATTTAAAAAAAAATCGAAATTTTTTTTTTTTACCTCAAAATGTTTATGTCTTAGCCCAGTATAGCGTAACACCAATAATCACTTACCGTTTGTTTATTTTAGCACACAAAAACTGGTAGACAGAAAAAAAAGTTATACAACATTTCTTGGTCACTACTTGATGAACTGTAAAAAACCAACCAACATTGCTCGTATGAGCAATTTTTTTCCAATGTAGCTTTTTCCTTAACCCTTTCCAAACTGGTACCAGAAGGTCCCGTACAATTTTGATAAAATTTGGTGTGGAAGGTCAGGGGATCAATAGAACTTGCTGTTGAAAAAATTATAACCCAGATAAATTTTAACCCAAAAAAAAAAAAATTTACTGTCCAACTTTTTGTTCAATCAAATCTGTTTTACTATCGCATCCCACATAGGATCTTTAAATTTGTTACGAGTTTTTTTCTTTAAGTCTTCAAATTTGTCTGGATCCATTTTCCACCAAAATTTTGGAAATTTTATGTTACCTAAATTCTAACTCACAAAAAAACAGGTTAATCAAAGAAGTCCGGTAAAA
Organism: Tricholauxania praeusta; assembly: GCA_949775025.1. Lineage (NCBI taxonomy): Eukaryota > Metazoa > Arthropoda > Insecta > Diptera > Lauxaniidae > Tricholauxania > Tricholauxania praeusta. Next base: position 51,572,605 of record OX459029.1, read on the forward strand.
CAAAAATATTAATTTCAGACCAATCTTTCTACCCAAAACAGCCTTAAAAATGCACTCTTCTTTTGGGTACTTAAATACCCAATAGTCTGGAATGGGTTAAAGCGTATACAAAATTAACAAAAGACCGTATTAAATTTTTTTTGTAGGCCTTCTAGTTTTGGAGTAAAAATATTATTTGAGAAATACCTTGTTCCATAACACGCTATACTGGGCTGAAACAAAAATTTATTCAGCTTAAAATTTAATGAGAAAAAACGTAGTCTGGCTAAAATCTGGAGAGGGGGCCCATATAACTAAACACAACAAAATTTCAATTTAAGTGACCAATTACTTTATTTTCTTAAAAATGCAGTAAATTTACATATTGATGACTTCTCCATCGCAAGTCACAAAATCTTAATAAGTCCCCAGGTTTTTTAAGTACTGAGGGTGTGACCAAAACAAAGTTCATACTTTTTCATTTACTACAGAAGCTCTTCTTATATTGGAGTCCCTTTGATTTCAGAGACCGGGCCCTAGCCCTACCTTAGGCAATATTTTAGCAAATATCTTAATCCAGTACGGGTTGGGGGACCGTGGATAAGCACCTTCTGGCCCTACCTTAATCTAGCGCTGCTTACAGGTAATGCCTTCTATGCTCCCTCGGTAAATGGAAGTCTTATAAAAATATGAAGAAGATGAAAAAATTATGACAGTGAAATTTCTTTCAATAATTTCGCTTTACTGTATGTTGGTGCTCATCCATAATAAGTTTCAGGCTCCAGGAACAGCTTTTGAACACATGGTACACAACAACAAAAAGCTGTAGCTAATTCTACTACTGGGTATAAAAATGACTAGAACTATGCTCCATTATCTTTGCCTGTAGAACAACATCTTTAAGAATTTTCGGGTTTTTTTTTTATTGTCTTATACATCATTGCTTTTCTTTGTTCTCTATCATAATAAGAATTAATTTATTAAGTTCATTAACTCGCTTTTTCAAGTCGTTTTAATGTCCACTGAAACGAAAGGATATTAAAGACAATGAACCCAACAAAGCACTTTAGAAAAAAAAGAGAAGCAAAGTAGACAACCAACCGCCTGATGACTCTTGGACAGTGCTACTACCAAGCTAATGCGTTCCTTGACGCGATCCAAGGATATCATACAATATTGTGTGTCGAAAAAAAAAAACTTGACAGTGAAGAGACAAAAAATATTAACAAAAAAGAAAACAGAAATTAAAGAACAATTCGCACACATTCTACTAAAGAGTCACAACTCAAAATTTTCCATTTTCGAGCTTACTAGTCAAAAGTGTTCATCATACACATATCTATCATCACAAAAGAGATAAGGTAATTTTTTGCTGTACTTTTCTGTCAAAACCCAGTTATGTATCTCTTCATGTTGCAATGGAAATTAGATTACAATATGAAAAATTGTCCTATTTTTAGTTTTAGAGAGTTCAAAATGTTGTGATCGTGTTGTGATTTCAAACCATATTCTGTGATTACCTTCTTCTAATCAATCCACACTTTATCTATGAAAAATAGTTCACAAGCTCAAAATAGTTTTTTGCGTTTTCTGAAAATTCCAAAATTTTGAGTTGTGCCTCTTTAGCAGAATGTGTGCGAATTGTAAAAAAATAACACTTGGAAAAATTTTTCACATTTGAAGCCTGAAACTGTTTCTCACTTCATATTGAGAAAGACTCAAATTTTTATCTCAGTGTAACAAATAACTAAGAACAGCAAAGAATACTAAGAAACCAAGTAAGAACAAAGCAACTGCTACCGCCTTTATTTTTATTATTTCAGACGGACTCTATTTATTCTATAATGAAAAAATGCAACAAAATGAATTCAACGAAGCGTCGAAACAATGGATTTTCGATTTTTTTTTGCCATTCGCTGACGTATAAAACTGTCTGGGTGGATTTATGGTGATACTCCAGTATGGTTATGACCCCTAACACTGGTCAGCTGGCTATCTTGTTTTGGTGAAAAAATAAGGGAAAGAAAAAGGGGTGAAAAAGACAAAGCTGTTGGAAAAACTAAAATTGTAAACGCAGCCAGAATAGATGCCACAAACGGAGCGGATTATTATTTCAGTTAATGAACTCACAACAAAGACAAAATGGGCGTTTGCTTGACATAAAAGTGGGCGAGCGGTGAAGATGTTAAGTCTAATGGTAGGTGATGGGTGGGTGCTGAGGATTTGTATAATGAAAAAATACAAAACAAAAAAATAAAAGCACATAATGATAATGATGTATACAAGTCGATAAAGTTACAAAGAAAAAGTGATATTTTTTACTGAGTTTTGCTATTTTTTCTGTACCAAAATTCAACAACGTTGTAATTTGAAATTAAAAATTAAATTTTTTGGGTTTCATTGAAATTTCAGTTAAAGCAAAGAAGTCGTTCACTTATAACGTATGATGATTTTTGGCTTCCTCATCTGTTTTAGTAAAGTCACATATATTGCATTTACACAGTTAATTAATTTACAGCAGAAATAAATTAAATAAATGTTAAATTTACTGTCAATTTGAACTTAAATTTACGGAGATATTAAATAATTAATAAAACTTCTTAAAAATATATTGAAAAAAAATGGAGATGCCACATTGATTTATCAAATTTACTCAATTTTCATAACAGTGGTGGTAGTGTAGCCACATGTCTTTGCTAATTACATTTCCTAATAAAACTATTTTGATGTGGTTTTTAAAAAGTTTTGCATCTAAATAAAGTGCCACACCCACTTGTATAAGTGAATTTTTTTCAGATTGTGCTTCATCGCTCTGTTTTTTTTTTTCATTTTCCCAGTTCAAGAACACTCTTTTGTTGTTAATTTAGTCAGCTTAACTTGGACCATTTATCTTGAGAGAACATTTTTTTTTATGTTTGTGGATAGAAACTTTGCGATTCACGTTTTTTTAGGACTTGAATTTCGAAAAAAATTCTCACAAAGTGAAGGATGTAATCAGATATTAGCCAGTACTCTAACTTTCAAGATTTTAGAAGAAACCGTATGGCTGGTTAATTCTCAAGCACATTGATCAATGAGATTTTTACTTCGAGGCTTTAAGAGCTTGGAACTTGTTTAAGCATTTTTTCTATCTATCTCTATCTCTTAAGGATTTATTTAGAGATTTATTTAAAATTTATTCACAATGTTTTTTTGGATTAAAATAGTTAGAAACTTAGTTAAGTCTTTTGGTTTTTCATGGCAAAAGACACTTTTGCTACAAATTTTAATCATATAAATGCAAAAATCTTGCATTTATTATATGCAATATAAATATATAGCTGATCACTCCTTTCTTGATATGTTATATAAACTATAACCAAATATATTGTTGTTGTCAAAAATGTTCTAATTTAAATTAGTTCTAACAATACTTAAGGCATTCAGAAGGAAAACTAAAACAAAGAATAAGAATATAGTATACAATTTCTGTTTATTTCGCTTTTACAAGATTGTTTTTATCTTTTGTATTCACTCTTTCGATCTTTGTATTACTCAAATGTCTGATAAGTCATTTCCTTTGCCTGATTGTCCATTATTTCCTCTATATCTCCTTCAATAAAGAGCATTTTGGCCTCTTTAGTTTGGAGTATTTTGAATTCGAAAGTTAAATTACAGGAATTTCGAAAAACATAAATTAAAAAATGAGGCGCGGAAGAGGTTGAAAAGCTCTAAGGACCGACGTTATTTGAAGTTGCAATTAACCGTTTAAATATTCCTTTTGAAATATTTCGGTCATTCTTTTACAAACCGCACACCAATTCAAACTTGACAACAATTTTTTTTATTCTCAACAAATAGTACAATCATTTGGTAGTTTTACCTGGAAAGTTTTGCGGTAGTTTTGAAAATGAGTATTTTTATAGATTTTGATGTGCTCTTTCCGAATTTCAACTTTGCCACCTCGTATTGTTGCCGCTCGCGAAGCCATATTGGAAAAATGGCGCCCAAAAGCAGTTTTTTGACAATATCTCCTTTCTGACTCATTTTACGATAAAAACATATACATATTATGGGGATTTCCACAGAAAAGTCTAACCTGACCAAAAAATTTAAAGTTAACCAACAGTTTTTTCTTACTTGCATTATTAAAGAGAGATATTCAAATTTAATTGAATTAAAGAGTTCAAAGCTTTTCTTAGTTTCGATGGCTATATAGTTCACGTTTTCGTTAGTTTTACTTATTTCTAAGAGCATCTTCTCATTACAATTTGCATTTCTAAGGGTATTTGCGCAATTGCATTCTTATCGCAAAACCTTGGCTAGAATGACAACTAACCGTAAAATAAATGCAAAAGAGCAAGCAAATATCAATTAATGGTAAAATTTTGATTTGGTTTCAATGAAATGCTAAGATAACGTAACGCCAGAAAAAAACATATATTCTCATTATCTCTACTCTGACGATCGCAAGTGCGTGAAATTTTGTATGTTAACAAAGGTCAATAAATTGAACTAATTTTAATAAAAAACTAACTTTAAAAACATAGTTAATATTATAATCAATTTCGAAAGTGTGTAACGTAACGCCAAATTGTCAATAATTTCCATGTATGATATTTTGTTTATTTTAAATTTTTCGACTTTTAAGTTTTTATGACGTTTTTCAACATTTTCCATATTTTAGCAACCTCTTTCAACTTTTTAAGTGTTTTCCATATTTTTTCTATGTATTTAACCATAATAATATTTAATTCATACTATTCAGCTGATTTTAACATTTTTTCCACCCCCAACTACAAATAATTTGAAATCTTCGAAAATTTTTAATAACTTCCGATCTAATGGAGACTTCACTATTTTGAAAAATGAGTTTCATAAATAAAAGGCTTAGGAATAGAAGTTATTTTTTTCAAATTAATTGTAGAATATCCGATCTGAAGAAGTCATTTAAAAGCTGAACTTTATAATTTTCCAAATTTCCAAGAAATTATGGTTTGCCTCAGCGGCAAAGAATGAAAAACATTAACAAAAAAACTGCATTAAAGGCAATACATAAGTAATAAAGTATAAAGAAAACTCAAGGAAAAATCTATTTCAACTGTCAGTCTTAAATTAGATGAATTGCAACAAAATAACGATGGAACAGAAAAGAAAAGTTGAACTACCGGAAACCGGACATGGCGTTAGCGAAAGCACATGCGAGACATTATCAAGTCACAGTCACTTCAACTGTCCTATCGTCTAATTGGTTGTTCTTTGTCTGCTCGTATGTCGGCCTGTCCGTCTCTGGCTGTCTATCTGTGTGTCTTTTTGACTCGCTGCCGCTGTTGCCATTCTCGCATTTGGCATTCAATTTGAACAACAGCAGTAACAAAAGTAACAAGAATAGCAAAAACAACTTGCAAGTAATTATCCAATAGCACTGAACATCAAGAGAAAGAGAAGAGAACGCAACGGAGATGGCAAGGAGGATAATGCTTACAACCGCCTTGCCACGGACAGACGTACGATCAATTCCGGCGTGATGTGAACGATATGTTGGCTTCGTGACAGCGGTCTGTGGATAGGTTGGCTGGCTAATTGTTGCTGCAGCTCTTGAGTTGGAAATCCGCACTTGAGCATGTGCAAGAATGTGCTCGTGACATTGCAGTTGCCAGAATAACGCAGGGTTGCCACATATGTTACAACTTTTATTAAAGTAATATTTTTGTTATATATGCGTTGAAGCATAATATGAGGAACGTAATGCCTACGCTTTCAGTTTCATCAACTGACAATTTTCTTATATCAACTTAATTTTTTTTTTAATTACTGCCTAGCTGGCAACCTTATCAACAGTAAATACAGCAGTAACAACAACAACATCAACAGCAACAATAACTACAGCCATCAAACATGCACTTCAGATTCGAATTACCAATTTGTGTAATTTTACCGGAAATCCTGTCGGCCAACCCGAGAGCTTACGTGGCTAACGACAGGGACAAAATTATAACAGAGTGAAGCGCAAGAAAAAAGAATTGAAGAAAATTCAATTGAATTAGCGAAAGTAGCGATGGAAAGATAGCAATGAAAAGGATTCAGGGCAAAAGCGAAATTGTTCGCTGAAGCAGCAAACTCTAGGAAAAATTCTTAGAAGAAAAAATAGTTCAAATAAATTTTACGCAAGATATTTGGGGAATACTTTTTTTAGGGAAAATTATTTTTTTTCCTGCCTTCGATTTCTTTGAAACGGAAACAACAGCAAAGAAATTGATAATTCAGCTCATCGATTATTACCACGCATGAAGTGAAGTCAATAGAGAAAGTATGGGTTGATTTGGGATCTAAAGCAAAATGTTGAGTAATTAAGAAAAGTTATACGATAAAGCAATCTAGTGAATTGGAAAAAAAGTAACTGCGGCGTATTAATTTATTAGTACACTTTGATGTACGAGCAAGTTAGTGGCAGCTTAACACTTTTATATCCAAAAAAGCATCTTTGCAGAAAAATGATTTCAAAGTGGAAAACACAATTAAAAAACTTTAAAAAATACTTTGCGTTTTTTTTAATTACAAGAAATATTAAATAAGCGATCTGTATGAAAACTTCTTAAAAGATTTCAAAGGCCAACAAAAACTTCACCTGTTAATGGTGACTTGGGCAAATTTAAGCGTCTATGTCTCCAAATATATGTTTCGCTAATGTGAAGTAAGGTGATCAATATGGTCTTAAAATTGAAAAAATTTTAATTGTTTTTGTAGGTCAATTTTGAGCACACTCGTTTTCTGCCCCAACATAAGTAAGTCATTTTCTAGCTACCCCTACCGATTACTCATGGATTGTGTAAGTTAAGCTCAAAGTTTATTTTTATGGTCTTATCAAATTTTATTTTTTATGTGAGATATCACTCAATAGTTTTGATCAATGCTCATCTGTAACAAACAAAAGATTCCACATCAAATTTCCTAAAATCCAATTTTCTGGGCATGGCATTTAAATTTGTTTGCTTTTATGGGTAGTATGTTCACCTCTTCACAATTCTTCAGTATTTTCCAGTGCCGCCAAATATTTCTGAATAAAATTTAGTTAAATTTGCTTAGTTTTCTGCGCATATCGTTTCAAAGTTTTTAATTGTGTGGAGAGTACTTATCCTGTTGTCAAAATTCATTCATAATTCGTTCGGCGCTTTTACGTTACACTGAATCTTTCTATGCTGAGCTTATGTTGATATGATGTGCCACGCCTATTTATCAAATTCCAGTGTCGTAAGATATTAGGCTGGTGAAATTTGTTTTGAATTGTAAAGTTTTTGTTTATACTGAAACTTTCATGGCAACTTGGCAACGCCATCCATCCTTAGGGTTTGAGTAGGAGCGGGGGGTGCGCTTGCAAACATTCTTAGACCAATTTTGATTATGTTGGAGTTGGTAGCACGATTTGTTGAGCGTTGTTAATTATTTTATTGTAAGATAGATGCCTTATAAGTTACGCTTAGCAACTCCGGTAGCTAAATTTAAATGCAAAAAAGCCAATAACATTTCGTTGAAGATTACATTTAACTTAGCTTTCAGTATAGCAAAACTTGTTAAAATATTCACACTAATTTTACATTACAGAACTAAAATTCCTTAAATTTAGGGCGGTAACATACCCACTGGTATAATACAGTCCGATTTTTATCCTAAATAGTTTTCTATAAGCAACACTCTCTTTCCAAGTTTTAGTATGACTGATCATTTCGATAGATATGCCACTTAAGATATTTTACTTGTATGGGGAGTGCCACGCCCACTGGTGCTATTTCGCTCACTTTTAATTCAGATATACCTTATAGCAAGTAAACCGCATAACTTAAGCTTCATACCAATTGTAGCAATAGTTCAATCAATATAGCGATTGCAACTTTATGGTAATTTAGGAGGTGCCACGCCCACTACTGCAATCTCGCCAATTCTCATTTAATTTCACTCCCACTTGCTCCGTTCCGCCAAATATTTGCAAAAACATACCTTCAAGTATATCTGCATTATTAAATTTCATAACGATTACTTTGTTAGTTCTCTAAATATAACGCTTATAAATATTGTGGGCTGTGCCACGCCCTTCATCGAGTTTTTTCAGTAAAGTGGCAGAGCTTGTGTTGATGACTGCTTTCAGTGGCATCATCTCTAAAATTTTTATGAAAGTCGTTTGAGCCACTTTTGAGATAAATGGAATCAACATTTTTAACTGTTGAAAAGAGCCACGCCCAGTTTTATGATTCCGCCCACTTTTGTTTATATATTTATATATTGTTATATATTTAAAATGTACCCGTTTACCGAATTTCATCACAATATCTTGCACGGCTTACGAGATATGGTGGTATAAAAGTTAAAATTTAGGGCTGTGCCCACACCCCTGTAGGAAGCTCTGAAAACTTGAAACTTAACCTAATCCTAATCTTGCTCACATGTTCATCAAATCACCAATTTTCATCAAAATCACTGCAATTTTTTCAAAATTGGCCTGGGTAAATAAACATAGAGTATGCGCGGTAGGCGTGTAAGTTAACTGATTTTACCCATTTTCAGTAGCAAGATGCCTTCAAGAAGATGTGACCTGTCTGCGAAAGTTTCATTCAAGTAGCTTTCTTGTTTTTTCCGTAAACCTGATTTCAACTGACAGACAGACGGACATCGCTAAATCAACTCAGGTGGTGACGCTGATCAAGAATATATACACTTTTCCATACCTGCCACGCCTCCTGCTATGTGTTACAAGTGGAAGGACAAAGTGAATATACCCTCGGTGTAGGGTATAAAAATCGATGATGAGGAAATATTCATACCAGTGCATGACTCGTGCATTACCTTTCCTTGTTATATTTGAAAAGTTTTTTGCTTAATTTTCATCATTTTTACCCAAACCTTCCAAAATTGTATAGAAAATATTAGCTAACATTTTTTTTTCTTGCATTTGTTCATCTTGTTTTTTAAAAGATTTGGCGTTAACGCTGAAGGTTATGGTACTCAAGGTTCACCAAAGTTGTCAAAATTGAAATTTCAGTCAAATAGCAATAAACCTTATCTAAAGTTTGATTCGACGATCTTCAGCCACATAATTTTTATTGGAAAACTACACCAGTTGAACTAATTTATCGAAAAATGTTTTGCCTATCCAAAATATAACGGAAGTAGCAGAACTCGACTTATGTGGAAAATTCTGAGCGTGACTTCTAGCGTAGAATGCAATTAATTTGAATTATATTAAGCCCATAAGCTAGGTACTTTACCTTAATGCGTACATTATTTGCTTTACTGATATATTAAAAACATTAAATTTTTTATTAGTTGTTATGAGCTTTTAAGATATTATTTTATTTTCTTTGAGGCATTTTCACTAAAATTATTTATCATTAATTTTTTGCATGTGTACATATTTTATTTTTGTGTTGTAGCCTAACATCTATGTTGCTTCGATAGTCATTTCAATGTTGTATATCTGTTTGCATTGGGCTTCACATACCCTAACAAATTGCTACATTTTGCTACCAGCTACGATAATTTTTCTGATGTTTTTCTATAGAAAATTCAATTTATCAATCGGGCTTGCTTTTCAGCAAAATATTGGTAGCAATTTAAAATATTCATTGCATACTTTAGGGCACGATTTGAGTACACTTACACATATGCTTGAGTTAGAACAGATAAATAAAATGTATGTGAGTACATTGTTATCTAATTGAGTAAATATATGAGGAATTAGGAGATTGATAGATTTTTATATTGTAAATGGCTGTTGTTTCATAATATTTGAAAGAAACTTTCCAAGCGGGAAGTAGCTAAAGCTTATTTCAAGTTTGAAATACTTTTCTTTTTCATTGAGATATTTCTATATATTTTAAAGCTTAACTTATAGCAAATTGTGTGTTTCTACGGGTTATTGGTAAATTTTTTGTAAACGCAGTCATTTTTGAATTAAACTTCTTTTATTTGAGATATTAAAACTCCTCTGCCAATCTCTTTCTCTCGGTGTAAATTATCGTTGCGCTTAGTAAATTTCTTTTATATCTAAATTATTGCTTTTTAGGCACATTTCCTTCTTTGCTTATGGTCTTTTTATAATTTCTGCTATAAATGTTAGCAAAAAATTTTTGTTTTTAAAGATTTAACCATATCCTTTTGCCAAATAAAAAAGAAAAACAAAACAAAAAAAAAACGAGACTTCAATATCCTTTAAGCAGTTTTTCTCAACTGTCTGTCTGGCTGTCCTGTACAGTTTCTATATGTTATTGCTTTGCCAATTGATACGTTATTACGTAGTTGCATATAAAAATATACTCGAATTTTATATTCTCTCTATGCTACGCTGTCCTAAACATCCCATATATGTAATTTCATATTTTTTCAATTTATCATTTTTCATGTCTTTATCCTTTCTGTTTACCATGTGCCAGGCAGCCTCCTTCATATGTTCTATCTCATCAATGTCATACAATTTGTGAGCTGTCGTTTTTCACAAATTTCACTTCTTTTCGGTTCACTTGGTTTTTTTTTTTTTTTGTTGTTTCGTATTTGTGTGTGGCTGGCCAGTGTTGCCTATGGCTTAGGTTTTTTTTTGTGTCTTTATCTTTTAGTACATTATTGCTACTGCTACTATCGGGGTTTTTTGTTGTTGGTTTGATAGTTAATTTTGCAAATTTTGAAAAATCAATCATTTTTGTATTTTTATACTGATAAAAGCTTAGCGTAGTACGTTTTTTTCAATATGGGCATTTTCATACATAAGTGACAATGCCTAAAGTGTAAACATATTGTTTAGAGTTACAGCTTTTATTATTTGCATTAAGCATCATAATTGTCAGAACGTTTTGAAAGTACAATATAAATAATTTCACATAACGTCCATTGATAGCTATTTTTGGCGTAAGTACCAGTAAATTTGAGTCAGTGTTACTTTAACTTTCTTAAGACATGCTGCAGTATAGGCCAAGAGAATTCACAAGCGACTTAGTAAAAATCGGTTTTTTTTTTTGTCAGCAAACTTTAGTTAATTTATAATTTTTCTTCGTTGGCTTTGAGTGTCATAAAATTTTCAAAAAAATTTTAAAGTAAACAGGCCCTCTGAGTGGTTTCCTTTTTATGGAATGTTAACTCTGTTTTTTTTTTTTTTTTGTTTATTTGGTAAAACAAAAAAGGACCAACCTTAGGCGTCTGTTTTTTTTTTCTTTTTGTAGCTTATGAAAAATAATAAATATTTTCTGGCTGTAATGGTTGTATGGCATATTTTTACAAATATTTTTCCATCACACGTTTGTTACAAAAGGCTAAAAATTTCATGTAGCAACCAACGAGCACGATTCAGTATATTTTTTCTAACACAAAATACAAATAAATTTTATTGCTTACTTTTGTTTTTTTTTTTTTTTGATTTTATTGTACAATAATACAGCTATCCTTTTATCCTTTAAATCATATTTGTTTGTAAATGTACATACAAATAAAATGTACAACGATACACAAATCAATAAAACAAATTGTCGGTTTTTTGGTCAAAATTACTTATTTTGTGGGTTTTCGGGTACGTTCTACAAATATTTGTACATTCATAGTGAGTATATTTTTATTGTTGTTGCTGCGTTATTTAAAAGCATTTTATTTTGAATTCATAAAATTAGAAGCATGTGTTTTTCATAAAATAAATTACCTCTTAAATTATTGTGCAGTATTTTGGAAGCAATTGATTTTAAATTGTTTTCCAATCCAATCAAACACGTTCTTACAAGGTTAAAGTACAAAACTTAATGGTGTTTTATTCAAATTCGATGTTAAATGAAATGCAAGCACTTTTGAGTATATGAATATCTGATGAAAGTTTTAATTTAACTTTAATAACACTTGAATTTGATTTTGTTTGTAGGACTCAAAGCGAATTGAAGTGATTTAAGTAATATCAAAAAGTTATTAAATCTGTAGATCAAATATGTGCCCTCGACATATTTCCATTGATGTAGTTAGATAATGAAATTGCCAACTTCACTGAGATCATTAATTTTATTAGAAAATATGCAGCAGAAAAATTATGTAGGCACGGAAAACAGAAATAGTTGTTAAAGTATGATTTGCTATTCAAAGTTGTTATCGTTTTCATGCATATTGTTTTTTGAATTTATAAAAAAAGGTCCAGAAGTTATACATCCTTGTCTAATTTTTAAGAATTTTGTACTACCCAAAAAATATTGAATATCCTTCGGTTTCTTTATAATTGAAATTTTCCTCCTTTGCAGTGCAGAAAACTTAAAAAATTTCTTTTCAATTGAAAAATAGGCTGCTCGACTTCCGATTGTAAATTCCGACGCAAAATTCATTCATTAAATTTTTAGTTCCATCACTGAACCAATGCAATTAAATGTAAATCATACGTCATGTTGAACACTGCGCATTAATTACATGAATATTTGCCAAAACGAAGATATAATAATATCTATAATTTTTTGACGATTTTGCATAACTTCTTTCGGTAGCTAATAACGCGACTATCGCCGAAGCTTAAGTCGAAGAATTTTTAGAGAGAGTTATCGGCACGTTTGAAGAAGTGGAAGTTCTTTGCTTCGTGAGACGATAAATTCTTTCTTGAAATATTTTTTGTCTCTGAATTTACTAACTGTACTATAAATGTTATTAGCACATAAAATGTTGAAAATTAGTTGGTTATTTGGAAAATTATCTAAAAATTATTATTTTCTATAGATTAAATGATTATTTGAGTAAGTCTGAAAGTCTGCTTAGACTCAAATTTCGATTTCTTTATTTATTGTATCTAAATTTTTTTTGAATTTCTTCGATGCTTATATGTGCTACCAGTATTTCAGGAACTTTCGACAAAAACAAAAAATTTCAAAAATAATAAAAAAAATAATGAATTTTAAGGCTTTAATACGCATTAATACACATTAAGGGTATTCCTCTAAACGCGAAAACTCGAAAAGCGGGAAATCTCGAAAGTTTTCAAGCTTGTTTTCGGGAACACCTCTATCAATGCAAACGCGTAAATGATTGAGCAATGGCAAATTTACAGTTTGCTCAGTGTTGCCGCGTTGCAGTGTTTTAGACAAAACGTCCACTATTTCAGTTATTGCTGATTTTGTTGAAACAAATCTAGAATAAAGAAAACAAAAGAAAATAAAAATTATAACGAAGCGCGTATTTAGTTATGAGTACGCAATTTTAAAAATACTTAATACAAAAAACTTTTGTCTGTGCATCAACTTAACAGATTTTGATAGGTTATGTAGAACTAAATATAAGCGGATAATCAACATCATTTAGAAATGCTGCTACCATATTTATTGTACCATGATAAATAACAAAATTGAAAAAATAAAATAAAAAAAGGAAAAAAAAATAAATGCTGAATCATTGAAAATATTGTATTTCAACAACTTAAAAGTACGTAAAAAAAACATTCAATTATTTATAAAAAACTTGGAAAATTACAGCTCAATAATGAGCATAGTAAAGCTAAGTGCTCTAGTTTAATCAAAAACTATACTAATATTACTCAAAAAAAGAAAAATAGCACAATTTGTCTGTCTTTTCATATGCAAAAAAGCGCATAATATATAATATACAATAAATATATTTTCCTAGGGGATTGTCAGCCGAATTGTTCGGCGAGCTGCAACACATCAGATCCAAACTTTAATTTTCCTAATAAGAACGACCTCAATTATAATCAAAAATATGAAGCAAAACAAACTTATTTGCTCTATTAACATCCACATAGTTTTCACATCCATTCTTCTACTTGTTTAAGTTTCCAAACATAAATAAAAATTTTTGTTGAAAACAAATACTTAAAAAAATTTTGCTTGGCATAATGTTGACACTCAACCAAATTGATTTCTTCCATATAGTGATAAAAATAAAAAAATTACAACTTTTCAAACACAATGACATTCTCATCTCATCTCTTCGTGCATCTATTTATTTATTACTTAACAATTTTTACAAATTCAAAATAAACTGCATCGCAACCATAAAGAACAAGCAATATTATTCATGTTTTCGTGTCACTGCGCATTTCGTGAAACAATAAAGTTTGTTTTTATCATAAAACAATGCATATTTAACAAAAAATAACAACTAGTGAATGATCCAAGTTTTTTCTGGCAAACATCCTGAAAACTGCGAAATTGCGCACATAAAGAAGCAAATAAAGCGCATGAGATAAAAATTTGCAATGAAAGATAAAACGTGGCAACGCTGCACATAGAAAAGTGCATCCAAAAAAAAAAAAAAAAAAATAGCAAATAAAAAACGTAAATGCTATGTATATAAATACAGTATGTTTGAATGTATGTAGTACGTAAAAGCAAAAACAAAAATAAGCATAGTAATAGCAACAACTATAACTAGAGAGCTAACAAAACAATGAGTACGTTTATCTGTTAGATGGTTAGGTAAAAAAAAAACGTAAAGAAAACTCATAAATTGTAAAACATTAAAAATCACAATAAACATCAACGCCCAATGCAATATGTTAATAAATAATTTCATACCTATGTTTGATTAAGATAAAATACACCAAATAAATCCATTTTTTGTGAGTTAATGCTAAGCAAAATATATCCAAATTTGATAACATTTGACTCAAATTTAATGAGATTATTTCTATTTTTGTTCATTTACTTAAAAGTAAAGGCTTTTATCAAGAAATCTGTCATTCAAAAAGCTATGAGTTGTAAAAACATCCGAAAAGATTTTCTTCAACAAATATTCACCATTGGCAGATCGGCTTGACGACATAAGACCATCACTAAAGTTTTTTTTTTTTTTGTATGAATATTTCAAAGTACACTGCTTTATGACTTTGGATAACGGTAGGAAACTAAAAAAAGATCTTTTAAGCAGTCTGTTACACCCAACTGTTCGACGTAGCTTTTCGTCGAATTTCTACTCGTCTACTAGGGTGTTTTTAAATTGCAATTGCTTCTGTACGTCTTGGTACCTCTGGTATTATGGCAAGTATTTTCGAAAAAAATGGTAGGTAGCGCGAAGAGCTTAATTTAGTTAGCAGAAGAAGAATTCAGGTTATTTGAACAGGGGCGTTGCAAGGAAATTTTTCAAATAAAAAAAAAATGGATACATTTTTCTGAAAAAAAAGGATTTAATCTATACTATAGGACGGGACATTAGGAGAATTTTGTATGAAGATGTTTTTTTTATTCGTTGCAATTTCTATTAATTAAGAATATAGTAAGTTTTGTTCAAATGTTTCCAAAAATGGCTTTTCGATTTCTTTGCGGGATGAATTCTTTCATAACCCTTCGCAAATCTAAGGATCCAGTTTTTCCCTTATAATCATGAAGACGTTTTTGGGTCATTCGTAAACGAAGATAAGTCTTTAACCGTCGCAAGGCACTAGATGGCCTTTCACAAGAAGCTGCTGAACCTGACACTGTCATTATTAAATTGACCAGTCGACCATACGAACTAGAAGGTCTTTCGTTGTTTGAGATGATTTGGTCTGTATATTAAGCATACTTTCCATTAGTTTGTGAGTTTTAGTTATAGTCACATCAATAGTATCGACCGTTTTTAGTATAGTCGAGATAAGAGATGCATACACAATAGGAGCATACACATGATCAAACAATTCATCAAATTGTTTGTCAAACAATTTGTCCGAAAAAAAAAATATATGGTGCTTGATATGAATTCAAAGATGTGAACACTCATCAAATTGTAAGTCAAACTGTTTGATGGAAAAGAAAATATTTTGAATTTCTGCTCGTTTGATTAACAATTTGAGCAACACTCATGATCGAATGAAAAAAAATTTCTCCTGAATAACTAAAAAAAAATGTAGTAGATTCGCTGCAAAAGCGCCTTAAGGCCGTGTTGGATCACAAAATATGAGCGATTAATTTTATAACAAATTGTATGTGAAATAGTAACTTTTTTTTACTTCATATTTTTGATGGGTCATTTAAGCTTTGACATGAATTTTGTTTAAGTTTTTTTCTTTTTTTCGTGTAATTTTGTAAAAACTAAACACTTTACCAGACCATTGTAGTGTTTTTCAGGCAGAGGTTATAGCAATAAAAGAAGTAGCATCCTTGCTGAGAATAAATGTGGTATCCAAGAAGGGTATTAATATTTATTCAGACAGTCAAGCTGCTATTAAATCCTTAGAATCAGTCTTCCTAAACTCACTAGTGGCCCAACAATGCCGCTCGTCTCTAAATGAGATGGCTCAGCATTTTAACATTCACCTCATCTGGGTGCCTGGGCATAGGAACATTGATGGCAATTGCAAAGCTGATGAACTTGCTAGGCAGGGGACTACTGCACAAATTCCTCAAGACAAGGAAGGTGTTGGCATGCCACTTGCTACCTGCAAGTTACTGCTTAAAGAAGACATGATAAAAAAGGCTAACATAAGATGGACCCAAGGGTTAACTTGCAATATAACAAGGCAAATCTGGCCGGAATGGAACGCTAAGCGATCTCTAGAACTGATATCCCGCACTAGACACAGTGTCTCGTCAGTTGTTGCAGTAATAACTGGCCACTGGCTTATCGGCAGACATGCGGAGAGATTAGGTATTCGGTCTTTTGACTACTGTAGAAGTTGTGTGGATGTAGAGGAGGAGGAAAACATTAAACATTTTCTTTGTTCCTGCCCTGCACTTGCTAGAAAACGCCACAAAACACTTGGCTCGTTTTTGTTTGATGACCTGGAGGACCTTAGACATGTTAGCATAGGTCAGTTATTTAGTTTCATAACGAAATCTGGATGGTTCAATGAGAGGGTATAGTCAAGTACCCTGTGGTATCACAATGGACCAAACTTGGTCTAAGTGAGTCGGTTTTTGAACTGACTGCCACTCCTACCTAACCTAACCTAACCTAAACACTTTATTTTTTTTTTTGTGTATAATAAATGAAAAGATTTCAATAAAAAAAATGCATTTAATTTTATTTTTTCGTTTTGTTAAAAAACATCGTTTTGCGTAACAAAATAATTTTATAGATGATGTGGGTCAAATAAACTGTGAGCCACTGTACTCTTTCTTACATGTTCATTTTGTCTCATTTCGATAGACTCAAGATGTCAGATAATCACATTAATAAAGAGATTTGCTGAGTCCTAAAAATGTTGATCGAATTATGATATAACTTATTTCCGAGTAGTGGGGAAAAATTAATGCACTGCCCCCCTGCCAAAATTTCTGGGCATTTTGGACCATTTTACTCATTAATCTGCGTCAAAAATTTGATCAAAAATAATCGTAAGAGCCATTAATTTCGAAATTGAATTTTTGATGCAAATTTGTTCTACACCCCACAACGCATCACTTGGTAAAATATTGTAGCTGAAAGCACAGAAAAATAGAAAAACTCTATCCTGTGAAATTTGGTTTTTGGCAAATACGAAGATTTCGCGCAAAGGGGTCGATATGATGAATTCGAGTTTTCTGTTATATGGGGGGCATGCCATCGTTCATTTATTCCAAACCAACCTACCCATAAGAAACATATGTATAAAATTTTATACATCAGTGACAGCTAGTTGATGATATATAAAAAATTTTAGTTCTCAAATTGAATCCGAAACATTTCCGAAAAATTCATATAAAAAGAATAAATTCTTTTAAACAACGTTATAGTCTTGTAAATATTCCGCAGCAAAAAAAGGAACAATTTACTTGCAACTATTATGCAGAAAATCTTATTGACAGTGACAAAATATCACGAAAAATGCTGTAATAGACAAAAATTTTAATCTAAAATTGCTAGCGTTCTGCGGCATTTTCGTAGTTTTTTTTTATTTTTCTCAATGTTAGGTAATTTCAACTCATAAAATTCGTTGAGTGTAAATATCACTCAACAAACAGTGGGCATATGCGTGTTTGCATAGTTGGGTATGTTAAGTTATTTTGTTTTTCTTTTATTTTATTTTTTCAACTGCATAAAAAATATTGCTGTTTGCAATGTATTTGATATTAAAAACAACAACCGCCGCGGGTAACATGAAATTTGCACAAAACATGCACTAAATGAATAAACTTAAAGTTGCAGAAACAGCAATAACAGACTAGCCAGCAAATGCAAATACAACATGTTGGCCAAACAAAACTAGCAGCAACAACGACAACAATATAAAAGCAACATAATAAATGGCTTGCAATTTGTGAGAATAAATATGGTCGGGCATATAGTGGTTGGGGATTAAGGGGTTTTTTGCTAACGACTAAAACTCGGCTTAGTTAGCAAATACTCGCTGCACTATTTAGCAGCGTAGCAATTTTGATGTAGCAAAAAAAAAAAACAAACAAAACGTATGAATAACATAAAAAAATTCTAAAATTTATGTTGCAATTTATTTCTTATTTTCTTTTTCTCTTTTCTATATTTGCAGTGTAAAACAGTGAAAAACAAATAGACACGCTGATAAGCTGACAGATAAAAGAGAAAATTTAAATACCTCGTAAGCGTTGCAAAAACAAATACCGTAGCTAAAGTTGTGCAGAAAAAAATAACTTGGACAAAAGGGCACTTATTAAATGAAAAATTTGTATACGAAGATTGCACGTTACGAGGAGTGCAGCAAAAAATACTTGGAAATTACAACCTATTAAGTCAAAAGCTAATGCAAAAGCTTTTCTTTTAAAAATCTAATTTCCTTAGAAAATAAAAGGTTTTGGAAACTAAAAGCTTTAGAATGATAATGACAGATCATTAAAACTTTCGTCAACAAGTAATAAAAAAAATATTAAAGTTTTCTTCAAACCAGAAAAATAACTTAAATTTGAAATAACAAAAATAAAGTTTCCATTTAAGCTCTGGGTGCAAATTTTAATGAACTGACTTTTCTTTTTCCAAAATACAATAAAAGTTTTTTGCATATTGAGAATTTCAAAAGTTTTCACATATTCTAATATTATGGAAGAAAATCCAACAACTATGACACAGCAACATAACGACAGTAACAATCATAAAAAACTTGATATTACACTTGAAAGCTTTACGAGCTTTTTTAATACGAAAAGTTATGTTGAATCCACGTTGAATAGAATAAAGCAGGAAATTGCAGTGAAAATAACAGCAACAGACATGCCATTAACTAAACCAACAACAACAACAACAGCAGCAGCAGCAGCAACAAAACCCAACAGCAAATCATTAAAATCATCAGCAACATCAGCCGCCACTTCCAAAGCAGCAGCAACAACAGCAACAACAACAACACAATCAGCAACAGCAGCAGTAGAAATGCAAACAATGCAACAACAACTGCTGCATACGAGCAATAGCATTAATAGCTGCAAGACAGCAAATGTTGTTGGTTGTAACCCTACTTTAAGTGAAATCATTGAAATGCGCACCTCCACTAACACTGATACAATGGCTTTATCCTCTACTACTACTACTACGGCTACTACTCCAACTACGGCTGCTGCAACACTTTCAGTCTTAAGCAACGACAACAACGAGAGCAGCGCAACCGCCACCAACAGCAGCACCACTGAGTTATTGCGTTGCAATATGGCAAAAATTGCTTCCAACTTTCTTACCGTCATCATCGCATCAACCAGTAAAAGCAGCAGCAACAAGAACAGCTGCAGTAACAACAATCACAACGGCGACAACAACAACAACAACAGCAGCAACAATTTGCAACAGCATCAACAATTTATATCCTTCAATTCGCGCAAACCAAAGCGAAAAGTTGCTTCATCTTCATCTTCATACCAAAATGCACGTCATCTACGTCGTTCATCGTCATCGTTGGCTGCGGCGTTGGCGTCATCGTTTGACTGCATCTTTGCTGCTGTCATCTTAAGTTTGTTTTTCCTTATGGCTGAGAAGTTACAAATTGGTAAGTGGCTGCTACGGCGCTGTTTGTTGTTACTCCATAAGCTATGAATTATTGGTTTAGTTTTGAAGTTTAAACGTCATATTTAAGGTGTTTAGTGTACGAGTGAATTGAGATTTAGTTGCAGTCGAACAGAAAGTTATGGGTTTTAAGGTTAGAAGAGGAACCTTCAAAAAAATAGGAAATGCATCAAAAGTTGATGTTAGTGAAAAAATCAAACTCCCTTGCACTTGTCAAAAAGTGATTGATTATGTTACTGAAAATAAATTATAAAACGAAAGTAAGCAGTCGAAAAATATCCTTTGTTATGCTTCTTTTGGATTCAATGTGTACCATTAGGAATTAAGTTTTCAATACGAATTCGACCCTAGCTTAATTATGTAGTTTCCCCAGCAATGTACACTTCCGGAAACAAAATTTTTTCCAAAACCAAAAAAAAAAAATCGATTTTGAAAAGACTGACATTTGACTAGTTGAGAAGACATTTAAAAAGTTTTTTTTTCTTTTTAAAAAAAGTTGGAAGCTTTAAATTTAAGAATCCATAGTATGTTTTGTTTTTATTAAATCTTATTTTATATAAGTTTTTGAATTTGAAATTAAAACCATTTATTTTAAAAAGCTGTAAGGTCATTGTGACCTTAATTTTATAAGCTTTAAAACTGGTTTCAGATATTTCTTTCCAAGTTTTTTACCATTTCAATAGAATTAAAAAAAAAAATGTCTGAATTAATATTTTTAATGAAATCATTTTTTCAACATGCGATAGTGGGGTTCGTATGAAAATCGATTACTTAAAAACAAATGGTAAGGACATGAGAGTAACGAAAAAATGGTACAGTATTTTCTTAAAATTTTTGTCATAGAGTACGCATTATAATACATATTTCCTTTAAAAGAAACAATAACTAAAATCCATAAAAAATTGCTTAACCAATGCATGTTTTAAATATTTAAATTTAATTTAAATTCAACCGAAAATTCATAAAATTGGCACGAAAATTTCGCTAAGCAAAAACTTTTTTTTTCATGAATTTAATTTAATGTTTTTAAAATTTATGACCACTTTTTTTATTTGTACGCACTATGCGCAATTGGGGTTGTTGTAATGCGTACTTCTGTGCACAGATAAAAAAAACATTGTACTGAGTGATTTACTAAAAATAATACAATTTATTTTCACACAAATATTAGAACAGCATTTGAATGGTGGGCGTGGCACCTACCATATGTGTAAAATCTGTAAAACGTTATACTGATGGAGCTTATGTAGGTAGTTGCGGAAAAGCTCTGCACAAAAATTAAATAAATTTCGACAAGAGGGCGTGGTGTCACCCGTACAAGCAAACAATTCAAAACGTCATATTAAGAAGTTATGAAACCAAATTACACACAAGTATAAGAAACATTTGTGATAAAATTGATAAAAAGTCAAATTTTGTTTGGGGAAAAAGCTGATGACCTTTTGTTTGAAGTTCATGTGACAAAAATTGTCCAATTCCCCCGGCTTTGACATAAAATTACGGGCTTGGCCTCGACAATTCCGGTCACTTGGCAATTCTATGAATAACCGTGGCAAGTTTTTATACATTTGCTGGAACAAATTTCTCAGTTAAGCGTTGATCTTGTAAGCGAAGTATGTTGCTCCTTTTTCTTATTGAAATAAAATAAATAGAGCCATTTTTGCTCTGAACTGTAACAGCTGTACTAGAATGCCATGCTTCTTTTTTGTAATGATACGAAAATCCAAAATTTAACAAAAACAAAGACTTTCAAAAAATAAAAAATTACCAAAAACTTTACAGGGTGAGCCAAGGGTTAACGTCAAGCTAAGGCAGAATATAAAAATGTCCTTAGTCAATAGATTAATGCGGAGTAAAATGTTAAGCGATTTTATTTTACGATAATAAAGTGAACCATCACAGATGTTTTTTTTTTTTTTGTAGTTACGATTTGTGCTCTACAAAAAAAAAAAATGATTAATTTTGTAGGCAATTTTTGCTCGTTTGAATAAAACTATCTGTGTACCTTGCCCTTGAGTATTTTCCTCAAATTTTTTGATTGGAATTGAACTTTGTTGTTACAATTAGTGAACGAAAAAAGCTGCATAAAGTTTTCTTCGTCGTCTTTTATTTTTTTTTTTAATTTTACCATGCAAACGTATCCATTACCGACTAATCAAACTAGTCAAACTTTAAAAATATTTTAACATTTACCTTATTTTATGTGTAAAAACTACGTTGACATTAATATTTCATTACAAAAGCTGCTGAAAGACAAAAAAATTCACTCTATTCATTAGTATTCATTAGGATCATTTAAGCAGTAAAAAAGGACTGTTCTTTGTCAAGTCAAATGAAAAATTAAAATTAAAAGAAATCAGCGAAAATAAAGCACAAAAAGAACAAAAATTATAAGCAGTAGCAATAAAAACTGCAAAAGAGAAAAGCGAAAGCTTATTGTGAGTTAATAGTACGAGAGCCAGCGATGTTTTGGTATGCGGTACCTATTTTATGCTTTGTTCAATTTATAGAACACAAACAAGAAGCCGATGCGGAAAAAGGGTCATGGTTCTTAAACTGACAAGGAAAGTTAACTTATAGAGAATATAAAATGAAAAGTTTTTAATGTTCAACAGACGACAGTAACGTACGACAGAACTTGATCATGATTCAAAATTTTCAATAAAAAATGCATTTTTTTTCAAACAAAAAATGTTATTTTACAAATTTTTTAAAAAAATTACTATTTTGGGCAAAAGACTCAGTCGATATTGGAAATTCGAAAAGTAGGATAAAGTTTATAATAAAGAAGTCTTTTGGGCAGAAAATGTATACATTGTTATCTTCTCTACAATTTTTAATAGATAAATTTTTATTTAGCTAGTTATTATTTTTTCAGTTATTGATTAAAAACCATATCATATCTCGGTAACCAGTTAATTAGTTTTCCGGCGTTGCAATATTTGTCGAAAAATTTATGTGGCTTGCTCTCGTACCATAAGTCCTGATTATATATGTAAAAAGGAAATATTTTTACGTTATAAAATTTACTCGGCAGTCATACTCAACTCTTTTTTGCAAGCCAATATAAATAAGACACTTGACTGACAGTGATGTGATTCGTTAAATGAAAATTTTAAAACATGAAAGTTAAGCTAACAAAAAATATTACTTGCTTATTAATTTGGTAATGTGACTTTTGTTAGAATACACATGCTCACTAAGGAATGCTAAAAAAATTAGTTTTAAATTTCAGAGCTTGAGAACACTGTGATATATTTAATTCAAGAATAAACCAAAAAAGCATATATCTACTTATGTTACAGAGACAAAACTCTACACCCTCTACGCATATATGGCTTCTAAGCACACGTAAAAAAGTTTCATCTTAATACTATGCCGCCAGTAAGAGCTATTGATTTGCATACTCCCACTTTATTGCCAGTGAACGCAGTTAAATTGTAGTTAGGTTGGAAAGGTAGAAAAAAAAAACTTAGACATAATACGCAACAAACTTTTAGAGCAAAGTCAAGATTACAAGAAAATGGAGAATGAATATGAAAAACGAATTGCAGGATAAGAAAGCAGAAATCTAGACATGCACACACACACACTTACACATGCTTTGACAGACAGGATATGCGCCATCATCAGCCATCAAGAACAGCAAACGTTAGCAACAGCATCATCAGTGGCAGTGGCAGCAACACAGATGATGACGAGACACATAAGATACACACGAAGAAACTTAGGAAAACCACAACACGTATTCAAAACGGAAATCGAATTTTCCAATAAAGCAGATATAACGTTGCATGCACACAAGCGCACAAGTGTGTACGAGTATTTATGGTATGTTTGTGCGTGTGAGTAAATAGCAAAAATGTTGTAGCTGATGATGATGATTGACTAAAAAATACGAGAGAAGTGGAACAAAAAAAAAAAAACAACAACAACTCTATGTGTCTGTTTATGTGCTGTTGTTGTAGTATGAGTTATATGGTGAATGTACGTTTTGGAGTGGGTGCCAAAACTAAATTGTAACGATAAAATGTTGTTACTTATGTTGCTGGTGTTGATAATGACGATCAGTCAATGTGTTATACGATAGAGTGAGTGTGCTTGTGTGCGTATCACACTTACACGTAAATGAAATTTTTGCGTCAGCAATACTTTTTATCAAAACACCAAATAAACTTTGTGTTTCACAACAGCTTAATGTTGTTTTTGTGGCTAGAAAATATGTTGTTGCGTACAGTGCTTTGAATGTAGAATAATCGTATGAAATTAATTTTGCGGTTTTTTTGGAATATTTTTCTCATAGCAATAAAAAAGTTTCACAAAATATATAGTAGTAAACTTTGGTATATGGGTATAAAGTAGCTTAAAAAGTTTTTGAAAAAAAAAAATTGCACAAAAAGTTTCCATAAAAATGTTGGTCTCAATTCAATGCAATTTTTTGAACTTTTTTCTTAATTTTATGGTGATTTTTTTATGAAAATATAATTTACGATTTCTTTAAATTATGTTCTTTATTAGAAAAAATTTTGAAATTTCTATTAATGTAATTCAATGCAATGAAATACTAAATTTCTTTATTATGCTTGTATTAAGTCTAGTCAGAATTTTCAAGAAATTGATTATTTTTTTTTGCATTTTCTCAAAGAATAATATCTTCAAAATATATCCTGAAAACTTGAAGTCAATCTGACTATTACTTTTAGAGTTATTCGGCAATAACCAAAGGGCTCCCTCTCTCTCTCATTCATGTGAGTGTAAACTTAAAACGCGTTTTTCTCAAAACTATGTTTTCGTAACTGGTGACCACTCTAACTCGAAAACCGCTTAATAGATTTCAATGAAATTTACACAGTTTTGAAAAACGTCAAAAGCTAGTGCCTGATCGAAGAATATTTTTTTTTTAAATAGTTTTTGGTATTTTTCCGAAAATCTGGACTTAAATTTCCTGTGGCCGTCATTTTGTTGAATTAAAAAAAAACATTCTATCAGGCACTAGATTATTTATTTCAATAACTAATTTTTCTTATCCGATTGATTTTGGATGATTTTACAAGGATTTGTGATGGTCACCGCAAGGCACTCTGTATGAGACAGGGTCCAAAACGGCCAGCTATAACTTTTTTTATTTTTAATTTTTTTTTTTAAACTTTCGTCAAGTCAAGTTGAAACATAATGTAATGATGCCATATTGTCATTTTTATTAAATAAATTAAATTAAAAAAAAAAAAAAATATTGAGAATGCTTTATTACTCACGCCTGTGACTAGAGCTGCCCCCTTAAAGGAAAAATTGGCTAAATATGCTCTTAATTTGCTATTTTTGTTCTGGAATATGAGTGTTCGTCCAATAAAAAATTCATTCATGGAAAAGTTCAACTTTATTTGAAACGTTAATACTTTTAAGGTCTTTCAGCGGAAGTATAGTAATTTCTGTTAAGGTGCCATTTTAGTATAATATAGGCTTAATATTTTTAGTCGAATATTTCTGTTTATTTTGCTTGTTTTTAATGGTGAAAGTACTTTAATAATTTTATTATTATATTTTTTGTTATAACCATAGTAAGTATTATAATTATCAATGAAAAATTTAGCAAATGTAAAAGGAAAAATATATAAAAGCAAAAATCGTTTAAGAAAAAAACATTATTCATTACAGAAGTACTGGACAATGAAAAATTGTGTCATCTACTTACTTAGTCATTGAAAATCGAAAACTTCAGATCCTTACATCAAACATAAAAGAGTTTACCATTAAAATTGTGTGCTAGTTCTAAGAATCTATTTTTTTTGTTGAAGTTTACGCTTTAGAATTTTTTCTCCAAAATTACTAAAATTTGAAGCTCATATTTCACTCAATGGAAATGTAATTTAATTCTTTATTGATAAATAAAGGACTGCCAAATGCATAAATATAATTTTGCATCAATAGTTAGAGCAATTGCCATTTTTCAGTATTGGTTCATTTACACGAAGCTATAGATGAAAAAATCAACTTCATTCCCAAAGATCTTTTTTGGCTGACATCATTAGTAGTACTTTGACATATTCTACAATCTAAATATTTTTATCTTTACTTATAGCCTTTTTTGCGAAAAAAATAAACAGTAACTGACAAAAAAAATAAATTTTTGCAAAACTCATTTTAATACTAAGTAACTCGATCAAGTTCATTCGTACTAGGGGTGGCAATCCCGGAGCTTTTTTGAGTTTCGGGATTTTCGGGATCGAAGTTTTCAATCCCGGGATCCCGGGATCAATCCCGGGATTGATAGTTCTAGTAAATGAATACAAAACTACAAAAAAAACGAGAAGTTTATGCTATGGTATATATAAAATTAAAATTGCTTTATTTCACAGCGTAACGAAGAATAAGAACGCAAAATAATAGAAAAAATAATAATTTAAAAATTGACTCAGAACACTTCGAGTGTTAATACTTCTAAATCACATTTACAAAGTTTGACTAGACGCACCCATATATAGTGTGCTTAATTTAAGTTGTCAAAATCTTTAGAAACTGATTTCAGAAAAAAAGCTTCAGACAAAAATTTAATTATATCTCAGAACTTAAATTTTGGTAGGTCAATTTATTTATGGGTCAAAATTTCAAAGTCAAATCAAAATCGGCTGAGGTTTTTTTTTTTGTAGACAAACCTATATTTTAGGTTGCAGATTTGTATTTTATTATAAAAAATAGATATGCTCTGCTTATGTTGTTTTTCTATTGCATTTTTAGTATTTCCGTTATTGATAAAAATAATTTTAGTCTAAATTTCACATTTTACCATTTTTCTCCTGAACTATCAATTTTGAAATTTAGACCTACCAAAATTCAAGATCTGAGATATAATTAAACTTCTGTTTGAAGCTTTTTTTCTGAAATCAGCTTCTAAAGATTTTGTCAACTTAAATAAAGCACACTGTATAAAACAATTTTAGAAATAGGTACTCATTTTATTCGTTAATGAAGTAAGACTTCAGCCTTATTAACGCATCTACGGTTTCATCGTTTAAACTGGTCCGGATTTTGGTACATATATTTCCCGCCGCTGAGAAACACATTTCTGATTCGACGCTGGAAGGCTGTATCGATAAAAGATGATCATATGCTTGCTGTAGATTTTTTCCCATACTTCCACCGTTTGCATGGAGATCCATTTCTTTTTGTAAAATTTTAGCCATTGGTAAAACCGTTTGACATTTCGAAATATGTGTTGGTGGTTTTGTGCATTCCACTAAAGCCTTTTGCAATCTATCCTTTAGAGGTAAATTCAAATCTATTTTATTTTCAAATGAAATGTTAGGAACATTGAAATCCTCGTCGATCGTTACCTCAGTGGATTTAAGACGAGTTAGAAGTTTTTCCAACTCCTTCCTTATTGTTGAAATGTTTGGTTTTGAAAAAATATCATCTGTGGTATCAGAGCAATTTGCTAGATATGTCAATATTCCAGAAAACAATGTTCTGCGCTGATTTATTCTTTCGCGCAAGTGAAATAGAATATCTCGACTTAATTGTGAACTATTTTTCTTGATTTCATCAATTAAAAATTTTAGAGCCACGTCTGCTTTAAGCAAATTCATATCACGTTGACATAAAGCTTCGGCCGTAACTCGAATGAGTTTCAGAACTTCAGTCAAATTTCTAATGATTACGAATTCGGATTCTGTTAATGAATTACTTCGAAGGTCAATCATTGCCTTTTTGATTGAATTTTCTAAAAGCAAAAAACGTTCAATCATATTCAATAAACTATTCCAACGGGTTTTGCAGTCCAAGATCAACTTCAGTTCTTTGCCGTATTTTTTTTTAACGTAACCCTGCAGCATGTAATTTTTTGTGGGAGATTTTCGAAATATCTTAACAATTCTTCTGAGTTTTGCAATAATTGCACCCAGGTCATAATTATCAGTTAAGTCTAAAGCTTGGGAATTATTGGAACAAATCTGTAAACTACCATCGTCATCTGTATCGTCTGAATCCGACTCGCTGTATTTTCCATTATTATCTGCATGAAGAGTTTTGGATATCAAACATTTTTTATATAGCACATCAATTACAGCCAAATGAATGCCGTGTGCAAAGCATAGTTGTTGTTCAGGCTGTATAAGCTTTCCAACTTTAACCATTGTGCTCGCACCGTCAGTTGTTATAGCCACAATATCTTCTTCAAGAGAAAGCTTATAGTTTTCTAATAGTTGTTTCAATAGTTCAACGCACACATGCGCAGTCATTGACATTTTATAACGAACGAGTCCCAAATTCCAGAATTTGTCCTTCGAAAAGATGTTTACATTCAAAAAATGTTTATTAGCGGCAGAAGTCCATTCATCAAAAACCAAACTGAATTTCACCCCTTCTGATCTTAATTGCTCCAACTCTATAACAGTTTTTTCCATAATCTTTTCTGCATAGCTCACTACAATACTGCGAATAGTGTTCCGCGACTTTGGAACACTGAAACCTTTAGCTGCAAGTAATTCTCTTAAGTCAGCAGAGTTAACAAAAGTAGCAAACGATATTCCATCAACTGCCGTCATTCGCGAGAGTATAACATCAAGCGACTTGTCATCTTTTGAACAAAATATGTTGTGATTTTTTCTTGTGTAGGTTTTTCTAGCCTTACAACATCCATTTTTGTTTGTTCATTTTGATTTTTTTCTTTGCCATTGCACTTCAAGTCGATTTTATGCACCGTACTTAAATGAGTAAGCAAACCTTTTGTTGATCCACCTTTATTTTTTAAAATTTGCTCGCAGCTCCTGCATTGCGCGGTGTCACCTCCGCTTCTTTCGACTAAAAAGTGAAACCAAACAGAGTCCTTTTTGTTCGATTTGGTTTTGTGTGGGCCGTACTTCGAAGGAGCTACAGCTCCGATACTGGTATTTAGGCAATCTAAATAACTATAGTTGAAAGCTAAATTAGTTTTTGAATAAAAAAAATTAAACTCACCTTCTTTATTTTGCATTACGCATATCATCAAATCCATCAGATTGGGCCTTTTAGCTGGCCTCGTTTTTTTTTTTTTTTTTTTTTTGGAGTACATCTTCCAGCCATAGTTTTTCTTGAAGCTAAGGCTATCTTGAACTCATAATAAAGGTTGTTCAATTGAAATTCAGATAGCTATTTTTTTAATTTGCATTTAAAGTAAGAAATATGTGAAACTTTTCGTGTTTTTTAAAAATTGTCAATTTATTGGGTTTTTACGCTGTAGTCTAAAGACTGTTGAGTACATCTTTCAAGTATAGTTTTTTTTTGAAGCTAAGACTATCTTGAATTCATTATAAAGGTTGTTCAATTGAAATTCAGATAGCTATTTTTTTTATTTAACTTTATATGTAACATTTCATGTTGTTTTTAACTAAAATCCAATTTTAACTATCTCTCCCTTTGAATTTTATTTGTTCCTCCTTGAATATTAATTAAAGATGGTTTAAGCTTCGGGAAAAACCATGTTTGAAGAGTCTGCTCCAAAAAAAAAAAATAAAAAATAAAATCGAAATTGTCATCTTACCTCGACCATGGCTTCGATTTTATTTATTTTTTTTTTTTGAGGAGACTCTTCAAACATGGTTTTTCTTGAAGCTAAGACTATCTTTAATTAATATTCAAGGAGGAACAATTAAAATTTTAAGGGAGACATTGTTAAAATTGGATTTTAGTTAAAAACAACATGAAATGTTACATATAAAGTTAAATAAAAAAAATACCTATCTGAATTTCAATTGAAGAACCTTTATTATGAGTTCAAGACAGTCTTAGCTTCAAAAAAAAACTATATCTAGTCTTTAGACTACAGCGTAAGAACCCAATAAATTGACAATTTTTAAAAAACACGAAAAGTTTCACATATTTCTTACTTTAAATGCAAATTAAAAAAATAGGTATCTAAATTTTAATTGAACAACATTTAATATGAGTTCAAGACAGCCTTAACTTCAAAAAAAACTATGGCTGAAAGATGTACTCAACAGACTTTAGACTACAGCGTAAAAACCCAATAAATTGACAATTTTTAAAAAACACGAAAAGTTTCATATATTTCTTACTTTAAATGCAAATTAAAAAAATAGCTATCTGAATTTCAATTGAACAACCTTTATTATGAGTTCAACATAGCCTTAGCTTCAAGAAAAACTATGGCTGGAAGATGTACTCCAAAAAAAAAAAAAAAAAACGAGGCCAGCTAAAAGGCCCAATCTGATGGATATGCACATATGTAATCGATGAAATAAAATTTGTTCAAAAAATAAATGCAAAGCCGCGACACAAATTAAAAATATCAACGAATATTTGACGTAAGAATGTTGCCAGGAATTACTTTTAAAGATTATATTGCTTGTCAATGCCTTGGCTATTTAAAGTCTAGACACAATTGAAGTGCATTTTGCAGGTTGATGCAATAATGTTTCATGCACATCAAATGTATTGAAAATAATTCTTTTGCAGATCTTGTACTTAAATATGTCATATAAAAGAATATTTATTAGATAAAATTTTTTTCTAATCCCGAAAATTCCGGGATTGTCTCTTTGTAATCCCGGGATTTTTTTACCCTATATTTAGAGCAAATCCCGGGATACCGGGATCCCGGGATTGCCACCCCTAATTCGTACATAAGACTTTTGATCAAAATGACAATTTGCTTTCTCTACACTGAGATATCAATTATTTGAGAATAACAAATGTATATTTCGTATAGAACACATATGTATTTGAGCCAAACATATTGTATTTAAATCAAATAGCGGTAAGTGTTGGTTGAAGCATTTTTTATTTGACCCAATCGAATATTTAATTGCTCAATCAAATCGTTCCTCAGTGTACCTCTTCAATGTTTTATTTTCCATTTGAGGTAAAATTTTCGAATAAATTGTTTGGCGTATAGTTGTGTATCGACTTCCAATAAGCTAAAAATTTTTGTAATTCACACTATGCCTTCAACCGAAATACATAGAGTACTTTCGGGTATTGTGATATGGTCGGGTAATGTGATTTGCCTTAATATTTCCTTAAATAAACAACTCTCGACAAAAATTTTTTTGTCAACATAGCAGTAACGGAAAAAGATATGTGCTGCAAGTGCATTCTCATTCACTGTTTTTGGTCTCAGTGTGGTGAAATTGATTTAGCCACAAGTCGTGATTTTATTTGTGTGCATTTAATGTGTGAATTAAGTCCAAAATAAAGAAAGTATTACAGCCGAAGTACTAAAATTTGATAGTGGGTGAATATAATTTATCATAAATAATGTGAGTTCTTTATTTTCTGAAGTGTGTTGTAACAAAAAATAACCTGAGTGTATTAAAACTGAAATTCGGGTAATGCGATATTGTCCAATTTGCTCCACCCAGTAAGAAAACTACCTGTGCTTTTTGCAATAAATCCTTCCAGAGAAAGACCTGAGCTCAATGCCTGCAATGCGATTTTATTTGGGCTCACAATTTTTGTATGTCAGTCATCTATCTGACTTTAGTATGTTCTTTTTTTCGCTTATTGATTCTAGTTACCTTTTTTATGGAGATTCTATTGAAAGATGTATTGTTATTGTATTTTTACTTAGTTCCTACTGTTTTACACTTGTTATACTTTTCATGATGGTATATCACATTATCCGAACGCTGTATATCACATTACCCGCCAATTTCGTTAAGGCTTTTTTCAATTTTATTGAAATAGCTTCAGATTGGCTTACGCTGTAGAGCTCCGAAGTCGTAATATACTGCACAATGCATCAACAAATCATAACACATAAAGAAGTAGAAGCTATGCTATAAAAGTTATATAACGTATAATTTAAAATACAAAAATTCCCATATCACAATACCCGAAGTTACCATATATAAAAAAGTTGTAGCGAAGAAAACGAAACCACATCGATTTCTTTCCCTAGAAACCTTTGTGCGATTGGATTTCAGCAAGCCAAGTTCTTTCTGATGTCTTTTAAAAACAGATTGGCATTTACTCAAAAGCTTTACAACCCAGCGGCAAATCGATGAAGTACTCTGAATTTTCATATACATATGAAAAGCTATACCCTTTGTGTTGTACATATGTTTCACAAATGAAATTGCTACTGTGATATTTTGTTTATTTGCTTGCTGGCTGCCTGCTTTGTATATGAAGCAGTAGGAAGTCCGCTTGCTGGCTGACTCCTTTGTATATAGATTTGTAGGCAGTGTGTTTGTTGGCTGCCTGCATTGTATATCGTCGCTCTCGGGTAGAAAGACCCTAACTAATTTTTTTTCGAAATTTATTTTTTTGTCGATCCTAAAAGATAACCCTCAAATACACTTCCACTCAAAATTTTGACGTAATATTTCAAAACATAGCAGATTTACACTCAATTAAAAAAAGATTCTAATATGAAATTTTGAAGTTTTTTATACAGTTTTTTCGTCCTCCTGTAAAATTGCAAAAACATGAGTTAGGGCCTTTCTACCCGATAGCGACGATATGGAGTTATGGCAGTCTGTCTGTTTGCTGTCTGATTTGTATATGGAGATGTAAGGGGTCTTGCCTGTTGGCTGCATACTTTGTATGTGGAGATGTAGGCAACTCGGTAAACTATACAGGCACTTAGTAAGCGATGTTTTAAGGCGATCTGCCTTTCCCTTGCTGCACATTGTATACATAGATGTAGGCAGGCTGCCTGCAAAGCGGCCATCCCTTTGTAAAAAGCATTTACAGTTTTGACTGGGGTTATGAGCACTACTGCTTACAATGAATATAGCTATTCATCGATGTTGTGTATAAGATATTTGCCGCTGGGATCATAACTTTTAGAGGACAAGAGTAGCCCCTGATCATGTCTGAAATGCGCTCAATTCCATCGATTGGTAAATTTTCGAAAAATAATCCCAAATCGAACGCTTAGGATGTCTCCTATGGTCACGTTTGATATTTCGGTGCTCGCCCTTGGATCTTTGCTAAATGCTTAATGTATTCAAAAGTATCGTTCTTTAGTGTTCCCGAACCTTTTCAAATTAGGTTTGTACTTCGGGGTCGAAAAAAATTCAGTAATTTATGCCGTTGTTTCTATTTGAAACGCGGATATAATGACACAAAACAACACAAGAATGTAGATTTAGAATTCCGCAATCCTTTATATTTTAATTGAAAATAAAATGTCTGTTAGAACCGAAAATGTGCTAAGAAAAATTCTTTATTAAAAACTATTACTTTCGTTTATATATTTTGACGTGATAGATTAAAGTTGAAACATTCAATTACCACAAGTTTGTTGGAAAACAAGAAATATTTTGAGAAATTTTAACAGTTTGATGGTTTTATTTTTAAAAAATGATACTTTTTCTCATCATAAATATGAAGCAAATTTTTATTAAGTTTAGATTTCAACAATTTTACTACTTTGTTTTATATTCAATTTAATTTCCATAACAGTTTAGCTCAACATTTTTATTACAACGCAACACTGTGCAATACGCATCAATACTGTCTACTACCACGTAAGTAAGTAAAAAGAAATCCATAAGTAAAATAAAAAAAAAAAACATCGACTTCATTCACTCGATAAGCAAACAAATGCGCGAACTCGTGGCATCTTCGAAGGTTAATGCGCTACAGCAGAGGCAGCGCTATCGGTATCCTTGAAGCCATTGCTATTACAACGCAACGTTAACCGCTAAGTTGTTGATGTTGCTGTTGTTGTCGTTGCCTCTGCTAGCTGGTTGTTGTGGGCTGATGGTAGCGATGGTGGAATGTTTACGAAAGCCACAAACTTTTCGCTTGATAAGTTTTTGCAAAAGAATTTTCAATATTGCACACCAATATGCAAAATAAAGGGAAAAGAAAAAATAAAAGAATATTTGATATAAAATGAAAAAATAAAAGAAAATTAAAGACATTGATATAAAGGCAAGCAAACGAGAAAAAAAAGCCACTCAAAAGCAAACGAGAAAAAAAAGCCACTCAAAAGCAAACAAAGTAGAAACTTTAAGTCAGTATAAGCGCATCCTTTTTTGTGGTAAAATGTAGTCAAAGTCATATGGAAAATGGCAGCAGTAGTAGCAGAAATAAAGTACTATTTTGAAAGTCAATTGGTTTTTTTTTTTGACTTCACTTTTCAAAAAAAAAAAAAAAAAACTTTTTGACATTTGAAGTAGTTTTCATTTAGCTGATTTACTTACATGTGTGAGCGAGAGTAACATGTTGAACTCTGAACTAAATTTCTTATGGGAATTTATATTAGGCATTTTTTGCTTTTTTTAAACCTTTTTCTTTTGTAAGTTTCTCTATTTTTTTTTCTCTGAATTTAAAAGGCTGCGCATTAAAAACTTATCTTTAAAGAGTTGCTTTTACTTTGCTTTAACTAGGGAATTAAGATGACAAGAAAAGGTTGATTTTTCCAAAAGGGTTCTACAGTTACTGAAGTTTAAAAATTTATCACTAAAATTTTGCTATGGTCTTGCATTTTTTCTCTTACTAGAAACTTTATTTTGTTAACTCTAGAAATACTTACATTTTGAATGTGTTTGAAATTAAGTGGAAAAAATAAATGGAAAATCGATTTTTTCCCCCAGAAATAAATTTTTAGTGAAGTGCTGCATTTTGTAGATGTTAGTTTCCTTTCTGCAAATTTGATGAATGAAAAATGCGACTCATATGTATGTTTGTAATTGATTAAAGCTTAAAGAGTATTTTTTGTAATGGTCTAAATTATTTCTGAAGATGATAGATCATAGTACCGAACTGGAACTTTACAAAACGAATCGTCGTACCACCGCTTAACGCATTAGAATTGCTTAATCATTAGAACAGCAGGAAGATGATGCAGATTCCCACCTCTCCAAATATGTTAATAAGCAAAATTGTATGTTCGAACTGTAAAAGTCAATAAAAAGCAGTAGCAGTTTATCTTTTGCATAAAATTAAAAATATTTATGTGCGAGACGTGTGAATAGAACAGAACAACAAGCCGCTCTTTGTGGAGAAGATTTTCAGCCAGGGTAAGCTCACCAAATGTCCCGGCGTTCGTGAAATTATAATAATTTGGAATTTCATTACACTCAGTTCTTTATTTACTCAATAAACTTTACAAAATTATTTGTTTTTGTAAGAGACTCTAAGTTTTACTATTTTTTGTCGTTTTGCACTCTCAAGTTTCCACTAAGTAATTTTGGGACGCCTAAATCGCATGCAGGAGTCAAGATAAGAGGTAAAGTCTAAGAGATTTATTCAAGACTAGCTCAGTCGGACCGGAGTTGTCATAAATAATCTTTCAAATGATATCAATGTCGAACGAAAAACCCTATCAATTGTTAATAGTCCAAAGAAATCTTTGGTGGAACTAGCCTCCAACGGCTCGAAAGTGACTCCATTGGTTCACTGGCGGAAATTCAACGGAATCCTAGTCCTGTGAAAAATATTTTTAAGCCAATGTCAAAGAATATACCATATCAAATAGTCTTAGAATAAAATTTCCTGAGAAAAACTGAAATATTTTTCTACCCTATTTGACCTCAGTGCACCTTATTCTGGTGGTCCGTATGATACCCATCGCTGCAGAACAGGACTTCTTCTAAAGGACCCCTTCTTGTGCAACATTTTTTTTTTTGCTGGCTAAATGTTGTTGGATTGCACTAGGACTCGGCGCGTGTTATTGTTCTTTTAGTTGACTGTTCTAATATGGTGATGAAGTCGATCGCTTTATATTAACTGAACTCCGTTCTGCGCGTTGCGAAATGTTTTATAACAAGCAGATGCCCGCGATTTTGTACGCATAGCCCGTTTTTCTGCGAAGGCAAACAATTTACTTTTTTTAATTAGAACTACAGTCAATTTTGGATTCTTCTTCACAGATCTAGAGTTCTTGTTGTTTTCTCTTCCATAAATATTCCATTGATTTGCCATGTGAAAGACAAAAACAAAGCACACACACAAACTAACACATTCGATTAGCCTAGTACACATTGTCACACATGTTGTCCAACATCAATGTTCGATAATGTGAACTCTAGGAACGACCGCTTGACACACATGTTGGATGGATTTCAAAAATTGTTGATTTTCCTGTTGGCTTGTCCAACCATACAACCTGTGTAAACTGACTATCGAGCCTAGTGAACATTTT
Organism: Tricholauxania praeusta; assembly: GCA_949775025.1. Lineage (NCBI taxonomy): Eukaryota > Metazoa > Arthropoda > Insecta > Diptera > Lauxaniidae > Tricholauxania > Tricholauxania praeusta. The sequence continues at coordinate 51,608,528 of OX459029.1, forward strand.
TCATTTTAAATAGGCTTTCATGCAGTTCACTTCGATGCGGACGCTCATAAATTGTTCTGCAATTGATATTTGATGGCATGCACGAAAATGTCAACGCAAAGCAATAGTGACAGACACACATGTTGTCAAGCCATTTAGGACAGCATGTGTGTTTTCTATGTTTGAACGTACTCTAATTTTTTTTTTCATTGTTCACAAATTCTGCGTTGCTGCGTTGACAAATTGAAAATGAGAGCGAGAGTAAAATTTGAATATTCTCTTCCATTGCATTGCCATATAAAAACAAAACGCACACACACTAACTTGCCATTAAACGATTTGTTATGCTTACGTGCTTCTTTCTATGTGTGAAATTAATTTTTTTAGCAATTTTAAAACTTTAATTTATTGATACTTAACAGAAATATCGTGATAATTTTAATTCTATGTTGAGACCAAGCGTCTAAGAAAGATAACTAAGAAAATTTGATCAAAATTGATTCAGTAGATTTTGCGTGAATCAGGTTCATCGAAAACGGCTATCATTTTATTTATATAGATTATTTGCGGCTGCATTACTAGAACCGGCTCTGTACTACTCTGCCCTCAGTAGCAAATAGGAAGTAGGATCTGAAAAAATTGATACTTGTGTTTCTTATGGCATAGGATAGCTTAAGAAATTACGCGTCTTATGTACTACTCAGAATGCCCGTCTCTTAGTTCAAAAACATAAAAAGTCTGATAGAATTTTCTCTATCTCAATTTTACGGGTATTTCAACAAATTGACCCGGAAAGCATTTTTTTTGAGACACGCCTTTTTCGGTTCTAAGGGTAGTACTGCACCTTAACAAATTTTAGGCAATTTAGACAGTTGTTACTACCAGGTAATCTCCTTACTGATCATTTCATTCCGTGCGCCTTTCTACGGTGTTGCATATTCATTAAGGCTGTGCAACGAGCTGATCGAACATGTTCGAGCTTTTGCCATACGTAACGAATCAAACTCGCATAACTCGACTCATTCAACTCAACTCGTGTTCAGTTCGTTCTGTTCGAGTTCGAGGAACTGATTTATTTCAGTTTTGAGCTGTTCGTTTGATCGTTGCATCAGGTTTGTTGACGATTTCAGCGCAACTCGGCTTTGTTATTCTGATATGTGTGTCTGTATCGCGTGTAAATTGTGTGTATATAGCAGTGATGTACTTCAGCTCAATTGAGCTATGGAAAATCAAATTTTGCCGACCCCTTGTATATAGCATAGAAGCAAAACCACGAGATGTGAGCGAACACATTGAGTTAAAGGATGAGTTTCGTCGAGCCAAACGAACTCGGGTAAGCGGTTAAGCTAAAAATCATTTCTCAAATAACGAATCCGAAACGTTGTTGTACTTAATAAGCAGCATTCTCATGTCATGGCCAATATATCGCCCAAAATATATGAAAAAGTTATAAAAACTACACCGTAACCGAAACAATCGACAGCTGAAAATGATAGAGAGATGACGATTTGCTATATTAATTGATATTATTTTTTATAAGTAACATAATGCATTGTACATTTGATTGATAAGAAATCCAAAGGTTTTTTTATGAGTATGTAGTTTTTTTCTTATGAAAAAAGTTTATAAATAGGCGGAGAGCCGGCTGTAGAAAAGTCGAGTGTATAAGATTACAGGATGAGATGTATGCCAAATGATAGAGCTCAATGAGCCTAAATAGAATATCGAGGGTTGCCTTGCCAAAGCCTGTCCCGATGGCCGAAAATGCCCGAATTTTAGCCAATTTTGTAGTTCTAATTAAAACTGTAGTACATAACAGCTTGAAATGTATGCCAAATGATAGAACTCGAAAAGGCCTAAATATAGTACCTGGGATTGTATTGTTGAATCCTGTCCCAAACATGGGTTTTCACCGGTTTTTTGGGTCAATTTTCATTAATGAAGATAGCAGCTTAAAATTCGTGCCAAATGATAGATATCGAAGAGCCTAAATAGAATATATAGGGTTGCCTTGTCGAATCATGTCCTAAACATTATTTGACACCCGTTTTTGGGGTCAACTTTTCTTAAATGAGTGGCAACTCATGTTTTGGACAGGATTCTACAAGGCAACCCTATATATTCTATTAAGGCTCTTCGATATCTATCATTTGGCACAAATTTCAAGCTGTTATCTTTATTAATGAAAATTGACCTAAAAAACCGGTGAAACCCCATCTTTGGGACAGGATTCAACAATGCAATTCCAGGTATTATACTTAGGCCTCTTCGAGTTCTATCATTTGGCATTCATTTCGAGCTGTTATGTACTACAGTTTTAATTAGAACAATAAAATTGGCTAAAATTCGGGCATTTTCGGCCATCGGGACAGGCTTTGGCAAGGTAACCCTAGATATTCTATTTAGACTCGTCGAGCTCTATCATTTGGCATGCATCCCATCCTGTAATCTTATACACTCGACTTTTCTACAGCCGGCTCTTGGACTAAAGCTGAAGTTGGAACACTTCTTTATTTCATTGATTGACTTATCTTGCATACCATTTGCATAAAGCTCAATAATACTTCATCGGAAGAACGATACGCAGAATCAATCTATTATTCAAGCTGATTAAAGGATATATTTCAAATTTGTTTGATACATGCAATTTTACAATTTAAAATACCTTCAAAAAGACCCTACCTTAATCCCTTAGAAAATCTCTTTATAAATTCTCAAATTTATGTGCACATCCTCAAAATCACACCTGTGTGTACCAGCAAAGAACTGTCGAAATGTCAGTCAAATGCTGACTGAAATAACTTGTGTCTGTCAGATTTGTACATTTTCTGTTGTAGTGTTTGACCACTGCTACTTTTTTTTTGTGTTTTCAGTCCCTACTACATATCTACTATCTTTTTTTTTTTGTTTGCTTCAATTGTTGTTTTGTTTGGGTTTAGCATGATTTCATAGATGTTGTTGTTTTCTAAAACGACGTCACTTATCTACGACAACAACAAGAATAAATTCCAACAAATGCAAACACTAATACCGTTGCATAGATATGTTAATCCAATTGTCATGTCCGAGCGTAGCAAAGCATCGAATTAAAAAAAAAACAAAAAAAAAAGCAGACAACAACAACAACAAAAATTTTACATCTTTGGTATGGTGCATTTAAATCAGGCACTTTTGTTGCATCGCTTCCTTACCAACTTGGACAACACAAATTCTTTGCTATACCTCAGTCTCAGTCTCTAAGCTGACGAAAGTTAAGCTGGAAGTGAAGGCAGAGTGGAATGCATACATAGTTCCGGCTCTGCAGAAATTGCAAGTAAAAAGAGAAGAAAAAGACACTTGAACATGCAGACAGACACATGAAGACAAAATGTTTTATCTCAGGTATGACAACTGAAAGCTGGACTTTTGAGGGCAAAAATAAAAACAAAAACAAATAAATTAAAAGGAAAGGAAAAAGAAAAACCTACAAAGGTGCACTTGCAAGGAGTTCCATATTTATTATTTTTAACTACCATACTCGTACCTGTATAAGTCTTTCTTGCTATGAATTTTTAGAAAAAAAAACAGTGGTTCCTAAACAAAATTTTTTTTCAAAATATAAAAAAAAGAAAATTTTACTGCAATACCTTACCAGTTCAAGTGGAAGCCAAGAAGGTGCCACGAAATTATTCGTCTATTAACAATTGGGTCCATTTATCATTATATGTTTGATTACGGGTAAAAATGATTGGGCTTTTGATAACTCATACTTGGGAATGCTAATAACATATGATAAAGCAAAATTTAATTGATTAAAAAAAGTTTAAAAAAAAAATATTTGCATTCACTGGAGCACTTCACTCTTGGGAAAAAAATGGGGTCGACGACTAAGCTATTAAAAATACCATAAGTCAATTAAGGACTGTCCCAGAAAAATTTTTCGGTTTTATTTTCAGCTATAAAAAAATACTCAACAAACTTTTTGGTCTTTTTTATTTTTTTTTATTAATAATGGAAAGTGTTAAGAATATAAATAACTAAAAATTAATTAACATTTTTTTTTAATAAAAATTTCTTACTTCTTTCTTAAGGCCCTTTATTAAATTTTGTACAGGTGTTTCAACGACAGTACGGAACGATCTTTTCCACTTAAATCTAAAGTCTTGTGAGTTTTTTCTAGTCTTACCACTCTTTCAAAGATCTCTTTTCATAAGAATATCTCTCAATAGGGCGAAGCTCTGGGCAGTTGGGCGGATTTGCTATTTTTGGAACAAAACTGATATTTTTACTTTGATACCATTCCATCGTAGCCTTAGAGTAGTGAGAGGTTGCTAAATTTTGCCATAACATCACTGTACTCTCATGTGCACGAATAAATGGTAGAACAAGTTTTTCGAGGCACTCGTCTATATAAACTTTTGAATTGATTGTGCCTTGCGTAGCAAAGAAGCTTCTCCTCAGGCCACAGGAACATATGACCTGCCAAACCATTGCTTGGAAAATTTCGAAATTTTTTTCCTTTGAATTTAGTAGGCTTATGCTTCTTTTCGGTGACGTATAATATTTGTGTCCAGGTAGGAGCTTAAAATCTGCTTTGACGTAACTTCCGTCGTCCATAACGCAGCAATCAAATTTAGTCAGGTACCTTTCATACAATTTTCGGGCTCGTGTCTGAGCCAGCAACTGCTTTTCATCAGAACGGTCTGGTACTTTTTGAACTCTATGTATATGTCGTCAGCTTACTTTTTTCCTTTATGCTTTGTACAGTAGGATTTGATATATCTGCTCTTGCCACCATATCTTGCAATGAGGTTCTGGGAATCTGCTTAAAAAGACCCTTCACCTTCGCCACTACCCTTGAATTGGAAAATTCTGGTTTTCTGCCAAAACCGTTTTTTCGTGAAACACGTGGACTCTTAATATAATTAGAAATAACCGTCAAAGTAGTTCTTCCTCATGGATCTATATTTATATTTGCTATATTTGCTATAGCTGAATATTTTAATTCTGGACTTTGTAGGTATGTGTACAAAATGAGCTCGCGGACTTTTTGTTGCTTGCTAAACTTTTTTGTCGTTAAAAGTGCTATCACCAAGTGTTATACATCATATTAAACGTCACTTTATATAGAACAAATATTGTGTCTTTGTAGACATATAAGATTATCAGGTAGAGTATAATCAAACAAAATAAAACCAAAAGTTTTTTCTGGGACAATCCTTACTATAGAAAAACAAATTAAGAAAAGTTTATAGATGCTAAGAGAAAAAAGTTTCGGAAAACCTGCTCTGCAATATTGTAAGCAAAACATTGAATATAAATGTGTGGTTACAATGGTATATCATCTACCTGCTGAAAAAAAAGAAGATAATGTTCTGTAAAAAATATGTAAAAAAAAGACATAAACTTAGTAAAAATAAAAAAAAAACTAAAGTCTGATTCATTTTGCATGATAAACGAGCTCTCAGAAGCCTTGATACGTTGTCTCCGGCCACTGCAGCAACATTGGACGCACACCAGCACCATCAAGAGCAGCTGCAATAGTAGCGGTAACAAATCCGTTTCTGGCACTCACGTGACGATGATGTTGATGCGACAAAGGGACACACAAAAACACAACGTACCGATGTACAAGAAATGAAGCAACGTAGCAACGCAGTCTTTGCTGTACCACGTCTGTGGTTAATTTACATGGTATAACAAACACAACTGCAATATTGTAGCAGCAACCTTAAGGGTTACCAATGCTATGAAAATTAAATTTTCATTTTCAATTATTTAAATGCAACTAATGCTCTTGCGAAATTATAACCAACTGGAAAATACCCAGTTTGTGTTATAAGGAAGAAATGTGGGTTCTGTGAAGCAAGTGCTGGTAGTTTGGGAGAACTCTGCAAAATTTTGTTGCAGAAAGTTTGCTGGTTTTACGCTGCGGTTATATTTAGGTGAATGATATAAGAAATTCATTTATAAGCTTATAGGTCTTAAGTGCGATCAAGTACCTTTAAGGTGCAAATTCTTTATGTAATAATTTCAATACGAGTGTTTGTGTGGCTTTTTTAGTGAAAAAAAGAGTCAATTAATACAAGAATTTAAAGAAGAAAAACATTTTTTAACCAAAATTTATATTTCAAACCCATATAAAATAAACCTCTGACAGTTTAATAAAAAATCCGTTGATTTACTGTTAATAAAAAATAAAAGTTTCACTAAGAGTAAACTAAGGTTTTTAAAATTTGTCTCAATTTTCTAGACAAAACTTAAAGAATTTAATAACACAGAAGGCAACCCTCCATTTGCTGACTAAAAACATACAAACTCAAAAATTTTTATTTAGTTACCTTAAAGAAGAAAATATTTAATGCAAAAAACTTAAACTTACCATAAGCACATATGCATGAGCCTTGAGAACAAAGAGCATTAGTTTAATCCTTTGAAACATTTTTAGGTTCAGCGGCATAATTTATTCCAATTACATAAGCTTAATTGGGTTAAGCTTGTGAGCTAAAACACATTATCAAGGAGCTCACATTTTAAATGAATAAGCAATACATGAAGGTATCTCCTTGGCAAATTTAAGAGATTCCAATATCTCATGCAACAAGTAATTTTGATAGAAAACATAGGTTTTTAATTGAAAATTGTATATTTATTTATTGATTCTTAAAGTGTACAGATTAAGTTTATGTATGAAATATTTGAATGACCTCTATGGCTGGTATATACGTACTCTTTTGTCAAAATTTTCCATGGCCAATTCGAATAAATTTAGTTGAATTTTGTTGAGACAGCACTTCATTTTCTTCTTGAAAGCGTGAGTGAAGGTACGTTAGCTAGTATAAGCCTTTGTCTTAAAAAAAAACCCAAAGAAAAAACTCCAACGGCGTTAAATCGCATGATCTGTGCCACCAAACTCTCTTCACCAAAATAAGAAATTACGCGACGATGAAATGGGTCATTCTGTATTCGAATTGCTTCTCAGGCTGCATGACAAGTGCCACCTTCTTGTTGAAACCAAATGGCATCCACATTCTTGTCTTGCAATTTAAGCACAAAACCCCGGATTATCATGTTGCGATAGCTAGTATGTAGGTACTTTTAACTGGAATGGCCGTATTTTCGAAGAAGTATGTTTGGATAATACCTCTAGCCCGAATTCCGCAGCAAACAGTGATACATTGTGGTTGCATTTGATTTCCAATCATTATCATTCGTGGTTTTTTTTTTCTGAACATTAAGATAAAAATGAGCTGAAGATGACTTTGTTCAAAAAAAGCAGATTCCATTTTGCACTTGTTTCATTACCCATTACAAATACGCTGTAACGAGTTTCTCAAATTGAACGATTCTTAATCTACTCTTAGTAACACTGTCACGAAATGTTTTGGTGGTTTGTAATAAATCTCTTCAGAGTTGATGAAGTAACATACCATACTCCATACGAAAATTGCGAACTGTAGCTGGCAAACGTCCATTTTTATTAGCCATGAATCAGCTGTCACGCTGAGAATAAAAATTTGAGTTTTTAGATTTGAAAGCTTTATAGTGTTGCTTACAATTTTACTTCTTCGAATTTTTTGTATTTGATGTGATCTTTAATGGCGGACATGAAAAGAAATCTCTGTTGCAAAAACTGCTTTCACACTTACATCAAAAACAGCTCGTTTTTTATTTTCCTCGTTATTATTGTTCAAATTCGATAAAAAAATTGATATAAAATCTTGAATAGATTCTTAAAAGCGGCAAGACTGGCTCCGATTACATCATAAAAATTATTCTTCCGTTCGTAAACATCATTTCAAAATTCAATGATATATTATAAATATAATGAAAATAATCGCGCTGTTAAAATGTGATGGAATCTTTAAATAAATTAACTTAATTCCATGAGCATGGCTAAGGAAATGAAAAATTGTCGACGCAAAGAAAAATTATTCATTTAATGTATTAATTTTAAATTTAAAATTAACTGTTTATAAGTATTTATTTTTGATAATATCCATTTGGTAAAACATTCAAGTCTAGAGAAGTTTCCAATATAGAAAGTTATGATGTACATTATGTGTTGTAATTATTGATTAAAAACATTTTTGAAAAAGAACAATAATTTTATGTATTTTTTGTCCACCCGGTACCACTATAATATTTATACTGTCAAAACTAATTGAGGCTCGACAATTTTTTTTGCCGAATTCTAATTTGGAAGGGTTCAATGCATTTCTGTAATTTTTTTCAGATTTTTTCGAGGCGGCGCACATCATTAAAATTCAATTGTTGATAAAAAAATTGCTAATTAACAACAAAAATGCAAAATTTTTGGAATTTTTTTTTTTGATACATAAGTTTAACTTATTATCTACAGAAATTAAAAAATTTTGTCACGATCAGTCAAGCTGTTCTAAAGTTATAGCATTTCGAAAAAAAAATTAATGAAAACTTTGATTTGCAATAATTATTGCAAAAACAATTTTTTTTTAAAAACTTGCAGCTACTGATTTATATAAAAAACTTGTTAAACAATTCAGACATATCGGTTTCACGTATTCTGACCCAATAGTACTTTTTGTGGTTTCGCATATGAGAAATATATAAATGTCGATCTATTTCGCAAACACAATCCTCCTCAGTTTTACCTAAATTTAGTCTTTAGTTGAAAAAATCATTCTTTGTATGATTTTAAGTCAAACAAATTTAAAGACAACAGCTTTTATAAGCGCTCAAATTCCATTATCCCGAAGCTTAGCTATGACTGAATACAATTTTTTTTTAAGAACTACACAAACATACCTAAGTCCATGAAAAAATCTTCACTACAAATGCTTGTGCGTTAATGTTATTCAAAGGACACATTAAGCATAAAGACTTCAAATCATTAAAAAGGATTTAAAACAAAAAATTTCGTTAACATCAATAATAAACTCTTAAAAGCTATATATAAAAACTTTTTGGCTGAAACCAATAAAGAAAGAAAAAGTCCAAAAAGTAATTTTAAGACATTTAAGAAAAATTGGATTTTCTATTAAAAAACCAGCAACAAAAACAAAGAAAAAGTTTTTGCAAAAAAAAAAAAACAGAACTTTTTACATAAAGTCATATAAATTATGAAGTTTTTATGAAATTGTATGAAAAAAAATTTAAAACTCAACAGCAATTTGGCTTCCAAAAATAAATTTTAATGAAAATTGATGCAAAAAAGAAACCTGCACCATTCTCAATAACAACGACTCAAAAAAAAAAAAGTAGCATGAAAAATCGCCAAAAAAAAAAAAGAAATACCAAAAGTAGCACAACTTTCTTAAAGTCGCATAAAAATTATGGGTTTCCAATGCAAATGAAATACAGCAGCAGCAGCAGCAGCAACAGCGATATTGTTGGCAGCAGCGTCATGAGCTTAATGTTCTCCGTATCCTTTGTTGCTGTGGCTGCTGCCGCTGACAAATATTGACTGCGTTGTTTTTGTAATAATGTGAAAAGTTTCCAGAGTAGCACCCCCACACCAGTACTTGATAGTCAATGAGCTCTTGTCATTTTCGGTAAAAATGCGAGCATAATTTTTTTTGTTGTTGTTTTGAATTTGGTTGACAATTTACGCAAAAATGATGAGCTGCTGATCCTTTGGAGTGGTTGTTGCCTGGTGGTGGCGGTAACTTTTTTTTCTGCTTCTAATCAACGAATTTTTTTCACGACTTCTTTTTGTTTTGTTGTTATATGAAACCTTATAACTTTTAAATATCATTAAATTTTTTTTTTTCAAGAGTTTTTGCATTGTAGCTTGAATATAAAATAAAGCAGCTGGACAGTTAGTTGGTCTCTATGATATCATATTGAGGGTTGCATTGAGAATTTTGCTGTTATTAAATTTAGATGCTTAGAAATTTCGCTGATAACAGCATCGGATTTGTGTGCAGCTAGGCTTAAAACGTTTTAAGCTCGATTATTATAAGCATGTAAGGATGATAAATTTCCTTTGCTGATTTGGATTTATCGAAACTCTTCTGAAATAACATGCTAAAACTCACATATTTTAAAGCATTTGAAAATGTTGATAAATCTTACTGTGTACTTAAGTACTTACTTTGTTTTATTCTAGGCGTTATTCGCGATAAATTTACTAAACAAATTGTAGTTTTTTTAGAAACTGTCCAAATGTACTGAAAATATACCGAAAATGCATTGAATGTACTAAAAATGGGAAAAATGTACCGAATGTAATCAACAAATGGAAAATGCACTGAGCAAGATTTTTCACGACGCAAATGTACCGAAAATGCCATCACTTATGCAGACAATTCTCAGAAAATCTCTTCTTAAAACCTAAAAACTTATTTAAACTTATTTTTTAAAATACTGGCAAGTGGGAGCTAAAATCTTAAACACATTAAGATATTAAAACCTTAATTTTTTAAAACATTATTAATTTAAGTTTTCAATTTATAGCCCTATTACCGATGGCGAATCGATTGAAAAATCCAAAATTTTATTCATGAATGTAAAATACTTTTTAATTATAGGCATGAAAAAAAACCAATATGCAGCAGTTTCATAAACTAGTAAAGATTATGGAGGAAAATCCTGAACTAGCAAAGGGACTTGATAGTTTTGGGTCGAATACGAAGACTAACAAGGATATGTGGGATCAACTCGCAATCGAGATAAATTCGCTAGGACCACCCACGCGTGATGGAAAAGGTTGGAAATACGGTACTACGACCGTATAATCCGAATAAGCTTTCAATTCTTTCTAATAAATACATAAACGCTTCTTTATTAATCCTTAAGTAAGACATAAATCTGGAAAAACAATTTCTTCATATATTTCTTGTCAATATTTAAGAAATTAATTTGCTTACAGCCGGCTAGGCAGTTCGAGTGGGTATTGCTATCCACAACCTCATAGCTATCTTTAAAAAATAAGTCCACATTGCTTATCACTTTAATTTTATTTTTTTTCACTTGCAAAAAACACATGTTAAAAATGTTCACAGTTTGAAATTTGAAGTTTTTCAGCTGTCCACTTATGTTTTTAATTTGGCAGCTAAACTTCAGATTTGAAGTTTCTTAGACGTCAATTTCTGTTTCCTAACTTGGCAGCATTGTTTTGTAGGCGGACGTGTACATTCCTTAAGTGATTCGGCACGGAAGGCGAATCGACAAATTCAGGCGAATCGCCATCGGTAATAGGGCTATTAATTAATTATTTCATTTTGTTTTTTTTTTTTGTAAATTCAGAGAATTTGAAAACATATATTCATAGTGTATGTTTTAATTGTCAACGAATGTGTAAGTGTTACAATTTTCTAAAATTCATCAACAGAATAATATTTCCAATAAAGAATTTTATAACATACCCCATACATGAAATGGACTTTGGTTAGTAAAATAATAATATATTTTTTCCAAGAAAACTTAACTAATTGTTTACAAACGCCATTCATTCATTCATCATTATATAATCTAAATATAGAGCCTTACAAATTTTGAGTTATCTTTCGCAGTCATCAATTTATCGAGCTTACTGTTCAGTTCAGTACGTAACAGCTCCAAAAAAATTACACAAAACAAAAAAAAAAAAAAAAAAAAAAAAAAACAAGAAAAACAAAAGTGGCAGCAGATGCTACACTAGTTTCAGTCTATTGCTGAATGCAATCATCAGTGACATTTGAGTTGACGCAGTCAGAATTTCTATAACTAATATATTATTCTTTTTGCATAAGTGTTTTGAGGACTTAAGCAAAAACTTAAACAAAACATAGATAAAATTATTTTTCTTGTTGTGTGTCTTTGGTCACTCATGGTCACTGATGATTGCACTTAGGAGTGAACATGATTCCTTATAAATATGCTAAAATTGTTTTCACGCCTTTTTAAGAAAATAACCGAACGTCGTCTTACAATACTTCAGTGAACCAAAATTTAATAAAATGGTTTCAGTTAGTGTGACAGCTTTCATTCGAATTCAATTCACTTCTCTTAATTAAAATTTCAATTTTACACCTATATAAAACGCAAATTCGGACAATTATAGGTTTTCTTTACTTTGTTAGCTTAAACATTAGTTTCTGGAAACTTTTGCATGTGACTATACCTTAAAAAAACCAAGGCAAAAAATAATCACCACCATAATAAAATGGGGTGAAGACATAGCCCATATAGCATAGGATCAATAGAATTTTTGAATTGACAATTATCGAGATTTTTATTCATGCAACCAAGCGTTTGTTTGTTTATTTACGAAGCGCAATGAAACTCAATGAATGAATGAATAGTGAATGGACTGAGGTTTTTTTTTCACTTTTGTGTATCAAATTGGCAACGCCAGCTGTAAGAGTGCCGCCGCCGTCATCGCAACTGTAATCAGTACTCAGTTGAACGTGTGTTGTTTACCAATTCGTTTCAATTGAATGCAAATATTAGTAGTTGGCACGACTACCAACATAAAACATACGAATAGTAAGGTTCATTTTGAAACCCTAATAATATTGGTCAGCCGGGTGACAATTACTATTTGTGGTGTTGTTGTCGCTGTTAGTTGCAGTTGTTGCTATCATTTTACCTTTTTATTTTCCGATGGATTTGTGTTAAAGGGTAGAAATGGCTGCAAATAGAAAAGGAGGATAAACGCACATATGTTGAAAATTGTTGCTTTGCACTATGAAGTGCAAATGAAGTGAAAAATCAAATTTATCTTTTTTTTTTGCTTTTTAGTTTTGTGTCAGAAAAAAACATCGTGGGCTTGTATCGTTTTAAAATGTCTTTGGTGCTTACTTTGTTATATCCCAGTGTGCCAAACGAATTCGTTTCCCTTTCGAATTCGAAACGAACTCGTTTCTTCGTACTATTTATCCGAAACGGATTCCGTTACGAATTCGTTTCGAACTCGTTTTCGTATGAAATTCCTCTCGAAAAAACGGAAGGGTCGTCCGCATTAACGAAGTCGTTTCGAATTCGTAACGGACTTAAATACGAATTCGTTTCGAATTCATATAAAAAACAAAATTCGCATCGATTTCGTTTTATGAACAAATAACGAATTCGGAACGAATTTGTATTTGAAGTCTGTGACGAATTCGAAACGAATTCGTTTTACTTGCAAAAAACGGAATGCGCACAAACGAATTCGTATCGAATTTGAAACGAATTCGCGTCCGTTTTTGTGCATATTGGGAAGTTTGAATCTTAACACAGGAAAATCACAGCTGAATTAAAATGCGAGTGAAATTTTTTTTGATACTAAGCCCCCTTAATGATTGCACTTTCGAAGGTTTTCTCAATTTTTACACTCAGCTCACAAACTCAATTGTTTGATTTGTGGAGTGCTTTCTTTTATCATAATCTTTTGTATATTTCTCTTTGAAAAAATGCATGTTATTTGTAAATTGGTATTTAATGCTAAAGGGTGTTGAGATTTCTTTTTTTCTATTAATTTTTTTTTATTTTATTTTTGTATTCTTACTGCTTTTGTATTTTTAATAAATCCCTTCTGCGTAGCTTGTCAGCATTTATTCTATTGGCATTTGTGATTAAAGCCAGGCAAAGACTTAACTTGATCCACTCGATAAATGCAGTCTGAATACAAAAGTAGGGCTTAACTCAAAGGGCGACATTAGATAAGCTTTTAGCTTAGCAACGCCTGATTTGATAAGCATGTGCTATTTTTAGTTAATATCATACGCTGAAAAGTTTAATGTATTCATTGGAATTGTCTGGGGTTTACTTAGTACACGGAATTGCAATTATTTAACAGAGATATGTTAAAAGCAAAAGTAATTTAGTAAACATAGTTAATTAAGTATATATACATATATGATGAAAGTTAAAATTGAACACAGATTTTAGTTATTTAGTTAAACTACAAGTACAATTAGAGAATTTATTTTGGCTATTATACAAACATTTTTAAGGAAAAATGTCACCCATTTCAACCAGTAAATAAAGAAAAATAATAAATTTTGCTTTGAATGTACCAAAGGGCAGTCCCGAGTTCACAAATTGTTAGAATTCGGTAAATTTTTGTAAAAAAATATTTTGTACAACTCAATGGGGAACGCTACCAGCGTGTAAATACTCTAATACATCAATCGAAAGAACGAAGTTGAAAATGGATTTTGGACAAGATTAGCAATTCACATTTTTTTTCTCTAATAACACAGTCTACAAGCGTTTTTACACCTGAAAGAGGATGTTGTTATATCAATTTTGCTGAACAAAGTTATAGCCCTTGGTTGAAAAATATTGAAAAAAATTGAAAAAGTAGTAAAGAACGTCAAAAAAGTTCGCAAAGTGGTGGAGCTTTTATACATTGATCTACTCGAATATATAAGATCATCGCAAATGTCAATAAAAGAAAGCAAACATCAAATTGTTTCGAAAAAGTCGATAAAGGTCGGAAAACACTGAAAGATTCAAAAAATATGTAAAAAGTAATCACGAGCCTTAAATTTTCAAACATAATCAAATCTTCGATTTATATTGCGAAACATCAAAAAAGTATCGAAAAAATGAGCAAAGTATTACATAGTACAGTGGAATCCCGATAATTCTTACCCTGTTAATTCGAAAATCTCAATAATTCGTAGCAAACTTGAAGAAATCGCTTTAATTCGTAAAAATTCCATACATTTTGGTCACCTCGATAATTCGTATTTATTTTGTGCAATAAAGTCTGTTTAACCTCTTATAAATTGTAATTGGATTTGATAACCTCTTATAATTCGGAATGTAGGCAACTATGGCTACGTTCATCATTAACTTTTTTTGATGGAATTTTTTGTGATTTTCGAGATCAGTTTGTGCGTTGTTGTACCAGAGGTGTGTAAAAAACAGTGTGGCGTGAAAATGGCAAACGAACGTACGAATAAGACTTAATAAGTGATGTACAAGCAAAATATCATTTCAACCAATGATAATGGAGCAAAAAAAAAAAATTTATCGAAAAAATCGAAACCACGTTGATTCGAAAAAATTGCTGGTCCCTTGCGATTACGATTTATCGGGATTCCACTGTATCTAAAAAAAATCAAGAAAATCGAAAAGTTTTGAACGACACATATATATAGAGTCGAGAACTATGAAATCACCAAATAAGTCAATACAAGTTCAAAATACAGGATGCATTTGGTAAAAATTTCTTTTAAATTTAAGTGTTATTTTATTCAAGATAATACAAATTCGAAATAGAAAAATAAATGGGCTCAGCCTAGTTCTACTACTTAGTTTCATCCATTTATAAATAGAATCAGCAGTGACGCTTGAGCCGATGAGCGAGAATGTCCTGATATGCTTGCCTTTTTTCAAAGGTTGTTGCGAACCCAAAGAAAAATGAGTAATAAAATCAAATCAAAACAGAGAAAAGAGTTTTGTTTTTTCTTGGTTTCACTTGTTTCGATAATATGCAAATGATTTTGAACAAAATTAAAAAAGTAATACGATTTGAAATGTAACAAATAGCGCCAAATAATATCAAAGAAGTTGAAAAAAGTAGCGAATACTTAGGAATAATATCGCTCAATATTTCAATTATTTATGCTTTAGAAGTAAATTCTAGATGTATCGGCAGGAGAAACATGTTTGCCAACAGCTACCTATTAACAAATTCTCGGATCTTTCATATCTTTAAAGCTTTAGAGAAATAAGGGCACTTTTTAAAATGTCATTATGACTCAGTTGTCAAATCGAGTTTTTGATTACTTAGTTCATTAGCTGCGAAAAAGCAAACTTAAAGTAATTGCTTTACGTTAAATGTCTTCCTTGAAGATATTTGTAAAGCGATACCATTCTTTTATCCCTTTCAGACCGTGATGCATCGATTTTGCGGGTAAGTTTCAGTCGAAATATCTTCATTTCTATTTCACGAACGTAAAATTGGTCGACATGCGTCGATGGTGTTGATTAATATTTATGTTCGCTTCTCACATGGTTTCACTGTTCGTTTTACCGATCCTTGAATTTTCGGAAAATTTTCGAGCTACATTTCAGTTTTGTAAAAATGAGCCGCAGAAGAAAAGTATATTTTCATTTACTTAAATACTAACATTGATAAATTAGTGAAGTGGAGATATTTTAACTAACAAAATACCAAACTTTAATATTTCAAATGTATTGAAGTCATTGTTGTAATACAAATTTTTTTAGCTATAATTTTTAACGAGTGCATCAATTGTGCGTATTAGGTCTCAAGTCACTAAATGTTTGTTTTTCTTTGAATTGCGTTCCTAAGAATAGTTTTCGGATGAATATATATTTTGGCAGCACTGCAAGATTGGGATGCGCTTGATTTTAGCAGCGATGATGAAGAACAGGGCAAAAATTATGTGTCAAAAGTAAAGCAGTGAAAGCGAGAAAGAAGTAAATACGCCAAAGTTTGCCCAATAAACTAAGAGATGTTTGCTTGAAAAATGAGGAATTGACAACGTCAGAAGGACTGGCTCTCGATTTTAAAATTTATCCAGGCAAGACAATATCTTCAGAGTAAAATATTGGACTTGGTTCTGCATTCGTTCTCCGTCTTGTCAGACATTCTTATTGTACCCAATTCCTATTGAAAAATATATCACACCAATTGAAAGACCTTATTCAAACATTTCCAAAAGGATCAACCATAGTTTTTTACAAGTATTTTACAACATTGTCTCTATTATATAAGCTTCTAGGAAAAGGAGGGATCTATAGTCTAGAGGATAAAGTTGCTATAGTTCAATAGATAGACTCAAAGTCAATCTTATTGGCATTGTCTGTATTTGGATGTAGTACCGTGAATAGCATTCGTAGTTAATGCAAAAAGATGAAGAAATTCCTCGAAGTTGCACGTCCAAATATAGTCCGGCAACACAATGAGTCAATGGGATGTGTGGGCATTTGTGACCAACTACTGAAAACACATCGGAGATTTTATGCTAAGGTGGCAATTGAAAGCGATCGTCCATTTCATATATATATATATATATATGTATACTTTGCAATGCTTGGAGTACCGAAATGATGGTCGGCAAAACGGACAGCCACCAAAGGTTTGGCGACTTGCGTTAGCTGAAGCGTTGGTGGCAGCTCAGAAAACTACCAACGAGAAGTAGAGGTCTGGATCCGAAACGGATGAGATTGAAACTTTCACTTTCCAAACGATACCGTCCAGCAGACCAGCTTTGTCCCTAAAAATGACTGCATGGCTTCAATCACTATCCAGAAGAACTCAAATTGAAATCAGCCGATATGTACCATCGCTATGAGTGTAAGTCACTTACGCACAAGAAGTACCAAATGCAATGTATTTTTATGTTTCAGCCAAAACAAAAACTTGTTTCAAACTGTATCATACTAAAATATTAAAAGAATTTAGAAAAAATAATACATGGTGCTTTGCTTTTTTCAAATGAAATTAGACCGAGATGCATCAATTGTGCGAGTCCCGAAAATCCTTGAAGAACATGAGCATAGCAAACTCTAGACATTGAAAATGTTTTCATATCATATAAATACTATTTTGCCCACAAATCATAAAAAAATTCCCAGTAGCTTAGTGTCAGGTCTGAAAGGGTTATAAGACTGCATAGTGAACTAACAAAGAAGTTGCGTCTTTTGCTAAAAATCAATACATTAGTATAAAAGCTATTGTTCTTAATATGTTTATGTGCTTTTTTGCCAATGTTCTACAGTTTCAGTTTTTATATTTCGAAAATTTCAACTAAAGTCTTTTGAAGGATTTAACTCCAAAACAAATTTTTGTAACGCTATTTTCACAACTGAGTATCTCGAAAATGTTATAATATTATTTTGATTTAAAATATTTTTGGTTTATATGAACTATACCGTCTTGTTTTGATTTTCTAATGTAAAAACTTAAAAGGAAAATATTTTAAAATATCTCTTTTCGATTTAATGCTTTGTTTTTTTAATTGTTTTTTCTTTATTTTAAAAGCAAAATATTAATTAAATGAGGCGGTGTTGTTTTGTTAAGAGAAAATACAGAAAAAAATATCCCTTATCTAAAAATGCATTTTAGAAATTATTAATTGAGCTAGAAATATGGTGGTAAGACTAAAATTAATAACACTTAATGAATAGTGGTATACATAACTCGAAAACTCGTTATTTTGATTTGCGGTCCTTTTGTTTTGATGGCGCAATATGTTACAAGCATTTGTATTGATTTACTTGGACATATTGTAGTGCAGATATTTTTTTTAATTAACAGACTATCTACTCCTCTGTTTGAAATTCTGATACTTTGAACACTCTATTGTCTTTATGGACAAATGCGAATGAGTTTATGCACAGTGAACTTTTATTCAAACATACAAATAAAAAAAAAAAAAATTTACTGTACATGTGGAATTATGTCTACTGACATTTTCCAACGTCTGCGAGTAACATATGTACCATCTTCCCTGCGATATAAATGTGTGCTTTTTTCCACAGCTAATTGGTATAATTTGTTGTGAGTAGCTTAATTAGATGACACAAATTGCAGAAATGACATTTTCCTAATTACTAAGTGTTCAGCAAAAAAAAGTATGTATTTACTACTCGTATAGTATGTAACAGGCCTTTGACCGAGCCAATTAGTTGATAACAAGTTTTTACGTTTTCTAAATTTTAGAATTATCTTTTAAATGTCAAATTAATTAGTTAACTCTCTGCTTTGAAAATAATCCTGTTCTTGTGTTTCTTTTATTTATTCTCCATCCCACACATACACATACTCAACAACCAGCTAATAAACTGTAAGATTTTACTTCAAAGCTTTCACAACTTCAACGTTTCCACACATTAACCCACTTAACTGTCTTAATAAGGTTAATATTGCCAATAAAAAGTAAGTGACTAGAACGCCATCTTTTTGTCACATAGCCAAGTAACATCGCTGTGCATTTAAGTAACTTTTTTCCTTTCAATTTAACTTCCTTATTTAAGATTTGGTTACTTTTAACTCAAGAGCTTATGTCAAATAAAAAACCATACGCACGCAGTTATTCAGTCAGTCGTACCGATTTCATCAAGTGTAAAATTCTTTATGTAGACATCTGCCATCCTAGCTCACGTGCGGCATCAAAGTGAAATTGCTCATGCATTGGAATTTTTGTTTACTTTTTAGCTAGGGTTTCCCTTGCTTTCTTAGATACACACGGTTATTTTATGCCTTACAACGAAGAGAATGTGCATTTTTCAGAGATCATGACTAAAAGTAGTTCGAAATTTATAGAAATTAATTGCTATATGCAGTGCCTTGGAAAGCAAATTACAGAGTATCCAATGAAAAGCATCATAAGTTACATCTGATATTTATATACTTTCTAACAAAGGAATATCTATAGTTTAACATTTAATTAACCCGTTCATGAAATAGTTTGACCATCGTTTTCACTATAAGTTAAGGTACCCAGTTCTGATGAAGAGTTATAGTGTGTACCTACTGTTAACCGCTTTGTTAACAGCTGTTGAATATATCAGTTGGACTTAAGAATGTTCTTTGATTTTTGTTTGTCTTCGTCTATGAACTAAAATTTTACTCGAATGTAGTGCTATTTTGATAACCACAGACCGTGTACGTCTGGAAAAAATTCTTTGCGCGAAATGATTTACCGCTGTTCTGTAAAATATACTCGAATGTTTTGCCACGCCCACTTCATAAAGCCCAAAAACATTTAAACAAATATCATTAAATGTTCATGTACAAAGTTTGGTAAAGTTTGCTTGCATAGTTTTAGGCGAATTGCGTTTCAAAGTTTTTACTTATATGGGAGAGAGGTGCCACGCTCTATGGAGAAACTTAGCGCATATTTTGTGGCATATATTTGGTAATCATATTAATAAGTGAATTCCT
This sequence comes from Tricholauxania praeusta, assembly GCA_949775025.1. Taxonomy (NCBI): domain Eukaryota; kingdom Metazoa; phylum Arthropoda; class Insecta; order Diptera; family Lauxaniidae; genus Tricholauxania; species Tricholauxania praeusta. The sequence goes on from OX459029.1 coordinate 51,628,302, forward strand.
TAGCACATTGAATTAAAGTTTTTGCTTGTGTCGGTGGTGCTCCACCCACTTGCCAAACCCCGTCCAAGTTTTGTTCATTAATTATCTGTGTATATAATTTTCCCATACTAAGTTTTGAAAAATTTAATTTAATAGTTTTCTTTGCATACTGATTTAAAGGAAGATGCCACACCTATTAAACAAAAATCTTTATTTTTGCAGTTATTTGCCTGTGTCACCAATAATCTCGTAGAAAATTTGTTAAAATTTGCTGGTACAGTTTTCTATAGTTTCTTACTTAAGCTGCCACGCCCAATTTTTTTTAAACCCTTTCACATTTTTTCCAGTGTTTGCAGTGCCATCAAATGTTTCCGTACAAAGTTTGGTTGGACTTTGTTGAATTTCAATTGAAGCATAATGTTTTAAAGTTATTGCTTATAAGTCAAATTCGGATGGTATATTTTCGCTTGCTGCTTGCACATTAAGTCATTTTATGCAAGACCAAGCTTTTTTAACAAGCCATAGCATTAAAATTAGTTTATTTAGCAATCCAATATCTTAAAACATAAGTAGGTTTTTCTATAAATTTAAATCTTGGTCTATTTGGTATACAAAAATTGCATAAATTAAGTCGACAAGCCTACAATATAGATACCCATTGGTCTTTGTAAAATTTTGTTTTAAATTAAATTAGATTTATTGTACATTTTTTCTTGTCAACAATAGAAATGTCCGTTCATATTTTTCTCATCATCTTCTGTACTGACTGCTGTCAACATGACAAATTTTATATTCAATTGAAAAAATTAAAACCAACGAAGCATGTTTAGCTTTTATTTGCGTAAATAAATTGAAATTGTTATCCTTGTGACAATAATGCGAAGGACCAAGAAAAAACCAAAACAACAAGGGCAACAGTAACCAAAACAACACTAACAACAATTGTAAAGTAACCCACAAAACCTCAGCGAAAAAACAAATTGTAATAAAAATATAAAAATAAATAAAAAGACTTACATTCATTTTTCCGCATTTCTGTGTGGTTTTCTTGTTTTATTTTTTATAAAAAAAAAATTTAAGTAAAATATTAAAACTTTGCTGCGTTATTAGATTGAAGTTGCCAAGGAAATAAGCAGAAGCAGCAGCAAATCTGATTCTGAAACATCGCAAAAAAAGGGCCAAAAGAACGTTGTATAAATAGCACAAAATGCAAGACAAATAAAATTTTAAAAAGTTGTCTAAGTGAATAAAAAATTATAAATTATGTTTTTATTTTCTAATAGAAATGAATAAAAAACACTCACAGCTAAGAACTTGAGGTATGAATAAATTGAAACAGTGAAAATCTAATACAGAAAAGCTTAAAAATTTAAACACATACACTGAGCGATAGACATACAGTCGATTTATCTGGAAAACTTTAGTATTTAACACATTATCAAATCTTGTTACTGCACTGTCTAGATATCAAAAAGCAATAAGATCTTCTAATAGGACACAGTTAAAACACATCACGCTGGTTTTGGTAATTTTAGTTTTTAATCCAGCTAACTCAGCTGCTCGTAGTGTAACGACTCTTGGTGTATATGCCATGGAAAGTTATGGGCCTGGAGATATTTTCATGCTGGTTTTGTTATATTAATTCTCAAAACATCCATTTTGTCCGTAACTAATACTCAAGCAGACCAGCCGATGGTTCAGTTTTTTTGTTTTCATCTTATGACTAAGATTTGAATTCGAGTAAAAAAAAAAAAGTTCATTACGTTTTTCTGAAAATTTATTTTTACCATTTGAGGCAAAATTTATTTAGCATTTTTTTTTTTTTTTGAGAAAGCCGGAAATGGCTTCCTTTCAACGTTGTAACCTTGTATGTATAGCAGCCGTAGATCTGCCATGGAAAATGATGAATACGTTGAAAAGATATGAAAAATATTGAAACAGATTGAAACCGTTTAAACAAATCGAAGAAGATGAAAAGAGTTAAGAAAGGTTGGAAAGTTTGAACCATACTGAAAAATAAACATGTGAAAAATGTTAAAAAAAAGTCGAAAAAGGGATGGAAAATGTTGAAAATAGTTGAAAGAGTTTGAAGAAATTGAAAAAATATGGAAAATATTAAGAAATGTTGAATAAGACGGTACATTTTTAAGAGGTTAAACAATCCGAAAATAATTGAGAAATGTCCAAAAAGTCGATGAGATGAAATATGTTGAAAGCGGTTGAATAACGTTACAAATCTCTGAAAACTCGAATATGTATGGAAAATGGGTAAAAAGTTGATGAGAATTTGAATAATATACACTCAAAAAAAGGATTGTTTAGAAAGCGTTTGTGGCAAATTATCGAATGCTTAATATAAGCACTTATTATTTCAAGCAAACACTTAAGTTTTGTCTTAAACTATAAGTATTTGTAGACAATATAAGAAAAACCAATGTATTTGACCCAAGTAAAAGTTAAGTTGTGGCAAGTGATTCAATTACTTCTATGGAAAATTTAAAAAAACATTTCATAAAATGTTGCTTCTAAATGATATAATTATTTACGACAAAAGCCAAAATATTTCCGTCAAACAATTCAATTTATGGAAGTGTTTCGACAAACACTTGTATTTTGTCCCAAACACTTGTCTTTTGTCCCAAACACTTATTCATTTCAACAAACAATTTATCACTTATACAACTAAAGTGATATTCTTGTCATGTTTTTTGTATTTTGTATTTTGAAGTGCTATGATTCGATATAACTTTTTTGTTACTTACATTGTACATATACGATATCAAATGTTTATAAGTGTTTAGAAGTAAAGAATGATGACGATGTTGCCAGGCTGTAGTCCTATGATATGTTAAGTTTTAAAGAATAGTTTTGTATAATATGTATTTCTCAACTATCAAGCTGTAAGTAAAATCAAAAGTTTATGTGAGAAAAATTTTATTATTTTGTATGTAAAATCAAAAGTTTTTGTGACAAAAATTTTATTGTTTCACGCAATCACTTGAAGTAGTTCCATCTATATCATTTGTGGCAAACACTTTTTTTTTTTGAGTGTATAAACAAAATTGAAATAATTAGATACCAAAATGTTGAAAAACTTGGAATGTCTTAAAAAATATTGAACAAGTTTGAAAAAGCTGAAAAAAATTAAAAAAATCGAAATAAGTTGAAAATGTTGAAAAAACTCCAAGTGATTGAAGAACGTTGAAACAGTAAAAAAAGTGGGTTGAAGAAGTCGAAAAAAGTCGAACAAAAAAATGGAGAGATGGTTTTTACGAGGTGGCGAGTGTTATAAAGCGTGTCGAGTACTAACGCATACATAAATTAGCTTCCGCTGTCTTTAACTGCTTGTCTATTTGACTCTGAAAATTTATGAGCTTTTCGCTCTTTTGAATCGTTAAAATTTTATTTAATTATATTTTTCACCACGTAAAAAAGTGTATTTTGAGCAAAAAATAATGCCACTTTCGCAAAATCTGTCTTAGATATTTTTTTTGTGAATTTTTCTAGCCACTGTAATTACGATCAAGTTGAACTCAGCAGGTTTTGGCAAAAAAGCTGCAGCACGCGCCGACATTTTCATTATAAGTGGAGGAATCTTGCTAAGGACTATGCAAGTTTATTTGAGCGCAGAAGCCATCTTATTCTTTACACACCTCCAATGATAATACATTTTATATACTTCTCAGAAATATGTTAACATGTTAACTATTTACGACTAAATAACAACTAATATTTACTTGTTGCGCTCCCGAACTGGTATGACGTCATTGATTGTTTGTTCGCTTATTTTTATACTGACTCTACTTTTGTGTGCATTTCCTATAACCATTTGTCATTATAGGGGCGAGAAAACAGCTGATTGCTAAGTCTCCACAGCAGCTGATTCCTGAGGACTTCCTTTGCACTTAACTTAGATATAGTTAATTAATTCATAAGTTATAAATATAAATCGTAGCATATAAGTTTTAATATGATAGCGGTCCAGAGTTTGTTCTGTAAACGATTATTACAGGTTGCCAATGAATATAACTTAATATTTTTTTTGTACCTTTTCAATCCTCATATATTGGTATATGCTATTTTTTCAGTAAAATTCATGGTTATCACATTTTTTCAGGATCGTTCATTTAATTTTTTTATGATATTTCATGCATTTAGCTGCAACATTTTCTATGTGTAACGCAAGCAGCAAGTGATGTCAGACAACTATTGCAGTGATAGAAAGAGTCGTTATCGTTGCAGTAGCAATGAGCAACTTATTTTTCCCTTTTGTACTTCTCATTGTAGACTGCATTGTGTGAAAAATAACAAAAAAAAAAATTGCATTTCTCATTAATTTTTTATTTATATTTTTTATTGCAAGCGCATTCACTGCGCTAAACTGGCACTTTTTTTTTAATTTTATTGTCATCGTTGCTTTTTATTTCTATAGTTGATGTTTTTTACGTACTTTTCTTTTGGAATTAATTAGCCAAGTATTTTTTATTGTTATTTGCAATATGACAATATCATTGTCAGCGCTGTAAGTGCAGCATTTAGTTGATGACTAGGCTTTGAGTTGCAGCTTAAGTTGCAACAATTTTTCATGTCATTTTTTTGTATAAATTAAGAAAAGCTTATATTGCTAAAACCTTTAAAAATTTAGCTGCCATAATGATGGTAAGGCATATGATTAACAACAAATCAAATTTTAACAGTTTTCTCTTACAAATTCAGCCAATTTTAATAACAAACCAAAATGTTGTTCCAACAGATGCTGCTGTTAACGTTGTTGTTTGCGTTGTGTACTTCAACATGTTGCTGAAAGCCTAAAATTTGCTTAACGAAAAAAAACCATATTCTCAAAATCATCGGAACATGCTAACAATTCACACCCGGCTGCATAGATTTTTGTACGTCTTCATTGGCTTTCTTGCGCCTGCTACAATTTGTGTTAAAGAAAATTTTCGAACAAAATCATTATAAAATCGCCATAAGGCTAATGCCTTACAAGGACGGGCTGTTGTGTGTTGTTGCTTAAACTTCGAAGGACGTCGACTTTGAGCAAAATTATAACGCAGATTAAATTCGATTAAATTTTCTCAAATTGGTTAAAGTTACTTGCGGCTTGAGGTAAAACTTTCCATGGGTTATGCGAACGAGCAGCATGCAACATTTCGAGTTTTTGCTATAGTACACTAACGAATTCTCTTGATGTTTATTTTTTCAGTTCTTTTTTCTATGCAGTAAAACAATTTTGAAAATGTGAAACTTTTCTTAAGAGCGAACAATTTTTGCTGCTCTTCGAGTGTAAATGAAAAACAATTTTCTTAAGTGAATTTCAAGTGTAAATAGTTGCGCAAATGTTTGAGAAACCCGTCTATGCAAAATCTTTCTTCGTTATTTCATTTTTGTTGGTTATGCGCTTAAGGTCATGCGGCCATATCAATCAAGTGTCGGTTTTAATATCAAATTTTAATTAGAAGATAATTTTATACTTTGTAAAGTTTGTTAACTCATTATTTTGAGCCTTTCTTTTATAATATTTTGATCAGCCGTTGGGTATAGGATTACGTTTTTTTTTTAATTGCATTTATTTTAACAAACAGAAATTATGCAACCTCCAAAAAGCTAATAATAACATAATGTTGATCATTTTTTGTTGCTGAGGTTTGAAGTATTAATGAATAAAATATTTTAAGAGAAAATTTCATTATTTCTTCAAGCCAAGCCGTATTTTACATGAAACTAAATATTAGGATGATGGCCATTTTAAACTATCAATACAACACTTTATAATGTTTTTTAATTCTTCCATAAAAGTAAGCATCAAAATTGGCCTCTAAAAATATTCATTCAATAATCTCACCAAGAAGTTAGTGAACTTTTAACTTGTCACATATGTCTATAGTTTAATTATGTTTCATTCATGCTGCACATAATAAAAATGAGCTGATGCAATACCACGAAGTTTTTTTTTTTTTTTTTGATTTCAAGCAATGTAACTTAAATAAACCCGAAAACTATATTTGTTTCCCAAAATAACTATTTTCGTACAAGTCTACTGTTTCTATTGAAATGCTAACGATGAAAAATGGATCAAATCAAAGTATTTTGCGGACATAAAATCGGATAAGATCCATGCATTTTAGGGTGGTTTAAAATATTGAAGTTGCTCCAAACTTCGCATCTCCGGGCACCATAAGTTTTGTATTGATGTTAATAAGAACCACGTACAATTTGGTACATTTTAGAAAACATTTGATGGACCCGCCACCGTTTTGAAAACTAGAAAATGGTCCTTAATCTACAGAAAATCATTAATATTCCCCCGAAGCTACCCCCTAGAGGGATCAAATGTGTGACAACGTCCCATTATTTTTTCTCCACCAACATTTTTCTCATATATACTTAGCCCCTATCGCAACCCCTTATGAAATTGACTTCCCCTTTTCTCAGATGCCTCATGAGGGGTAAAACGCTAGACCAACTCGCATTATTTTTACACTCCTAAACTTTTTCCTTGACACACCTCTAACGGTTAAACCTGGTATCCTATATTTAGTACATAAAATATAGGCAACATAATCGATGAATAAGGTAAACATTATAAAATTCAATTTAATTTTAGAGTTATAAAAACTAGACATTGACGTGAAACACATAACGCTCACTTTAATCGATTATAGGCTTATAATACAACGGCGAAGTTCGAAGTTAATGTAAAATAAAGATATCTGAATATAAAATTCAGGGTGGCATTTTATCGTGCATTATGTATGAAGCATTACCAGAAACATTTTCCTATCATTAAATTATCAAGAACTTTTGGCTACATAATATAAAAACAAATAAAATATTTTTACCTTTGAAATTCAATATCAAAATAGCTGTTGAACATTTGCCAGATTAACGAAAGTTATGGAAAATGATATTATCAGTAACTAAATTTCTGTGAATGATCTTTGACCTTGAATATCAGGCATAGCGACATATCAAAGGCTACACTTACTAATTACTCTAATACATTCGCAAAATTAATTAATTAAAATTAATTTATTAATCTTTTGAACTAAAACTTATATTAATTTTTAATAAGCTTCATTTTATTATTTAAGAAGCTTATTACATCAGTAGCTTTTCATCCTCACAAATTAGCTGCCTTTTGCATATACAACTTATCTTTCAATCGGCTAAGTAAGCTCTTTCTTTTGAAATTGAAAGTGATTCACATGAAACACAGTGACATTTAGTGCTACGTATTTTGCATTGGAACGATTAGTAGAGGATTTGATGCTCTTTCAAAGCGTTCATAATAATTTTACTGTGACTCGTGAGCTTTGATCAGCAAAAGACTTTGAATATTTTTTTTTGTGTTATTATTCACCAGTTCTATGTATTAGGAAGCAAATGAAGGACTTATAGCTTAAGTCTGTATGACATTTTTATAACGTATAAGGTATTGTATACCGTAAAAAAAACGATGATGTTTAATTGCACAGTTGAAAAGACTTAATACTTTTTGAATTTAAATTATATTTTTTTAAAATTATTATGAATGCGCCCTATTTGATCAAGAGCAAATCACTTGAATTCAATACATTTTGGCTTAGAAAGGAAGTAAGAAGATTCCTAGTGCAACTTTCTGCATCACTCACTCCCTTACAGCGAATTCATTAAGAAAGTAGCAACAAATTGAGTTATTATTTTTATAAAATAAATGTTTCATTTTGAAAGAAAAATATAAAAGAAAAATTGTTTGCAAATATATGATTGGTATAAGTAATTTGGAAAAAATAATTAGCCATTTTGACGAACTTTGCCTGTACTTGGTTTTTTACAATTTTGTTTTCCAGTGTCAGTTTATTTCCTCCTTTCATTTTATTGCATATTATATCAAGCTTAGAAGGTTTACTTCTTCTGTCTGAAAAGATATAAACGTGCAGATATTATCCTTCCAACTACACTACTGTAAAGCTTTTTATCAAAGTATTATCATTTTTTCACACAAACTAAGCAACTTAACGTACGCATGCATATGCCGACAATACTTACACATTCAATTTCATGAATACCCAGTGTAAGCGCTCAGAAATATGCAATTATTTTTTCTGTATATTCTCAATGCTTAATTTTTTTTAATGAAGGTTTATTCTGTACGGCAAAAATGTTGGAAATAAAAACAAGTGCAAAATGTTAATACTCGTATAATGCAATGCACTAAGGAGGAATTATATAAAACTTAATTAGTAAAATTAAATATTTAAGTAAATAAAAAATTGCACATTTTAAAAATATTAAAATGGGTCTTGCAATATCTAATAATAACAATAATTTGGGTATTGAACACATTATTCAATCACGTAAACATAAAGCTAACCTGCTATAAAACTCAAAATCTTTTAATAAATTCTTCAGTCTGCACAATAGAAACACCTCAACATATTATAATGCAAGCAATTTTTTTTTTTAATGACGTACTATATTTCTTAATCCTCGTCATATTTGACGCTTAACAACATCATCCCTTTCATATTTTGCATGCTTTGGTTGAATCTTTCAGCATTTCTTTCACACCAAAATAAATTTAAAATCATAAATCAAATTACTACAGGTTTCAAGTAAAGCATTTTTTAAGTCACATGGGTAATGCGGATAAAAAAAAAGGAGTTAACTTTGCCGCAAAGTGTCTTCACTTACTGTAAATGACATTTCGTTTTCTCTTGGCGCCAAAAGCACAAAAAAAAAAGAAAACAAAATTATTGCTCTTCTATTTTATTGCAGTGTTGCCAGAATATTAAACTTTTTGTTCGAATGAGATTTCCTATTTTGTTCTTAAAACATGTTGCTTAAAATTTAATATGTTAGTTCCCAAAGAGGTCATTATTCTTAAAAGTTTTTAAAATAAAAAGAACTATTACGTAGTGAAGTATTTTTTTTAATAAATTCATGCAATAGGACCACATTTTTTCTATCTTTTTTTTTTGCCACTTTTGGCAGAAAAATATATTTTTTTAAATAATTCTTGTGAAAATATTTGGTTAAGTCGCAATGTGTGTGGTGTTTAGATTTTTTGTAGCCTTATCATTTGTTAAGTTATGGCATTTTAAATTCTGACTTTTGAGAAAAATTGATCTTGAGAAAAAGTTAAAGAGCTTAAGTTTTGAAATGGTTTTCAAGTGGACATTTACATTTACAAGTAGAAAAAATTGTGGTATAAAAAAAGTTTCAGGCGAAAAGTAGCGTACCTAGGAAGAAGGCAAATGGTCCTCGAAATGAAATTTTTGTTTTTAGCATAAGTTGATAATATTGTGTACTTTTGAGTCAAAGGAAAATAATTTGAGAGAATGTGTTTTGGATTTTGCAATTCGATTTCAAATTTTATCTCATTTTGATAGGGTTTTGAAGGAGAATAACTGAGGACCTTTTTTTTAATGAAGAAATATATACAATTTCAAAAATAGAAATTATTTAATTTCATACATAAAAATTGTACTACTGATTTTATTGAGCTCAGATTTTTGTTATGTTTATAAAATTTTTCGATAACTTATCGCAAAATAGAACAGCGAGTGCATTTTAACTATTTCCTAATCTTGTCGATTGTTGCCCGAAAATGTAATTGCTAAACGATCGCTTAGTTTTTTGCCCTTTCGTGAATTTTTATTCTGCAATATAAGCTATTTATTTTGCAATATAAGTTATTTTTTCAAACAGTAAATAACATATACATACACTTAACATATATTCATAACAATAAAACTTTTAAAATAATGTACCTTAGAACAATTTTAAATAAAAGGTTAAAATAAGCATGAAAATATTTTCACAGCTCTATAAAAAATGGTACGTTCTCTTGAAAACTAAAAATTCTGGCAACACAGTATTGTTTATTGCAGCACAAAATGCCACTGCAGCAACATCCATGAAAACATTAGACATAATTTTCTTATTTAAAAAAAACGTATCCTATTTTCACCAACCACTAACTTCCGTATGTATTACGAATAGTGATAACTAAAGTGTGAGTAGAATAAGTAGTAGCTTTCGTAGATATTAGTAGCAAGTAGTGATAGTTGTGGTAATAACTATCTCCTACTTTGCACTGCTACTTCGGCTTATTTAGGTTAAGTGTAAGTGAAAAATAGCAAAAAATAGAAATAACTCACATATAGACATCAACCCAAAGATAAAAACGACTTCTTTTTCCAACGTGGATAAAATCTTTTCTGCAAATATGCGACGAGAATTAAGAAAAAAAATGTGACATTACAAGAAAAACTGCGGCATAAAATGTCTGCGTTTTTAAAAGGTTAGAGAAAAAATTTTAAATTTTTTAGGTAGTATGAAAGTACTAAGTACTTGAAATATTGCAGCTGCATTCAAACGTCAATGTTGCAAGTAATGTGGTCGGCAGAATTGATGTTATTCATTACAACAAAACCTCTAAGTGTGATTAAAGTTTCTACTATTACTAAGTATTTAGTGGTTTTTGAATTTAAATGTCTAAATTATTATACATTTAACAGAAGTCTTATGCTATTATCATCAAAATTTTAATTGAAAATCATTTACTAAATTAAACATTTTTATTCTTTACAGGTAAGTTCATCGATTGTTTAAATACTTTAAAAAAGAAGCGAAATTGGTAAGAATTTTAAACACAAAATCTAAAGTGAAATAGAGCAAAACTCAATTGATTTTAGGAGAATAATTCCGATAGCTGATATATGACTGCATGCAAAAGTCGTGAGTGTCGCGTTCAAATTTAATAGGCCTACGTATATCAAGAATGTGGAATTCATTGAATTTTAAATTAAGATTGCAAATTATTACGTTATATTGTATTTTTGCATAACACAGCTTTCAGTACAATATGTTGTATGATTGACATTTAATTAAATATGAAATTAACAAAAATATGTTACTCATACGACATATTACTCTTGAAGCTATCAAAATAACATTCGATAAATTGAAGCTGTGCAATTTTTATGAATTTATTAAGCCACAATGATATAAGTTAATATGTTCAATGCTAATTCGATGAGTTCGCACAATAATTAAGATAGTCAAGTATTTCATATAATTTTAACGCGAAATTTAAAAAATTAAACTGAAGTTTTGCGTTTTCATATGTTTAGATATGCATGTCATGATTAGAAAGGAGTTAAAAACACTCTTCTCTTCTACCGTCATCTTGCCACTATCGTCTTTAGTAGTTGTTAACTGTCTCTAGACCGATAAAGAGTTTACTCACTGAATTGGTTTGTTAATATCTATGTCTTTCAACTGAAACAGAAACTCTTTAACTACCACCGCAATTCCCGTGTATTTTGTCCTGTATGAACTTACATTCACTCCTATCTAGCATTATTGAATGCACGTAATTTTGGCTTAGTGGTCTTAAGACTCTCAAAGATTGAAAAATCAACTTTCCAATGTTTGGCTTTTTAAGCTCCGATTCTGGTCCACAATGTTATGTTGTAAGGATGCTTTCCGGCAATATGAGAAATGTGTTTCTGAAAAAGCATCACATCTTTAAATTTTGAGGCACCCGATGTACGGCTTTGTGGATTGTTTCACACTTTGTAGTACATTCTTTCCTCAAAAAACATAGGGTTGAAGTTGACTGCTAAATTCTATTTTTTACACATCAAAAATTCCAATAAGATTCTTGTTTTTAATGCTAAGAATATGCCTTGTTTTTGTGCTACAGATCTTAAAAGAAACCACCTTTCATTAAGTCGCTGAAAATCTATGTTCCACCAGGAAACGAAACCAATTACTTTCCTAAATATTCAAGAAATTAATTGAAGGTAACGTGACAAAGAATTCTCTATCAATACACAATTTTGTCAACCAAGCAGAAGTACACTGCGTCCCAGCAGTTTTTGGGACCATGCATTACCATTTTTACGATTTGTAATCATTGATTTCATATATTATAAGTAGATGGAGAAAACATGCATGATGAGGTAAGCGAAGACGTAATGCATAAACAAATTTTCAAAATCACAATAATGAATAACATAGTGGGAAATAGATACCTGTAAAACAACTGACAGCGTGGGCAAATGGTTTGGGTTGTGAGCTCTTAACTCTAAGTGCGTGAGTTCGATACTCGGTCAGACAATTTTTTAAAATTTTTTTTTATATCGATGAAAGTTTACACACTCGGTAATGCAAAGAATCATACACTACTTTTGCTATGACATCGCCGTGTTAAAAATCATATATTCTGGAGGCGATAGAAAGTCTATGAGATCGATGAAAGTTTAGATTACTATCGATGAACAAAATCTGCTGGGGTGTTACACAAGTTTTAGTATTAGTGAAATCGGTACTTGATAATCCTTTAATCCTTAAGCCTCAGCATTAAATATTGCTTTAAACTACTCTTTTGACTAAAAAATTTTAAATTACAAATTTAGTACTTCGTTTAAAAATTCTGTTCTGCAGAGATGGTACGAATATCCAAAGTCATACTAATGTATGGAGGACGCTGTAAGCCTTGCATTTGAAATTGCATATGACACGAGGTCAATGATGGCATTTTCAAGTACACTTGTATTTTTACCAACACATTTCCGTTGTGAAAAATATGCGTCGGTACATACGACAAATTTTTAGTACATGGAAAAATTATCAGTACACTTGGCGCATTTTCTGTACATTTGGACTATTTCCAATAATTACGAGTATCCTTTTTTTAGTAACTTTTGGTAAGTTACGTTAGCATACTTTGATAAAATATGCTTAGAAAATAAAAAAAATCGAGTTTTAATTCTTTTTTTTTTCTTTTAGAAACTTTTTTTCGAGTGTCGTTCCTTTTTTTTTCTTTTAGAAACTTTTAGTGGCCATGACAAAAAAGTATATTTACCCTCTAAAAAGTAAATTCTAAGTCTTGATTTCTATTATGCCATAACTGCTAGAGGTTTCAGTGTTTGAAGAATCGTAAAACAGTTAAGATTTATGCTGTGTCAAAAATAGAAGACAGCAAAACATACTGGGGAGAGTCTAAAAATATATTTCTTACAACACAATGAAAGACATTTTGTTCAAGAAAAAATTTTAAATATAATAATAAAAACTCCTTAATAAAATCAGCGTATTAAGTTTTTTTTTTATAATTTCAACGTGAACCAAGGGACTTCTAACACATATTGTCGCTTCAAATTTACGAATAAACTCACTAAAAGTGCTCGTCAGTTTTTGAAAAATTGAAAAGTCCTTAAAAGAAAAACAAATCATGTGGCATAAATTTCCCTTGTGTTTTTAGGATATTTTCGCTTACTAAAAAGCATACGTACACACACACATAAATCCCTGTCAGAGTGAAATCCCATGGGTTTTTTGTACTGATTTTCAAATTGTGAAGATTTTTTACACTACACATCAACAACAGCTGAAATTAATCGTCAACAGCAATGAACGTGTCTACTTTAGAAAAATGCGCGCACATTGCGTACATCAAATGAATTCCCAGGAACTTCCACAACAATAACACCAGCCAGCAGCAGCTGAAGTTGTGAAAATTACGTAACAACAAACAAACACTTCAACATTTTTCCAACACCTGCAGTGTTACATTATACAACAGTTTTTCTTACTGTCTTTAAAACTACTATTTTTCTTGTTATCTCACTACTTTTCACACTCACAGGCTTTTGTTGGCACGTGTGTGTAATAGATTTCACTTCCGTTCACACATACATTTATGCATAGAAATGAAAATGCATAGAAACAACGTTGAAATGTTAGTGCGACATTTTTCATTAAGATTTTTCGCATTTTGCATTTGCCAACAACTAACAGCAGCAGTAGAATATAAAAATAGTTTTTTTTTTACCTAATTTCTGTATGCATGTAGTGATACCTTGCATATTGTTTATGTGCATGTATTTATTAGTAGAAACCTTTTAAATTAATATTATTTTTATATGATACTATCACTATGGAACAAAATTGCATGGGAAATTCAATTGAAAAAAATTCTATTGAATTACATTGCACAGTTTCCATCAGGATGCTTTTTGAGCTAAAATGAATTTAAATCTATAAAGGATTTTTCATCACATTGGACACACTTAATTGAATTAAGTTTTTCCCAAAACTTTGATGCAATGGAAAAACCTAAACATATAATTGCATTCGGTGGAAAGTGCAGCTATAACGGTGCTCTCTACTATATTTGATTTAATAGTTAGATATAACCAGGTTAGAAAGCATTCTTAATTAATTTTTTTAACCTTTAATTACTTACCTTATTTTAACAAAGCTTGTTAATTAAATTCGTCGTCTAAGCAACGCTTGAAGAACTTAATTTTTTTAAAATATTTATTGTTGAAAAATGAGATTGGTTATTTTTCTCAATATAGTTTACATATTTTTGTTGCAAATAAAATCCCAGTAGTTTTTGGGATCATGCATTACCATTTTTACCATTTGTTATAATCGATTTCACATATTATACTTAAAAGGAGAAAACATGCACAATGTGGTAAGCGGTTGTATAAAGCATAAAAAAGTTATCAAAATCACAATGATGAGCGACAAAGTGTGAAATAGATGTCTGTAAAACAACAGACAGCATGGTCAAAGGGTTAGGGTTTTGAACTCTTAACTCATAGCGAGTGAGTTCCATACTCGGTCAGCCAGTTTTATATATATATATATTTTTTTTTATTGATGAAAAGTTTATATACTTGGTAATGCAAAGAATCATGAAATACTTTTACTTTGTCATCGCCTTGTTAAAAATCATGTATTCTGGAGGCGATAGAAAGCCAATGAGATAGATGAAAGTTTATATTTCTACCGATGATCAAAATCTGCTAGGATAATACACTTTGAAAAATATACTTAGAAAATTTTTATTTTGAGATCAAAAATGTGTCTAAAAAATAACAAATAGAAAATATACAATAAGATAACATAAATTCATTTATTTCATTAAAAAAAAAAGAGAAAGTAATATTTTTTTTTTTTGAGTTACATCTTCATATAATAGTATGTAATCTATAAAAAGTAAATATAAGTTAAAAAAGTCGTTTAATTAAAAAGACGAATAAATAAACTTCGTCGATTTGGCGACACATGCTTGCAAAACTTACTTTAAGGGAACATAGCACCTTCAAATTTTCAAGAATTACTGGTGTACAAATATGAAACCGGTAATGACATCTAGCGGTCGATAGCCGTATATCTATGAGCTTGCGAACCGCACCAAATGTCTTAATTGTTCATTCTGTCATCTTTCAACAATATTCAGTTTACAATTTGTCAAGTTTCATACAACAACGCATTTTTTCCGCTCGTAAAGATGTCGAATTTTGTGCCTGAAAACTCTCATTTGCAGGAAGCATTGATTTTCTGTTTCCATTTGAAGAAAAACGCTTCTGAATCGCATCGAATGCTTGTTGAAGCTTACGGCGAGCATGCTCTTGGTCGTACACAGTGCAATGAGTGGTTCAATAAATTTAAAAGTGGTGATTTTGATGTGATAAATGAGGAGCGCGGCCGGCCACCGAAAAGGTTTGAAGACACCGAATTGCAAACGCAACAACAGCTCGCTGAACAACTTAATGTGACACAACAAACCGTTTCCTTGCGTTTGAAGGCCATGGGAAAGATTTTAAAGGTCGGTAGATGGGTGCCACATGAACTGACCGACAGGCAGCAAGAAAACCGAAAAACCACTTGTGAATTGCCAGGCAAAACAGAAAAGGTTTTCTCCATCGAATCATCACTGGCGATGAAAAGTGGATTTATTTCAATAATCCCAAACGAAAAAAATCATATTTGAGCCCCGGCCAACGATCCAAATCAACGCTAAGACCAAATCGCTTCGGCCGAAAGGCAATGCTGTGCATTTTCTGGGATCAGCGTGGTGTTATTTGGTATGAGCTACTAAAACCAGGTGAAACAGTTACTGGTGCACGTTACCATCAACAATTGATCGCTTTGAACCGTGCTATATGTCAGAATAGGCCCGAATTTCAACTTCGCCATGACAAAATTGTATTCCAAGATGACAACGCATCGCCACATCGAGCAGCGGTCAATAAAAACTTGGTAAAATCGTACAACTGGGAGCCCCTGCCCCACCCGCCGTACTCACCGGACCTGGCGCCATTCAATTACTATTTGTTTTCATCGATGGGACACGCACTCAACGATTCGCACTTCAATTCTTACGAGGAAGTGCAAAAATGGCTCGATGAATGGAGAGCCTCAAAAAACGAAGAATTTTTTTGGCGAGGAATCCATAAATTGCCTCAAAGATGGAAAAGATGTGTAGCTAGCGAGAAGAATTACTTTGAAGATTAAATTTGGAACTATTTCCGCAAAATGAATGTGTTTTTTTTTAATAAAAAATTACCGGTTTCATATTTGTGCACTTAGTAAAAAAATTTTTTTTTACTGTTTCTTGTCTAAAAAATATTGAACAATACGTTTTTAATAAAATAAACCTCAAACTCGGCTTATAAAATATATAGCGAGCATTTTAGTAACATCGTGTCAAAGTTATAGTACTTGAAAAAAAATAGTTAAAAAACTTTAAACGCGTTTTTCTCGAAACCACGTTTTTCGAGTTGGCGGGCATATAGTCCAGTAGAATTAGTCGAAAAATTTAGAGAAAAAAAAAATAATTCGTTACAGCAATCTGACAGCGGAATATTGTTGAACACGCTCTTGTAAAAGCGGGCAAAAAAATCGAACCGACAGCAGCTATCCGGGGTGGAATGGGGTGCATTTTTAGAGGTCGAACACAGTTTTTCACGATTTCTGGCTAAACTGTGCATCATATCAAAAAAAGTTCAATGCAAAAGTTGTAGGAAATAAGAAGATCTACAACTTTTGTGCTAATCATTTTCGCCTTAACCTCAAAATTTTTCAAAAAAATAGCTGAAAACCGGTTTTTTGTTTTTTAATTTTTTTCTTTCACAAAAAAGTTTCTATGGAGCTGAAACTTGGGCAAAACATACTTTTTAGTGTTACACCATGGCAGTAATTTTTTAAGACGAAAATATTCAGAGGTTGTTGTTAAATTTAATTTTTAAACTAAAAAAACCGACATTTTTAAATGAGATTCCTTTTAAAACTACACCTCCTAAGGAGTTTTGTTTTGGCTCACTTACTCTTTGTTATGTCTTCTTTATATAAATGGTAAAAAAAAGATATACTGCAATGGAAAAATCGACCGAAAAATTGAAAATATATGGTCTCTCCGCGAGTAGAGATTTGGTGTTTCGTGTGTAACAGCTCAAATCCTTTGTTGTTTTCACTGTATTCACCTTAATACACTATAATTTGAAATTGTCAATGCCACTATATAAATTTTCATTAAAAAAATAAATGAGAAAAAAAAAATTTTAATTTTTGGTCCAAGAATTATCAAATTTTTTTTTCTCATTTATTTTTTTAATGAAAATTTTGGCACGATTTTGGTCCGAAAAATTGTAAATTTTCGAAAAAAATTACGCCATTAGGTTATTTTTGGACCAAAATTTTTGGCTGTAGTTCATTCCCTGGCGGCTTTGATGCTGATTAAAACCTCTTAGTTTTTTTTTTTTTTGATGTTTCAGTGAGCTGCAATCATGGCAGCCGTGATTTTTTCGTTTTTTTTTTTTTCAAAAAATTCTAGTGGTCATAAATTTCATAAAAAAATTAAAAACAACAGTTTTTTTTTTAATATTGTTTTGTGTCAAAATATACGTGTAAGGTTTCAAAATGATATCTTGTTTTTTATATAAACTATACACATTTTAAAATACTTAAGAATAAATTTTTTGAAGGTGTCATGTTCCCTTAAATTCAAAAAGTCGTCTACAGCGCAGAGCCAACTGAGGTTTGTAATATCTAAAGTTAATGAAAAAAACTAAAACAGCGTCGTCGTTTCGACGAAGATAAGCAATTAAGGGTTTAAGCATTCCTTAAGTTTGAAACTATACTGGTTGACCCATTAAAAATTAACGAATTTCAAACTTCTATAGAGTTGTATAAAAACAGCAGCTTAGCCGCAACGCTTAAATGTTTCACACACGTACGTACAGTGAGACTAAATCACATAATTTCTTTTGTAAATAATCGGATTTTTAAATTAAAGCAATTGCCTGTAGTAGATTTTAAAATTTTTTCTTAAAATATATTTTGCTTCACATACTTAAAACATTTTTTAAATTTTCGTTTTCTTCTATTTAATAAAAAAAGACTTTCCCACCTGTCTCGAATATTGTTTAAACGACAAAGTAAAGTTAAGGTGAATTTGAAACCTTTTAAGCCGATTGATGAAATTTTATTGGACGCTTTTGTTATATCTTATTTTTAAAGGATTTTACTCCAAATAAAATTATTAAGAAAAATTTTTGAACATTTTTTTGTTATGTAAATATATGAAAAAAGATGATAAAGGCGAAATAAATCGAGTTATCTGATTAAATTTAACAACTGTAAAATTTTGGGAATTGTTGAAAAACTTCACAGAATTCGTTAATTTTGCGACAGTTTATTCTAGATTTGCTTCATATTTTTTTATAAAAATGTTTATATCCAAAATGTTTGTGTATTGCATATCAATAACATTTACCTTACGTTTTCTTGTGTGAAAAGGTTGGAAATCAGTTGAAAATTAAACCCTCTGGAGACTTTTGAAACAAATCATGTGGTGTAACCCCACTGTGTTATGCCATAGTGAAACCTAGCCATACATTATTAAAGTTCACGCAAATGCTTTGCTGCATAGTGACACCTGCTATCGTGCGCTGCAGTAAAAACTTTTTAATTTTTTTTTTTTAAGCAATTTTGGTTGTACACGTAACAGTGACCTATTTAGCTAAGCGCGCTCAATCAATAGTTTGAAAAGTTAAAACTAAAAGACAAAGCAAAAATAACAAAAAAATCAAAAAAAAATTAAAAAAAGACAATTCAATACTAATTACGATAATATAATTTTGGCAGTCTCTTAGTACAAAGTTAACTTGCGAATATTTAGTTATTTTTGCAGGCATGATTACTTCACTTTATAGTAAGACAATCGGTTTTGTTTGCTGATTTATGAAAAGAACCAAAAGCTGAATAAATACTTTATTCTCTTGTCCTGTTGATTGGTTTCTGAAATATATATTTTTGACTTAAATGGCTTTGAGGCATTTTTCACATGAATTTTCTAAGCCAACAACTTTTTTTTTGATAATTATTATAAGAAGTGCTAGGAATGCGACAAATATTTGTGATTTGCAATTTAACAAATAAAAGCAATAGTATTTTAGCATAAGCTAAACATTTTTTTATTTGCTTAAGATTGCTTATTTGATTGATATTTTTATACCCTACACCGAAGGTATATTCACTTTGTCTCTCCGTTTGTAACACATCGAAGGGGGCGTGACAGGTATGGAAAAGTATATATATTCTTGATCAGTGTCACCACCTGAGTCGATTTTGCGATATCCGTCTGTTTGTCTGTCTGTCTGTTCGTCTGTTGAAATCAGGATTACGGGAAAACCAAGGAAGCTAATTGAATGAACTTTCACACACAGGTCACATCTTCTTGCAGGCATCCTGCTATTGAAAATGAGCGTAATCGGCCAATTTTGAAAAAAATTGCAGTAATATTGATGAAACTTGGTGATTTGGTGCACATGGGAACCAAATTAGGATTACGACTCCAAAGAGTCGTACAGGGGCGTGAAACAGCCCTAAATTTTATCATTTATACTACCATATCTTGTAAGCCGTTCAAAATATTACGATGATATTTGGTAAACGGATACATAACAAATATATCTTGAATTGAGGTAAAAGTGGGGGGAATCAAAAAAGTGGGTGTGACACTTCTGAACTGTTAAAAATTTTAATTCCGTATATCTCAAATAAATTTTGGAGATGAAAACAGTCATAAATACAAGCTCAGCCTCTTTACTGAAAAAACTCGTTGAAGGGCGTGGCACTACCCCCAATATTTATAAACGTTATATTAGGAGAACTAACAATGTAATCGTTATGAAATTTAATGAGGTAGATATACTTCCTTTAAGGTCTCTTATTACAAAAATAGTAATAGGTCCAATAGTACCTGTGCGTGTGGCACCTCCCATATAAGCACAAAACGTTTATTGTTATAGATAGCGTGCTATGAAAGTTATCTTCATAAAATTTGGTGTATAGATGTCAGTTACTATAAGCTTTTAAAATAAATGAATTTTGACGGGATTGCATTAGTGGGCGTGGCACATCCCATATTAACATAAATTTTTAAGCTCTGGTTTAAGTGAACTATTGCAGCAATTGCTATGAAATTTAATGAAAGTGGTTCAGTTGCTATAGGGTATATCTGAGTCAAAAGTGGCTCAAATAGAACCAGTGGGCGTGGCACCTCCCAAACAAGTAAAATACGGTAAGTGGTATATTTATCGAAATATGTGAGCAATCATACTAAAATTTGGAGTTAGGGGTTTGCTTATGAAAAGCTATTTCTGGATCAAAACCCGGATCTATTTTACCAGTGGGTGTGTTACCGTCCTAAATTTTAAATTTAATTGCGGCATATATTGCAAACTATACAAGCTATTATGCTAAAATGTAATATTAGGATGTCGATCACAAAGATAATTTATTAAATCAAAAGTGGACGGAGTCGGAGAAGTGGGCGTGGTATATTTCAAATTTTTCATTTCTATTCGATTTTTTCAACATTTTCCATATTCTTTCGACTTTTTCAACCCTTTAATTTTTTCCAATATATCCTACATGTATTTGTTCGACTTTTTCAACCTCTTTCAACTTTCTTCTTAAGTTTCTTTATTTTTTCGACTTTTTCGTCAATTTTGAATAGTTTCAAATTTTATCAACCTCTTTGAACTTTCTTAGAGTTTTTCAACCTCTCTTAACATTTTGGGCATTTTGCATATATTTACGACATTTTCAACATTTTTCAACCTCTGTCAACCTTTCTAACATTTCACATTTTTTTCGACTTCAACGTCTTTTTAACATTTATTGAAAAGGTAATTTCAGTGCAGTGTAGGGTATGTGAGTTTCGGCCTGGCCGAAGCACCTTAACTTGCTTATCTTAATTTAAACCATCCTCACATGTTATCAATCATTATCCCAAAAACTTATAGCTTGCCAGTAGTATTGGGCATTAACTTGAAAAATAATGGACTATGCAATTTGTTCATAAATTTTGCAAACACTTGCAGTAATAGGTGGGCAATTTTTTCTTAATATAAATTATGACCGACCTGTCTGAACAGTGACCACCTCAACTTTCGACCATTTTAATTGTTCTTCTCCCTGACATTTTATGCAGATTTATAGAGACATTTCTCGCGGCACGAAATGATTGCAACACACGACTTTGTCCAACGAACTTCTGTTAAACTTTTCCCATTATAATTTTAATGGCATAATAATTTTAAACCTTACCTACTTTTTTTGCATAAATTCACGCGTACATACACTGCTACACATGCACTAACACTTATGCAAATTAACACGCATATATTTACGCTGTCACTGAATAAAATTGGGCCTGTTGTTATGGGTTGGTTACCACACTGTGCAGTAAAACCTTCGTCAGCTGATAACTTGAGAATTTTTTTTTTTTTTTTTTCAATACAAAGGCTGACAGACCGACAGACAAAGAGTAACAAGAAGAGAAAAAAAGTACTAAAAAAACACAAAGCAGGAAAGACGCTAAAACTGCCAGCTTATTTTCATTGTACAACACGGTAAAATTAACATAAATCCAAGTGCGCCGTATCGCAACTTTAGTGCCAGCGCTATCCCTTGTTAAATTGTGGTGCTACCATTGGGGGGGGGGGGGAGGGGGAGAAAAAAACGGAAAATACTGAGGGTGCTGAAAATAAAACTTGTCTCGCATTTTTACGCTGCAATTTATTTGGCATTAAATTTTTCCACAAAAATCCGAGCATGCGAAGAAATAGCGCTTTTTTGTGTCAGATTTACTGTAACCTTAAAATGGGCTAAGCTCGCACCACAAAAAAAAAAAAAAAACAGAAAATTTTAAGCCTTGTCAGTCAGTCAGTCAAGCAAGCAGTCACTACGTTGCAAACTTTAAGTGATTTAAACACATAAAAACCAATCTACAACAACAACAACAGCGAAAGTGTGTCGCGTTTTCTTTTGTTTGCTGCTGCTGCTGCTACTACTACAATGCAAACAAGTGGCAAATACTCAAGAATTGCTTGCTGCTGATATTCCCCTCACTGCTTTTGCTTGCAATGTTGAAATATCAGCCATTTAGATCTGCTCGAAATTTCATCGAGAATTTCATTCAATAGGTTTTGAGCACGCAATATGCTAAATAGCAGGCAGGCGTGCTTGAAAAGGTTTTGTTGCTTGAGTAGTTGGGGGGCATCTTGCTAAACGTTGAAGTTTGAGCTGCATTTGTATTTGGGATTTAATAATGCGGGTATTGTTTTACTATTTCTCTTTTTTCAATTAAAGTGTTAATTTGTTTCTTACTTCTTATGTAAGTAAGTGGATATTCGCTTAAGCGCCAAAAAGTATGCAATTTGTTGGAAAAAATGTTTATTTATTTTTTATGTTAATGAAATGATTGCATGTCTCAAATTTGCATTTTTTTTGTGCAAATTCTTATGCAGCGAGCCATGTGTAGTCAAATTACTGTTGAAAAAACTCTGTTGAAATTTACTCGTAGTTGAGTATTATCAACACTTTAGATTTTGCTCAAATTATTATAATTGTTTTTTTTTTTTTTTTGATATGAAAATTGTTTAAAGAGTACAAATTTTTCAGCTAACCAAAGTGTAGCAAACGATTTAAAAAATCATGCAGTGTTTAGCGCTATCAAAGCTGAAAATTTCCTAGTGTTCTCGCATATATTGTAAGTTAATAATAAGCTTTTTTCTTCATTTTTCATAATAATGTTATGTTCAGTACTGTACTAAAACTTCTGTACTAAACATAAAATAAGCTTAGCATTAAACATAGTTGCTCTAAGTTGACAGCCTTATTGACGTTATTTTCATTTTGTCTATCGCTATATCAAAAAAGAGTTTCAAATTCAGCTCAATTTGGTTTAGAATTTCAATGTTTTGTGTAATCTTTACATAGGATATCAATTTGATTAGATTTGGTTTATTATTTACTTCATTCAAAATAGAGTGTCGGACTTGAAATGAGCAAAATAGGCCTCTGATCAAGAAAAAGCAAATTTCATTACCAAAAAGAAAAAATTTAAACAAGGTTTTAATAGGATTTCAAAAATGGTAAAAATGTCGGTTAAAATTTAAGAAAATCTCTATTTAAGCAGTTAAAAACTTTCAAATTCCGCTGAATTTGGCATTGATATAACTAAATATTGTAATATTGTTGCATTATCTTTCAGAATCTGTGAAAAGTTTTACAAAACTTTTTTGATTTATTAAAAAATTTTACATTGAAATACTTTATCATTATTGCTATAAACTAACGAAATATTTTTATTGCATTCCTTGATAAAAAAAAATATTAACAAAAATATTTTGAGCCTTTTAAGATGTACTAAAATAAGATTCTTAGAAATTTAGGTATATGTCTTTATATTTTTATAAGTCTTTAAAATTGATAAAAATATAAAATTCACAATTGATTTCTGAAAATAGTTTCATATTTCATATTACGACTGTAGGTCATAAACCTTCGAGCCTTTGTGACACAACTTGAGTTTGTGACAAAGACGAGTTCTTGAGTTCATATTAAGAAAAATTATTTATTCATAACGTGATTCAGATCATCATAAAATTACGACGTGTGACCGTCGCATGCCTAAAAATCCTTGTGGCATGTGAACTCTGATGCAGTTACAAATAAATTCCTTGGTTGGTTGGACTTTTTTTTAAAGGTTAGATACACACATAACATAGCTCTTATATTCTGATCATATTCATATTTTGTTATTTCTTCGAGTAATCAGATTTTATTATACACTTACATATATCCCGATTTTCACGGAAGAAATTTTCCTCAGAAAACCGTGCAATCCGAAATTGGAAATTTTTTATATGAAAATCAATGACGAAAACCTCAAATGTATTAATTCAGTCAGTTATTGTGCATTAAACTTTGGCATGGAAAATTTAAATTTTCGTTGATTTTTTTCAAATGGTGGGCACAATCAATTCACTTGGACTTCGAAGAGATGAAATTGTTTTGAATTTAAATATAATACACTCAAACCTGTCAATAAGAGACACCGCAGATAAGAGAATCCTGCTAATAAGAGAAAAACAAAGAAATTGAGAGAACCGTAGTTTGAACTTTCATACGAATTATTCTGCCAATAAGAGAACGTAAGGGAACCTGATAAGAAAATGAGAGCAAAAAACGTTGTTGATTTGTGTTTTTTTTGTTGATGCTCATTATTTTCTTCGAAATCGATCGGCTAACGGTTAACTGTTTTGTTTGTTGTTGTTGAAATCGTGGGTGACAGTGAATGATTGTCATTTACATTTCGTCCTAATTGATTCGCAGTGGAAAAAAGTAGATGTGCGCGTTGCTGTATTTCATATCTTGTTAAATTGTAAAACTGTTATATCGTGATGTTGCGTAAAAAAGAAGAAAAAATCATTCGGAAGCGATTGTCGCTCAAAGAAAAAATTGAAATAATCGAGCAAAGAGAAAAAAATGTATCCGTGAAAGACTTAATGAAAAAATACGACATTGGGTATTCGACTGTTTATATGATCGTCGAGAAACGAAGTGAATTGTATGAAGAGTTTTTGCGATCAGGTAATACTGACGGGAAAAATAAAATTCGAAAAACCGAACATTACAACATCAACGAAGCAACGATGAATTGGTATAAAGTGGCGCATTCGAAGGGTCTTCCTATTTCGGGCCCATTATTGCAAGAACAAGCTCTAAAATTCGCTGCCCATTTCAGCGATACAATTTAAATTAAATTTAAAATAAACAAATAATATATACATATAATACATATAATAAATAATATGTACATAGTAGCAAATTTTCAATCTTGCCTTTCACTGCGAATAAGAGAAATCCTGCGAATAGGAGAGAAAAAAAAGAACCAGAGCAGTCTCTTATTGACAGGTTTGAGTGTATATGATGACTAAAAATTATTTCAATGATTTACATTAGTTACTAACTTTTCAAATTAGCTTTTATAAAAATATATAAAGGTCGAACCAAACATAGGTGATAACAATCTGCAATACAAAGTAAAACGTCGTACAGTGCAAATTAATTCAGTAGTGCCTTAAAATTTTACGCAACTACTAGAAATTGCTAAGAAAACCTAGATAAGGTAAAATAAACTTCCATATAAGGCGTGGATGTACCATGAATACAAAAACCTTAAAAGGCTTTGCTGAAAGAGTTACATAGCTTATGCTACTAAAATTTAAGGATAAATTCAGAGTCCATCGGATGTGGGATGTGTAGATTTTGACTAGACTGTGTACAAGCAAAGGCTTAAGCCGCTGCACGCTGGTCCCAAATCGAGTTTTTTGGCTCAAAAATCGATAGAGACCGTAAATTTTGTCGGAAATTAACAACTTCTTTTTAATTTAAAGAAATCGTTGGAGCCCGAATTTTTCGAATACGAATTCGTTTTTAATTATTTAAAGTTCAACCTTTTTTCATGATTTTTTTTTGTTAAAATCCGGGCTCCTAGGAAATGTAGAAAAGCTTTTATTTAAAAATATAATTATTCACCGTATGAACCAAAAAATATTTAAAAAATTTGTTTTTTGCTTAAAATTTTAGTTTATTATAGTTCCATAAATGAACAAGGTTTTTTTTAGTTAGAGCCATCCGGACTGCTAACAGATCGTTGAAGCCCAAATTTTGGAAAATTGCGTTTTGCATTATTTAAAGTTAAAAAAAAAAAAAAAATTAAACTGAAGATTTGGGCTCCGGGGACTTATTGAAATTTCATAAGCTTTCTTAAAAAAAAACAAATTTAATTTTCGACAAAATTTGAACTCTCCAGCCATTTTTGAACCAAAAAATATTTAAAATTTTTTTTTGTTGGAATTTGAAATGTTGTAGTATGAAACAAAATGTTTTTTTTTTTCAAAATTTGAGCTTCGCCGATTTGTTGGCAGTTTAGTTAGCTTTGATTTAAGAAAAATAATACTTTTCGAAAAGATTTGCCCCCTCTATTGATTTTTAAACTAAAAAACTTGAATTGGGACCACTGTGTGCTGTACCGAAAGAGTTATTTGAACAAATGTAACTGAATTTCATATGATAGTTTGAAACAGTTTGGTTAAGCACGAGACAAAATGTTAACAAACTTTCAAAATAGGGCGTGACACCTATCACTCAAGCAAAAACTTTGAAACGCTAAAATGAAAGAGTTATTTAATTTGAGGCCAAAAAAATTTTACACAAGTTCCTGGAATGGCTCGAAAAACTACTTATTTTATTTCACAAATACAAATGTAAATGTTATATTATTTCCACACCGCAAAAATTATGCCAATAAGTTCAATGTGTAGTTTCTGGAGAAGTAAAAAAAAACGCTGAATCAAAATAATCCATCTCTTAAAAAAATTATATTTATTAAAAAAATTTGAAAATCAAAATGAAATTTTAGTATTATCGACTGGCCATTAAAAAATCTATCGAAAACACTTAGACTAAGATTCTTACAAGAAATTATCAACACGAAGCTGAGGGTATTAATTAGAATCTTCCAGTAGGACCAATTTTTGCCTAAGCTTGAGGTCAATTCGTTATACTCAGTTTTTGCCATATAACTTTGGACATGAAATTCGTATTCAGATATTTATGATTTGTTTTTAATAACATATACGTGGAAAATTTGAATTAACATCAAATAAATTTACAGAACTATAAGTTCAAGTGAGTCCATGAGAATAACATATGATGTCTTATGCTACGGATAGTTTTACTGCTTGATGATTTGCATCGAAATTTGCTATGTAGTCTCACTTACTAGTGTTTTCCAATCCCAAACAACTGCCTTTAAAAATTGATATTAAAAACAGCTGCGTCATTAAATTTAGACTAAGGACATTAAGTTAATGTGCGCTCTTTTCTAATTGAAATCTAAGTAATGATTTTGTAATTAAAGACAAGTGCGCAATTTAAGGTGGAGTTGAGCTATGAGATATTTTTCATTTTTAAAAAATTATAACATTTGTGGTGATAGATAAATAAGTTTATTTCAATTAAAACAGTGAACTTAGTGTGATCATTAAGCTCAAATAAAGACTATACGTTTTTATCAAGCTGATGTCTTCAATAACACTTTAAATAAAAAGTATTTAGATGCAATACAACTCGATTTTACCCTATATACATTTATTCGCTGCTCACACAATTACCAATACAAAAACCAATACACGCGCGCAAGTTTTCAAGTCATTCAAATGAATCGCAACTATGCTCGTAATGAGCGCATTGCCGCAAGTGTGCATGACACACAAGCAAACATATACTAGCACACACACAAACCAAATACAACATGAACGTGCATTTCATGCTGTCAAGGATAATAATGAGAAAATTGTTTTTGTTGTTGCTGTTGTTGTTGCTGCTGCTATTACTGTTGATATAATGCGGTAATTTCATTAATTACTTTGACTACAATTTCAAAACCAAAGTGAGAGAGACACAATGATAGTAAAATAAAAGCACAAGAGAAATGAAAAATTAAAAAGAATATATTGAAACAAAAATTTAGTGGAAAATAAGAAAATGTTTGTTAATATCATGTTATTAGGGGAAGGTGAGTTGTCTGGGTCCAATGAGCGTGGCAGAGGTGAGGGAAAGTGCTTGAAATAGCGCTGAAATGCTCGTTAAAGTGAAGAAATGTAAGATACCGACATACAATTCCAGCACAATGACATGCAGTCAGCTAGCTACTCTTAAACATGAACGTAAAAAGAAAACACCCGGTAGGCATTGTTCATCAGATTTAAAGCATTTAAATTTTTCCAGATATTCGAAATTGTGTACTTTTCTGATCCATAGGTTTCCTTAATCTCTACAGGGTTTACATACGGCATAATTACTGCACGCTGTGGGAAAGCATTTCGAAATTTAAGCTTAAGTACAAGAAGAAAAACAAAACAGAAATACACTTCTAACACATGCACACCAACACGCAAACACATGCATATGTATGTTGGTATGTGCACGAAGAGAGACAGTGTTTTCATTTTTTTTTTGTCGTATTTAGCATAATAAGGACATTTGTACAAAATTATCCTGCGGCTATCAATGTGGTTTCCTTAATTTTGTTTTTTTTTTTGTTTTCATATTGCTTTTTCTGTCTTTTTTAAGTTTTGCTTGCTAAGTGAATGAGGATTAAGCGAATAGTTTATCTCTAATGGTAAAGCCAAATTGTGTGAATGTTTTTTGTGTCTGTTACGAGTTTTTTCTTAAAAAATTCTTTTGATTTTTTTTTTTCAATGAAATTAGAAAAAAAAATAGCAACTGTTTGTTGAATTGTGATAAATTTATAAGATTTGTTATAATTTATAAATCATTTCCTCAAAAAGTTACATATATTTGTAAAATTAACAATTTCATGTAAATAAAGGTTTTTAAATTCAAAACTTTAAGTGTGATGTAAATGTGTTGGAAAAATCTCGCAAGAAAATTAAGCAAGTAAAACAGCTATCTCTCCCTAGCACTGCATTTGGAGTGGAAGAGCGAGTGAAAATCTTAACTTTTAAAATAAAAAAGTATGTGCCTATTCCGAAATCGCTCGAATAGCAACACAAAATTAATGTATGGTTTTTAGCTTTATCTTGCTGTACAAAGTGGGACATGCTACACCCACTTTTTGCCATATTTTTGTACTTTAAAACGTTGCCATTACAAGTTTGGTTCCATTTATTTCAATAGTTGTCTTATTATGGCTTTTCAAAGTTATTGTTTGCTTTGAAAGGGCCATGCCTACTTTTCCAAACATGCCAAAATATCTTTCAGTGCTTGCATATAATATGCATAACATTCCTAAATTCTGGGTTGCCTTTTTTGTATTGTTTAAGTATATTGCTAGACGCTTTCGTACTAAGTCTTTTTAATTTTCTTCTAATAGTCTTCTGTGTATAGCGTCACAAAATCTTTGCTCATATTGAAGAAACCACAACTACTTATCTAACCCTACCTTTAATTGGTTCACATTTTGCCTATGACATCAAATTTTACCTTCTTTTTGGCCTGTGACTGCTTGTACAATAGCCTTTTTCGTCTCAAGTTTGGCAAAGCGAAGCAAAGTTTTAACTTGTATTGGAGGTACCACGACCATCGCATTTTTTGCTCTGT
The DNA here is from genome assembly GCA_949775025.1 of Tricholauxania praeusta. Lineage (NCBI taxonomy): Eukaryota > Metazoa > Arthropoda > Insecta > Diptera > Lauxaniidae > Tricholauxania > Tricholauxania praeusta. Next base: position 51,657,561 of record OX459029.1, read on the forward strand.
GTTTTTTACCAAAAAACTGGTAAAATTTGAAAAAGTAAATTTTTACTCATAGAGTTTTAAACTTCTGTTTGTATAGGAGATGCAACACCCACATATTTAATCCTTCCCAAATTTTTTAATTCAAATGCTCCTACTGCTTCTTAAATAGATTTCATAGCATATCATATTAAAAGTTTTTGCTTAAATGGCATGTTCCACATTCTTTCGTTTAATCCAGTGGTGGGCATGGAAATCTAACAAAAGGGCTAAACAACAGCATCAAGCAACAAGAAGCAAAATTTAAAATATTTTTTGCTGTCGTTTTCAAATTCGCCAACAGCACAAAAAAAAACCATATTGCACTACAAACAAAAACAATTGTTACATTCGTCAAGACACAATGCGTTTTGTTTCTGTTTTCATTTGAATTCAAGTCAACGCTGTGTCTCGATATCGTTGAAATTCTGCGATTTTTTTGAGGGTGGATGGGGACACTACGTGCCCACCACTGGTTTAATCCTATTTACATTCGGTTCAATTCCTGTTAAAACCCCTAGTAGCATAAAAAGGTCTTATAGCTTCTTTGACAGGCCTTTTAAAGACAAGTAGAAAGACAACATATTAAATTTATAAGTTCTTTATAGAGGCTTATAAGAGCCATTTGGCGTATGCGTTATAAAGACAATTTCCCCTCAATGTTATCTTTCAAGAGACTCGGTAAAGTATCTTTCTGAGCTGTTTTAAAGACACCTTAAAAACATTTTAAAAAAAATATCCCTGTCTTGTAAAACTTTGTTGTACATAGTTTTATATTATTATCAAATTATTTAATTAATATGCAAATTGTAGAAACTTTATTATGATGATTTTATCATCAAATTTAATTTTTACTTACGATTTACAAATTTGCAAAGTCAGTCTCGAACCCATGTCCCAGCGATTCATAGTCCTACACGCTACCTACTAGGCTACCTGTCATATATTATATTACATCTCAAAGGCGAATCATATCTTTCTCTCATATGTTTTGGTAAAGCGGCAAGAACATTGGCAATAATATGCCCTATCTCGTGTGTCTCTAAAAACATCAAAAGTCATGTTTTTCAAATGACTTATATGGCAACAGTATTAAGACATAAGAGACATGCGGTTTCTATATCATGATTTTATATCTTGTTCTAGCTAGATATTATAAAAGCAAATTTCGCTACAAAGGCGAAATATCTTATTAATTTTTATACACATCTATTTAAAAGACATCAGTTTTTTGTAAGCTATATTTTTATCTTCATGAATTCCCCTGATGCTGCTGGGGACCTGAATAGTTTTTGATATTAGTGTTCTTAAAAATTTTTATGTATTAGTCTTTTTTTTATGTTTTTGAACATTTTTTGAAACGAAATATCTCAAAAACTATAGTAGATACAATTGTTTGCTATTTTCCACTTTATGTTAAAAAAACATAGTGCGGGTCATCAGTAAAAAATTCATAGTTTCCAAACTTATGGCGGGAATTTCGACACGAAAGCATATGCTTTCTTAGGAATGATTGAGCAATAACATATAAAAAATTAAAAAAAAAAAACGGACGATGTTATTTTGAAAATATTTTGAGAAAAAATTTTTTAATTAAAAAAACTAGTGTTTTAACAAATTTATTTAAATTTTTTCTAACGCTTTTATAAAGTTATAGTCTTTCTTAACAAATATGACTGAATAATTTTTTATCATATCTACTATAGTTTTTGAGATATTTTGTTTCAAAAAATGTTCAAAGACATAAAAAAAGCAAAGTTTGCAGTTATTAAAATAATGACCGATATGCATACTCGATTAAGTGCTTTTTAATTTAAGAAGTTTCAAGCAGTATTTCTTAAGATCAACCCAAACTTAGGTAAAAAATCTCGAAGTAGATTCAGATATGTACGTAGTCTTAGCGAGTCGTTTAACATAACTTTATTGAATCTGAAATTCTATTCCAACACCTTTTATATGTTGTACATGAAAAGACAAAGGTAACTATACAAAAACTTTCCAGTAGACTTCTCCAAATTCACGTTCGTTTGAATGGTGCTGTAAAAATATTCGCTGTTATTAAGAAAATAATTTTCTAAAAGATTTCTGTTTAATATAATCCAATCTTTCTTCTTCTAAACTTTTCAATCGCTTCAGGATTTTGAGACAAATGACGATTTCTCTTGTTAATCATTCTAAAGTAAGATTGGCAATATATGCAGATTCTGGTTTGTGTGAAGGCACATGTGCTTATTAACCGATTTCACTGATATTCCGTTTCAAAAAACATTGATGATTCCATATCAGATATTGTTATAGCGATTTAAAGATTTTGCCTTGCCTTTTAATAAGCTCTGTTGACAAAGTTTATAAAATGATGCAACTTCTTGCATGGTAAAACATATCTATTGACTAGACTTTGAACAAATAGCTGATCAAGATTCCTAATTTTTGATGATATTCAAAAAAAATTGAGACAGAATGATTGGATGTAATTAAAAACCATAGTTCTCAACATATATATTTGCTCAAAAGATAACATAATAAAACTAAAAAAATTACCAAAAATGTTATGACATTGCTCTTGACTTTTCAATGGACAGAAAAAAGTTTTACCCAAATGCAAAACAAAATGTTTCATCTTAAATTTTTGGTTTTAATTTTGAAATTGCATAAGTTCAAAAATAGAAAATGAACCCAGATTTAAACTTTCGTCTGAAACTTCTAGATATATTAAAAACGAAATGGCTTTCAGGTGTGAAGAAAGTTTTTGGATGATTCATATTTATTTTCTGCAACTTTTGAAAATTTTGAAAGTTTCAAAGAAAGCAAATCTTGACCAGTACACTTTGCTCAAAATATCGATTAAAAAATAAACTACGCTGTTTGATTTTTGTTAATTTTTTTGCAGAATTTTTTCCTGTTTCCTGTATTTACCCTATGTAGATAACATTTTTACACTTTTGTTTTATTACGCTGGCAACGCCTCTTAACTTTTACTATCCTGACAGAAAATAAAAATGCCTTTGTTGTTTATTATTTGCTGATGAATTACAGTCAACAGAAAAAAAAGAAAAGGAAACGAATAAAAAACCAGCTGTTCAGACTTAAAGAACTACGGCGATCAACGCAACAACAATATATTCGCTTTAATCATAGCAGGAACAATTGACGTTAAAGCACTCAAAGCAAAAGCGTGGCACACAAATAGGCTATAAATCGTATAAAAAGGATATTTTAACTTCATCTTCATTTTCATTAAATTTGACTTGCTTTTGCAACTTGATGTCTACTATTTGATTGTTACAGACATTTTTGTTGTTTTTTTTATTAATGTTGTTGTTGCTTTTATATTGTCAGAGATCAAACACTGCCTAACATACGTAATCTAAATTAGAGGCGCAAAGTACTATACTAAAGTCCAAGCTCAACGTAAAACGTAATAAAATTGACCTTTTATGGTGCGCCATTAAATTTGCACAGTGGGGAAATTGATGTTTAAAAAAGATAAAGAGTTTTTTAGCATTGACGCTAGTACTGTAATTTTTTAATTTTTTAATATAATCCATCAAAAAATGTGGTTCAAGATTTTTTTAAAATAAATTTGTGGGAGGTGTGATTATTTAAAATTGCAAAGGATTGTTGTATCTGAAATATTATGAATAAAAAAAATTTACATAAACTTGAGTTATATTTTATTTTGATAAAACTACCTACAATTTGTCTAAAAAAAACACCCTTTATAAAAACTTCATCAGCAGTAAAAACTTTCATAACACAAGTGTAACACAAATAGCTTTAAAATGAAAATATTAATACAAAGTGTTGAATAATTTCTGCCGCAACTTTAGCTCTCACGCACCCACTGTTCAGTGCCCTTTGCCAAATTCAGTCAATAGTAAGGATGCTCGAGAAAAATAATAAACATTTATGGTGAAATAAAAAACAATTTAATTTATTGGTATTTAGTTTATTGCAAAGAAAGGAAGGCGCTCCGCAAGCAAGGATACATCAGAAGCATGCGTTCGTTGTTCCCGAAATAAAATTGAGAAAAATAAAATTGTGGAAAATAAAATGAAATGAATTGGAAGCAAAACAAATAATCGCACTTAAAAGCGAATCGAATATGGACACGGAAATGGCCAATGTGGCTGTATTTATTGGAACATTAAAAAAAAGGCGCAAGCAAAAAAGGATACGCACATGCTGTAGAAGAACACAGAAGATTAGTTGTATTATGTGAAATATTATTGAGTTTATTTGTTTCCCAGACGAACGCCGATGAACATATGTACAGACATGCACACACACACACAAATAAATATATACAAAAATTTATAACAGCACCTACACTCAAATGATCACAAGCTCCGAAGTGCTGCTTTTATGCAGCTATTTAATTTATTGATATTTTTTGTTTCAGTTCTTTATTCGTTGTTGTGCCTTTCGTCCTTAATATGCCCTTTGGGAATTATTTGCTAATAACTTTTTATAAGAAAAATGATGCAAACGAATTGTTAACGAAGTACGGATATTTGTAAAAACTGTATTAATTTAATTGAGATGTGCTCTTTTTTAGATTTTTTTGTGCCTAATTTTGGATAAACTTGAAAAATAAAGGCATACGAATATTTTCAAACACTTTTATTAAATTTTAATATAAAATTAAAATTGCTTACTAGCCAAACATTAATGTTTTTGCAACAAAAACTAATTGAAAGATAGTCCTATTAAATAATTTTGTCTATGTAGTTGACCTTCGATAGATCCTTAGCTCTCAAATGCTATTTTTTTTTATATTAAAACTTAATTTTTTTTTTTTTTTTTCAATTATGAAAACTTTTTCCCAAATTCAAAGAAAACCAAATAGTGCAAATAATTTTAATTGTAAAACAAATGAAATCATTTCCCATCCTTTGCATTTGTTTTGTTGTCGCCGGTTCTTTGTGTCATTTGTTGTCTGACTGTTTTAGTTCAGTTTAAGGCCGTTTTACCAGACAAAATTAAGTCATATTTGAATTAAAATTTTTGCAGCAATTTGAAAAGTTTTCCTTTGCTTTGTTGTCGCGCTATCGCACAGGCAACTCATAAAAGTTCTCCAACATCCAACTCATTTACGCTGAGTAATTTTTGCGCAAGCGAATGCTGTCTCTATTTTTCTGTTAGGGTTAGTGATGGTACTTGTGATTTTTGATAAAAGTACTGAACTTAATGTCAAAATGCAGTGCTTAGAGGTCAAGCATACTTTTTTCTCAATTTTTTCATGAGAAAACTTTCGTTAATATGAATAAAATAATGAAATTTTTTATATAACACTGCTAATGTTTTGGAAACTTTGATGTCAGTTTTCAGTAGATTTTTGCTTTGAAAATCATCAGAAGTAACAACCGATCATATAATTTTGTTTTATATTGACTTTTGATCCCAAATTTATAGGAGAAGCTCTTATAATTAATTGCATTATTTTAATTATATTGGAAAAAGCAACCTATTGATAAATTTTCGATATTAATTTCATGAAAAGTTCAAATGCCATCACTAAATTAGGACATTAGTACATATTCACAAAAAATACAAATCAGAAAAGTATATTGAAAATACCACCACTGGTTAGTGTACTTTGTTAAGTTTTTAATTCTATTTACTTTCATAATTCTGTTGCGCTTAAGTTGCTTCATTTTGTTTGCAAGACTGTTGCTTCTTGGTGCGTTGCACTTTAATAAATTGTTGCATTGTCCATTGAAATTCCGGTATTATGCGTTTATTTTTTGTCGTTGCAACTTTTCAGTTTCATTCCATTTAAAGTAAAAGAATTTTTAATAAATTTTGCAACCTTTTAATGTAAGAAATTTGTTGTCTCTGTCCCTGTTGCTTACGTAATACTTTGTAATTATTTACTATTCAACGTAGTTCAATTTAAGCTTAAAGTCTCAATATCAACTTATGAAACTCGTTAAGTAAGTGATTGCGTTGAAGTCTCAACGCTTTGTTTGAACTTCTAGCTAAAGTTTCTATCTGTTACGTTGCTTTATCTTTCATTCTGGAAAACGTCACTACGCTGCTACCTTCATTGGACGTAACATTCAAGTTACTGATGCTTACTTATTTATAATTTTTGTGCTTGTTACCCGCTGTTAGTGTTGTTGCATTTTAATATGAAACTTTTACAGTAAAGTAATTGCAAAACGTGCGTTTAGAGTAGAAAAAGTTTTTTGTGTTTTTTTTTTTTTTAAATTTTTGTTTCAATTTCAACATTTTCTTCTTCAATTAAGTTCAGTTGATGAAGAAAAATCTCTTAAAGGCTTTTTCGTGTTTATATTTTGAGATATTGTTGTTGTTGCTCTAGTGTTGAACAAAGTTCTGTAGAGTTTTCTCCTTACGCAATTTTTCAAGTTCTTCCCTTGTAATTTATGTGATCACTTCAAGATGTTTTTCATTTGAGTGGTAAAAAGAAAGTTAGACATAATATTCTTATTAAGTTTCTACCCCATAATATTCTGTTTAAGTTTCCACATGAAAATATTAAGTTGACTAAGAAATATTAATGAAGTAAATTGTTAAATGGAAACCTTTTAGAATTTGAATTAAATTCAAACTTTCAATCAGTAAAGGCTTTAGTAAGATTGGTTGTGGGATTAAATTTAATTTACATTTGGCGTATTTGGTTTTATTTTGTTATTTGGAGTAGTCTGTGGTGAATCTAAAATTGAGTTCCTGCGGTCCAAAGTTTCGTCTTTCAGTTACCGTTTTGAATATAAGGATCAAGTCGGTTTTTGCATTTCCCTCATTTACTTCATAGAAAAATTCTTATAGCCAGTCATATTGAAGTCACAATCGAACGAATTTTCAATTTCTCAAAAAATCTTCATGCAGTAAAAAGGTTTGATGCCACTCTAAATTTCACTGAAAAATTACGTGCAATACTAAGAAGGATAACTGATCGTTTTGCTGAATTAATTTTCTAGATATTTGAAAGTTGTAATACCTTTACAGATTGAAATTGTTTTGAAAAACGATTTTTTCGTGTGATGTTCTGCTTACCATATTGTTCAAAAATATTCTTACATCTTCTATAGATATCCAGAATATATATTTTTTTCTGATAAAGCTATCAAGATATTTTTCAGAACTTTGTCGAGCTCTCCATTTTTCCATCTGTTTTTCATCTTCTTCACACTTTTATTAACCCTAGTTCGGCCGACGATTTTCGTAACTCAATTTGACCGACGCGGTTATCATGGTGGGTGTGATTGAAAATGTGATAAGTTTTGGATTATAGAGAAAGTTTTTCAGGAAATTTTTAGATCGCTAAAATGTCCTAAATTAAAGATAGATTTTTTGAAAAATAAAAAGTGATCTAAAATAGATTTGTGGAATAAAAAAGTTCAGATAGTCACCTGGGTGAGTCGTCGGCTGAATGTGGATTGAAAAGGCATTCACAAATTTCACTTCAAACAGTATGTAGCCTGGCTTACCTCGATTAATTTTCAAAAAGATTTGTCGATGACCTGCATTTGTGAAAAGTTTAAAGTAACTTAATTTTTCTTTTACCTACTACCTCTTGCTATTTTCCAAAAAGCCTATTCTCCATCAGTTTTTAACCGATATCTAAATAAAGGAACTTATTTTAAAGTTAATAAAAAACAAACTTTGTGCTAATTGAAAAAATATGCTTCACATAAAATGTGAAGTTTCCCTTCTTTTCCCTACTTTTCTATTTCCAGTATGAAAATTTGATCCGATTTGGACCAATTGTACAAAAATTTCTACAGTTCCGAAACGGTGAAGATAGTCCCGAGAAATATTCTATTAAGTTGTTTGTTTTGCTAAAGTCCAGGCTGATTGAACTCAATAACTTGCGAAGTATTTCGAATTTTATTGGCCTATATATTCCAAATATTAACCTCACCAAGACCGAATACAACGCTGAAGAAAAAGATGCTTTGCTATAGGAATCATATCTCTTATTGGGCTCCACTTTGGAAATAAATCGAGCGGTAAAAATTCTTAAGATAATCGATTGTGATGCTGCTTTATTTTAAGTACAATTTAATCCTTTAATCCTTATACCTAATACATACAAAATTCGAGGATAGTCTGATGAAGACGACTGCGATGAAAAAGTGTTTGAGCGTTCTAGCAATTGTTTTGGTTAAATATTTCAAAACGAAAGTTCCTATTAAAAAAAGGTCTAAAACTAGACATACTAATTTCATCCATTGCTAAATGGTACCATAAATGACTTTTAAGCCGCCAAAAAAGAATTTGTTGACCTAAAATGTTTCCCTTTTTGCAAAGATTTGTAAATAAATCGATGAGTTCACCAAAAAATAATTGTTTGTGGTGTATTGGATAAAAAATAACAGATAACTCTTCAGTACAGTGTGTACTTAGTAGCACCAAAATTATTTAAAAAAAAAAACAGCAAAAAAAGTGCTAAAACTAAATGCTTAGAAATTATTACTTATAGACTTGAAGTCACTGATGATTCCATTAAGCAATGAATGAAACAATCGTCATCGATTTTTGGTTTCACAAAATGTTATTTTTAGATATGATTTCCAAAAACAGGATTAATTTATCCCTAGTTTGGTGGTAGTATTGGCATTTTGTAGCTTACTACTAATATTACATTATAAACTCTAATGAAGTTTTTGCCGCTGTTTATATATAATTTTTTCGAACAATCATATGTATATTGTATGTATCTTGTGATTACTTTTTAAATAAACGTCTGAACTAGCTTGTACAGGCCTTGACTCAATTGTCGTGAAATTAAGCTTCATTTTCTCTTAAATTTTCCTTTAATTTATCTCTAAAGTTCACGGCAAAGATTTAATTTAAACTTAATAGTTGGCTTCAGTGAAATGCAGACAAAGTAAAAAACCGCAAAACAAAATTCGGTTCACATACTTCCGAATAAAAGCAACTCTATGTATGTGTGATGCTTGCTATCTCACGCTTACTGCCGCAGGATGACGATTAAGACGTTGCAGTGCAACCACTAGCAATTCAACTGTAATCAAATTGAAGTCACCTAAGCTTGTGTGTCGCCTAAGGATAAGTAAGACAGTAAAGAAGAGAACAATGAAAAAAAAAAATTCAAGGAAAAACGAAAAAAAAAAAAAAATACAAGACAGCTTCAAAAGCTCTCTTTTGTGTGAGGGTTCGTAGATGAGTAATAAAGAGCTTCGGTTCGTTGAACACAAAAACTGTGAAAAACAGTAATTTTTAATGTTATCCTGTGCTACGTTGCGCTTCCCCGCTCTTACGCTCTTGCCGTAGTACAAAACTTAATTACCAACGATTCTGTTGCTAATATGTTAACATCCTGCTGAACATCCTTTAAATGTCTTACGAATCATAAATCACGTAAGATGATGCTAACGAAATCGCAATTTAAAAAGCCACAAATTTTCACAAAAAAGAAAACGAAAAAAACGAAAATGTGTCAGCGCTTCATTTTTACCATGTTAATTAATCTTGATAGCTTAAGATGTTTTGAATGTTTTTTTTCCTCTCATAATACATAATTCTTACAAATTTTTGCCTTAAACGCATTTTGAGATTTTGTAGCTTTGTCGTGTTAAGCCAACATAAACACTTTCAGCTTCGTGTTATCAAGCGTAGAGCTAATTATATTATTTAAATTTATCTCGCTTTATTTTGAACGCGATGTAGAAAATTTAGTTTAAGCAACGCCTCAATAAATTTTATTTCAATGACTACAGTAGTTTACAGTTAAAATATTCGGAGCTAGTAAGCAAATGTTTTTCATACAAAATAACGCGCTGAATTCGAAAAAAAAATAATTATTTTAAGACATGTCTCATTTTACGATTTCAAGAAGTTTTTTCACTTAATAGATGATTATCGATATTTAATAACTGATTAAAATAACCAAAAAAATGTTATCACTTGCTTGCGGATGAGCAGAGTGGTAACCAGTTAGTGTAAGTAGGTCATACTTATATCATGTTAAAGGATCAATGTTTTGCAGCAAGGAGGGGAAAATGGGGTGCCTTTGACACTGGGGCACATTTGACTTTGCCAATTTCAGTATGATAACGACTAAGGCGCCAAAAAGTTTAAATGCAGAAAGAAACCTACTTTGACTTTAAACAACGTTATGAACTTTGACAGTTCTTCTTCAACTCTCTTCGAAGTATAACGTGTTGTTCTGTTTTAGCGATCACTGATACCAAGTACGTAAGCGTTTTGTGAATTATATGTGACTGTTTTTGCAAATTGAGTGACAAAATATGTGAGCATTACGTTTAAGTAACAACACAATTAAAGTGTGCTTTGTGAAAATAAAACAGTAATAATAAAAAAAAAATAGAAAAAAAGCCTCTTGAACGTTTGGGGCACATTTCACTTCTGCCAAATGGGTACATTTGACAGATGCATATGTTCTAACAATACAATCATTAGATTTTTTTTAGTATTTTTCAAAGGTATGGTGCGTAACTACATAAAAAAGACAAATCGAGGAGAGATTGATGAGGAATAAGTGAAAAGAGCTATTTCAGATATTAGAAATAAGTACGAAACGGCCACATCAGCCGCTGAAAAAAAAGAAGTGAAAAAGACAAATTTGATAGTGCGTATGAAAAAACAGGACTTACTGAAAGTCTTCACGAATTCAGCCTTATATTATTTGAATAAAAAGCACTTACTTATAAAACCGAATATGAATTGTAAAAAGTGCACCTTATGATGTCAAATGTGCCCCTTAAAATATTAAATATGCCCCGTGCCGGGGTACTTTTGACAAAAATGACTTTTTTTTGAAAATGTTTAAAAGAAAATACGGTGACGCGGTTTGTTTTTAAGTCTTTTTCGAGGTTTGATGCCGAATAGTCAATGTATAAGAAACAATATATATTTTTTAAAATCCATTAATTATTTAAGGAAATATATGACTTTGAAAATTAAGTATCAAAGGTACCCCACTTTCCCCTATGTGAAAGAAAACCTTTCTACGTTACTGAAGTTACCTTTAATGTCTGGAAATGTGGTTTCTCAACTAATACTTTAATCAGAGCAAAGTTTTAGAAGTTATTTTTCCTCCTTTTTCCGCATTTTTTTTTTTTTTTTTTTTGAAAATAAGTCGACTTTGTTCTACATATGACCTGAGTATTTATAGTTGTAAGCTTAGAAGATACCTCCGTTTTTGTTCACAGGTATTTATTATATTTATTTAAGCTTAGAAGTTAACTTATTTTTTGTTCACAGGACAAGAGGACCAAATATGGTACATGATTGTTTCTTGGAGCTAGTTGCAGATAAGATTTAGTAAGCACGAAACAGACATTAAGTATCGATTTGAAGTTGTATGAACGGTGTTTGTTAAGTTTTTTTTTAAAATTTCTTTTGAAATATTACCCATAGATTTTGCTAGTTAGTGCCTTGTGATAATAAGACCACAGATTTAATTTTTAACTTTAGTGAAAACTTTTTCAATTAAAAAAAAATGCTGAGAACCAAAAAAAAAAAAAACTTTTCCAAACCCTTGAATAAAGAAAGGTATTTAAAGTTATTTTTTAATATTTTTAATTTTTTTTTTTAGAGTGAGGCGTAATGCAAAAGGTCTCTTGGATGTCAATAAATATGTACCTTATTTAATAGATAATTTCTTGAAATAAAATTCTTATCTATAAGTTATTTCACTAAGTTGTATACCAACGCATGTCACCAATAGTGAAAGTTTATCCCTTCATGTTTCTGCTTTTTATTCATAAAGTATACGCAAATTGGCTTTAAGACTCTTATGAAAAACTTACTTTGTTTGGGGGGTTTTCAAAAGCTAAATCTCTAACTAAAACACGAGGCACAACTATATAATTTCAGGAAATCGCTAAAAGTCAATGGGTCAACTGTGTGATTGGAGATAAAGACATATTTTTACAACTGCTTACATACATAATTGTATGACTGAGTGAAATAATTCGCAAATAAGTGTTGTAGCTCCAAAAAATATTCTTGCAAGCGACTAGCTTAGTTCTATAACTTGTTTTGATCCATACTTCCTTACACACTCAACTAACGAAACAAGTCTGTTTGCAAAAATTGAAGCATGAAAATAGCCTGGATCCGAAATGCATTTATCTTGCAATTCATAAAGACTTTAGAATACAAAAGAGCTTAAAAGCCACATATCAAAAATAAAATTTTTATATCACACTTTGCAGTGTGTTCGTTAAATGAATGCTTTGTAATAATTTTTCTAAAGCAATATGCGTGCAACTGACAGAATATTACAATAAAAAATCACAAAGACGAACATCACAAAGTATACCAAAATTAAGTAAAAGCTAAAAAAAACGCAATATAACAAAGCAAAAGACTGACAAAAAAAGCATAAAAAACATTGTAATTTCACATATAAAGACATAAAATCTCCTCAGGTAGGAAGGAGCACAATAAGCAACGAGACAAATTAAACGAACATTAACACGTGACTTCGTGCCATTTTTATAACAATGTGTACTTGCAGCAGGCAGACAGACAGACAAACAACAATTTTCAGCTAGCAGTTATAAAGACACAACAAAAACACAAGAACAATAACAACAACAACCATAGCAGTGACACAATATGAAAAGAAAACACAAACTTCAGTTAAAAAGACAAAAAAAATAAAAACTGAAGAAAAATTAAAACTTTTCTATTTTATAACAGTAACAAATAGAAAGAGACAAATAGAGTGCTTTAAACTTTGTGCGGCGGTAAAACTTAAATCCCAGTTATTTAACATTGCATTCTCGTGTTGTGAGTATGTGTGTGTGTGAGTATTGCTTGCGACTTTGTGACAAACTAACACATGTGAATTATATCAACAAATTATTTGGCAAACAATTTTAAAGCTGCCAAGAATAATGCAGCAGACGAAAGCCAAAGCTTTAATGTATTAAACTTACAATGAAAAATGAGCAACAAGTATGAGGAAGAGCTTAAAAAGTGTCGCAAAAAGCGTTAAGGCAACTTTTCTCTTGTAAGGGGAGCAACTTTTGTAGTCAATGTTTAGAGATGTTGATAAAGTCATTGCTGGGTTTATTTTATTGCGGAATGATTAATGTTGGAAAAATTACTTGCTTCATACTTTCGAATTAACATTTTGTTACAGAATCTTATGAACTTCACCTTTTGATTTGTGCTTAATTTAAAATTAAAGTACCAAAGTGGAACAGCAAGTAATTCCTTAAAATATCTAAAATCAGGAATGCGTTAAAAAGAAATGCTTAGCCTTGGGTTAAAAATGTCCCATTTTTTTAGTAAGATTTTTAATGCCGAAATTAAGTGTTATGTGGTTGAAGGTAGATTTTTATATAGAAATTATTTTACGTAAGCGTGCACGTGTTTTTCAATCGTAAGAGTAGATTAAAAATCAATCAACTGTGAAGGGTCATCATTATTTTGAAATGTCTTAAAGTTTTTCATAACTTTTCTGATAATACAATATTGAGAAAATTCAAATCCAATTTAGTTTTGTATCAATCTGCTATACATTTCCATTGCAAATGCTTGTATGAGAAAACTGAACGTTCGATTTGAAACTTTCAATGAAAAATTTTACATTATCTTTTATATGTTATATTGCTTAGATAGTAAAATCCTCAAGGTCCTCTAGCTTAATAGTAAATTTTGAGAATCTTGTATTCCTCATCCTTATACACTCATTTCGCTCACATATTTTTTTCTTTCTTATATCTACCTGTCAAAATTCATATTCTGACAAAAATAAATTCCTTACAAAAAAAAAAAATGTAAAAATTCCTTTTCCCATCGAGTTGACTATAAAAAACAAACTTACTACCTTTCGATATTTATCTGGTCATTTATCAAAATCACGCAACATTATCACGTTCACACATAACTTTTAAGTTTCCAATAAACAAACCAACTAAATGACCAACCCAGCCGCAATCAATGATGACGACCAGATGGTTGGTCAACACAACAATCCCCTCCTTGGTGAAATGTCTACGAGTAGCAGAAATCATTGCCTGCTAAATAAAAATATAAAAACTTTTTTTTTCTGGCTCCGTTAACACATGTTGCCACTGATTTTTTTTTTTTTTTGTTCTCCACATAGTTGTTTTCATTTTTAGTTTTATGGGATTTTCTTCATTAAACATCGAACATAACGAGAGAGAGAGAGAACGTGCGAAAAAATCAAGGTCCGATAAAAGGTGCTCTAATAAAATTTCATTACAATCGTCACACACGAAGGCACAATAAACTCAAGAAAAAAAGTAGATATCGGAATGAAAAAAGTTCAAAAAGGATACCATGGCAAGCATACGAAAGTCAATTGTGTGTTGACATTTTTATCAACTTGATTTTTTATGTTGTTATCCTTTTTTTTTGTTGTTTTGTTTCGAAAAAATCAAAGTACGGAAACAATCACTGTATAAGTTGTATGCGAGCATGAGGTGAATTTCACTTTTACTTTTTATTTTGCGATTTCTTTGTAATGGTCCTTTTTTGCTGATATTGATGTGCTTATACAATTTTACTTATCGTTTCTGTACCCATTGGGAAACATGATTGTGTATACATTGCAAATGATAAGCTACAGAAAACAGTGAAAGTCAATATCATTGAAACAAATTGCATCTTTGATTCGTTGAAAACATTATTAGCCCCAGGTTGTCCAATAGAATCATAATAATTATTCTGCAATAAAGCACTTCAGCAAGATATTGGCTTCGCTCTTCATTATGAGTCAAGCAATTGCTAAATTTATGTTCGTACTAAGCAAATTTGTGTCTAAGTATGTCTGAGCCCCAATAAATTGAGAGCCAATAATTTTACAAGTGCAACTCTATGACAATTTTCTTACAAAATTTTATGTCCATTCAACAGGTATGTAAGTCTTCTGAACCAATTTTTGTTGATTTGTAACGAGACTTGTGGACATTGATGTTGTTTTACTTTGAAAACATTTGACTATTTCCCAGTTTTGTACCTAATGGAGAAATTACGTTGCAATTGTTCAATCCTTATTCATGAAATGCCAAGTAGAATTGACATTAAGTATTTTGAGGAAAACTAAAGCTATGGTGCAGCTGTTTGACACTTTTTTGTTTTTGAACCGGCATATTCTCGAACTAGTTTTAGGTATTTTCATAATTTTTTGTATATTATTTAAACACATTTTTTGCTGAATGGAAAAAAAAACTTGTACCTTAAGCCGAAAGACATCAAAATCACACTGTCTCACTGTTCGCCTGTAGTTTGAAACGTATTGAATGTGTGGTAAAACGACCAATTTTCTCATTCTTAACTACTCTCTTTCATATTGAATCGAGTTATTTTATTAGTATGTCCATTTCTACGCAATATCATTTCCTTTATCAATTTCATTGATTTGTGCCCTATCAATAGCTGATATAGTTTTCCTATATCAACCCTCCGTTACAGTATTAGTTATCCATCTCACGGTCACTTATGATACCAAGCTTGCACTCTGTCAAAATACAAGTGTGCTTTCCTAAACCGAATCGCTTTCCTGGAGATCAGCTCTGAAGGGATGAATATCTTACTCCAACGCATCATGCGCAGTTTCTTCTTGAATATCTCTTCCAACAGCGTGTTTTTCACCTTTTTGATGAGAGTACTTATCATATCGCTATTAGTCAAACTAAGATGTTGCTTGCTTCTAAAGATTTCTGTTGACAGCGCCTGAAAATATGAAAACAAATTGACTAGAGCATACAAATTATAAGTATTTAATATAAATACAGAATTAAAAACACCATTAACACTCAAGAATTTTGTGACCTCAAGCGACCAGCATTAGACAATGGCTTTATAGAACAGGTAAAAGTATCTGTCGATTTGACACGGAACTAGAATATTCACACTGAGATCTGCTAGATGCCTAAAATAATGGTTTATTTAGTTATAAGACATACCATACGAAAATATAGAAGGCAAACAGTAATTTTTTTTTCATCAAGACCCTTTATACAAAAAAAAAAAAAAAGTTTTCTGCATTTTTTTAAAATATCTATAGATACATTTAGGAAAAAGTAATTGCACTGTCTCACTGTTTGCACTGTCTCACTGTTTGCACTGTCTCACTGCTTGCACTGTCTCACCGTTTTTCTTCTATGTACTCGATTCATCAACTGCTACGAGTTTTTTCTTCGCTTTCCTAATGGGCATTAAATGTTATTCTATTAAATCTGCCTTTTTTTTGTACTTTCTGAAAGTTTATAGATGTATGCTGAATACTTTATTGTAATTGAAAAGGTGGAACATGTAATGTTGAGGTAAGCTACTGTCAGTAGTTTAACTTTTTTTTTTTTGAAAGTTTGAATCTCTAACTTCAACCAATTGCTTTGCATAATTTCTTTTCATTTATTTATCTAGAAATTTTGTTTGTAGGAATTATGCTCAGTTCAAATGTAACTATTCTGCTCAGTTTGATGCAATAAGTTGTACGTTCTACTTCTTTTTTCTAATTAATGCTAACAGTGCATTCCATTCATTAAAAGTTTCCATGTAAATAATCCATTAAGCGAACACAAGCAAATACATTTTTTTTTTTTGCATAAATCATTTTTTCCAATTAAAAAGCTGCGCTTTTTCATATTCGTTTCAACTAACCTTCGAATGCAATGTAATCCTTAAAAGTTTTTCTCGCTCTCACTCAATGTCATCTAATTAAAACATTTTAATTTTGTTACAAATTGTTGCTAGAACACTCTGCCTCTTCTTCATCTTCAAGCAGTTTAACCTTGTGAATCATTTGCATCTTTAACTAGGTGAAGCAACATGAAGAAGGAGCAGAAGACAAGACACCGACAACAAAGAGGAGGAAACAGTGCAAATTGAAGTTCTTCTTGAAATTAATTAAGAACGCGTTAAAACGAGCGCACAAAACTTTTTATGATGTTTGTACGCGGCAAATACGCAAAAAGATACAAAACTTAAAATCTCAAGCGGATGAGTGGGTCTTATAACACATAGCTATAGTGCTAGAGGGAGACAACTAAAGTGTGTATGCGAGTGAGAGGTAGTTAAAGCGAAAATGCTAGAAATAGTTTGTGCTGCAAATGAATCTGCAAGTTTGGGAATAAATTGCATAGAGTGTGTTGCGCTAAAATTTGATAACTCGTAAACTGAATTTTAAATTAAGCAATGCAACAGCAACAAAAACAACGATTTCGCAAATAAAAAAGCGGCCGTAACAATGCCAACGCCAACCAAATTTATGGCGATACTTCAAGAAAATTGGTACAAGGACAATAATTGAAGCAACTACTCGTACGGTAGATGGTAACGAGTGTAGTTATTATAACGCTGGCAACAACAATTATTTACAACAACAATTGTGTACAAAATAACAACAACTTATATCGTCAAACATAGACAAGCTTTTAGTTCTCATGTTAAGTTGCTGTAAAATATAAAAATTAAGTTGGTGTTTTCGCATTAGAGTGTCACTTGAAGTGACTACAAACGCCTAATTACGACATGGAAAAGTAAATAATTTTTTAGGAAGAATTACGTCTTCGATGAATTTGAGAATCGCGTTCTGAAAACCTAAGACTGGCGGTGACTGGAGAAAATTAATTATTAATTCACAAAACTTTCAATCTTTGAAAGAATATTCTATGGGCCATTAGATGAGCAGCAGTCGAAAATATTCCATGAAACTTATTCAATATGCAGCAACAACAATTTTCTAAAAAAATTATACAAAATTAACTTACTCGACAAAAGCGGGCATCCTGCATGCCCATTCCACTTTAGGGCCACCTTAAAATGCAAGAGAACGTACGTACGTACACATACTTGTGTGCATTCACATAGCAATGTCAATTAAGTTTGCCTTTCTTTATGATTCTGATTGCGTTGCAAATTACGAATAAGACATTGAAAAAGAAGCAGACTGAACCAAAGGTTTAAAAGCAGCCACGTTAACAACACAGCTGTAAGCAAAATAAGAAGACGTAAAGATGTGGAACAACGTCAAATGCGCTGAATGGTTGTTGTGATAATTTCTGTTTTGTTGCTGATGTTTCTGAAGCTGTCAGTGACACTAAGGCATTAAAGTGATTGTCATCATGTAACTGGAAGAAGCAGCTTCAAGTGATTTGGCGCAATCAGAAAGACTACGTGCAAATATATGATTAGAGTGGTACAAAATTAAAATAATTTAAATTATATTTTATGATATTGCACTATAAAATTTGTTTGTTATATTGCAAATTAAAACTATAAAATATCTTTACAAATTTAAATTATACATAAAAAAAAAAAAAAATACTTTATATTTTATCGTAACTTTTTGACTGCACTTAAAGTTTTTACTATTTCATAAATAATTTTCAATGGGCTATATTCTTCTTATTTTACTTAACTAAAATTGTGTTCGTATTTTCAGATTTTTAAAAAACTTTATATGTATTGTGTGAGCCAATTCTCGACTTTGCTTGCCTGGTAAAATTAATTTTATTTATTTTATATTTATTTATTTACGCAGATAAAACAAACATTTCTGTTAAGTTCACAGAAATTTAACTTTTTAGAAGTAATTTTACTTATATTATTTTTTTCCAGTAAGATTCAAAAAAAAAAAAAAAATTTCTGAAATATGGGCAACATCCCTTAAACGGGTGTCAAATTTCAAAAATTTTTTCATTTAAATTTTTGAGAAACCCAATGCCCCATCAAAAAACAAATTTCTAGAACAGAAAATGCGATTAATCAATGTTTTGTCAATTTATTTGCTACTTACTTACTTACTTAGATGGCCATAACAACCCGTTGTCAGGTTACGGCCGACCTCATTAGCTCTCGCCAGGCGCCTCTGTTTTGCGCGCGCCTTCTCCAATCGTTAATGCCAAGCGCGGTTAGGGCTTCCTCAGCTTGGTCTATCCACCGGAGGCATGGTCTCCCTCTTCGTCGTTGACCGGGGACCTTCCCTTCGAATACCTTTTTCGCTGGAGCTTCTTTATCCATACGATGGACATGACCCAGCCAGCGTAGTCGCTGTATTGTTATACGCTTAACTATGTCAATGTCGGCGTAGAGCTCATACAGCTCGTGGTTCATTCGAATGCGATAGTCGTCGCCAACTCGAACAGGACCAAAGATTTTGCGGAGAACTTTCCTCTCGAACACCCCAAGAGCGGCTGCGTCTGTTGTCGAAACCACCCATGCCTCAGCGCCATAAAGAAGCACAGGTAGAATGAGCGTCTTGTAGAGTGTTAGCTTTGTCAATCGAGAGAGAGCTCTGCAACATAATTGCTTACTGAGACCGTAGTAGCACCTATTAGCAATTGTTATTCTCCGCTTAATCTCCAGACTGACATCATTGTTGCTGGTTACGGCAGTGCCAAGGTAAATGATTTCCTTGACAACTTCTAATTTACAGTTGCCCGCTGTAACATGAGAGTCTAGATCCCGTGCTCTCTTGTTGTTGTTAGTAGACATCATGTATTTCGTCTTGCCCTCGTTTACCGTCAAACCCACTTTGGCTGATTCCTTTTCAATAGCAGTGAAAGCAGCAGTAACATCTCTCTTACTCCGACCGATAATATCAATATCATCAGCGTACGCAAGGAGCTGAACACCTTTGAAGAAAATGGTGCCATTATGATGCACACCGGCTTTTCGTACGATCCCCTCCATAATGAAATTGAAGAGATCGCACGAGAGCGGGTCGCCTTGTCTGAAACCTCGCTCGGTATTAAAAGTTCCGGAGAGGTCATTCCCTACCTTGACGGAGCTACACGTATTGCTCAACATCATCCTGCAGAGCCATATCAACTTTGCAGGTATACCGAACTCAAACATTGTTGCGTATATATTTGCTAGTTCTTATCAAATTCTTACGATTGTCATTCAAAATCATGAAATGTATATAAGAATGAAATTGAAGCAAAATTTAGAAAAGTAAGGCTGATATTGAAGACTATCACTAAATCTGTTGTGCGAGTAATCATTTCTTCCTTATGCCATTTCTTGAAAGTAAAAAAGTTTAAAGGTTTTATGTTTCGAAACCAATAGAGTTAAGAAACTTTTTATTAATGAAAATTTCCTAGTGAGCACTTTTTTTACTTAAAGAGTAAAATTTTCCTGCAATAATTTTCCTTTTACTCAATTAAGTTTTGCAGATAGTTAGAAAATTGGGCTCATTTCAAAAATAAGATATTTCATAAAAATACGATATTAATAACAAAACTTTTTTGGAAAAAAAGGTTATGTCCTAAGAAATGACTAAGACTTCATGCTAAAAATGCTATACAAAACAAGATGGTAAGAGAATAATTGTTATTTATAAAAGTTGATTTTGAATTACAATGATCGTGGCAAAATATCATATAAGTTTTGTAAAAAGCTATTGAAGTTAAGAAGATATACCAAATTTAATGGTAAAATTACACCTATAATACAAATATTTGGACGCAGATACCCATAAAGAGTCTCGGCCTAGTCCATGTATCTCAGCCATTATGTTGTGTTATTTTTGATCAAACGGAATCCGGGACTTCCAATTTAATGTCGCATCCAAATGGCATTCATTGAGAAAGCTTTTTATGGCAGCCAATACTCTCGAGGCAATGTTAGGGGCTTGAGAGTGGCGAAGTCGTAAACTTAAGAATTCTTCACTTCACAGCCATGGAATTCGAACTGCGACCTATTGTGGTGAATTGGCAGACACGCTTAACACTGAACTCACAATAAAAGTAGCAGTGCTTTAAAATTCAAAAGTTGTTTTCAAACTTGTGGCATTACGCTATGTGTTACCTTTTTGATATGGTTTCTCTTAATTTTAAAATCCAATTTTCACAAGAGCCCACAAACTTAACAAACAAAATATTATGTTTCATTTATCCATAGAATTTTAAGCCACTCTATTGTATATTTGCAGACTAACATGTAGAATACCCAGTAGCAAACGCATTGATTTTTTATATTAAGTATAAAAGTTTTATGTTTTTAAATATAAGAACGAAAAAAAAATGTTTGATTGTGCAGTGAAAAGTAAACTTGTGAATTAATGAAATGTTTTCAAATTTACTTATAAGTGATAAATTGTTTTTCGCGCAATGAGCTATAAAACTTGAAAAATTAAATTACAAATTGAATTTTTTTTTTTGTGAATTTCAAATTGATAAGTCAGAAGTTGTTCAGAATACAAAAATTTCATAAGTGATAAGTGTTTGAAATTAGTTGCAGTTAACTTATTTAACTCGTGTATGACAACTTATCAAAAAAAAAAAAAAAGAAATTATGACATAATTTTTAAATTGTTAGACTTCATATATTACATTATAAATGTTTTTTGTTTTTGATAAGTTGACATACACGAAGTTACTTGAAACTAATTTCAAATATTTATCACTTATCAACTTAATATTTATTCTTAAGTTGTAAAAAATAATATTTATCAACGGAGTAAATGCTGAAAATATTGCTTATCACTCAGCAACAAACAAAAAAAAATTTTAATTTATGACAATTTGTAAAACTTATCAATTGCTAACAAAATATATATATATTCACACAACATTTACATTTGAAGCTTTTAATAATTTGTAAGACTTATCAGCTGTTTGTTATTCACCTATATGGCAGAGAATTTTTTAAATTTTGTTGCTTTACAGGCTGCTCAGTACTTTATTTACTGGGATATTTGTATAAGAACTCATATGTCTTGAAGCATTGCGTTGTGGTTACAATTAAAGCATTTTCATCATTGTATTTTTGAATAATAATTGCAAGTGTACTTTATATGTTTGTATGTATGTACGTACAAAACATATTCACTTACAAGTGTGCGTATGTCATGGGTATTATATAATGCTATGCGGTATATATTCGCACTTTAAGTGTATTACCCATGTGTATCATTAAATTGTGCTGCTAAGTATGCGCAGAAGAGGCAAAAATACAAAAGTAGTAAAAGTTTTAGTCAAAACTTTAAGTATTATGCTAGTATGTGTATTTCAGTTGTTATATGTGTGTGTGCATATTTCATTACTGTTGCTTGCGCTTGTAAAAGTTTTCATATAAAAATGTTCAACGGAAATGAACATGAGAAGAAATCTTTGCTTTTATTTAATTTTAGCTGCAGGATATTTCAAACTTAATTTCAGTTATGAAGATTAAATCGCATTAGTTTTAGAAGGATTTATGTGTAAACTTTGGAATTATGTATTTTTGAAATGAAAATCAAAGGTTAGTTGACTTTTATTTTATAACTTTAGATGTCAAAATATTAAAAAAAAATTTGAGTTTTATATCATTTTCAAAATCTTCGTTCCATTAAACTTTTGGGAACACTTCATTTGTTTATTGAGGTTTTTGTTTCGCTATTGAAATTGAGCCATTGTTTAATTTTTGCGATATCAACAAAAAAAAAGCAAAACTTTAGTAAATAACAGTCTTTTACTTTTTGCAATTAAATGTTGTATTACATGAAGTATAAAAATTTTTTCTGAAAATATCCTCCCAGTCATTTTCAACAACTGCCATCGTTATGACTCTGTGCAAAAGTAATTTTTGATTATTCTCTTGAGGCATTTAAAACCAAAATCACAATACACACTCCATTTAATTTATAGCCAAACTGCAAAATAAAAACATAATATAATTTATATACTCCCTCATGCTGTGGGCCCGACTGTTGAACTCGCACGTCTGTAACCAAATAAATTTCCAAACGATTTGCGTAAAATTTTTGCACTTCATCAAACTCTCAATTCACTATGCGAGAAAATCTAAAAAAAATGTACAACATTTAAAATTCTACGCAGTTTCTATTACAGCCACTTTAAGAACGATTTTGTACTCAAAGCTATCTATCTTACTTTAACGCTTAGGCAAATGGCTGTCCCTTTTTGACACACACGTCCATAGAATGTCAGACAACGCATCGCATCAGTTTTGCAAGGATTCACAACACTTTATCGAAATTGCTTTTTCATCATCGTATAAAGAAAAATCGAACAAACAAAAAAAAAAAAAAAGGAAAATTAAAAAACAGAATAAAACACTCAATAAAAATGGCGACAGCACAGCAACAACAACACAAAAAGGAAGTAGCTAAACAAGCTGAAAACACAACCAAAAATGAAAATAAATCGGAAACAAGAATTTCGCACAAGCAGACAATCGATTAATTTGTGTGTGACAGACGAATTTTGCTTTCAACAGGATGTTGTCGATGTTGTTGCTGCCGTTGTTGTTAATATTTTTTGCCTTACGCACGCACAAGCACAGCAACAATTTAAGACATTTAGGCAAATGTGCCAACAGATCAAGTCTTGGGCTTTGCGCCGAGGTCCTTTTTAACTGATGGCAAAAACACTTGACACTGACAGTGCAGAGGGCCAAGAGGCCATCGTTTGATGAAAATTGCGAAAATAGAAAATATCGATGTAAAGTTTTGAAATATTTTGCATTTTTTGGTAACTGCAACTATCGATATATTAGTATCGACGGTTGTATTTTTTTTCACCAAATTGAATTAACAATAAAGTGTGAAAATTATTGAGCAAAGGTTATTAAAATAAAAATACGTGAACAAATATTAATCATATACATATATCATCGGTTTCGTCAAGCAAATGAAACTTCATTTAACTCTTTGCAGAAGTCACCAAGGCGGCATAGCTGTGATTAGAATTTTAACTTACCAAATTTTTTTTAAAACTTAAGTTCGAGCCTACAAATTTTTGCAGTCACTTAGGTTATGTTCTAAAACTCCAACAAGTAAGGAACATAAGAACCACACTCAGAGATATAGGCACTTGGTGACTCTTTCTTAAAATGAATTAAAGTCTCAAAATGGCTAAATCTTCCCATACTAGTTTCATCCTTTGCAAAATGGAATCACCAGCAACCCATTTCCTGTTGTGGGTCTATGTTTTTGCAAACTTTCTTGATAAATCAAAATGAAAACGCTGAGCTGACTAAAAAGTAATTTTTTTTTTTTTTTTTTGATTTTCACTATGCGATTTGTGATTGCTTCTTCGTTTTGACTCGCTAAGTAACACAGACATGGAACAGCAAAAAAAAAAAAACATCAAGCTTAGAAATTTTCACTCATCGACTTAAGGGTCGCTGATGATTCCATTTAGCAAAAGGTTGAAACTAGTGGTACAACTAACTTTAGTTGTTTTTTGAATATTTTTTTTGCTATAAATTTCTTGGTGTTATCACTCAGGAAAATAATTTTCTGTTTTGACACATCATAATACATAAAGTTTCTTTGTTTAGGAATAATCGAGAGAGCTCAAACCATTTTTCGTACAATTTACTCATGCACATGAGGTTACTTTATGTTTTTACCCGATTAAGCAATACCTCATTACTTAAAAGTCATCATGGAATGATACAAAAGCAAAAATTTCAATTTTACACCACAAACAGCAAACAAACAGAACTTTGACCAAAGATATTGAGCTCTAATGAAAGAGAGCTTCGAATAAGACTGCCAAAAACTTTAAACATATCCAATGTATCGCTCTTTTATATCTAATTGGCAAACATCCCTACATCGCAAATAATAGAAAATCAAAAGAAAACAGGCGGACTTCGGTTCCCCCTGAAGCCAAGAAATTGATTTGACTTTGCTTTGGGGGCAATAATGAAGTGTCAAATGCTGTATTTATCAGCATCGTACGATTTCAATCTTCGACACATTTCTTTGCATTTGATTCCTCTGCTGTTCGATTTTCCCATGATTTTTGTTGTTGTCTTAGTTGATATTTGTGTTCTTTTGTATATTCGTGTTACTGCTTATTTCCTGTTATTGTTTTTGTTTTCTTTTTTGACTACGAATAAATTGTGTCATCACTTTACGCTTTTGTGTTGTTTCAATGCCCTAAAATTAATTCCAGCTGCCAGTTGACAAGCAGTGTACACATACAAAGTTTGCTTGTTGCCGAATTACAGCGCTTCCCAGTAAGTAATGTTAGGAGTAAAAAATGGTAATCGAAAGCCTATCTTGAGGAGAAGCAAGCTTTCTTTCTTCTTACTCCTTTGAACTGATATTTGCTTTTACTTAAAACAATAATTCGGTTGAACAGATCTCCCAAAATATAATTTCCTTGACCTTCCGTAGAGCGAAGAAAAGTAGACTTTCCATAGGAGAAAAGTAGCGCTGCTGACTACGCTTTCAAATAAAACTTAGAGTTTTTATGAAAAACTATTTGTGAAATTAAATATTTTATAAATTTGACTATACTAATAGCTTTATTGTTGTATATTTTCATAAAAGTATGATCTCTATATGGATTATTTAAGCGATTACGCAAGCAACCAAGTTGTTAAGCAATTAAGCTGTTTTCATCAGCTTCCGGCCACCTCTGATAGACGCCTCACTCCATTGTCTACTGGGCTCTTTCATTTCGCTTGCATCCTACTCGATTGGCAATAATGATGATTTAATGCCATTTTGATTTGACATGCCAAGGGGATTTTTCTTCTGTTTCATTTTATATATGCGTAGGATCCGCAACGGGAGAGCATTACCATTATTGGTTATCTAAAACACACACACACAGGCACAGCTTGAGGGTTCGTATTTGGACACATTTAAATAAATTAAATTCAGTAATTTAATTTGTAAAGGAAAAAAAAGAGAAAAACAATGCGTTCACAGACCTTTTCATTTAATGTAAATTTACAAAAAAATAAAAAAAAAACGAACTGAAGATGCGCAATAAGTTATATTTTAACTACTTCATTGAAGTTATTCGGTTTAAAACATTAAGCTGATGCAGATGCTTAAGATTATATGAGGAAGAAACAGTATACATTCCAAAAGATTCAGAGTCTCGGCGCCATAACAAATAAAGTGGCGAGTGCTACTTACGTTGATCTGAAACTCTAAAGAAATTTTTTGGCTGCGTTATTTGTGCCTCAATTTTTTTAAAAAAAAAACATTAAAGTTTTTCTTACTGCCAATCAAAAAATTTAAGAAAAATGTCTAATATCAATTGATGATTTTAAGATTTTGAGAGTTTGTTTCAAAATGTTTGTGCTTTATAAAAAATATCCTAATATCAGAATCTGAATCAAAATTGTTCCCAAAAATGTTGAATAACGAACTTCCAAACAAGTTTCTATATTTTCCACCTTCTATGCATGGTATAACAAAATAGCAACAGACAGAGCTTAGTGCCAATTTTATATTAGCGTCCAAAAATGTGATAAAATGAACAATTCAATTCCTATTCCATTTCTATTTCTATTCCATTCTATTCCTTATTTCTCTATATGCATCATTGGATCAAGAGATAATAAAAAAAATTCACTAAAACGTGGACTACTACTTTATTTATATTTATTTAATTTTTGTGGGAGTCCTGTTAACGTTTCTAAAAAACTCACATTTTCAATGTTTCGTTAATAAAACGGAAATAAAAAGTGAAGAGTCATGCTCTTTCAATAGATAATCGAATGCAGCAAAGTTTCTCATTCATCATCATTTTTGTGATTCCATGTTCTTAAAGAAATTTGGTTCACTCTAATATCTTTTGCGCCAAAGGATCTACAAACATGACCGTTCGGTGGACAGTCGAATAAACTACTTTATTTTTAATTTCAGCAAGTGGTAGGCTGTGAATGTACGCTGGGAATCCAGCTCTTGCACATTGGCTAAAGTAGCTGGCTTCTTGGGTTCAGTCGCCTGTTTTGTTACGAGGATATTTCCGCTTTGGTAGCTGGGTTGACCTAACTGCTGTTGCACTTCTTGTGCTTCATAAATTTATTGCTGTGGTGTATGTCAATGATTAGATTATTTTTTTTTTTGAGTAATCTGATTTGCACTTTGTCCAAATTTTACAACAATTTTGGTGCGAAGTCTTATCAGAAAATTAAAGTTGAATTAAAAGTTAATCAAAATAAATTATTTTTACTACCCCTTGAAGGACTGACACCAAGAATGAAATTTTTCTCTTATAGCTTTGGTATCAAATCAAGTTTGCTCTTACATTTCTTTTCCATATATGGAAAAACCACCTTCAAAAAATTAATAAGAAATCGCAAATAAGAAATCAAAAGTCGCAAAAAAAGTAAATTATTTCTGAGCAACAAACTGATCAAAGTTTTTTGATTCCACAGCAATAACGCGTTTTTAATGAAAGACTATGGTTTTTTGTTTTACAAAACTGTACACAATTTTACAAGATTAAACTCAAAGATTATTTTAGAAAAGATGAGCTGTTTTCTGCACAATGATAAAATCTAGAAAGAACGAAAATCTCCATGTAACTTTCAATCAAAGTTCGATAGGTTTGTGGTGTTAAGCGCAAAATCAATGAAATAACATTATTCTTGCAATAACTAATTTTTGATAATTCGAATATCAGATTTTGAAGTATCAAACGTAACGACACTTTGATATATTTACATAGCTACTTGTTGATATTGAGATTATGTTTATAGAATAAAGCATTCACCAAAGAGAAAACAGATGAATGAGGTGCATCTGAAACGAAGCTTCGCCAACTTTAAGGCTTAAAAGAAAGAATAATATATATTCTATATGTATAGAAGTAATAAAATAAACAATTGAAGTAAAGAATTTCTTTACAAATACTTACACAATTTCTCAACATTAATATCTGTCACAGGCATATCGTGTGTATATCTATTACTCTTCCTTAGACAGCTATGCTCTTTTGATTGATATTATAATCGGATATCCGTCTAATATCCTGTGTTGTTCTGCTAATGATGACCTCGAATTAAATCGTTGAAACTTTTTTCTACTCTCTACAACTGAGCTACCATGTTGCCTAAACGTTTATTAGCAAAATGCCAAATAATGCAAAACAATAAGTTTTGATAATAAAACAACAAATGTATGGGGGAGGAGAACTTTGTGCAATAAATGATGATATTTTTTTTTTTTGTCTTCATCATTTTTATTTTGTCTTCTTATCTACTTTCCGCAGCAGAGCAAAAGTTTGTCTCAATTTGCCCTATGTCCAATACTGCTGTCATAAGGTTAAATTATGTCACAGATTTCTCTTATATTTTTCTTTTACTTCTTTTTTCTTCTTTGCTATGCTTTCGTCATATTTGTCAAAGTTCATTTTTATTGTCATGAAGCTTAATTTTTATATCATATCATTTTCTTGTATTATTTACTGATTTCTTTTTGTTGTTGTTATGTCTCTTGGCAGAAGATTACGTAATTTTTGTTTATAAGTTTGTGCTGCTTCAAGGAACGTCGACAATAGAGGATATATTCAACAAAAAGTTATTTACAAAAGAAAAATTCTTTGTCGTCAAGAACTGAGAAATATTACACACAATAACTTTATATATTTTTTGTAAAGAAAAATTAATTATCTCTTGGTTTTTCTTATTAGGAAAACTGAAGAAAAAATCTATAGTAATCATGAAAAAATAAAAAATTCTGCAACAATATTGCAATCACATATGTGTACAAAAAATATAGAAAAAATATGCAAAATTCTTGTTAAAATTATACCACTAAGACAGAGCATTTCGGTATTAAAAATCTTACGATGCGAAAGGCGTATTAGCATAGCACTGGACAATTTTGCAAACAATCAAAAATAATTGAAATCCTTAAATCCTTAAAAAACAAAAAATGCAATTTTTAACAATTTGCTTTGTTAACTCATCAACAGCAATTGTTGCATTGTTACACAATACTTGGCCCAAAAAACTCATAGCACTTTGACCCATATCCATACAGTCTGTCCCTAAGCGTTTTTTTGCTAAACATTACCCATGTACCACTATTTTGATTGCAGCTGTTGTTGTTCTTGCTGCTGCTGCTGGTATCTTTTCCATAGCACAAGAGTAGCTTCAATTTTGCCAACGGCCACTTGAGTTGATGGTTTCCTTTATTTGCTGCTCTTGTTGTGCTATGTAGTTGAATTGTTGTGGCATCCATCCATAAGCGTATGTGTGTGTAAGTGTGCAGCTCTCCTCAGTGCGCATCTGTGTGTATCTGCGGCTAACGAGGTCATCATAGGATCACCTTAAAGCGTCATTCTAACGAGTACCCAACTGGATTGCTTTCTCTGTAAACCAACGAAGGTGACCAACAACTGAAATACTTGCATCATGTTGCGCACACACACTGAGCAAAACTGAAAACACAACTCGTTTTTACCAACTTGAAAATAACTCGACAAGTTAGCACAAAAGTATGCAATGAAAAACTACACAAGTGGTTTACCTGCTGATAGTTGATATTACAAACTTTCGACATAAATCGTTTATGTTTCTTTGTTGGGAGTGCACAAAATTACCTTTCACAAGGTTGCATTGAGAATGATTTTTTTTTTTTTTAAGTTTTAAGCATTCAATTATTTTGCATTTTTCTTTCGAACGTTGTTGTTTGATGTGTTTTTGTAATTACGTCGAAACTTTAAAAATAATACCATGTGCTACTTCCGACTTGAGAAATTAAAGAGAAAACATTTTTAAAATTTTTTTTTTATTTTGTTAATTTTATGCTTAGGGAATTATTCACAGAAAAAGAAAAAATTCTTGAAATATTCTGCAAGACAGCGTGGCGATGTGGTTAGGACTGTGAAATCATAGCTCGCAGTGTGTGGGTTCGATACTCGTAAATGAAAATGGTTTTTTTATTGATATGAATGAAAATAAATGTTACTTTAAAACCTGCTTTTAAATATTTAAAGCCTTTAAATTTATAACGTGCTTTTATAAAAAAAAAAAAAAACTAGTTAAGGTGTTATCTTCGGCATTGGAAAAAGTTAAAAGGTTGATAAAGTCAAAAGAATATGGAAAATATTGCAAAAAAATCGAATAAAAACTAAGAAATTTAAATGTGCCACGCCCATTTCACCAATTTCGCCTACTTTTGGGTTACTAAATTATATTCGTCATTGACATCCACATACCAAATCTTAGCCCAATAGGTTGTATAGTTTGAGATAGATGCCGTAATTAGTCTAAAAATTTAGGGCGGTAACACACCCACTGGTACAATCCAGCCCGGTTTTGATCCAGAAACAGCTTTCCATAAACACACCCGTTACACCAAATTTTGGTATGATTGCCCACATACTTCGATAAATATGCCACTTACCGTATTTTGTTTGAATGGGAAGTGCCACGCCCACTGGTGATATTTCAGCCACTTTTGATTGAGATATTCTTTATAGCAACTAAACCACTTACATTAAATTTCATAGCAATTGCTGCAATAGTTCACTTAAAACAGCGCTTACAAATTTATGTTAATATGAGTGCCACGCCCACTGATGCAATCCCATCAAAAGTCATTTACTTTTAAAGCTTATAGTAAGTGAAATCTATACACCAAATTTTATGAAGATTACTCTCATTGCACACTATATATAACAATAAACGTTTTTTTGCTTATATGGGAGGTGCCACGCCCACAGGTACTTTTGAACTAAATTTCTGTAATGAGAGACCTTATAGCAATTATATCTTTCTCATTAAATTTCGCAACGGTTACGTTGTTAGTTCTCTTAATATAACGTTTATAAATATTGTGGGCGGTGCCACGCCCTTGAGCAAGTTTTTTCAGTAAAGTTGCTGAACTTGTATTGATGACTGCTTTCAGCGGCATCATCTCCAAAATTTTTATGGAAATCGTTTGCGCCAATTCTGAGGTATACGGAATCAAAATTTTTAACAGTTGGAAAGTGTCACGCCCATTTTTTCAATTCCACCCATTTTTATCTGAATTCAAGATATATTTGATATGTATCTGTTTACCAAATTTGATCGCAATATCTTGAACTTACTAGATATGGTAGTGTAATTGATAAAATTTAGGGCTGTACGACCCTTTGGAAACTTGAAATCCAGCCCATTCCTAATTTGGTTCACATGTGCACCAAATCACCAAGTTTCATCAAAATCGCTGCAACTTTTTTCAAAATTGGCCTGGGTAAATTTACATAGAGTATGGGCGGTAGGCGTGTCCGTCAACCGATTTCGCTCATTTTCAATAGCAAGATGCCTGCAAGAAGATGTGATCTGTGTGTGAAAGTTTCATTCAATTAGCTTTCTTGGTTTTCCTGTAAACTTGATTTCAACAGAAGGACAGACAGACAGACAGACAGATGGACATCGCTAAATCGACTCAGGTGCTGACGCTGATCAAGAATATATATACTTTTCCATACTTGTCACGCCCCCTTCGATGTGTTACAAACGGAGAGACAAAGTGAATATACCCTCGGTGTAGGGTATAAAAATGACAATATTCGAACCCCACACTGTGAGTTATGAGTTTACAGTCCCAACCATTTCGCCACGTTGCCTTCTGTATTCTGGTTTTTTATTTTTCCTTTTGCTCACTTTATGCGACTATAATAATGGGCCTTTATATTCTCAGAAGTATCAAATATGTAGTTTAAAAAATAGTATGAAAAATCACAGAAAGTATGGAAATCTCAATAAAATTTCAACAATATCAAAATATTTACTATTTACAGGGTATTTTTTTTAGAGGTATAGAGCTTCGAATTGAAATAAAACACAAGAAAATCGTTTTAATGTCCATCAATTTGGCTTTATTGGAAGGATAATTTTATGCCATTAATGTTTAAATATGATTTCGGGCATGTGGCCGCCGCGGCTGGCTCGAATAAAGCCAATTCTACAGGTCCAATTTTGAACCACTTTTTCGAGCATATGGGGCCGTATGTCGGCAATAACGCCACGAATGTTGGCTTCCAAGTCCCCTAACGTTTCTGGTTTGTTGGCGTAGACGAGCGACTTCACATATCCCCAAAGAAAATAATCCAATGGTGTCAAATCACACGATCTTGGTGGCCAATTGACAGGTCCATTCCGCGAAATTATGCGCTCATCGAATGTTTCCTTCAATAAATTGATTGTGACGTGCGCTGTGTGGCATGTAGCGCCGTCTTGTTGGAACCACAACTCATCCACTTTCATGCCATCCAATTCGGGAACAAAATAGTCGGTTATCATGGCTCTATACCGGTCTCCATTAACGGTAACTGACTCTCCAGCATTATTTCGGAAGAAGTATGGCCCAATGACTCCACCAGCCCATAGAGCACACCAAACAGTCAGTTTTTGTGGCTGTAATGGCGTCTCAAGGGTCTCATGTGGATTCTCTTCACTCCAAATGCGGCAATTTTGCTTGTTGACGTAGCCATTCAACCAAAAATGAGCCTCATCACTGAACAAAATTTTGCGATGAAAATCAGCATCGAGATCAATCTCATTTTCGGCCCATACACCAAAATCACGACGCATTGCATGGTCTCGCGGCTTTAATTCTTGCACAAGCTGGATCTTGTAAGGTCGCAAGCCAAGATCTTTGCGCAAAATCTTCCATAAAGTTGATGGACAAAGCTCCAATTGCTGTGCACGGTGGCGAATCGATTCATTCGGGTACTCTTCAACATTTTGCTCTACAGCGGCAATTGTTTCTTCGGTGCGCACTGTTCGACGTCTCTGCGGATGCGTATTATCACATAGAGTAAACGTAGTGCGAAAACGACCCACCGATCATAAATGAATATGAACTATGTGAGAATGCGCGATAAGCGATTGTGCATGAACAAATTTTCTATCGCTCAAAAATGTGCGACATTTCACGCAGAAATGCATGCGCACGTTCAGCGTTTGTATTTATGTCCCCGGGCCATGCTACCCGTTTTTGACCCATTTTCGGGGAAAATTTTTTTGTTTTTTTAAAACAAAAGATAGCTCAAAAATATTTTTGGACATCACTTAAAAAGACTCGGGACCCTGAAAACAAATGTTTTTGACCCGAAAATGTGTCCCCGGGCCATGCTATCCGTTTTGACCCATTTTCGGGAAAAAATTTTGTTTTTTTAAGCGAAAGATAGCTCAAAAATATTTTTGGACATCACTTAAGAATGCTCGGGACCCTGGAAACAAACGCTTTTGACCCGAAAATGTGTCCCCGGGCCATGCTATCCGTTTTGACCCATTTTCGGGAAAAATTTTGTTTTTTAAACGAAAGATAGCTCAAAAATATTTTTGGCCATCACTAAGAAAGGCTCGGGACCCTGGAATGAATCGTTTTTTGCCCATTATTATAAAATAAGAAAATCGCTTTACTTTCGTTTCAATAAATTGAAAAAAAATTTAACGTTTTGACTCAAAAGTTCAAGTAAAATAAAATTCAATAAATTTATGAATGAAAACTTATGGGCGAGTAAAAAAAAAATGTTCACTCATTGAGTCTTATTGAAAATATTATTCAGTGAGTGATAAATATGAAAGAGAAATAAATAATAATTTATTCACTCAAGATATTAAAAGAATGAGCGCTTCTAATTTTTCCTCATAATTGATAAATTCAAAATTGAATACTCTTGAATTGAATTGTATTGAGGATGAGGAGTGAAATTTTACTCCTGAATGAGGAGTATTAACGAACTCTGTTTTCACTACGACTTAAGTTCACTAAAAAACGAGTGCATTCCTTCAATTAACAATCTTAATTTATTTCCAATAGCTAAATTTCGCTCTAACTGTCATGTTAAGGAGTGTTTTACAATAAACCAAAACCATATTTACTTAAAATTTTAATAGCAGATTAATATTACATTAACTTAACATTGTTTTCCATTTCATTCTATTCCTATTTCTATTATTCTATTCATATACATAAGTATTCAATTTAATTGTCTTTAAATTTAGATTTCATAGCATGCAGCACATTATATAATAAACATTATATGTTACGGCCATAATAACACATATAAGATATTATGTTATCAATTGATAGTGTGTCATAAAAGTTTTAAGGATAATTGTTAGTCATGGTAATTGTTTTTTAATGGCAGGATTTGTAATGTAGGCTGCGTACTGCGTAAGCAATTGTATCAACAAATAATAATATTTACAAAACTGTTTTGCCTAAGTCGTAAAAAAGTTTTTCTGGCATAAGATATTAAGTTCGTCATTGATAATGAAACAAATGAGTTGGTCAAACAAAACAACTTTTTTGATCAATATTTTATGTTAGAAAATAGCAATTGATTTTACGAGTATGTTAATTATATACGAGTAAATATGTAATCATGATTTCGAGTATATTACAAGCACTGCTGTAGTAAACTACGTACATAAATAGTTGTTAGTTTTGTGCTGATAATTTTCCTTTTAAATAAGCAGAAAAGTATGCTACAAATTTAATTTTGTTTGCAGTTCGATATCATTGAAACCCAACTAAATTTTCATTTTATATTTTATATTACAGCATTGAAAAATATATTTGCTTATTTTCACAGAGAATTAATTAAAAACTTAGCTAAAAAAAAACTTCAAGATTTTAATCGCTTAAATTCACAGAGCCTTGCACGTCATATCGCTTTAAATTAAAGAGCTGCGTGCAAAAGAAAATCAACGCTTTTAATTTAATTGCTGCATGAAATTGTGATTTGAAGACAAGTGAAAAAATGAAGTCAACGAAATAAAAATGAAATAAAAAATGGGGCGTTTGTTGCCATGACACGTTTCATGAATAAGCAAAAAAATTCGAGAAAAACATTTTTTTTTTTTTTTTTTTTGAGAAAATAAAAAATGACAAAAAGTTAAATAAAAAAAATGGGGCAAAAGGTTACGATAAGCGAACAATCAAAAAGCAGAGAAAAGAGCAATACTCCAAATTCAAGGCGCCGTATTCAAATAAGTTGTTTGCATTTGCATTTGTGTTTGTCGCTTGTGTAAGTGACTAGGCAAAAAAAGCGGAAAAATAAAGAAAAGAATTAAGCTGAAAAATTGTAGTGTAAATGAGCTTTTCGGAGTAGTGAGTTATGAGTCTTCTTTTCATTTACATTTTGACGAATGTTTGCATGAAGCCGAAATGGTTAAAAAAAATAAACGCTCCGAAAAAACTAAAATCAATGAACTTAAAAAAGTTCATCAAAATTTTGGTTATCTTCGCGTACCAGAAATATCCAAATTTTTGGGTGTTATTCGCGTGTTATTTGCGTATACAATTGTCTTGGGTGATTTTTATGGAAAAGAATGTCTAAAATTTGACATAACCTTAAAATGATTCTAGAAAAATTATTCTAGGAAAATTATTGTTTATGCATTGGGGAAGACTTTTGCAAACTCATTTTTTACAGACAGAAAAACAAGACACCTTTTATCAAGTCTTAAATTTGAAACCCTTTCAAAACTTAAGTTTTGCGCACTTACCCTATACTTTAAAATTTCTATGAACTAATATTTAAAGAACTTTTGACTTTGAATTCACATTTGAACAGTTTTTCTTCCCCTTTTATTTTGCATTGTAACATTTTTTTTTTCATTCTACTTTTCACATAACAAACTGTAAAATGTAACACATAATGCGCAACGTAATGTAACGTAACGTGACGATGACGGCGACAACAGCAAAGACGACGTTGTCGCATGGCGTAGGCAATTGAGTGTTACAAAATGTAAAGGTGTCATGTGTCAACATGAAGGTGTTCCTTTTTTTTTTTTGTCGATGGCGTGACTTTAATGGTGGAATGGCAAAAAACTTTTACCATGAAGTATGAAAAAGTAAAAAGTGAACAAATAATAGGAGACCATAAAGATAGAAAAATATTTAAAAAGTCCAATAAAGTGGCCTGTTGACAACATTGTCACATCTACGCTCGCACTTGCAGCATTAAAACGACACAACACGCACACACGCAAACAACACTGAGTGGGTGCAAAAGCCGCTGTCGATGATTTCCGGCAATTTACTTTGTCACCTAACGTTAGCGCGTTTGTGTGTCAGCACGTGTGACCTACAGTTGCACCCTGTACTTATTTTATTATCACCTCTGTTGCGTTGAGGCCACGACGGTGTAGTAGGTGCTTCTTCTCTGCAACGATTTTGCGTACATTTTACATTGCATGTAAATGAAAAATGCTGGAAAAAAGGTTTTTTCCCGAAAAACTTTTACAGCTTTTAGTTACACGGCACAGTGGAATGAAATTTGCATGAAATTAAAATTTTACAATATTGAAAGGCTTAAGATGATATAAAAAACCATTATAGTTTTATGGTAACTTTTTTTTAATTGAAAATAATAAATTTTGTTTCTTTTTTAATTAATCGATCCTGAACTGCTTTGAATAACATCTTTTTAAAACATAAGCTTGAGTTGTCCAAAAATACTATACTGTGCACTGATTCTGCTACTTCCACCTACTTTTTCTCAAAGTGTTGCTTGACACTGATTTGTATTTTATTTTATGTCCCTTTTTGTTGTTGTTGTTGTTGTTGTTGCTCGCTTGTTTGATATTTTCCTGAGATGTCACATTTTATGTTTTATTGTTTTTCTGTTTTGGTATTTCGCTAGTAATTCGTTTTTGATTCGCAAAAAAATATCCAAATTTGGTTCGCACTTAAAATGTACGCGTATTTGTATCCAAATTGGCGTTGTTTGTGCGTGTATGCGTGTATATTTCCGGTGCTGTTTCACGTTCACAAGCTCACGCACACTCTCATATATCATTTCATTTGTAACGTGATCGGTAACGCGACACATTGCAAAAAAGTTACACCGTGGTTGAACCTTGCGTTGGCAGCGTGTCAAAAGTTTGCGAATTTATTTATTTTTTCTCAGCGATTTTTCCGTTTTTATTGTGTTTTATTGTCGCATTTACGCAACTTTATTACTATCTGTGTAAGTGTTTATGCTTAATGTTTTTAGGCCCATGCGGAAATGTTTTAAGTTATTTATTCAAGAGCTTTTATAACAA
Source organism: Tricholauxania praeusta (assembly GCA_949775025.1). NCBI lineage: Eukaryota > Metazoa > Arthropoda > Insecta > Diptera > Lauxaniidae > Tricholauxania > Tricholauxania praeusta. The sequence goes on from OX459029.1 coordinate 51,694,281, forward strand.
TTTTGCATCGCAAAACAATAAATTAGATGAACTGGAAGTTTTGAAAATGTCTGAATTTGCAAATCCGAAATATAACATTTACTCTACAGCAAATTTGCAGCACATTTTCAATGGGTATATGTTTGGGAATTTTTTCCGATATTTCGCACATTTCTATTGAATTTTTTTATTAGAAAGATTTCTGTTTCTTATTGAAAATATCCATTTGGAGTTCACAATGCGTCATATGTAATGCATTATGTATTCGAAAAGCTTAAAACTATGCTCATCAAATTTCCCACAATCGGCATAGTTTCCTGCTGGGTGTTGTTGGTGCGTGTACTTAAATGCATGCGACAAAGTTTATTTGAATTATTAGGCATTTTTCGTTGTTCTTATTGTTGTTGATTTTTATTACTCAGTGTTTTCGGTAATGGCATTCGGAAACACTGGTCGTTGGTGTCATGTTTATTAAGTTGTCGTTATTTGGATTCAAAGAGGCTATAAAGTTAATGCTGTATAAAAAATTCAATGAAAAATGTTATAAATACAAAGTATACATTATTTAAATTATATATATTTTCAAAGCTAAGCTGGGAGCTTAAACGTATTTTCTTTAATATCTGCTATACCTGTGACATTTTATTTATACATCAGTTCTGGATATAGCGTACAGCTTAGAAGGACCGAGCTTACATCGTGTATTTTTGGTGCACAAAATTTTGAGTAGAATGGAAACGTATTTTTTTCTCTCATTTTTTTTTTTTTTTTGTAGTATTACCTTATTCATTTCCTGCTAAAAACATTTTCCTTTTCAAATTTGTCACTTACATGCATTAGAGATTTTTATCACAAGAAAAAGAAAAGAAGTAGGTGCTTCTCGCTGATTTATATTCAACATTTTTTTTCTTATATGGTTTCTAACACTGATATAGAATCAAAAATAAGTGCACGCATTTAGTTAAAATACATAGTCATCATAATGTGAGAAGTTTTACAAAACATTACAAGTATTATTGAAAATTTAATTCTTGCTGTAGTCTTAGAACTATGATTTTTTTTTAAAAATTATGTGACTTATATCATATACGAACTTTTGGAAAAAAACCTATATTTACTTGTAACTTTTTTGAAAATAAAGAAAAATAAAAAACACAAATATTCTGACCATAACAATCTTATTAGGATAAGAATTTTAACAAATAGTTCCTTATTGTTTCCCTCATTTTATGATCTGAGTTTCATGTATCTAAGATTAATCGTTTGCCCATTGTTTTGTTCTCAATTAGTCAGGGAAAATTGTTTTGCACATATGCATAACATTAGTCCTTTTGAATCTATTCTGTGTATGTTTTGTCCACATTTGATCAATTTTAATATTTTTGATTAATTTTCAAAAAAGTATCCAAGACAATTGTTTTTTTAAACTCCCATTTAATCCTGAAAAGTGGGCGTAGCACGAGAAAAAAATTTTTTTAAGAAAAGCCAGTGCATTGAACTTTAATACAAAAAATATAAACCTTTGAATTTTTTGTTACATTATAATGAAAAAAGTTTCCACAATTTTCGTGATTCTTTAACGAATCAAAGGTACGATAAGCGGAAGGTTGTTTTTACCTGAATGCAATTTACGTGACTTGCACTATTTGACTCTAGTTAAAATATATAAAAAAACCTCTTTCTGAATTGATGTCAAAAGTAAGAAAAGTTTTAGGAACTCGTGATTTCCACCAAAAATTATTAATGTAAGAATTTTGTCTTTGTTTTGAAAAAAATTTTTTTGAAAAAATATACAAAAAAAAATAAATTAAAAATTTTTCTTTCATATTTTTTTCAATTAAAGTACTTTCAAATTTTCGTTCGAACTTAATATTTTCAATTTTTTTTTTTTTTTTTTTTTTTTCAAAGACTGCGTGGAATGGATGGAACGCCTATCTTTTTCCTTTAAAGCAATATATCAGGAGAGATAAAAAACCAATTGATGTTCCTAATTGTTATAGTTCTTAAAAATTTTAAATTTAGTTTTTTAATAAATAATAAATGGTAATGCAATTATTCAATACGATTGCACTCCTTTGCTAAAATAACTACTGGATTTGATGGAACTTGGCACTTTTTCTAAGAAGTTTTTGACGATTAAAGACTTAGAGCAATTGCATTTCAGTGTTTACCGACACGAAAAAATGAAACAGGTATACGATTTTTTCACATACGATGTATTCTTACTTTCCCTTTCTAACTCCATCAAAATCTCAATTTTCGAAAAAAGTGGACTTGGCACATTTTCACTCTAAGCCAACGATATAATATATTTACGTAAGCTATTAGGTGATCCTTTGGGCTCGGCTAGTTGGTTTTCATAATTACTGAATTGATTTTAATTTTTATTGTAAGAACATTGATCATGCTCCAAATTTTTTATCAAAAAGGTAAAAATTATTGCGAATAAATTCAAATTGCCAGGTCTGATGATATAAGAAATGTTAGCAACACTGATTCCAGAAGAATCTGCAAAAAAGTAGATAATATTATACAAGTGGGCATGGCATCTTACATATAATATAGAGCAAAGACGTGTAAGCTGATATATTTTTGTGTATTTTAAAATAAGTTTTATAAAGGGAGAAGGGCTGGATTTCTTTTATGCCTTACTTTGAATAAATCGAAGATTACATATTTGGGACAAAACTTAAAAAAATTGTTTTCAATTTGGAAAAAAGAAAAGTAGAACATGCATTTTTTATTTATATATTTTTTTTAGCATCAAGTATTTTAATTCGATTAAATCTTTATAAAAGTTACGCTAATTTAAAATTTCGCATGTAGCAAAAAACAAAAAATTAATATCCTTGAGGGGATACGATAGAGGTTCCTTTTTTTTAAATAGCAGGTCAAATAGTGCATAAGTAAAGTGCCTGCATTAAAAGAAAAGAGAACGTTTTACTTAAATCTAAATAGATTGCTTACAAATTGCCTATTTTGATATAAGATAAACTTTCAGTTATAACAAAACCTTAAAAGTTATTCGATTTCACCAAATCTTTGCTTAGAAATTATTTATAAGTAAAGTAAAGTCAAACTAATTTTGAATAACTAAGGCCGTGCATATTGAACTAAGCCATCGGGCTTGTCGAAGCTGCTGTGCTGTTATGACTGTCACAAATACTACTTATTCCAAAATTTCACCTCATTTAACCGTGCAACATTTTCTATACCAAAATTGTGGGGTCCTTTACTAATTTACTGAAAAGAAAAAAAAGGTAATTAAAATATATAAAATTTAAAATATAATATGTAGTGAAAATAAATAAATATAATGTGTAGTAAAAATATGCAGGAAGTACCTTGGGTTACCAGATGCCCTGCCTACAAAATTAGTGCGTGGGAAAAAATTTCAATTTTCTAATAAAAAACAAAAATTTTTATAATTTTTTTTGATTTCCATAGAAATATTAGAAAAAAAATTTTCTCGCCGACGAAAAACACTAGCAATATGATAACAATATTTGAAGTATACTTCAACATTTTCCATTCTAAAAATATTTTACAATGCAAACTTCAAAAGTAGTGAAAAGTATGACATTTCAACTGAAAGTAGTACATTTCAGGTGAAAAGTATTTGAGTATTTTTGCATTCCAAAAGTAGTACAGTTACTACTAAAGTATGTCATCTGGTAACCCTAATTGTACCGACAGTACTAGAAATCAGTTAAAGGTACTTACGATGATTTTCCACAATGCCTACTAAAAATGCCATCACTATAAGTAGATAAAAGAATGATTTAACAAAAAAGCCAATCGAATTTTATAGTATTCCATGCATTCCATTTGCTATTTTTTTTGTTTTTAAAATAAAAAAAAGAATCCATTTACTTAAAATATTGACTCAGTATAAGAAATTGCAGAGAACAGCTCGTGCGATTTTAGGTCAAACCAAATCAATTTTGATTTCCTGTTTAATCAATAGTCATTAAAAATAAAAAGCCAAATGCCAGTAACTTCGAATAACCTTGATTACCTTGAGTTTCTTTAATATTTTTGCTGCAACCCAATTTCTACCCTTTTTCGCCATGCACTTCCAAGTGAGTTTACTAAATCTACCACCTGAAAGAGCTTAATATTTTTTTGCAACTTGCAATGCATACGCTCATTAAGCTTAAAACAATTTCAAATAAGTGAAAAGAAAGAACAACCTTGTTGGCACCATTGCCATGGAGTTCCGAATACTCTTTTGAAGGGTGTGCCACATTGCACACCTGCACGCCGAAAGGAGAAAAAAACTGGAGCGTAAAAACTTTTAATTTCAACTCAGCAAAAACTTTAAAGTAATGCCAGCGAAATAGTTGCGGAAAAATGTAGGACTTATTTTGTTTGCTTGGATTTCAGTTTTTCATTAAACGTTGCCAGTTTGAAACAAAAAATCAAAAAGTAGCAATCGCCAAAGTGAAAATAACTTAAATGCTTTACTTAAGCAATACCTTGAAAGGTAAGATAATAATAAAAATAAAAGAAATCACGAAAATAAAATTTACCTTTGGCTAAAAGCATGGGTGGATATAAGAAATAAAATTCCAGTTCTATGAAAAGTTGCAAAGGATTTTTTCAAGTAAAAATTTTTGGCTCCTTCTTATTGCAGATTTTTGTTCATTTTCTTTAAGATTTTTTAGACGCTTTAAATTGCTTTCAGCGAGGTGTTTCCAGTGGGTTACCCTTTTATATTGTTTTCGCTTTTTTTTTTCTTGAACCTACTGAATTTTTTCACTACCCATACTACGCAGCGTAAGCTTTTTAGCAACCTGCTACAGAATAAAAAAAGGAAGCAGCAACGTCCAAGCAAGATTTCTATGCCTTTACGTTTTCAGTTTTAACTCATCTTCTGTTTTTGCTTCCTGCTTCCTCTGTTTCTCATTTTTTTTTGCTTTTTTTTCATTGAAAACTTTTCTTTATTTTCGTATAATTATGTGAAACCTTGGCAAAGTCCTTTTTCTTATAATTTCGCATGTTTTTTTTTTTTTGCTCCTGATTTTCTTTATTTTCTTCTCGTTTGACTACCTCAGTTTGGCAAATTGGTAAAATTTTGTTCAGAAAGATTCCAGCAGTGATAAATTCATTAAAAAATTCTTGCTGGCATTTTTGTAGATAAAGGTAACCGGCTAAGTTACCAACAAAAATGCAGCAGTAGAATGACCCCAAAAGTTCTAATAAGAAGGTTTTTTAATTATATTTGCCCAGTGAAGCGAAAAATTTATAAAAGGCTTAAAATTTTAACCTAAAATGTGTGCAAACAATAAAAACAACAACAACAAAATTGTTGACGTTAGGGGGGTGTGGCTTTTGAAAAGGCCATCTAAGCGAGTTGACAAATTTCAAGTTATCTCAATAGAAAAAGATGACAAGCGATTTCTTTGTTATGCAATGATAACGTGTAACAAGCGGTGAAAACTATTAAAAGAACAAAACATTAAAATTGAACTTCAGTTTAAGTTCAATCTGGTAGATATGGAAGCATTTCTATTTTAATGCAAATTGGCATGAAAGTAACGCTAGCACTTACATTCGCAAGGCGCAGCACTTTTAGCAGATTTTGATCGACTTTGTTATGCTATTCCACATCTTTCGGGCATTTTTTACTTTTTGAAATCTTTTCAGCTTTTTGTAAGATTTTTCAATTTTAATCCCATCTACTCTAAATTCAGTAAATGTTTATAACGCCATCATACTAAATTTCATTTCATTTCATTAAAGGCTATTTGTAAGAGTTTCATCTCTTAAGCACCCGCAAGAAGCTCAGTCTTTGTGACAATCAGACCGAGAGAGAAAATGTTCTGCCGCACCTTAAATTTCAATGAAAATTTATTTGAAACTCCTTCAATTTAGATGCCGAGATATAGTATTTTAAGTGTTTTCGTTATATTGCTAGTGTCACGTTCAAACAATATATTTTCACGTGTCAAACATATAAAGATTTTTTTTTCGTATATGGGACGTTCTTTTACAAACCGAACGAATTATGACGAAAATTGACCGACACATTTTTGATTTGGCTGAAATTTTTTTTATGAGTTCTGTATCGAAAAAGAAGAGATACGTGTTCGAGGATTTTTTTGATAAATTTTTTTTTTTACAAAATAGAGCGAATTTAAATTTTGAGAATTTCGAGATTTTTGGCACGGAGGCTCACTTTCAAAAATTCATAACTCTGGTTCTGTTAAAGCTAAAAAATTGATTTTATTTTCATTTTAAAGCTTTAAGATATAATAGAAATAATTTTATTTTTAAATTTCGTAAGTAAGTAAAATTTTGTTTATATTTGAGATCGGCAACTTGCTGAAGAGTGTTGTCATCTTCAAACGTATTTTTAATTTTCTAATTAACTGAGCTAAGAAAAAACTTCAAACAATGACGCATTAGCTTCATTTTAAAGCAGCTGTAGTTTTTCTTACAAATTCGTATGTAAATCAACCATTTAATTGTTTTCTTAATATGATCTAATATATAGTATATGCAGATCAAATTAATTTTTCTTATTCATCAAAGTGTTAATTTCCTACTGGCAAATATGCTTTAAAAAAACAAAATAAGAAACAAGCAAAGTGTTAAGACAGCTAGAAAATTATTCAAGTGTGGTAGTAGTAGTGTGCACATACATACATCAGACAACAAGTGGCAGCCATGACATTTTGCAGTATATTAAAACGATAGACATATCAGATAATGATTTTGACATATTTATAGCACATTCTCACATGCTCGAATACATTGAAACAAGCCTGCCATACATACTTACAAACATTCCCACAAATGTGTATGTGAAACTAATTTATTTTTGACTTAAATAATAAACCTTACAATGTCATCTTATATTTTGAAATAAATTGTGTGAAACATGAGCATGTAGCATAAATATTTCAAATGAATAAATAAATTGCATTACTTAATTCAATTCCCAAAAATTGCCCATAATCTCATTTTGCATTTTCATTTCACAATTGTTGACAACTTTGATTGGCACTTTGAACCAATGGAGCCTTAAAAATGTTGTCTCCTTGTGTTAATTTATGTATTGTAGCTAATTATGAATGCTTGCTATAAGATTTATTGGTAGTTTGAAATGTATTGAAATGACATACTACATAACCACAGACTTGAATGTTGATGAATTTTCTATTTGTAATTTGTTGTCAGTTTTGGTAATCTAAACACAACATTATCGTGCTAAAATGTTGCTTATGACAATTTTTGGCAAACTATTTTTGTAGATTTGACTAATAAGTAAAAGGAAACAATTAAAGTTCTATGTCGAAAGTAATTTAAAAATATTTAAAATTTTTGATATATGTACTTTTTAATAAATTTGATGCAAATCAATATAGTTTTCAATATTTTACTTAAAATAAATTTGATAAAATTTTTAAAATTTTATAAAAGCATTTATATAATTCATTATATTCACAAATCCTATCAAGAAAAAAATTCATTTAATATTACATTATCAAAAATTTTTTAAAATCAAAAAGAAATCTTAAAAATTTTATTCATAATTTAAAAATCTAATACGATTGCATACACCATTTGATTGACTTCTGAAATTTGCTGAATTTGTATTCTTAAAATAAATTTTTTCTAAGCAATTGTCAGTGTTAGCCACATCATTATCTGTGAAATTTTCCATTTCCTATGAAATAATTTCGAACATACATATCTGACGAAATGGGTCGCTTATTTCCAAAACACGACCTGAACGCTTAGGGTAATTTGTCAGAGAACGCAAAAATCGTATAACGATAAAACTAATTAACGGATGCGTTTTGGGAAGAGTGTACTTTTTTAATCCTTTTCTAAAGCATTTTTGTTGGGTTTTGAACAAAATAACCCGTACCATACTATAATAATAATTCGTCCTTTTCATTCTTGACTTACCATCTTTCAAGTGATATTTTGTTCGTAGCTCTTCGTAGAAGTATAAATTTGACTCTTTTGATTTACTCTTCCTAGAAGTATGAATAAGACAATACATTATTTACGAGTAAAAGATGCGTTTCGTAGATATAAAGCTTACAAAATTGGCAAGAACTTTTTTAAGCTGATAATTGAAATTTGTTAATTTTATTAATTCGTCCTTTTCATGACTAACATAGAGAATTTTTGGTAAACTCAATTTAGTTAAAAATTGATCAGGTCGCGTTTTCGAAATATGCGACTCAAATATTTTAGTCCTCAAGCTCATTTCAATTGTCATGAATTCTCAAATGCATAATAAAATATACGAGTACTATCATTAACAATGGATTTGCTCCCTCAATCCCCATTATATAAACCCGTCTACATTTTACACAGTCTTTACTGCAGACTTATCGGATGGCGACACTTAAACATTCGTAACTTTTTTATTTATGAAACCTACTAAAATTTTTTCTCTGGAAAAAGTTGTGTAGACTTTACAGAACAATTCTGTGGAAAAATTTTGTTTCTGAACATATGAGAAGTTGGTTTAAATTCTATTTGTTTATTAAAAACTTAATTTTTTATAAATAATAAATAATATTTTTATAAAAACTTTATTTCATATAAATTGTAAAACATTTCTTGGCCTATCACGAAAATTTCATTAACTTTTTCCAAATATTTACTGAGAAATCGCAATTTAAAAAAACACCCACATAAAAATTCACTTGCTCATAACTTTTTAAAAAATCCAAATTTTGCAAAAATAAGTATGAGGCCTTAATATTGAACAATATATCTTCAAAGTTATGCAATAAAAGGTTTAAGTTTAATAACTTTTGTTTTACTGTGCCCAGTTGAGAAAACTTTACTCATTGCTACAAATTGACAAAATCACTTAATTAAATTGACAAATTTCAGTTGACAACAATATAAGATATATTTAAATTGCCAGTAATTATTATGACATATGTTCGTGTTTGTATATTTTATAAATTTTCGTATGAAATATTTATAGTTAGAAGTACAAAATATTCTATACTTTTAATAAATCTGCAAGATATAATGCACGTAGAGATAATTAATTTTTTTTGTATTTTTGTCTTTCAAAAAAGACTTAAGCACAACAGCAAGTATTCATTCATATGATTTTAACTATGCATGATGTTGTTTTTGTTGGTATTTGTCGACATGTTGCAAAAATAACAAAAACAAAAAAAGTTATTTCAGTATTCTCCTTGGATTTAACTGTCTTCATCAATTCTGTTCATTTTATGTGTTGGAAAACATGTTGTCTGGATTATTTATAGACTGTGCTCTTCGTGTTAGTTAGATGGATTTGTTCGTTTTGCATATTTGTGAAAATTAAATTTGAGTTCATCAATTAAATAAAATGTTCATTTAATTATAAGACAAATGAATATGTGCTGTCTATTTGATAAGTTTGAAAAATTACTTGCAATTGTTATGCTATATGGTGAGCGGATTAGCAAAATTTAATTTAAAAATTTGAAAGATATTGATATAAAAAAAAATAAAAGGTTAAGGTCAAAAATATATCAAAAGTGACAATTAGAGAGTATTTCAACCATCATTCTTTCTGCGGAAATGGATTAAAAAAGCGAAAACTATAACATTCTTGGTTCTGTTCATGAAAAGCTATAAGAAAAACCTTTTTTGAGACATATTCAGCAAATAGACTGTCAGCTTCAAAATATATGATAAGGTCTATAGGCAGGGCCATATTTACTTAACCTGAAGAAATGCTCTTAAATTTTTATTGGAAGTAAATTTTTTTTTCAGTTTTATGGGAGGGCTACGGTAGAATTACTCCGCAGTGCTATATGCGAAAGTACTTATCACTCTTAAGGGGCTATACCAGTGTAACCCATGAAAAATTAGGCAATTTTTGCGAATTTTTTTAAAAGAAAGTACTCGATAGAATGTTTTGACATGATAAGGTATATTTTCAGCTATATTTTAAGACTTTTTTTTACAAAAATATTGAAACATAACGGAGTTATGTGCCGTCTTGGGAGGAGCCCAAAAAAAAAGTTCCCCAACTGCTGACATGACTCCGGCCGAATGAGTTGTTGAAACAAAAAATTCAAAAAGCATATTAAAGTTGAAAATATTTCCTATGCAATGACTTACGATTTTTGAAAAATATCAAAAATTAACAAAATGGAGTGGTTTTGAAAAAAAGTGTCGTTTTTTGGAGTAAAAAAATTGTCGTTTTTTTAATGCCAAATTGACAATTTTCAACCAATCAAATAGATCGTAAGTTATTGTATAGTAAAAAATACTCAGTTTTAATTTGAAGTTGATCGGTCAATTTCTCTTTGAGTTATGATATCAGCAATTTTGAAAAATGTCGTTTCGAGAAAAACGCGTTCAAAGTTTCAACTATCAAGGTTTATACCTGCGAGCAGTCGTTCTTTAGAACGATGACATTCAAAAACTATTCAAGATACGACCTTGCCGCTTTCACAGGATATTTTTTAAATTAAAAACTATCAAATAAGCTAAAAATTAAAAAAATTGATTTTTTGAAAGCGTCACACTGGTATAGCCCCTTAATAAATGACCCATTATATTTAATTGTAAGCCATATTTCAAAAACCTTTCCGTATACATCGGGAGCTTAAAAAATGTGCTTGTGCAAAAGTTTTACGCCTACAATTTAGCAGCCTCTTCATGGTTGGCTACTGATTTTTATCTCCACGACGATACAGCAAAGAGAGACTTTTCAGTTTCATTGTTGGGTACAGTTTACTGTCTTCAAGATATTAAGTTCCACACTTTGTGGATAACAAAAATACTGACATTTCTGGATTAACTTGACATTTCCGTCCATTATTTATTAATATAAATTCTACTATTAATATTTTTTAGGTTCATTTCCAAATTTCGCCTCAACAAAGAACATTTTTGTATTGTATTAAAGAAATCTTTTAGAAAGCCAATACTGGTCGAGCTACCACCTATCTTAAAATTCTGAATTTTTTCTCAACAGTTTTCGTTCATATGGCCTTTTGGTTGTGCTTTTGTACTGAAAGGGGGGATGATTATTGGCTATTTCAAATTTTAACGCAAAACCTGTGTCTTCAACTTATTCCAATGCGTACATAAATTTTATAAAATCTTAAAACTAATTAAATTTCGCCACTATTGCAAACTGTCTTGTCTCAAAATACGTCAATTTTAAGTTAATTAGTCAGAAATGCACATATCCGTTAGAACAGTGATGGGTAAAATACGAAAAAAAGCTAATTGTGGCTCATTATAAAAAACACGTAGGTTTTCTTCAGAAAAAAAAAAACATATTCACAATATCCATTCAACAACAGAAAAGAAGACAGAAGCGATCGAGTTTACATACAAAAATGCGCACATTGAGGACAGCTTCTTTTGTTTTTCAATCAGTTTACTTTTATTTCATCATGTCTTGTTGTTTTTCTTTGATTATTGTAATTGGCTCTTATTTTATTGCTGAAATTTTTTGCTATCAAGATCAAATTTTTGGTGGAGTTTTTTCTGTTGCTCTAATTGTTGTTTTTCTTGCTGCAATTAGCTCTTGCTTCCAATATTTTGCCCATCCCTGCGTTAGACTTTAACGCAACTGTCTTAGCAACTATCTAATACTTTGCATCACGAAAAGTTTTAAATTTTATCGCTTAACCTTCTCTGTGTGTGACAAGCCACATATACTGACTTATACGGTAGCGGTTTCTTTTATGGTTCATTTATTTTTTATTGTATTGTTGCTCTTATGCATTGCATCGCATTTTGTTGCAATTTCATTTTAAAAGTTCCTCTCATGCAAATTTCAGTTGCATTGCAATTCACATTGTTGAAAAGTTCCTGAATTGTTTCAACATCATGACTTGTTAAATTTCAACTCATAACATTTTGATTTTTGAGGCTCTTCCACTTCATGCTCATCGCATTTTGTATTTTTTTATTACTGGTAATGTTGTTGTTGATTCTTCTAACTCAGTGTATGGTTATTTTAAACTTTTGTGAGCGAATGACGGTGTGCTCTTATCTCCACACCAGAAAAAAAAAAACAATAGTAAAATTGTTATCTTTGACATGGTCAAAAACAAAATTAACTGTTTTAACAGTGATATGTATGTATGTATAAAATTTTTTTTAAATGAGTATATTTTCACTAAATGCCGAAATTTTATCTTATGATTAACAATTTAATAATTGTTTTCCGAATGCATAGTAGAATGCTTATATCAAAAGTGTTACGCCTACAATTCCAAGGCCACAAACTTATTTCTAAAACTGGTTTGTGGCACCAAATGTTGTCGTACCGACTCTTGTAAAATTTTCATCAACAGTTTTCTCAACTCGCTGGAGTTTTTCGCTTGTATTAAAGCTGACACACCAACTTTACTTCACAACATTTACTGGAATAGCTCACACTATAGCGAAATTTAGATTTTATGGGAAATGTCACTCCCTAATGTCGAAATCTGCCCGCTTTATGATTATTGCTTGTGCCAGCTATTCGCAGTACTTGTCTGAAGTTAGGTTAAATTTTTTCATATAGTAAAGTATAGCATCTAAATATTTTTGCTTACATTGGAAAATTGCACGCCCTATGTCCCAATGTTTTCAGTGCTAGCGGTATGTCCACAGACAGACATATATGGCTATATCGACTATGAAGTTGGCACCAATGAGAAACAGGTTTTTTTTTATATGCATTGTAAAGTAGTAGACAATCCGTAATATCCATTTGATTTTTTGTTGAAATCTTAACCGAGAACTTTATATAAGTTTGAAAGCCAAAATTGGACCCAAACGTGTACAGAGATAAGAAGTTGCTGACTTATGATATTTATATCAAGTCTAGTTTTGGAATCAGTCCAAATTAAATGTACGTTTTAAAGTAATACAAAAAAAAAGACACAAGACCGAAGCTTTCTTTTGATATATTATTATATCAAATAGCATGACGCTCAGAATTTTTATAATATAATTTTTCAAAGGTCTTTTTTATTTTTCACTAAGCGACTTATCGGTCGCTGAAAATAAGCCTTTTTTGAAGATATAGTTTTTTGTTACTTATATGATATGTAGTACTTTTTAACACCAAAAAGGAACATTATCTATATAAATAAAATGATAGCCGTTTTCGATGAACGTAATTCACGCAAAATCTACTGAATCAATTTTGATCAAATTTTTATAGTCATATTTCTTAAACGCTTAGTCCCAACATAGAATTAAAATTATCGCGATATTCCTGTTAAATATCAAAATATAAGTTTTAAAATTGCTAAAAAAATTAATTTCACACATAGAAAGAAGCATATAAGCATAACAAATCGTTTAATGGCAAGTTAGTGTGTGTGCGTTTTGTGTTTATATGGCAATGCAATGGAAGAGAATATTAAAATTTTACTCTCGCTCTCATTTTCAATTTGTCAACGCAAACGCAGCAACGTGGAATTATCGAACAATGAAAAAAAAATTACAGTATTTTCATACATAAAAAACAAACATGCTGTCCTAAATGGCTTGACAACATGTGTGACTGTTAATATTGCTTTGCGTTCACATTTTCGTGCATGCCATCAAACATCAATTGCAGAACAATATATGAGCGTCCACATCGAAGTGAATTGCATGAAAGCCTATTAAAAATGAAAAATGTTCACAAGGCTTGACAGTCAGTTCACACAGATTATATGGTTGGACAAGCCAGCAGGAAAATCAACAATTTTTGAAATCCATCCAACATGTGTGTCATGCGGTCGTTCCTAGAGTTCACATTATCGAACATTGATGTTGGACAACATGTGTGATGATATGTACTAGGGTAATTGAATGTGTTAGTTTGTGTGTGTGCTTTGTTTTTGTCTTTCACATGGCAATGTAATGGAATAGTTATGGAAGAGAAAACAACAAGAACTCTAGATCTGTGAAGAAGAATCCAAAATCGACTGTAGTTCTATTTAAAAAAAGTAAAATGTTTGCCTTCGCAGAAAAACAGGCTACGCGTACAAAGTCGCGGGTATCTGCTAATTTTCTATGAAAAAACATGAGTAGTTACACTATGTAATCTACCTTTTACATGTTACTACAAGTTATAATTTAAATATTTTTTTTAAATCAAACAATCCGTCAATTCGAAATCAGTCCCATTAAATTTTTTTTTTTCAGTGTAAGTATTTTAACCGTCTCTGAATGTATTATTTGTGATTATATGCTTTTTTTTTGGCATTGCCATCCATGAAAACTTTGGTTGAGCGTGGTTTTAAACACTTTCCTGCATATTTAATTTTGGCATTTCATTTTTGGGTGTTTTTAATTTTTATGTTTTTTTTAGTTTTGTTTTTGCTCATTATGGCAGTGCTGCCAATTATTTTTTCCTCTAACTTCTATGCTTTGTACTGCATTATATTCAAGTGTTTGTATATCTTTTGATCATGTTATAAAAAATTTGAATTTCTTCTTTAAATTTTCAGTATAAGCTTTTTTTTTGTGCACATGTGATTCAAACTAATGATTACATTTATTTTTATACCGACTGTTAGTTTTTATTAAAATTATCTACATCTTACGGTTAAACATTTGTGTCGAATGTCGAAAATTTTAAATTAACCACTTTCTTTGGCTTAAAATTTATAAAAAATTTAATATAAAAGTGGTAGTGTTGCACAAAATGTAGTCTTGTTTAATCGATAGTACTCAGCAAAGACGGTCGTGGTCGCTCCATATAAAATTTTGCTACTTGAATTACCGCGACTACTAGAAAGTCTTTTCCTAGTATAAAGTAGAAGACTTTTTAACAAGCACAGTGCGGCTACAAGCCATTATGGCCGAACAGACTTCTAGAATAAAAAGTTTCTTAACCGATGGTTGGGAATAAAGTTGAAACTGGCCCATAAATTCATGAAATTCTGTATTTTCAATCTTTTACTTATTTGGCTTACAATTAAAATTTTTTTTTTTAATTACTATAGAGATCAATTCCATTTTTCTATCACCATCCGATAAATCTCACTTTGAAAATCTTTCACATTAGATAATTTATGTACACTAGGGTGATTCAATTTTTTTTTTTTTTGCTTTAAACAGGTTCAAAAGTTGCAGACACACGAAAGGAAAATTCTGGTGAAATTATAGCTCATAATATTGATATTTACTGGTGGCTCATCGAGCTTTTTTGTTTTCCATACGATTTGTATGGGGAAAAATGCTTGACAAGACATTTGTCTCTATATCTCGTGAAAAAAAAATGGTAAAAATACGGGGCCTAGCCTATTGGAAAGATCATAAAATTTTCTATAAAAAAGCTCCTTGCATTTTTTTTTGTGAAGCAAGCACTTCGTTAGTTAATTTGTTTCAATCTCGGCAGTCGACAATAAGGCGAGTAAATAGGAATCCATGTTGATTTTAAGCATCGCTTAAGAGTACATGTGCTGTGTTATTGAATGAATTTATGTTGCTTATTAACTAACTAAGCGCTTGCTTCACGAAAAAAATGCAAGGAGATTTTTTATAGAAAATTTTATGATCTTTCCAATAGGCTAGGTCCCGTATTTTTAACATTATTTTTTCACGAGATATAGAGACAAATGTCTTGTCAAGCATTTTTTCCCATACAAATCGTATGGAAAACAAAAAAGCTCGATGAGCCACCAGTAAATATCAATATTATGAGCTATAATTTCACCAGAATTTTTTTTTCGTGTGCCTGCAACTTTTGAACCTGTTTCAAGCAAAAAAAAAAAAAATTTGAATCACCCTAATGTACACAGCAACGAAGTTTTTGAAGCCACAACCGGCTAAATATGTGAAATTATGTGGTCATTTTACACAAAATTTATGATTGTTAACAAACATTGAATAACTATCAAGCAAAATCGTAAAGTTTAGTATATATACTCGTAGAAAGTGTGTAAAATACACTTTGTGCAGTAAAATGATACTAACTGATTTTTCCATCGTTACAAACGCCTTTCTACGATTTTTTTGTTTCAAGTTTAAGAGGCTAATTATCTGAGACAAAGTTGTTCCTCATGAAATGATGATAAATTGTTGATTTAAAAACTGATGGTAGATTTGAGCTCAGCAACCCTCTTACTCTAAACTAATATGTCGATGTTTTTCCAGCATTTATGCCGCATTTTTGCACACATTGATACGTTTACAAATTCAATTTTTAAAAATTTTCTAAAATTAAAAGTGACATGTTAAGGTAAATTGTACAGAGAGTAGTTTTCTTCAGAGTTTGTTCTTTGAAAGAAACATCAGCTGTAAAGCAGATGGAAACTCTGTGCGTTTTAGTGGCGCATAAAACCAGCAGGAACGACTACACTTTTATATATTGCTATTCTCACTATATTTATTTAATATGTAGTATATAATAAATACTGTTTTATACCAAATTTAACTATATATTGTTTTTTAATATTTTGCAGTATCAGCAACAAGTAATCTTATGGCAAAACATGAGCCCATGTTCATATCACGCTCGGAAACATTTAAATTTGTGTCTGGTGATACAATAGTATTGCCCTGCGAAGTTGCCAACACTGGTGAGTAACTTCCATATTTTTGCGCAAAATTTTTGATTGTTTAAAATTAATGAAACTAAAGTATTTTATGTAAATTGTTGTGGTGTATATTATAAAAACGTGAAAGCGTTAAAGCACTTAACTTAAATTCTAGCAAAAAAGAAATGGCAATTTCCAGGCAAGCAACTTAAATACTGCTTTCAACACATTTACTGCGACATGTGTGCGTTAGACTTGTGAGGAATTTTTTGCGATAGCAGCAAATTTTATTATGTTGATAAAAGCTACACAAAACAATATAGAGCCCAAGGTAAAAGGGAATTACGGGTAAAGTAATAAAAAAAGAGAAAAAAAATTCTCAGTTGCAAAGAAAGGGATCAATTTTGCTGCTGTAGAAAAATACGTTTTTTCCATAAATAACGTTGGCAACAGACATTGCATTCCATTGACCATGAAAACCAGCAGATTTTAGAATTACACAAGATAAAGTAAACCTAAAAATCAATGTTGCTTAGAGAATATTTTTAACATTCTCAGTCCCCGCATCGAAAAAGTGTAGACAATCTAAAGTCTTTTAAAGAAGCTGAGACAGAAAGAAAAGGAAACCCAAAATATTTGCATAAAACTTTTTACTTAAGCGGCCTAACTGCTGCTACCATTGTTATTTCTAATAAAATAATACCCTTAAATTGCGTTATAAAAAGTGAACGAAAATTAAATTTTCATATTAACGCCTTGTATTAATTTTATGGTAAATAACCAAGTTAAAACAAAACGACTTTTTTACACCTTTAACGGCTGCTACTCCGTTCCACTCATCACCTTTTAAATTTTTGGTTATTTTCAT
Organism: Tricholauxania praeusta; assembly: GCA_949775025.1. Taxonomy (NCBI): domain Eukaryota; kingdom Metazoa; phylum Arthropoda; class Insecta; order Diptera; family Lauxaniidae; genus Tricholauxania; species Tricholauxania praeusta. The sequence goes on from OX459029.1 coordinate 51,711,594, forward strand.
TTTTCGTTGGTTTGATTCCGGAAAAAGGCCACCCATGGCATTAAAAATCATTTTTATGTATGCAATTAACTGTAAAAAAATAATTGATTGAATTTTAAAGCGAGCGCACAGACATAACAACATCAGCACCAACTTTGTTATAAAAAAAGGCAACCCTATTATAAGCGGTTTTGCTTAGCAGTAAGCGAAAGTAAGAGTACGCACCTAAAAGTATGCAACGTTTAAATTTATGCGCATCTTCATTTTATTACAAACAGAAGGAAACTCGTAAAATTGACTCGCAGAAATCTCTACTTAAAATGGAGTGACGCGTATTCCTGCAATGAAGCGTACAACAGTATATGTGTGTGTGTGTGTGTGAGAGAGAAAAAATGTTGCAAAAATTGGTTATAAAAGCAGTACCAAATGTAGGCACAAAACAAAAACATGCAGAAGGTAAATACATTTTGTTAAAAGCTTGAGAAAGCGAAAAAAAAATATTTTTTTCACATTTTTTTATGAAACATCATCAATTTTTAATGAATCAACCGCAAGATTTTTTTCCGACTGAAGTCTGTAAGCCTTCGTATTTATGCGCTTCATATTTATGATGGTACACTTGAAGAAAATGTAATCTATTATTCATAGATTTCTTTCAATATTTTTAATTATTTTTTGTCTTACTAACAACTTTTTATAAAAACTTTTGCTTTATTAGAATAATCAATTCATTAGCTGTTGGTAGAGCATGCGGCCAGCAACCTCTGAAATTTTTCTTCGAAAACTTATAAAGGATTTTTCAATAAGAGCGCTACAAAAGTTTTTTTAAATAAAACAAAAACGGTTTGGGATATCAATGAAATTGATTCGATGCCATTATGTATGGAGCTCAATTTCTTTTGCATGGCCACCATGGGCACGCCTGTAGAAGTTCAGACGCTGAACCCAATTTTCAACGGTTTTCAAGCATAAATCAGCCGATACTGCTGCAATTTCACGTTCGATATTCGTACGAAGTTCATCAATCATCAATGCTGGCTTGTTGGCATAGACCATATACTTGACGTAGCCCCACAGGAAATAGTCTAACGGCGTCAAATCGCACGACCGAGGCGGCCAATTGACTGGGCCATTTCGTGAGATAACACGTTCACCAAACTTGGTTTTCAATAAATCGATTGCGGCATTCGCTGTGTGGCTTGTGGTGCCATCTGTTGGAACCACATATTTTCCAAGCTCATATCATCCAAGTTGGGCCAAAAATATTCGGTTATCATTGAGCGGTAGCGATTCCCATTCAAAGTAACGTGTCGGTCTTGATCATCACGGAAAAAGTACGGCCCAATGACGCCGCTGGCCCATAAACCGCACCAAACCGTAATTTTTTCGGGATGCAATGTTGACTCATGGAGTACGTGTGGATTGCTGCCTGACCAATAATGCATATTTTGCTTATTGACGAAGCCATTCAGCCAGAAATGAGCTTCATCGCTGAAGATGATTTTTCGATGAAAATCCGGATCATTTTCAAGTTGTTGCTCAGCCCAATTCACGAACATACGACGATTCTGGTGGGCAAGCGGCTTCAGTTCTTGCGTCAATTTGATCTTGTAAGGATGTAGGCCAAGATTTGTTCGCAAAATTCGCCACAACGACGTCACAGAGATTCCCAACGCTTGAGAACGACGTGAGAGAGACTTATTTGGGTCTTCCTCAATTGATGCGCTAGCGGCAGCAATATTCTAGACACTACGGGCATTTATTTGTCTCACTGGCACAGGAACAATTTGTACTGTACCTGTGGACTCAAATTTTCCACTAGACGCTCAATTGTTGATCTGACAGGACGATTATGACGACCATAAATTGGACGTAGCGCTCTTAAATTTGAGGTCACTGACGCCGAATTTCGGTAGTAAATTTTAATAGTTTCGACTCATTGTTGGATCGTATATCTTTCCTTGATAAAATGGCAAACCTTACTGAAGAGAAATGTCAAAAGAGCGGGAAAAAATATGGCGTCGTTTGTTGTCTACTTTTGTAGCGTCCCTATTGAAAAACCCTTTAATATCAAATAGTTTTAATTGAAGGTTTGGTTTAGTTATAATAAAAAAAATAATATTCTGATCTCACAGCACTTTTCTTGAGGCCTTGTGTTTACTCAATATAAGTCTGACAGCAGTATTATCCCATTTTGTCAAACTTTTGAGTTAATAAACCCTTAATTGCCGAAGTCAAATTTTATTCATGAACTATAAATCTTCTACGTTTGGATTTGTTACTAAAATTATATCACTTCTGATTTAAAAACTTTAGCATATTGAATCAACTTACGAACCCATACCAACAGCGCTAATGCCTGGACTGTAATATAACTAAACGTTTATCAGAACTATCAAAACGTACTGAAAGAATGGCCTTGATATTCGCTGGACTAAACACTATCTTCTGAAACGTACAAATTGACGTTTTTTCGTAGAAGCGTAGATAGCTTATTCTCGCTCAATCAAACTGGCAGTAGCTTTTAAAGATATTTTTTTTCGAATCAATAATGAGTCCAGTAGATCTTCTTCTGAAATTTTGTACCAAGGCTTCACTTAGTTCTTGGTGAATCCTAGTTCCAATTAAATCAAACATATAAAGGTTATATCTTTGGCCTCGCCAAAAATTAAATGTCCTACACCGTTAAAAGTAGAAGTGCGCGTAGTTCTTAAATTTTTAGCAAAAGGTTATTTTTCCACAACACTACACGTTGGCTGGTTTGACTAAACGTAACTACATTGGAATAGACAACATTTTCTCAAATAGCTTCCTGTGTAGCATTTTTGAATAGAAAGCTTGTCAACTCTTTCGAAATTTGCCAACTTTTTGTTTCATTACCTTAAATGGTTTTCTCATTGTAGCATCTAAAGGTTTTTGTGTATATGAATGGTGCCACGCCCATTAAGCTCGCCAAGTTCTTGTCTAAAGCTTTTCCGATTCACTCTTACTACTTCAGTATTTGTGTGAAATTTTGTTTCCATTACCTTAAACAATTCTTTCAGTATATCATTGTGAATTTTGCTCTTGCATGGGAATTGCCACGCTCTATAGTGGAAATACGCTCATCTAAGTTTTTTCAAGTATTTTTGAGAAATTTGGTCACAAATTATCAAATAAATCTCTAAATGTAGAGCTTAAAATGTTTCAGCTCATTTTCAATCCAGACATACAGACCGACCGACAGACAGACATGACCTAATCAGCTCAGATGTTGACGCCTATCAAGAGTATATACACTTTTCTATACCTGCCAAGCCCTCTTCTCTCTGTTAAAAACGTAGCCGTACCGTTTTTGAATATACCCTTTGTGTAGGGTATAGAAAGTTTGTGTGGTACTATTTCCTGAGTAATACCCACATTGGCTCTCCAGCTGGTTAAACTATATTTCGAGTTTGCCTTCCAAAATGGCGGAACGGTATCTGCGTTTCACATAGACTTTCTTAAACGTTTCATATACTATTCAAAATGTTTTTACCAATTTCTTCTCATAAGGACACTTTTCTCTGAGGCCTTATGGATTTGAAGTTTAATAACCCAATGTATGGCAAAAAAATAATAATTTTTTTACCATGTGCAACTTACAAAGCACTGATTTAAACGTATGTTCAACCATGCAACTATGTGTTTTTGCATTTATTTATTTTTAAAGAATATTTCATGCTCCTATATGTTTGCATATCTTTGAATTAATAATTTGCACACAAAAAAGGGGTCCTTCAATATCAACATAAACATAAAATATAAACATAAAAAAATAAGTAAAATAATAATAAGTTAAAGGAGGAGAATTGTAAGAGAAAATTAAATGAAATCTTAAGATAATACGAGTATTACATAAAAATAATAATAAGAATAATATTCACTCATACATACTTCGTAATACTCATTCATATACTCGTAGCGAGAGCTTGAAAAATGCAACCTTAAAAGTTTACCTTAATCTTGTGTAGAAGTGTTGTATTTGTGGACTTTTTTTTTGTATACTTTTAGGCTTACAATCAACCAAATTTATAGAGCGTGCAATAATTTTTTGGTTAACGATTACTTTTGGATTGAACTTAAGTTGAGTGCAAATAGTTATTTAATTTTTCAAATAAATCAGTGTACATGACACTTCAGAATTTTTGATAAGCCAACCGCAAGAAATTTAGTATAAGAAAATTTGAGCCGTAAACAAAGTTTCTTAAGGTGGTGCTTCAAAAAATTAAGGCAACAACCCATCGACTTTTTTTCCAACTTCAGCACTTAAGTCATAACTACAGCAAAATATCAATTTTACAAAAGTTTTATTCAATGAAAGATCAAAAAATTGCCCACACTGAACTACGGTTCATTTTTATAAGTGGGTCATTACAATTAAGTAGTACTGCAAAATTTGACACATTTTCGTTTCTGTCACGCCTACTTCCCATAAAATGGAAACAGCGAAATGAATGTAATTTTGAACTTGTTGCACACACGACCACAGAACTCCATATACTACTTGCTATCTGTCAGCATACTGAAATTCAAAAAAGATTTGGCACACCTACCTCTCATATACGTGACGTTGCAGTTACATTAGAGAATCTAAAAACAGAAAGGATAGCTTAAAAGTTGTGACGTCAACATCTTATAGAAACATACTTAGCTTCTTATACTTAACATCGAAAAATGGATTTAATTTTGATCCAGTATGCCAAGTTGTTGAGACAACTCAATACTAGATTTTCAACTATACGTAGTACATACCTTACGATTTCTTAAATTTTCAAAGACCCATATTTTGTAAACCAGTTTTGCCATTTCAAAAATATTTTGTTTTTGTTTCGAGGTCATATACAGGTACAACATATTCAAATATATCTGAAATTGGAAATGATCCCATTTCCCCTGTCCGCTTCGCGTGAAATGCGATGTATAGCAATATTTCCTTTCGTACATATTTGGTCAAAATTTTCATTGATATTGTAAGGAACTCTCTTCTTGTTATATGAACAATTTTTGAGATTTTTTCATACATTTTTTTATAATTTAAGAAAAAACCATAAAAATTTTGAAAATCAACATGAGTGGCCTACCCCCCACCCACGACCCTTTCATTTGCATTTTTCATGTGATTAAAAAAAAAATATTATCCAGTTATTGCATAATTTTTATGTTTTTTGAAAATATTTCAAATACAGGTATGCTTCTTCAAAGAAAAATTCAAGTACTTGGTTTTTACTAATAGAAGTAAGCAGCACTAAGATTATCAAATAATCTATTTGCTTACTTATTCTTACAAGCTTAAGTTGTATCAGTCTGTGTGTGTCAGTAGGCATATATTGTATGTTTTTGTTATTGTTTGTGTGTTATTTTTTTTATTAAATATTTATGCTTCTTTTGGTTTTTTTTTGTTTTGTTGCTGTTTCTGTCGTTATTATTGTTGTTATTACTTGTATTTTGATGCTTACTTAGTTGATTTGATGTAAATTTAAATGAATTTTTGTTATAAGAGCAAATAAAATTTATTTTACTTTATTGTTTGTATAAAACCCCACACACACACACAAAAAAATATTAAGTCATACAAATATTTATTAATGTCAGGAGAATATTAAGAATAAGGATTCTAAACTTTTACTACCAGAAAAATAATTAAAACTTGTGATGTGTTTTGAAATTAAAATCCAGTCAGAAAATATGAGGATGATGTGCAGTACAGATAATCCTTCTAAAATGTTGTGATTGTTTTTTTGTTTTCTTATTGCATACTACATATATAAAGATACTGCAAGTATTTTTTTATCATTATTGGTAAAAAAAGTACTGAAAATGACATGCTTTGTTCTTGTTCTTTACAGTTTCTGATATTATTTAATATAAGTCAATTTTTAACAAATTTTCTCACTTAATTTTGCATAAAAAGGATGTCAATTCAATGTTTGTTCTGTTTCAATGAAGACACAATCTATACACAAATTATGTATTTTGCCGTATTGCAAAAGTTAAACTTTGGGATGGACGTGAAAAATTATTAAAAAACTTGCAATCATTAATTTCTTCTTCACTACAATAGTTACTGTATATAATAAAATTATGATTTTTTGGTACTTTTTCTTCAAATAATTTAATGAAAATGATTCGTCAATGATTCACATTTATGATATTTGTCTCTAAAGAATATGTTCGTTCAGTAAATATGTTTTCCAAAAGTTCTAAAAACTTAGTATGGTTAATCTTCAGTGTGAAATTCTGGGAAAATACATTTGCCAATTTCGTTCAAACTTATCGCGACATAATTTAATCTCCCGTCACAATGATTTAAGAAAAAAACTTAATGAGAACTTTGGTACGATGTGAGCTTAGTAAAAATAAGGAAGAGAAAGAAATAGCTTTACATACCAAATTAAAGGGGATCAACTAAAAAACTGAAATCAGTTAGACAAATACGGTAAGATCGAAATTAGTATGCAATGCTAATGAAGCACATGCACATCATTCTAAATATGCAACGCTCTCACGCATTACAAATGTAAGCAAAAAAAATAATATACCCTCTGTGTAGGGTATAGAAAAGTTGAATTTTTGCAGAAAATGTTTTTTAAATCAACGGATACGGAAGCATTTTTCAACATATAAAATTAGCTGTCGCTGCAAAGTTAGTTCCTTTGCTGCTGCTATTTCTGCTCCTGTTGCTGCTTCCTCTTCCTGCTATAAAATCTTTTTATGTTGATGTTACAGGAAGTTGTTTAACACACTGAAAACACTGTAACATATACAAAAACAAAAAACTAATACAAATACAAATAAATTGTTTAAGAAAATTTTAGCAGCTACTTAAACAGAAACATCAGCAGCAGCAACAACAAAAAATTGCTGCAATAGTAGCTTGTACTACAGAACAAAAGAAATAATAAAATAACAGCAACAACACCAGCAGTAGCAACAACATAAAACATGTGCAATAAGTAAACCATAAAACGCCTCAATTTCCGGTATTGTCTAAAAGTACTAATATACAGTTGAAAAGGGTGGTTCGAACTAAAGCCAAAATTTGTGAAAAAAATTCACTGTCGATTAAACTATTAAGTAAAATAAAAGGAAAAATTACGAATTGAAGATAATATTAAATATGCTCTACTTTGCCTTTATGAAGTTGCTTTATTAAAACAAATCTTTAAGTGTAGTGAGTAACCTGAAAAATTTCTCTGTGAATAACTGACGACTAAAAAGTTTCTTTAGACTTAAGTATTAGATGTTTTTTAGAAGTCATAAAAAAGTAGAAACTTGCTAAAAAAAATTAAGTACAATGGACTACGAAGTTTCGTTCGATGGACCAGTTCCAGTATTGAATAGCTTACCAGATGCTGTCAAAATCCGAATTCTATGCAAATCACGAACTGAAGTTTTCGGGCAACAGAAAAACCAAATCTTACAGAAGCAATTCCCAGCCTTCGAAAAAAAAAGGTTTTTTGGGTAAAAGTTGAATTATCAAATGAATTGAATTTTTTTGAGTTGGCAACCTTTTTTTTTTTTGCTCTTCACGAGTTTCACATTCACCCCTATCATGAATATCCGGAAGAAAACGATTCTGTCGAATTTTTTTTTTCTCGAGAGGAGTATTTTGCGATCATAAATAATTGAGGACTGGAAAACTTCATATCCAGTCAGTGCTTCCAAAATATTTCCAATTTCTTCCAATCATCCAAAAATCACAGTTGCATTTTTCGTATTTGACATTAGCTTATTTGTAATTTTTTATATTTGCTTATCTGTCAGAAAAACAAGTTTATAAACAAAAATGAAGAGTATTTATCTATATTACAAAAAAAATCACCTAAAATAGAATATGGGATAGCTTGATAGTTTGCCATCTACACCTTTTCATGTGAAGACTTTTACTGTTTCCGAATTAAATTTCATGTACTGGACCAATATAAGTCATTGCTCTTTGTTTGTGTTGGTAGATCTTGTAGATATGTTAAAAAAACTATTTTATCAAATAAAATTACAAAATATTGCTAACATTGTCTCTTTCTTCATTAAATTCCTTGCTACAAAGTTTGGGAAAAAAATTTGCACGAAATGTCAAAAAATATTCCCCAAAAAAGTATTGCCGATAGCAAAAATTTTCCACGATCGGAAAACAGGGGATTTGGAGAAAAAATCCGAAGGAATGTTTATTCATGATAGGAGTGATTGAATTTTGTGGAAATACACTGATTTTTGAATTTCCAGGGATCAACCCCCCCTGAAATCTATCAGGGTAGCAGAAAACATGACTTTAAGTCATCGTTGAAATGATAGCCAGAACAAGAAATACGTATATTGGGGACATTTTGGATAGAATTGAAGTCACTCGCTACTGCTCGAGTACGTTGGAACAGTTTATGTAGGCACTTTGCTTCTAGAGAAAATGTTGCATTCCCGATGCAAATTGAGTCAATTTTGCTTCAAACGTGAAAATCGAATTGTACTCTTTTTAGTTTTTTAGCCATTTCATTCAATAATTTTTTTGAAAATTTTTATGCCTTTATTTTATAAAAGAAACTCCCTAACCAATAAAACACATGCTAATATATACTAAAACAATTACACACGTACACACGATTTTATACCAAGCGTCTATTCGTTGCAATAAGCAAACATTTTATGTTTCGCGTTAAGGCGGAAATACAGTAAAAGCACTTTACTCTGCCAACTATACCATATACAGACAGACAGACAGACAAATAGCCAGCCATAAACCGGACAGTCCAATGCAAAAGTTTAGACAAATGCTTTTGCACTATGGGCCAACATCAAAGAGTGCGCATACAAACCGTATGAAACAAAGGAAAGCCATGGATACAAGTAACTTCACTAAGTAAACCTTTCGGCAAAAAAACAAAAAATCAATTTAAGTTTTGGGCTTAAACTGGCTTTTAGCTTTTTGTAAGATGATTTTACGTTTTATGTATGTATGCAACATTGAGTACTTCAATGTTTCACACATATGCTTGTGTGTGCGGATAAATGCACTAACATACATCAGCACAAATATTCTCGTACACACAACGACCGACATGCTGTTAGTCCCTAAAATATATTACATTATGGCCAATATAATAAGATACTGGTCAAAGATAAATGACTTTGTGGTTAAGCCACAACACTGGACTACACAAAGAAAGAGTTGCATGAAATGGAGTGGTATAAAAAGTTGTGCATTGCGTTTGCCTACACATTTGAGAAAAGCAATTTATATGGACATTGTACTAAATTTAATTAAAATGAAACTTTTTTCATAATTATAAAATTTAACTCAGTCAGTTGAAAAGACAGGGAAAAAACATGTAGTTTTCAAAGAAAATTAAAAACATTTGGGTGATTAAACAAATTCAAAAAATGTTCATTACTTAGTAAATCCGACGATAAGATAACTAACATAATAGCAAATACTCAAGCTGTGATTAACTTAAACAGCCATGTAAATTAAAAGAGCCTCTCAAACGCACCACATAACCGCATAGAAAATTGAAGTCTATTTGATATATGGCATTCCAATCTGTCGTCATGTCTGCGATGCTGTCTGAACTCACACATGCACCAATGCATAAGCTATAAAAATGTAAGCAAAAATACTGCATATGAGCACATATACATATGTAAGTGCTAAAGCAACATCAACCACATGAAATTACTTACCACAAAAAAAAAACATCGAAGGATGCGCAGCATGAAAACTTAACTTTGCAATTATATTGCAAATACCCACGTTCTCTTCTTCTGAATTCAAATTTTCATTTGAGTTTTTCTATTAGCACAAGCAAGCATATGATGAATACGGAAAATTATAGGGTATTGGGATATTTTCGTGTAATAAAATTAAATTGAACTTACATCTAAAGATTGAAAATATTTTTCGTTTATAAGTTATCATGTAATTTAACGTAGAGCTTGAAATAAACTTTTATGAACTTTTTTGTTTGTATAAATTCTTAGTTTATTCAAAAATTCATTTAATTTTATATCATCCAGTTTTTTTGTTCCCCATCCTTAGTGCGTCCAATTCTCCTTTTGTGACCAAAATTTTCTGATTAAATTTTTGTCCCCCAACATTATGATACTTAGCTTTTTTTCTACAATTTTTTTTTTTCGTTGACGACCAACTTTTTTCCATCCAAGTGTTTCACATCCAATTTTGTTTTCACCCAAATTTTTTGTGTACCATTCCTTTTACGTCGTCCAAATTTTTTTGTCTACAGAATTTTTTCGAACATCTCTTGGTGCCTCAATTTTTTTTTTATCATCGAACTATTTTTATATCATTCCTCCTTTGATGCAGTACAATAAAAAATTATCTGTTGCAAGCCTATCCAATTTATAGCAAAACAGTTCCTCCCGGCATTTGGAGCTACCTCTGTTGGTGCAAACCAACTGCTGCCAACCTTTCTCAATTGGTTGGCAAACAAAATTAACGCCAGGTGCCAGGGCTTTTCAAGTGGTGCTCAAAATTCATTTATGAACGTTTCTATTCGGTTGGAATAAACAGAAATGAAAACTGTACCCAGAAACGATCCCTTGTAAGTACAGAACGTGGTTTTCACTAAAACTTATTTCTGATATCCGCATCAATTTTCTTCTAGAGTCTTTCGATTTCTCACGGAGAATATAGAATCTTTGTAAAACTATTCCAACGTGCGCTTTATTTGAACTCATTCAGTTTTTTATCGAAAGAATATGTGACTTTTTAGAATCTGAAGAACTTAAGTTGTAGAGCCTTCTTTTCAATGTAAATACATACATACGTATGGGTGGATATGAAGAGATTAAACACCAATCGGTTCTTCTCTTCTATGACACCATATTAACAATTTTTTCTATGTTTTCTCTTAAGTTTTGGCAGGTTCAGAATACTTCTTTAAAAAATTCTTACATTAAGTTTTGCAGGTTCGAAATTTCTTTTTTAAAATACTTACAAGGAGTGGCAATAGAAGTTAAAATAGCTATTGCCGATATTAAATTTCACTCATAATTGTTATCAATCAAAAAGCGTTATTCAATAAAAAAATCAAAATTATTATAATTTAATAATTTGTATTTAATATTCTCATGCTGAAACCTATATTGTCTCACCCTGTTTTGGTCTTGGAGTGAGTTTTGCACATTGTAGGAAAAATATTTATTTTGGCAGAGCCTTATTTATGTAAATCGAGAATTTTATTATTGACGAATTCGAAAATATATTTCTACAAAAAATCTTAAATTCATTAGAGACCTTGCGTGTGTGTACATTTCATTTTTATCAAAAAAGAAAAGCTTGGAAAATGTTAAAAAAGTTAGCAACTTTTGGAAACGCCCATAAAAACGATCAAAGTCTAAAATTTCATTAACGTAACCGGTTCTTTTTTAGCCAATTCACTCATATAGATTGCTTTCATATTCATATTCGTCAGTGAAAATGTTCACACATCAAAAATTTCTAGCAGTAAATACCATAAGTCAAAGAATTTTATTAGAAAACATAGATAGGTCTTTTTCAAGAAAATACATCCTAGACTGCCAGATATTTATATTAATTTCGATATTTTAGATAACAAAGTATCAAATTCTGTCACTGATATATAACTCTAAAACTGATAGCATCATCAGTTTCGTCTTTTGGGTATTAAATATGGTAGTGAATAGAAAGTTTGCCGGAGAATTTTTTTTTGTAATACTTGCTGAACTCTGCGTCACATAAAAGTCTCTTTACCCTATTTTTTCTAAAGAAAAATAAGTTGCTTGAATTTAAGTTTTTCCTTTGACTAGCGCTTGCATTGATATATTGACGTCAAACTGTAGTGTTGTTGTACTTGCATTTTCGTATGTTCAAGTTGATGAACTTTATGCAAATATTACGGCAGAGCGAATGTAAATAAGTTCATCAACATATTATATTGCCATTCTTTGATTGCGTCGTCTTTTCTATATGGGTGTCGTACTCCAACTTCTGCAGGTAAATAAAATATGGCGGATGATTGGTAAAGGAAAGAAGTTTCTATTTAGTGCGTCTCCTTATAGAGACCTGATGCTGTGTATGTAGATATGTCCATTAGACTGTGCATTATTTCTAAAGTATTTTAAGAATAAAAATTTTAAAATTCTAAAAAAGTTTTATTTAACTCCACCATATCGTTAAACCGAATACTTAACGTTTTCCACTAAAAAACTATTACGTTTACAGAAAAAATTGCTGAGGTCTATTTTTTTATTTTGATATAACTATGCTAAACTATAGATTAATTTACGTCAACTTGTTACTTGTAATTGTTTTTCAAAGAAACACATTTAAACCATAATCTCTATTGAAAAAAACTTGATAAACAATGTACAGTCTATCATATGAAATGTGATGCATTGATCTGTGTGGTAAAAAATTAGCAGACTAATGTACGTCTCTGATGGGTATGCTAAGCTTATGTTACATGAATTAATGAAATAAGGTAACATATTGATACTTAAGTCAATGTGTAAGCAATAAAACATGGCGCAATGGGGTATTTAAGAAATATTAGTAAAATTTATGTAAACGGAGAAATGTTATTCTTTTTAAAAATTCAATAAATTGCTGAAAAGATGAAAGGTTTTTAACAACTTCGACGTTTGCAAACACTGCGTGAGATTAATTTAATAAATTAGTTTTAGAATAACTTAGCTTAAATAAAGAAAACATGCTATAATAACTAAGAAATAAGCTAATAAAATCAATTTTTCGATTTTCGATAATTAATTCACCCTGTATATAAAGATTGTCAACTACATGTTTTGATAAAATATTTGTAACTACATAAGGACTTTTGAAAATATGTCTTAAATCATTATAATTAAATATAAAGCTTAAAAGTTGTTGCAACAAAAATTGTTTTATTTGCTTGCGTTTTTGAAACAAACCGTAATTTAATATTTTATTTTTTACTGAGCTTCCTGTTCAGTGCTGTAAATGCAAAAAACACAAAAAAAAACAAGCGCAAAACCCATTAAAGGAACAAAACGGGCAACTAGCTGGTTATACTAGTTTCAACCACTGCTACATGATATCATTTGTAATCTTTGTTATCCATCATTTCAGAATTCACTATATTTTACTTTTCGCATTGACCAGTTAAGAATCATAGCCAAATGTAAACATAGTGCACCAAAACTCTACATTTTTTTCACTTTATATGCAATTGACTTTGTAACTCTTTAGATATTACACATTTCTTGACAAGCGCTTCGTTGAAAGCTTATTTGGCGATACGAACGAAGTTGCAACTGCTATATGTAAAATCGGCAAGCTCACCGAGAGTAACTTGTTTGATTGCATTTTTGGAACAGATTCAACAGAACGCTTTTCAAGAAATGTGTAATATCATAAGAGTAATAAGCAGCTAGCTAGCAGCTTTTTTGTGTTCTTAATGCATTTTGCTTTCTTGTGTTTTTTTAACTTAAAGTACTGGAAAGGAAACTCTTGAAAAAATATTATAAAAATTGTTTTGTTGAGGTGCTCTTATTTGGATCGTTCTTTATCAAAAATATTCAAATTCAGATGTGGATTTTGAATAGGAAAATCTATTTCGTAAGTTGTTTTAATCTTAAGCAGTTCATATGAAGCTAAAAGCATTAAATTTATAGAATTAACATTGCAAATATAAGCCAGAAACAATTTAAAATTTTATATTTATTGTGAGAGACTCTTTTGGCAAATGATTTTTCATAAAATAGCGATGTGGCCACATGAAACATGAATTTTTTTTTGTGTTTGACTAAAGTCTTATTTTCGAAATGTGTATCACACATTGCTTAATCCCTTACCTCAATTTTTTTTTCCTCCATCCTTCGCAAAATAACAATCACTTGACAAAAATAATTAATTTAATTAACTCATTTTCGGCCGAGAAAAATTTTTTTATCGAAAATGCAATTCCTTTCAATGACTGTCTATTATGATCCTATAGAACTGTTAAAAGTAAAAAAAATAAAAATATCTTTCGTCCTTTATCCTGTAGGAGGTGGTCGAAAAATCGACCAATGGCTGTTACCGGTAACAAAAACGAAAAAAATTCGAATTAATTTTTTATTTAAAAAAAAAACTTTTGTGCTAATTTTTTAAAAGGAGTTACATCATTAAAAGTACGGTTTTAATTTTTTATGGACAGAATACAAAAAATAGATGAACATTGCAGCGTTTCTACATAGTAACTGTGTGGGGTGTTTTTTTAGTGGTTTGTTTTTCGAATAGAGATAAAACTGGCATTTTATGGTCAAATCTGGCAACTCTAATGTCATTTATGTTCAATTTGGTTTGCCATTTCATCATGAACAGGTTGACAAAAGAACAACGCTTGCAAATCGTGCAAATTTATTTCGAAAATAATGGTTCAGTTCGCGAAGTTTACCGCAAGCTCCGTCCATTTTATGGTCGACATAATCGTCCATCAGAGCAATTAATTCGGTTAACCATGGGTCGTTTTTGCACTACGTTTACTCTATGTGATAATACGCATCCGCAGAGACGTCGAACAGTGCGCACCGAAGAAACAATTGCCGCTGTAGAGCAAAATGTTGAAGAGGACCCGAATGAATCGATTCGCCACCGTGCACAGCAATTGGAGCCTTGTCCATCAACTTTATGGAAGATTTTGCGCAAAGATCTTGGCTTGCGACCTTACAAGATCCAGCTTGTGCAAGAATTAAAGCCTCTAAGTGTGATTAATTAAATTAATTAAAATAAGCGGTGATGTTTGATGAAAAAAAAAGACTATAATCAATGTTTCAGGTTGTACTACAGAAGTGCGTTAGTTAATATAAGTAATTATGACAATATTTTGAAAATTATGCCTCAGAATTAAGATAACCTTAAATAGGCTAAAATTTTTCCACACTTTGAAGGAACATTAGAAATGTAAGCTTTGTGTGTATTAAAAATTCGTTAAAACGACTTTCCTTTGCAATCATTTTTTAACACTACACATATCTTTCCTGCTTTAATGATAAGCAAACGCAAGTGCCTCAGGCTTGCTACGTCGAATAGACGAAAATTCACATATGAAACTTTTCGTTAATAAAATAAAAAACTCAACTTTAATTTTTCTAAGCAATGCAATGGTTTGATTTCAAAATTTAAATATTCTAAATTAATTAACTTGATTGTTTTAATTTGGATGTCGGTTGTAAAATATACATAATTTGGCCAAATTTGTTTAAAAAAGTACTGCTGCTAAAAAATTTCAATTGTGAATTGTTGAAAAAAAAAATAAAATTTCACGGAAAAAACTTTAAAATCAAGCAAAGACATTCAATTTATCTATGTGTTAGGTTTTCATACAAAAGTATTTATAGTCAGGTAAAACATCTCGAATTGTAATCAAAATATCTCGTTTAGAAAAATCGCTACCAACTTTTTGGTCACCTATTTACTATAGGTTTCTTGTTTTCTAGAATGTGTGATTTGCAGGCCTTTACCTAAAAATGCGATTAAGTGTTTAAAAACACCTTAAGTTTCTGAAAGTGCTAACGATAAAAAAAAATTCATATAAATTTTCCATGTTCTTAAGTTATGCAGCAATTACATTTTGAGCGTTCACTGACATCATCAATAAAATCAATTCGCAATGGAAATTGATTTTCTCATATCAAAATGTGAAAATGTAAACGAATATTTAATAGACATATTCACGATACACAGACATACTAATACATCCGCACATATATGAGTGGCTTTTAATATATACCAGAGTAGCTGGAATTGTGTGTATGTACGCAAATAAAAGCAATTGAGTAGGTATACAACAACAAATAAAAATATATGCATATATACATATAAATAGAATCGTATAACTTAAATATTTGAAGTGGCTCCAACCAACGTTCCCCATTTATCAATTTCACAAATGCATTTATTCGATTCGACGCGATTTGATTCGATCCGATTGATCCAAGCAGCATCTTAATCCTAAGTATAAGTGTTCACTTGTCAATGTATATGTAATTCTATGAGGATAATAGGGTGTATCACAATATAAACATTCACTCTCAACTCTTACTGAATTTTCCGCTTAAATTATGGGAACATTTTTCTTCAACGAGATTATGAATCAACGTCAGTCTATCTTATTTTGAAGAAAAATAAAGCCGTAAAGGCGATGTAAAGCCTTTCCTATAACTCAATTGTTGTTGGCTACGATCAACAGTCCTGCTTAGGATACCTTTGAACACTCGATAAATGGAGGATGAATTGGAAAAATTTTCAATTTCTTTGACAATTTTTGGGAACCACAATTACTGTCGTGCCGTACTTTTGATTGACGGGTGACAGTTTTTTTTTTATCAAATGGTTTTCTTAAGGCTGCCACATTATGTCCATCGATTAATATTACTCATGTGGTGTTTAGTTTTTTGAATTTATTATTAAAATATTTTGTTTTAGTATTTAAAATATAATACAAAGAAAGTTATAAAAAATTAGCTTCTTAGCAGCAACACAGCAAACGAACGAAAGACAAAATACGAAGTTGAAACGATTTGAAGTTCAAAGGAAAACAAAACAGTGCTTACATAGTAAAAGTGTTACCCTCTTGAGTAGGGAGTTTTTCAATCCTACAGATCGGCCATCCTGCTATGCATTCGACCCGAATGCGTCTTCATCTGCTTCATCTTGATTAGTAGGCCAAAGCTTCATGTATTCTGCACATGTACTGGTACGGCTCGGACCTTCAGATACACCAACTTTCTCGACATTGTAGGTATTTTTTGGTTTGACCTTTGTTACTCTGTATGGCCCAAAATACTTTGGTTTTAACTTAAGACCAGCTCCGAATTGCGTACGTTTTATAGCAACTAAATCACCTGCCTTATACCAATTCGCAGCCTTTCGACGTAAATTGTAAGTCTTCTTATTTTCTTCTTGCGTTTTTAAAATCTGTAGCTTCGCTTGTTGTCGTATTTCCTCACGGTCTTCATTTAAGTGAGATATGGATTCTTCCCTGATGAGTTGCACGATTTTGACGTCATCTTGTGAACGCATTTTTATGCCAAATAGCAGTTCAAAAGGCGTAGCATCTGTACTTCTGCTATATGAAGAGTTAATCATCTGCTGCACTTTATTGACGTACTTATACCACTTCGAAGGGTCATCAATACTCAATTTCGCTAAAACGTTGCCAATCACTGCATTTAGCCTTTCAACTTGACCATTAGCGCGAGGTAAACCAGTTGTAATCATCAAATGCTTGATAGATTCACTTTCGCAGTATACTCGAAATTCTTCTGACGTGAAAGCGGATCCTCGGTCTGACACAATTGCAACAGGGTTGCCAAAGTTTGTATTTTGAAGTTGCAGCATTTTAATTGCATCTCTTGCAGAAGTCGTCTTCGTGGGATATAACCAACAAAACTTGGTGAAGGCGTCTATAACTACAAAAATGTGCTTATATAGTTTGCTAGTTGACTCCAGCGGTCCAACAAAATCGACATGGTAGGTGTACAGTGGAATATCTATTTTATTAAGCGGATGCAGATAACCCTCTCGTTTACCTTGCTTTCGATTAACAGTGATGCATGGAATACAGCAATCAATAAATCTTTGTATTTTTTCGTCTAATCTGGAAATGAAATAATCTCGACATATTAATTCTTTGGTCTTTTTCTTACCAAAGTGACCTCTTCCGTGAGCATTTTCAATAATTTCTCTTTGCATTCCTTTCGGCACTACAAGTAACTCGTAGTCTCCTTCAAGTTTGTACAAAAGATCATTCTTCAAAAAATAACCATCGTATACTTCTTTTTCTAATAAGATGTCTTTTATAACTTTAAGGTTTTCGTCGTGCGATTGTGCATTTTTCATTTTTGAAATTATGTTGTTGTCGTTTATCATCAAAACTGCATAGCGGCTTAGGGCGTCGACGTGTCTCATTTGTTGACCTGATCTATGCTCTACTACGTAGTCATATTCCTGTAAGAAAATGATCCACCTTGCCACTCGAGTACAAAGATCCTTTTTATCTAGCGTCTTGGTGAAAGCGTTGCAGTCTGTAATCAGTTTAAGTTTCAATCCGAGAAGATAAACTCTAAATTTCTTGAGAGCTTCAATTACAGCAAGAATTTCCAGTTCATAGCTTGAATATTTTCTTTCGGCATCAGATGTCTTTTTGCTCATAAAATAAACAGGATGCAACTGTCCATCTTCTGGTGACTTTTGGAGTAAAACTGCTCCATACCCTTCCATAGAGGCGTCTGTATGAACTTCGGTTTCATATTGTTGATTATATATATTTAGGACAGGACGTTCGCTAAGAATTTTTTTAATAGTCTCAAAAGAACAAATTTCCTCTTCAGCAATTTCATATTTTACATTTTGTTTCTTTAAATCCGTCAGTGGTTTGGCAATCAAGGCAAAGTTTGGAATGAATTTTCTAAAATAGCTAGCCAAACCCAGAAAACTTTCTAGCTGTTTCAAATTCTGTGGCATTTTATAATTCATTATGGTTTCTATTTTATTTAATGATGGTGAAACTTTTTGATCCTCAATTATATATCCTAGAAATTCAACTTTTTTCTTGAGAAACTGACATTTCTTCCAATTGATTTCCAATCCATAATCATGGCATAAGTCAATTACCATTTTCAAATTAATTAAAGCTTCATCATTATTCTTAGCCGGTATAATAATGTCGTCGATGTAGGGTAAAGCAATACCCTTTCGTGTCAAGTCTCTAAAAATCGCATTTATGTGTCGCTGAAAAACACCAGGCGAATTCAACAAACCAAATGGAACGCGTTTAAATTGGTATTGGCCATTATGGGTAACAAATGAAACGTATTTACGGCTTGACTCAGCTACGGGCACATGGAAGAAACCATTTTTGAGATCAATCGTACTAAAAATCAAAGCGTTTTGTAGCCGGTCTAACTGATCTTCGATTAAGGGCAATGGATAGTGGTCTTTCACTATCACGTTGTTCAATCGACGAAAGTCAACGCATAGCCTATAACTTCCATCTCGTTTTCTGACCAAAACAATTGGACTACAATATTCGGACTGCGACTGTTCAATAATGTCATTGTTCAACCATTCTTCAACTTGATTGTCAACAATACTTCTTTGAGCCATCGGTAATCTACGTGGGCTTGAAAATATAGGTGTTTCATCTTTGACAACAATATTCATTTCAATAGTCGTCGTTTTTGTTTTATTCGGTTCATAATTAGTGACAATTTTGTTTACTTCTTTAATCAAATTTTCATTGGCAGTACATTCAATGTTTAGGTCATCATATTTGCTAGCTGCATTGATATTCATTACCGAGTATGTGTCTTTTCCAAAATCTTTAGACAATTTATTTATCTGAACGCCATTTGGATTTATTATAATTTCCGCGAGGGAACATAAATTTTCGCCTACAATAACTTCAACATCAATACATTCGTTGGGTACAACATAAAAGTCTAAATCAAATTCGTTTCCATCAATTTCAATAACGGTTTTAATATAACCATCAGGTTTTATTGAGTTTTCATTTTTCTTTTCTCCAAAGCCAGTGAGATAAATGTCACATTTTTTTAAATCAGGTTTGAGTAAATTTGAATGAACGCGTCTTGTTATTAAACTAAATTTACTGCCGGTATCAAAAAGTGCTTTGCATTTCAAATTACCAAAAATTACATTCTTAATCATAAAATTGTCTTTATACTCACAAATTCGAACATTACTTTCAGAGCCTTTTTTGTACGTACAATTTTTACTAATGTGGCCAAATTGGTTACATGAAAAACATTTTGTACCTTTGTTCTTATCTTTACAGTCGTTGGCTTTGTGACCTTTGGTACCACAATTAAAGCATTTAAGTTCATCTTTGTCCTTTCCGTTTGAATTCACAATTAAATTAGTTGACTGTTTTTTGTTTGTAAACTTAGCGTCATTTTTGGGTTTAGATTTTTTACGAATTATTTCGTAGCATCTTAATTTTTCCTTAAAATCTTTAATGTTACGAGCGCCATATAAAATAGTTTTGTTTGCAATAGAATCGTTAATACCGTCAATAACATATTGTATTAAAGCATCGTCTTCAATGCTGCCACGTCTGGTCAATTCCTTCATATGCAAAAAATATTCCTGCACAGACTCATTTTCTTTCATGATACGTTCGTTCAAAAGCTTATGTAGTTGGGCACTATTGATAGTAGTTTTATATTCAGATAAAAGAACGTTCTCTAATTTAATCCAGGATGTGATGCCTTTTTCGCTATTGATAAATAATCTAGCCAAACCTTTTCTTGACTTTTTGGCAAATACGAATTTTTGAAAACTATCCCAACCCATAATTAAAGCCATTTCTTCGAACTCACTTACCCAACATTCGACAGGGAAATCGTCACTGCCGTCAAATGATTTTATATCTCGAAAATTTAATGCAAATCTTGACGTGTTTGCGTTATTAATTGGACGCACAACGTCGAACTCATTATAAGTTGATCGTTCTTCCGTACTTTCACGTTGCTGCTGCTTACTTTGTACACTCGTTTCTGCACGTCGCTGCTGCTTATTTCTATTCATTGGTGTCCTAAACTCCTGCTCATTGGAATCGCTGCCGCTGCAATCGTCGTCACCGTCGTCGTCAATTTCATCATTATGACCGTCAGCATCACCACCATGATCATCAGCGTCATCCTCATTGCCATCAACGTCGTCCTCTTCATCATCATCATTACATAACAGCTTACCTTTTCGCAAATTTTCAAATATATGCAGCACTGCATCTTCTACGTCGTATCGAATCCCCAACAAATTGCAAATGGACACCAAGTCCGCCGCATTTAAATTTGTGTGTACGAATTCTTTTTTGGAAACAAACTTGTCGTCAGCTTCTTCGAACTCAAAGCCAGCGAACTCGCGGAGTCGTTTTCTATTATCACGGTCGCCTTCGCTCTCATAGACAAATTTGTGAAGCGCTGTCACTACAGATTTTTTGCTGCTTTTTAATTGCGCACATACGCCAGCAGAATCAGATAATTTCATCAGAACCGCCATTTTCTTTTCAGATTTTTCCAGAACTTAAATATTTATATTTTCAAGCTTTTTCGTCTTATCCAGTAGCTAACTAAGTATCTTGGCTGAGCCCCCAATAAATTTGTGGTGTTTAGTTTTTTGAATTTATTATTAAAATATTTTGTTTTAGTATTTAAAATATAATACAAAGAAAGTTATAAAAAATTAGCTTCTTAGCAGCAACACAGCAAACGATCGAAAGACAAAATACGAAGTTGAAACGATTTGAAGTTCAAAGGAAAACAAAACAGTGCTTACATAGTAAAAGTGTTACCCTCTTGAGTAGGGAGTTTTTCAATCCTACACTCATATATGCAACTTTTTCATTGCAAAAAATCAACCAAAACTACAAAAGCTTAAACGAAAAATTATATCGATGACCACCTGAAATTTTGGATCGCTTTTTTTTTTTTGATGGTAATGAAACTTAAAAGATTTTTTTAGAAATCTGCATTTAGGCGATTTAAGCAATTATTCCTTGAAAAACTGAAGTTTCTATTGTCAAAAATTTATTATTTTTTTTAAAAAACATTTTATTTCTATATTTAATACACCTTAATGTTGATTTAGATACCTTTGTTCATATGTTTATTTGTGCGTTTCAAGTTACGCAACGTACAAATGTGCCGCCCCACTTCATTAGCGCATAATAAACATCTAACGTTGTATTGACTTCAAGCCTTACGTTTGAAAATTGAAAATGTAATGAATGGATTTTATTGAAAAGGAAGCCACTGATTAAGGATTCAATACAATCAGAATTTTACAGAGATACATACATACATGTGTGTACGTGTGAGGTGGGAGGATGCACATTAAGCGGATGTTAGTCATTGATGATTTGGCATCGTCGCGACATTTGTAGAGAGAAAATGCTTGATTTTGACTTAAAGACTTCCGCAGGTGAGAAGTGACTTGAAGTCCTTGAAGGATATTAATGATTTTGTGTTGACAGATTTCAATGAAAATGTAACGTCTGAGTTGGAATAAGTAAGCCATATTGTGGTTATGGGGTGGTTTTTTAATGAGGTTCCTTTGAAGGAGCAATAAGTAAATAAAAAACACCAATTATTCCGATTGAATGAAACATAAGTACTCACTCTAACAGAGGGAACTTTTTCCAAAGAGTTTCATTAAATATTATAAAATTGATTATTACTGTTTTAAGATTTAATTGATTTTTGAAGTGTTGCCGTGCAAAAAAAAGTGCGTTTTGTGTAGCAAAATCAAATGCACTGAAAAGACTTTTATATATATACATTGTGATATCTCCTATAGACGCAAAAACTTTAAGACTCTATATAAAGAGAGTTGTATACATATCTGTGGACATTTAACAAAACAACCTCTTTCGATCTACGGCAATAATTCAAAACAGCATAAGCTCTTTGCTTCAACGCAAGACATACGCTATATTGAATTATTACCGCAGATCGGAAATGGTTGCTTTGTCAAATTTCCACAGATATGGTTATGATACAAAGAAGATGAATTCTTATTAGAAGGTGTCTCATCTAAGCACAATCTTCAAAACACTTTAATGAAGTAGTAATACAAGATAATACTAATACATTTCACACAAATATTGGGAAGTGTTTAAAACTTCACTTGAGAAAGAGTGGGTGGATTTGTTTAAGAGGGCGTGGCATCTCCAATATAAGCAAAACTTTAAAATGTTACACACACTAAGAAATTTATATATATATATATATATACATATGGGACGATTTCATGACGGACTATACCAAATTGAACACATTTTGACAGTAGAACTTGGCAGTTTCCAAAAAAGCAAACACTCAATACTGAATGAGTTGATTTAGCGAATACTGCCAAATTTGAAATAAATGTAAAAAAAGTTTTAATTCCACAAAGAGACGTGGCACCTCTCATATAAACAAGAGAGATTTAAATTGGTCTCATCGCTATGAGAGTCTTTCATTAAATCAGCAAAAACTGAACAAAACGCAAGTATATTTTAATAAGAGGACGTGGCTTATTCATGCAAACAAAATTTTAAAATACTAAATTGAGAGAACTAATTAGTTACCTGTTCCGCTCTTTTCTCAACAAATCAAAAAAAGACCGAATAAATAAAAATTAAAGACCTTCTTGCTTCTACTGCTAATGAAATAGAGCGTATTCTATTTTTGGTGACCACAGAACACTCTTACTGGTTGCTTTCCATTGTGCCCCTAAGTGCCAAAATTAAAAAGTACAAATGCAAATGATTTTAAACTTAATTCTTCCAGCCTGCAAACCATCATCACTATTAGCAACAATATTTGCGACGACTAAAGTCACAGAAAAAAGCTCCAATTAAAAGGCAAAAATAAAAACTCTAAAGTTACAAAATTAAGCCATATCTGCTTGTACGCATTTCAGCGTATGCAAGGTGCTTTCAGTAGATAAATTTAGTGTTGGAAAAATTAAAATCAAAAACCAAATATTTGTTAATTCGACTCAGCCACAGAGTATCAGCCCTATTCTGATTGTTAACTTAACAAGGAATAATAAAGGTGCTCTTGTTAATCTAATTGTTATGAAATGTAAATACAGTGGAACCTCGATTATCCGTCAGGCACGGGACCAGCAGCCTGACGGATAACCGAATAGACGGATAATCGAATATATACTTACAATTAGTTTTCTGACAAAATGTGACAGTTAATCGGAGTGACGATTGATCGGGAGACGGATAATCGAGGTTCCACTGTATTGGTATTCGAAAAAATCACTAACAATATAAAAGCTTTTGAATTTCCCACACAAAAGCTTTCGTGGTAAACTTGTCAAATTTTGACTTTTTAATTTTAAATTAATAAAATAACTGGAACACACAAGGCAACGTGGCGAAGTAGTTAGGACTGTGAACTCAAATCTCACGTAAATGGGTTCGATACTCGTAAATCCAAATTTTTTTTATTGATATCAATGAAAATAAATGTTTTTTTTTTAAGACATGGTTGTAAATATTTAAAAATAACGTTTTCCTGTCGTTTAAATTTAATAAAAAAAATCATTTTTACCTAGCTCAATACTGAAATATCACTCGTTGTTAAGATACTTTCTGACATTAACAAAATAGTAAGGAAAAGAGCTTTCAAATTTTTCCCAGAATACGGAACATTAACAACTTGTTAATATTAAATATTTTGTTAATGTGGTGAGCTTTGTTAAGCTGCCAGAATAGGGCTGTAAAACTCATTTAGTTGAGTTGAGTTGAGTTGAGTTGAATTGAGTTGAGTTGAGTTGAGTTGAGTTGAGTTGAGTTGAGTTGAGTTGAGTTGAGTTGAGTTGAGTTGAGTTGAGTTGAGTTGAGTTGAGTTGAGTTAAGTTGAGTTGAGTGGTAATGTAGTTTGAAGTTCATGGTTTTACAAAAAAATTGACTATCATTTTCAGTATTTCCAGGAATTTTGTATGAAAAACAAAGAGACATTTCCTCAGTTAATAACTTGTTTACTTCTTTGTTGTACCTCAGTGGTGCTTCCTATTGGAAAATTGAACACATCAAAGAATGAGTTGCCATTTTTTAAAGCTATTTGACGTAAAAACCGCATTTTTAAGAATCTTCCATGTAATCATTTGCTGCACTTAGGTCTTCATATATTTCGTGGTAATGAGGCTTGTAGGTCAGATGCAATTTGTAATACTGTCAAATAAGTTGGAAATTTTTGAGGTCAATAATTATTTGCTGAAATGTCTTCTAAATTTCAGCGTTGAATAAGAACTGTCAATGTAAAATCAATAATGTTTAATCATTTTGAGCTGCTGAAAGACTTCGTTCAATCTAATTTCATTAGGTGTTGAACTTGAAGTGTTAATCCTGCATTACTAACGCAGGACGGAATCCACCCACATGTTCAAAAATATAGCAAAATTTTTATAATATCCAAGTGCAATGAACTTCTACCACAAATTTATTATAAACTTGAACAATTTCATATATTTTAAGACTAAATTTAGCAGTATGTAATTGATTAAAATCGAAAAACTCTTTATTTAAAAAATGTGTCTGGGTATCTTTCGGTGCAAGTTTTCCAAGAAAAATCGATTCTTTTCGTGAAAATTCGATAATGTTATTTAATTTTTTTTTGTAACTGAAATTGTCTTAATTTAAAAAATAAACTTTTGAATTACATAGTGCAATAAGTGTTTTTACTCATAAAAATAAATTTTTATGACTTAAGAATCAAATTTTTAACATATACACATTTTAAAGTATAGATGAATTATACTCACGTCAGTAATGGCGTTACGAAAAAGGTTTCAATTATGCAGGGTTAAGAACAAGTTTAATTTTTGTAAGCTTTTTAGATAACTAGTTATTAATCTTTATGGCTAGAAAAATAATACTGTATCTTATGGAACTTTACAACTAAAATCGGTTATTTTATTTCAACGCCTATCGAGTGCAAAGAGATTACTGCTGTCCTTACTAGGAAATAATCTTAATTTTATTTTGCATACCAAAGTTGTCGTCTTTTGCCAAGTTCTGTGTAACTAGGAGAACAACTTGTACATCTCTCACTGGAATAATCTTCTGGGTCTAAGGCAGGCCAAGAAAATAATTTATCCTTTCAGAAAAAAATTAAGATATACTATAGATAAAAATATCTACCAAGTTATCTTCTTGACAAAATAAATGAAGCAAATTAAATACAATTGTCTCACAATATGTCATACTTTCAGTTAAATACTATGGAAATAGTTCTTTAGTTTCCTACAAACTAACTCATCACAATTAGCCTTCAAATAGAGATATCCTAAGAACTTAATTCATGGCTAAGCGAAATGTATTCTGTAACGATCATATTTCGATTGAAATGAAATGGCAAAAAAGTTGCGTTTCGGTCGTCTTCATTAAAAAAAATTCTAGCCCAACATTTGAAAACCTTTAGAAGGTTCATAATTCAGTTTAATTATGCTCAAGAGCTAAATCTCCACATTTAAGTGTGTTACTCATATATTTTTTTACCATTTCAAACTGTGATCAAGTAATCAGTATTCCTTTTAAGTTCAAAAAACCGCCTTCCTAGCACAAGCATTTGATTTTTGTAGAGCCCCAGTGAATTCAGACTCACAAAGGAGGCATTTTAGCAAAAGGATTTTTCGCAGTTTATCTTCTTCTTTAGGTTGAATGCACACATTAGTCTAACGTACATATGTATGTGTACGCGCGTCTCTGTTTGCTTTTATGCATTATGTTTTTGTCTCTATTTAAACTCTTCCATATCTGACTCTCTCTTTCGTTCTCTTGCAGATACGTATGTCGTCGCTTGGAAACGTGGCATTGCCATACTTACAGCTGGTTCCGTTAAGGTTACACCTGATCCACGTGTTCGCCTTGTGAATGGCTTCAATTTGCAGATACGTGATGCAGTGCCACAGGATGCTGGAGATTACATTTGCCAAATTGCAACAATGGAACCACGTGAGATCACACACACAGTGGAGATATTAGGTAAGTTGTAAGCGTAAAGAGCTTACGGCATAAAGGACATTTTGCAATCTTTTTGTTTTTGTTGCTTTTTTGCTTAAATTTTAAAAACTTGTATCACTCTTCCCAAGTCTTGGCTTCCAGGAAATTGAAAATTCAAAGAAATTTTAAATTTTAGTGTACAGTGGGACATTAACATTATATACGTTAAATAAATTTTTTCCTTAGAGTATCGAAGTAAGTGAATTCAAAGGACAACCCTTGCTGCTTAAGCTCTTAGGACTTAAGAGCAATTCCCTTTATTGTAAATACTCTCATTATTTATTTATACACTCCGTTCTGTTTTGCATGTGGTTTCGTTTTAAAGGGCGTTTGGGAATTTTCCAATATTAACACTCTTATTTCGGCCAATCTATAAAATCCATTTAACTTCTTAAAGTAAAAATCGCATAAATATGTTAAGTATCTATTTGTATCAATTGTTAACACACACACACAAACGCACAAACACTTGTGAGTGAAGCGCCGCAGCGAATGAAAGGATAACGCCAAGATTTGTGTGCAGCCTTAAATAACCTAGGGATAACAAACCAAAAATCCCACAGACTGCGACAACAACAAGTGAAATGAAAGGAAAAAAACGCATTAACTTATCAAACCGTGACTAAACCTTTTCGGGATAGGAACAATACAAAGTGGAAGAAGCAAAAGAAAAAGAAATAACAACAAGAACTTTACAATCTCATGCCTTAACTCTCATAACACTTGAGTAACCTCGAAATAAATAAAGTGGCAAATCCATAAAGTTCGAACAACTTTTAGGCATGGTATCATTATTATTGCTATTGATGTTGTTTGTTGCTTTTGTTATTGTTATTTTTGTTGTTGTTGTAGTTGTTGTTGTTATGACACCCCACAATGGCTGCACTGGATTAGGTGCTGTACATAAAACTTCTAATCCGAATTGATGAATAATTTGCATAGATTTTACCCAAAAATTTCCGCATACTTTGTTGCCCTTTTCCAACTTACTACATAAAGCTCTGCTTTTTTCATACAAACAGATACTTTGGGAATGTGCTGGTCGGAGAAAACTTTCTAGATACAATACGTATTGTAATGTAGTGTTGAGTTTGAGGTTTTTTTAATTGAAACACTTTCACATTACGTAGATAAAAATAATTTAAGAAAGTTGGCAGTGCTTTGGTGAAACGGAATCTTCTGGGTAATTCCACACCAATTCCCATTATAACATATTAGTTTTGGGAATTTTTTTGGTGGAAAAATCTTTTTGCTTGTTTAATTTATATGTGCAAACAAGATAATTTTAAAACAAGGAAATTTATGCAATATTTAGTTTCAAAATACATTAATTGTTCACAAAAAGTTAATAATTACAGCTTATTAATCTTTCAAACAAAAGTGCCACATTCATTATTTGATTTTCAATTATTTTGTTTCAGAGCAGAAATAAATTTCTGTATTGTTCTCTGGCTTAAGAATTCCATAATAATTTTGCATAACAAAGTCATTCAAACTGCATTCAAAAAATTTTTCTTATTGGCTTCATTTTCAATGGCAATGAAGTCGGTAATAATATTAAAACTTTATCAGAGACACACTATAAGTCCCAATATGTTTCAAATAGTACCATTTTTATAAGAATACATACAAATTCTGCTTACTTGAGCTTAAAGCAATAAATTTTAAGCCATCCATGATTTTAATCCGTGGTGAATATTTTTTTTTAAGTCATTTCATTGAACGTCCTATGAACTATAACATAGAAACTAACATAAAGTTCACATTTTAGCATAGTTTTATGCAGCGTACAATGTTACAGTTTATATACCATAAATTAACCCAGTAGAGCCCACTGCTACCATATGGTAACATTCGATTACCTTATTTTCAAAAACAGTTTAAAATTTCAAATTAATGCTACTATGTTTCTAACGGTACTTTTATAAAGAAAAATTCACAACAGAGCATACAACATTTTGAAATTGTTACTTTTCTGATTGATTTTGTGCAAAAACTTGGCTAAAGAAATAGTGCAAAAAATCAAAACAAAAAAAACAATAGATGCTGGATGATAGTGAAAGTTAAAAATGATTTTATGTCTCATTATTTTAATTTTTTTGAGAATTTTTTTACATAAACTTTTATTTAATAAAGGATAGAATATTTTAAAATAAAGAACTATTTCTTTTTGCTACGCCTGTGACGCACAGACAATGATTTTCAACGATGTTGGACCATTGGCCACTCTTATTCAATAAACGGATTTTTTTTCTGCTGTTACCATATGGTAACAGTGGGCTATTGTCGCTACTTATACTTCTGAAACCTCGTCTTAGTTCTTAAAGTTATTATGCATGTTCTTCATAGTTTTTAGATTTAAATTGACTAGAGAAGAGATTTGTAAATATTTCTTGAGAACGAATATGCAAATGAGGTGGTTAAAGAAATATTTTTGGAGCCACCAGAGAATGGGCAGTCAAATGAAGACTCGGGAGAAGAGAGTGAACCTGGCGATGTTAGCAATTTGCTTGAATCTTAACTGGTAGCTCCATGCATGTTGACTCTAAATTGCCAAGATAACAATGAAATTCTCAAGGAAGGATTCATGTAATAATTTAAATGTTGGTCTCTTGGATTCTGCTCTATCTGGGTGAGTGCAAGTCCGCTTAAAAGTTGTCTGAATACTTTTCCTTAAATCGACACTTCTTTGCTGACTGCACCAATGAGAGATGCCGTAGAGTTCACACCTTCTAAACTACTTAAGTATAAAGGCTCTCAAACTCATAAAGGTTTGCTAGTTTCAACAACTAAATCATTTAAATCATCTTCAAGCTACTGAACTTTCAATCTTAGTATAGTCTAACGATAGTCGTGGCCTTTCGAAGTCTTCTTATGTTGAGAACAATTATCGAGATTGCTGATTATCGATGATTTGTGAGTATCGTCGTCCGTTAGGATATGCTCGGAAAATTAGTAGTCAAAAAAAAATGGAGATATGTAAGCTTTTGCAGTGTACTGTTGTTTGTACACAATGTTTCAAATTCTAGAGTCAGATTTTTTATAAATAAACTGTTTTAAGACTTATCATTATGTTGCATACTGAACTAAGTTATTCATAACTTGTTATATTATTCATCTCATTAAAAAAAAAAACAAAAACATTCATATGTGTTGAGCCAAATTGTTATATGATAACGCAATAAATTTTAACCCGAATCAACCTGGCGTTGCCATATAGCAACGCAAAGTCGTCACTTTCAAACGATCACAAAATGGAAAAAAATTCAAGAACTGATATTTTCCAGTTAATTTTGAACTCGCAGTTGTTCGTCTCTTAGAAAAAAATCGTTACGGGGTCAGTGAGTAATTGTTTGTTGAAGCTGGAGTGTCACAAAATGAGAAAAGTAAAAATTTACTCAGGTTGATTCGGGTTAATCCAAGAATGGCCCACTGTTACCATATGGTAACGGCTTGTCACGCCTCTCTTTTCAAAGATATAAAGCTAAAATTTCGTATTACCGCTTATTATTTTGCTAGGAATATCTGTTAAAAATTTCAGTGCTCTAGCCTTTCTAGATCGCTGTGAACTCTAATGGGTTAAGAAGGGATCCGGTTTTATGTGAACCGAAAAACGGTTTTTTTTTTTTTTGCTTAAGCTTATACCTAAGTCATTCAAAAAGGACAATCGAAAGTCTTTAGTCCGGACTGGAGCGTGTGTCCCACCAACAGATAATTTTCTTTGAATTTAAAAATTTTCCTTTCAAAAACTTTAAATTGCGTCTTCTTTAGTTTTAAATTTTACGATTTCAAAGTCTTTTTTTTTTGATTAAGTATTGGACTTTCTATCTAACTATATCTCAAATATTGTGCTCATTTTGAAAACATATAGATTTTTCTGGTATTATTAATTTTATTGGTAATGATTTAATGTGTAATGTTTGTTTTATTTTTTTACCATTATTTCTATAGCCATAGCCGAAGTTTTTTTTTTCCTCTGGTCAACTTTTGGCCAGACGTAATTTATTTTCAACTTTTTTTACGTATTTTCGCTTGCTGCTATAAAGTTAACAGCAGGCATATGGTTAATATCTTTCCATGTGTATTACACTTAAGATTATTTTAACAACAACGAACTTCACTTCGACAACTTAATAAGAAATAATTAATTAATTTTCAATTTAAATCGAATATGGAGGTAATGGGGTTTTAAGCCAACTCTACACTAGTTACTTTTTCTACGTAGTATGGCTAAAGTCGGCAAAAGATTGCGCTACATAAAATGCAACGTGAGAGCGTACAAGTTACAAAACAAAATTTTACACAAAAAAAAAAATAGTAAAAAAACGCAAGGGAAAAGAAATCCATTAAGTTCAAGTGTACGGCATACAACAATTAATATTCGTACTCAGGCCGAGCACAAAAGTAATAAAAATCTGTGTGGAAAAAAAAATTGTTTTTATGGAAAACAATTTTATGCACATACGACTACAAGTGTTGCGTTACATAAATACTATAACGTAAGTAACACAATTAACGTTAAAAAAAAACAAAATAAACAATACTAACGTAAAGTGGAAAAATCAGGTCAAAATGTGCTCAACGACGTTTAAATAAAAAAAATACCAAGGCAACCATGCACCGTGTATGCCGTATGAAAATTATCAAGGACTAAAAATTGGGCAATTACGCATATAAACGAGTCAAGAGTTTTACAGAAATAATAAAGCCTAGTGGAAGCTTAAAGAAATTTTATTAATAAATTTTATGCCCCTGGTTGGTTAAGTAAAACTTCGCTCAAAATTTTAAGTTTCTTTTAATTATAATTATAATGTATAATTTTCTGATAATTTTTTCGTTTATTTTACGAAATTTTCCATTAGTTTTAGGAAAACGTTTTTAGCAATTTAACTTCAATTATTTTTGGAACGGATTTGTTTGAACACATGACTTACATATGAGGCGCCCAGTTACAAAACCGGCCAAGTCCATTCTTAATACTTTTGGAAAAACAACGAAAAACGTTTACCTTCATCCATGTTCATTGAAAAATTTAAAACGTATTTCCCACATAATAGCTTATAAAATGTCATACTCAAAGCACGCCAGATCAGACATTTTGAGTTTCATTTGCCTGTGTTTTTAAGAAAACAGTTTTGGACTTGGCCGGTTTTGATATCAATGTACTGGACTTGGCCCGCTTTGATTTCAAGGCGTTGTACCAGTTTTGAAAGCAAGTTCATGAACTTGGCCGGTTTTGAAATCCATGCATCCAAATAAATTTAAAAATTTTAATATTTTTGTCAAAAAATTATTTTTTAATCTAAAAACATAGTTGAAAGATAAAGCATGGTCTAGATTTTGATATGTGAGAATATCTCAAAATTTGATTTTTTTGAACTTGGCCGGTTTTTCAACTGGATGCCTCATATATTGTCGTTTATATCAGAGAACCTACAAAGCCTTCATATAACCATCAAAAATTAACTCGTTTTCAATTTATTTCATTTTGAGCTAAATCTGGTTGTTTTGCATAAATTTATGTTCTTTATAAATGTTGGATAGGAGTGGCAGCAAGTTTAAGAACCGACTCACTTAGACCAAATGTTGATACATTGTGAAGTCTCAACACTATTAAATGATTAGCAAAAATTAATCGAATCTCATTTTTTACAGAAATCTTATTTTCCACAAAAACTAATGATATTTTTTTGAAAAAAAAAGAAATAAATAAAGTACTAGCTATCCTGAACACAAATAGCAGAAGAGCTTTTTTTGAAGGCATGAGAGAAGCTTGCAGAAATAAAGTTATAATGCCACTGTGAAAGCTATTTCTTAAAACGCGATATAAAAACAGATAAATGAAAACCGGGCAAACTTTTATGATAATTTGTTGCCTTAATTGATGAAAATGGTGACCCAAAAACAACAACAAAAAAAATCTTAATAGAATAAATGTTAAATATTTCATATTATTTGAATTATGAGTACCTACTGAAATGTTATTGCTATACTGCAAATGATACAATACTGTAGCGAAATTTGGTTTATGCTAGAAGACTCTTGAAATAAATACCAACGAAAGAAACTAAACGATATTAGCACCATCTAGCGCAAAATGCTAAAAATAATAAACCGAACAGACGCTGCAGTAAACAATAAAAAGTCAACAACCGAGAGAAATTATCGCCGTCGTACAGCGCCATCTAACATCTAGCATAATAGCTAGCTCAACGCCAGTGCGCCATGCTGGTGTATTGTGGT
Source organism: Tricholauxania praeusta (assembly GCA_949775025.1). Taxonomy (NCBI): domain Eukaryota; kingdom Metazoa; phylum Arthropoda; class Insecta; order Diptera; family Lauxaniidae; genus Tricholauxania; species Tricholauxania praeusta. Next base: position 51,744,353 of record OX459029.1, read on the forward strand.
GAAATGTGGATAGTAGTAGAATGCACGCTACAAAGTAGCACTGGTGGGTTGTAGATAATGGTAGAATATACGCCACTTAGAAGGTACTGGATTATTCGAGAGAGTGATGACTGCAGTATAAAAAGGGTTGTCATCTGAGCTGAACACACAGTAGAATTAAACCAGCGAAGCAGAACAGTCGAGTTAGAACAGCGAAGAAATAAGCAATAAAGTGAATACAGTGTGATCCGTAGTAGAACAAAACAGTTTTCTATACAGTGTTAAATTAATATTAGAATTTGAACGTTAATAAAATAAACCATTTTATAACTAAATAAGTTTGTGTGTTTTTAATTGTTACACAATCCAGTGATCGAACTCAGAAAAGTGTGAGAGATCGAAATTATCGTCAAAGAGACAGAAATTTCGTAACAATACTTTTACTAAATATAGCATACACATTTTTGATAAACATTTATTATTTTTTTGCAATTTAACACTTCATATATGTTTTTCTTACCTTTATAATACTTACACAAAATGTGTTAATTTTTGTGTCGTTATGACCAAATAAAAAACATTATGTTCTTTTTTTAATAAGAGAAAATGAGAATGATAATATAAAGGGAAAAATTTCGATAACTCGGTAATGAGTTGTACAAAGTTATTAAGAGTAAGCCGTTCTGTGAAAAATTCTCAGTCAGGAAACCAAATTATCCTGCATACGTAATTAAAAAGTCAAATATTTAATAAAAAGGCATTTTCTTTTGACGCATGATGTTTTTTTTTTTTTTTTTTAATTAAAAGCAGAGATTAAAATAAGCAGTAGTCTTTTATGTTCTTTATATAATGACACTTCCGAAACTTTGTTGCAGTTTTTGCTTTATTTATGACAGAACTTTTAGCCAATGTGATTAACATTTACAATTTGACTTAATAAATACGAAATTTGATTCGGAATCGTCAGAATTATTTACTCGTAATAACAAAATTTATTTTTGCTCAAATTCCATTTACCACATACAAAAAGGACATCAAAAAATTTGTCATAAAAATTGATGAATTGCATGAATTTCAAATTCTTAACTTTTGGTGGACAACAAAATTTTTATTGGCGCCATTGCCAATGCGTAAAATTTTGTTATTTTGATTGTTTACTCTCATTTTTTTTTCGGTTTGAAGATTTATTTATGCCTTTTCTTTTTATATTTGATCTTTGTTTATTTTACAATTCTTCTTTTATGTCATAAATCTTGCGTTATTGTTTCCGTTTTTTGTTATTGCTTTTTTCATTTGAATTTATTGTTTATTGGAACTGTCCCAAGATTTTTAAGCAGAAAATTACAGAAAAATTAGACGAACAATAAACAAATTTAATCAAATCATTAACATAAAATGCAAACAAAAGGACATCATTATATCGATGGAAGTGGATTTCAAAATAAAAAGAATTTATATAATGCCGAGGAATTAATTCTAAATATTTTAAATAAAATATACAATTATGGCTTACGACTGGAGTATACATTTGAAAATTAAGGTTTAACTTTTCAACAGTTCTCAAAATAATTTTAATATAACACAATATTTTTTTTTCAAATTGCTTAAAATTTTTTAATCTAAATACTAATTCTTGTTTCAATTTAGTTTAAATAAATGTTTGATTGAGTGCTTTTGTAAGTAAAACCAACAGATTATCTTAAGTTTAAGTAAAGACTGTGCGGAGTACATTTTTAGCCAAACTGTCCCCTCGAAAGGGGACCAAAATACATGGCCATTATTTAACGAAAATGTTTTTAATGTTTTTACACAATTTTGGCTCTATTTTGCGAATAACTGACCTTGCATACACAAACAAACTCTTTTGATCTACGCTAATAAGTCAATACAGCATAAGCTCTTGGCTTCAACGTAAGACTTACGCTACATTGAGTTATTACCGTAGATAGAAAGAGGTTTTTTTGTCAAATGTTAACAGACAAGTTGTACTATAGCTATTCAGTCGTATACGGAATATTGGAGCAGAAATGTACTGAAAAAATAAAAGTAGGTGATTGCCTAATCAAAATGATTAAAAATTTAAGAAAATTTTTAGGTAGTCAGCAGAATATTGAAAATGTTAAAAATGTAGAATCAAAATTGTTAAAATCACTTGAAAATGTCAAATGAGTTGAAAAGGCTAAAGCAAAGTTGTAAAGTTCGAAAAAAGTAGAAGCACATTGAAGAAGTCAAAAAAAATTTAACCTTCATAAGATCCTCACTGACGTTAACGTCCTTCGGGTCAAATTTGACCCAAGTAGTAAATTTCTTATTTGGATCATTATTTGTTATACCAAAGTGTATTATTAGAGCTTATATGTTATTTTCTATGATAATCAGGAGAAACTGTGTTTTTTAAAGGCATTTATTTCAAATTTATATCAATTTTACAAAATAAATACAAGAAACATATGAATGACATTAAAATTAAATTTTATTTCTAGAAGTGTTTGCTATCAATTTATTTATCGTTACATTGGTTGCATAAAGTAAACGTTTTAGAATGCTTACATACAAATTTTTTACAAGTAAGGCAGAATAAAGGTGTTTTGCTATCAGTTTTGGAACATAATTGACATCGACTTCTCTTGGTTGGTTTTTTGACCGGTCCACTATTTCTTTGGACTTGTGTTGAAGTAGACGGTTGTTGATCTTGTAGAGTCGAATCACGTATCTTCTTTGCGATTTCTCGTGAAAATGGTGTCTTGGTAACGTTTTTGGTTTTTTATATAAGGCGTAGTAAGCTGCATACCTAAATTCTCTAAGAGTGTCGCCGTTTAGCTAAGCAACCTTCGTTCCAGCCATGATTAGCGGATGTAAATAAAATGAAAGCATTATATGCTGATATATCCAACATGTTACTAGACACCACTTGAGGCCATCGATTTGTCTTCCTTTTGCAAGTATAACAAGACACAACTTTATCTAATGTATCTACACCACCTTTGCATTTGTTGTAGTCTAATATTATTTGTAGTTTTTTGTCAATACGATTACTAACCTCTGAGCTATGATGCAAAGTGCTGAGCAGATTCACTGACCTATTTTTTTTGGACACATAAGACAGGAGGGTGGGGTTTTCGGTAAAACAGAAAAGTGAAGATTATATAGGTCTGCCTTTCGTTGCTAATATCTGTGGTGGTAATTCAGGCTTGTTTTTACGTATAGTTCCTACCAATGTGATTTGTTTCTCTAGTAGTTTCTGCCCAAGTTGATACAACGTGAAAAAGTTACCTGTAGTGACGTTATGGCCTTTTAGACCAGCTGTCAAATCAAGAACCACACGCATACCTTGATTTCATTCGGGCATGCTGCCTATTGCTTTGCCTGTATAAGGTTGAATATTCCAAGTATAACTTGTAACTGAATCGCATAGAACCCAGAACTTTATACCATATTTAGCTGGCTTTGACGGTATGTACTGCCGGAATGGACATCTTCCTCTGAATGCCACCAGCTGCTCATCGATAGTTACATCTTGGGAAGAATCATAAAGTTTGGGTAATATATCAACCCATTGATTCCACAATTCACACATTGGTGCAAATTTGTCCAGCAATCTTCGTTCACTTCGAGATTCTCTATTGTCAAATCTTATTACTCTCGAGAGATATTTGAATCTTTTTATTGACATGATTGCTCCAAATATGGGTCTATCTTTCTCGGAATCCCATAAACTTTCGGTACTTTCATTATTTGATCGAAACACTCCAGCTAACAGAAGTAATCCATTAAATGCGAACATTTCGGTATCGTCGATGTCAACCCAATCATTACCAAAGACACATTTAGCTTCAATGTTTGTATATTTCAGAAAGATGTTCATTATAGGCGGTGGAAAAAATAATTGGAAGCTAGAGATTTCTTCCTCTGTGATTCTTGAACAAGAATATCGCGTCAATCTTGGCATTATCCTAATAACGTTCTCCATCGATGCTCTTCCATATGTAGTAGCAGAAGCTACCTTGGAGTTTCTTATTTGACCATTTTTTGATGTCATTGTCTGAGCAGGCGCAACTTCACTATCACTCTCAGTAGAACTATCAGATGGCTCAGAATATTCCACAAGATCTTCATTTCCTGAACAAGGTTCTTCCTCGTCTGATACTTCATTCAAAATTATCTCGATTTCACTATCATTCATTTTCCGATAAAATAAATTTTTTACAACTTTCTACCTTACACTCTTGTTATTTGCTTTTTGTTTACTCTACGACTGCAGCAATGTTTCGGTAAACAAATATGAAGTAATTCGATAGCATTTTTTTTACATACAAACCAATAGCACGGGTATTCCCCATTTTCAAACAAACTATTTTACTGATATCAGAGAATAAGAAAAGGAAAGTATGATGAAATGAAAAGAGACAGATATCTGTGATCGCTAATTGTGTATTGGCTGGTATCAAAGTTATCGCAAAATCGATTATTGCGCAAATCATTCCACGAAGCATCACAAAAACTAACTTTTTTATCCCAAGACAAATTTGACCCGAAGACCTTATGTGTAAAAAAATTTGTAACTCAAATAATGAAAAATACATTTATACAAAATCTTCAAATATCTATTTAGTTATAAAATTAAATAAAAGTCGTAAAATATCAAAAATTGAAACCACTCATTTTAGGAAAAAAAAACATTTTTCTCCAAAAATGGTTCAAATTTGATCCGAAGACCCTATGGAGGTTAAAAACGTTATAAAAGTCTTAAATATGTAGTTAGTAAAAGTAATATAGAAAGGTTGAAAATTAAAAATAGACTTAAAATATTTATCTAGAGTGGTCTAAAAAAGTTAGTAAGACATTAATTAAGGCCAAAAAATTTGATGAGTTCGAAAAATGTTAGAAAAACAATAAAATGTTAATAGAAAATTGAAAGTACAAAATAAAAAACGCTCAAGAAAAATTTTGAGTAATCGAAAAAATTTGAAAAACTTAATAAAAACTTCAAAATTCGATATAAAATCGAAAAAAGTGGAAAAAAAACATTGATGATATGAAATGAAATATTTGACTGAAAAATTTGAAAAATTAAAAAAATTGATGTAGTCGAAAACACTTGAAAAAGTCGAAATGAGTTAAAAAAATTTGAGACAATGTTGAAAAGTTCGAAAAGGCTAGAAGAAGTTGAAGAAGTTCTAAAAAGTTTAAAAAACAAACAACTGCCTGACTGAATGAGTATTTTTATTTAACTCCTTTCCACTTATTCAAAGTTGTCTGGATTTTCATAGTCATATAGTTGCACTTGTCATAAGTTATGTTTAATATTTTTGCTACCCTAAGTGCCAGACCAAATTATCTAAGCCTGTCCGCCTTTTGTTCAAAAACTACATCTGTCTAAGCGATGTCTTGTCTCAATATTCGCTGTATTCCCTAGAAAAACATTCGAGATGTGAATATCTTAAGATTTTGACTCAATGAAAGATTCCATACGCACTAGTCCTCTTGTCTTCTCTTCTTTTGTACATTAAATGCATTCAAGTATGTGGAAGATTGTCTGCAAAACTTTTTTGTACCTTAGTAGTATACTTAGAATTGATTTAAACGTATGTGAATACAGAAAATCTTTGGAAACACGGCGAGTGCTTAAATTACTTAAACTTTTTATGTTCATGCAGTTCACAGTTAAGTTACTATTTTTCATTTTATTGGCCTTCGTTACTTACTTACTTACTTATTTAGATGGCCATAACAACCCGTTGTCAGGTTACAGCCGACCTCATTAGCTCTCGCCTGGCGCCCCTGTTTTGCGTACACCTTCTCCAATCGTTAATGCCAAGCGCGGTTAGGGCTTCCTCAGCTTGGTCTATCCACCGGAGGCATGGTCTCCCTCTTATTCGTTGACCGGGGACCCTCCCTTCGAATACCTTTTTCGCTGGAGCTTTTTTATCCATACGATGGACATGACCCAGCCAGCGTAGTCGCTGTATTGTTATACGCTTAACTATGTCAATGTCGGCGTAGAGCTCATACAGCTCGTGATTCATTTGAATGCGATAGTCGACGCCAACTCGAACAGGACCAAAGATTTTGCGGAGAACTTTCCTCTCGAACACCCCAAGAGCGGCTGCGTCTGTTGTCGAAACCACCCATGCCTCAGCGCCATAAAGAAGCACAGGTAGAATGAGCGTCTTGAAGAGTGTTAGCTTTGTCGATCGAGAGAGAGCTCTGCAACGAAATTGCTTACTGAGACCGTAGCAATTGTTATTCTCCGCTTAATCACCAGACTGACATCATTGTTGCTGGTTACGGCAGTGCCAAGGTAAATGAATTCCTTGACAACTTCTAATTTACAGTTGCCCGCTGTAACATGAGAGTCTAGGTCCCGTGCTCTCTTGTTGTTGTTAGTAGACATCATGTGTTTCGTCTTGTCCTCGTTTACCGTCAAACCCACTTTGGCTGATTCCTTTTCAATAGCAGTGAAAGCAGCAGTAACATCTCTCTTACTCCGACCGATAATATCAATATCATCAGCGTACGCAAGGAGCTGAACACCTTTGAAGAAAATGGTGCCATTATGATGCACACCGGCTTTTCGTACGATCCCCTCCATAATGAAATTGAAGAGATCGCACGAGAGCGGGTCGCCTTGTCTGAAACCTCGCTCCGTATTAAAAGTTCCGGAGAGGTCATTCCCTACCTTGACGGAGCTAAACGTATTGCTCAACGTCATCCTGCAGAGCCTTATCAACTTTGCAGGTATACCGAACTCAGACATTGTTGCGTATAGGCAATCCCGCACTGGGCTATCGAACGCAGCTTTATAATCGACGAAGAGATGGTGAGTGTCGATTTGATATTCATGGGTTTTCTCCAGGATTTGGTGTAGTGTAAAAATCTGGTCTATGGTGGACTTACCAGGTCTTAAGCCAAACTGATAGGATCCGATCAGCGTTTCTGTATACGGCTTCAATCTTTCACACAATACGCTCGAGAGGATCTTATATGCGATGAAAATAAGACTGATACCCCTGTAGTTGGCGCAGATTGTCGGGTCTCCTTTCTTTGTTACAGGACAAAGCACGCTGAGATTCCAATCGTCGGGCATGCTTTCCACTAGCCATATTTTGCTGATGAGTTGATGCATGCACCTTATCAATTCATCGCCACCAGCTTTAAACAACACAGCTGGCAGGCCGTCAGCACCCGCTGCTTTTTTGTTTTTGACTCGCTGGATAGCAACTCGAACCTCTTCATGGCTAGGTGATGGTACTTCCACTGCGTTATCATCGATTGGTGGTATCGTACTGCATTCTCTCTGGGCGGAATTGATGGAATCATCACCCGTAAGCAAGTTGGAAAAATGCTGCCTCCATAACCTCAGTACACTCTGTGTATCTGTAACCAGATTTCCATTTTCGTCTCTACAAGTGGATGCTCCGGGCTTGAAACCTTGAAATAGACGCTTAACTTGTTGATAGAATTTTCGTGCATCCTTCTTGCCCTAGTACACCTCAAGTTCCTCACGCTAACGCTTTTCCTGATTCCTTTTTTTACGTTGAAAATGCGCCTCTCTTCCTTCCTCTTTTCGCGGTAGTTTTCTCGCACGGCTCGCGTTGCGAGTGACTGCAGCGTCCTCTTGTATGCGGCGTTTTTTTCAGCAGTCGCATCGCGACACTCCTGGTCATACCATTGGTTTCGAGGTTGTGGGCGTCGAAAACCAATGACTTCCTCGGCAGCAGCGCGCATGGAGTGGGAGATGTGTGTCCAAAGTCCACCGGCGTCGTCGGTTCCAGAGGTTGGTTGATTGAGCTTAATCGAGAGTTGAGCGGAGTACGCCTCGGCAGTCCGTTGTGATTGCAGCTTGGCAACGTCCAGCTTTCGTTGCATGCCCGTGCGTACATTCTTCGCATTACATAGCCGGATGCGGATCTTAGCTGCAACAAGATAGTGGTCGGAGTCAGTGTTGACCCCCCGAAATGTACGCACATCCAGAACGTTTGAAGCGTGCCTTCCGTCGATCACAACATGATCAATTTGGTTCTTCGTTTTTTGATCCGGGGATAGCCAGGTGGCCTTGTGAATTTCGAGGTGTTGAAATCTGGTACTACTAACTACCATGTTTCGCGCCGCGGCGAAGTCGATCAGTCTCAGACCGTTGTTTGAAGTGGTCTCGTGGAGACTGAACTGACCGACTGTAGCGCCAAAGATGCCTTCTCTTATGACCCTCGCGTTAAAATCGCCGAGGACTATTTTTACATCGTGGGTCGGACAACGGTCATACACGTCCTCTAGGCTCGCGTAGAAATCATCCTTGGTGGCATCGTCCTTTTCCTCCGTCGGGGCGTGCGCGCAAATTAGGCTTATGTTGAAGAATTTTGCCTTGATACGGATCGTAGCCAACCTTTCGCTTATTGGCGTGAACCGGGAAACTAGGTGGCGTAATTTTCGACTTACAGCGAATCCGCAACCAAATTCGCGCCTCTCCGCATGGCCGCTGTAGTAGACATCACAGTTCGTCCGTTTAGAGCAGCCTTGTCCTTTCCATCGCATCTCCTGGATGGCGGCGATGTCAGACTTTATTTTACGAGGGCTTCCGCCAGTTGGATAGTTGCACCTTCCTTATGGAGGGTCCGGACATTCCAGGTGCATACCCGTAAATCATTGTCCGTTTTTCGTTTGCAGTGGTCGTCATCGATGTGGGGGCTATTATCCGAGGCTGATTTGGTTTTCATTGGAAATGATGATAATGTGTGGTGGGACCCAAACCCTACGCACACATTCCAAGTTTTAAGTCTAGGAGAGACTCGCCTTCTCACAACTAGCTCACCCCCGGACGGGTGTTCAAGGGATCTCCAGAGGATACTTGGCCAAAAAGGCCGGAAGCTTGTGAGCTGCTTGAACTGCTTGCAAAAGAATCATCCCTGGCCACTCCCAAGTGAGTGGCGATCAGGAACTTTTCCCACTTACGTGGACTTCTACAAGCAGCTCCATCCTCCTATTGGCCTTCATTATTCTGCTTTGATTGCACTAATTGTCTTTTGTTTCCATTTTGCCTTTTTTAGGCCAAAAAGTTTCCTCTCATTACATTTTTAATTGGTTTCAATTAGAAACAGTTCAAAATTGTCCTGTATTTGCAATGTTAGTTACAAATAATTGAAATTTAATTATAACAAGTATACAACTTTTGTTATTTTGATTTTTTTTAGTAATATTTTGAAAATATTAAAACCTACTGTGGAGCACTAGCTTAAATATGCAAAATTGTCAATGAGACAATTTACAAATTAACAATCCACAAATGTGTGGGTATTTTTTAAATGCACGTCAAAAAATATTCCTCTTAAATTGCAAGAAATTGAAATATTTCGACAATTTGACACGTTTAAATTAAATTCACAAATTGAGTACTGGTTGAAACAAAAAAAAAGCATAATATTAATGCTATTTTGGTCATAATCACGCTAGTTACTCAACAGCTATTTTGTGGATGTAAAAAATAATTTACGTTATGAGCTTCAAAGTTTTTAGTTAAACTGTCGCTATTTTTCTGACAAATATCAATATTTCCGTATAGTTTATTAAAACTGTTTTTATTTCAGTAATAAACGAATAAAATTTCAATGTCAGAAATAAGTTAGCTCAACTTTTTACTGGATTTATGCACTTATTTTATTCGTTGACATTCTTTTTTTTTTTTGTGTGCAGTGCATAATTACACAAAAACTCCACGCATATCCTGCAAAGCTGAACAGCTCGTTATGAGTGACCACAGCAGCAACAGTTTTTATTTTAAATTTTGTTTGGGTTTTCAATTTTGTTGCACAAATAAATTAACATAAATTTCAGAGAACATCCTGAAATATCACGCATACGGCTCGAGTACAAAATGAAAACAAAGCATGTGCTGTTGCACCTCTTCCCAAACCGTCCGCTCATCACATTTGCTGTCTCATCAAAAAAGCCAAAAATAATTAACAAAATTCTACTACAAAAATCAGCACGGAATGCATTTTGGCATTCGGTTGGGTGCGTGCGGGGTTGTGTTGGGTGGATTTTGGGTTAACCGGAGTGTTTTTTTTTTGCAAAATGACCTCGCTGCAGACGAATACATTTGAATGTGACCGAGTTGTGGTTAAAAATTTTGAATAAATGAAAGAAAGCATTAAATACAGCGGCACCAGCAGCTGTTTTGTGGCTTCAGTTTTTTTTTTTTTTGTTGCATGTGCATTTTGTTTTGTAATGTCGTTTGTGATGCACGGCGATCAAGTGGAGAACTTTAAAAACAGAACCGATTTTCTTGGAAAATTTTAAGGAATTACTTTTTGTTCGATTATAAGTAAAGTTTGAAGTTCTGTCACTGGCTTTTATGTTCAATTTGCTCAGTACTTTTCAAGCATATCAACATTTTGACGACTTTTTCCACATTCTTTGTTCTTTATAATATTTTTGAAACCTTTTCAAAATTGTTTCTATCTCAACACCATTATATTTTTTTTCGATATATTTCGACTTTTATTAACTTTTTTGGCTCAAGTTATGTACATTAGAGTGACCAAAAAAAAAGTCGAGTTTTCGAATTTGATGTTGCTTATATGAAAAGTAGTTAGTGTTATATAAAAAAGTAAGGCACTGAAAATTTTATTAAAAAATATTGATATTTAGAGGTCGCTAATGTCCGATTTATGAATTAATTTCATTTATGTTATTTGCGACCTTCCCAAAAGATAATTCCGCATTAGATACGGGCTGTTGGCATGAATTCTTATACCTTTGGGTCTGCTTAACACGATGGTGATAGTTTTTTTGTTATACAGTGGCTGAGTTTCTTGGTAGCATCAAAAAACTCCCAGAAAACAGCGTTAAAACAGCGCCAATTTCGGTTTAAGTGAGGTAAACTTGAGGAATAAATTGTTTTCTTATTTTAATGTTCTTTAGCATTATAGTCCGAAAACAGACGAGGAAATTTTCACCAGTCCCGATGTTCCAGTATTTTTTATCAGAAGACCAGAGTAATAGGAAATTGAAAAATTCTCGAAAACAGGCAAAAACTCAAGCTCAACTCACGCTTAAATGAGATAAATTCGGTTAATACATTTTTAAAAGAAGGTTTTCAGAAGTAGTTTTTTGCGCTGAATCCGAATTTGGCCTCAAAATTAACCCATCACGTCAGAATTGTGAAATATTTTTTAGGTTAAGTACCAAAAAAAATTATGTTTTTTGACTACTTTTGAGGACATGTATGGAATTCAAAAAAATTTGTTCAGCTTAATTTTAATAAAACCATCATTTAGTTCCGTTTTTTTCTTTTAAAATAGGCTTTTGAATGGTCATCTGTGATGTTTCCTCGCAAAGTTACAACCATTTGAAAGTGACATGAATTTGATCCCCTATCGTTTTAATATATTTTCTTAACTTTTTTGCACCATCTCAACCAACCAACGCTCATCAGGTTGCTTCGAAAATAAAAAAGTTTTTAAAATACACTAGAATTCTGCAAATTCTTCATCTTTTTGAAAAAACCAAAGTCCTTAAAATTAAATTTTAATACAATCGGATGACGTCTTCTTGTGCTACGTCATAGAGTTCAAAGTTTAGAAGGCGCAAACAGTTTGTTTCTAAAGAAAAAATGTTTGTTTATGTTTTTTTTTTCAGTCTTATAGGCCTATGTTTTAACATTGGACTGAGCTAAGAGTTTTCGGAAAATTCAGCTTCCTACACGGTTAGAAATTTTGGAATAAATCTTAATACTTTTGAGCTTACATATACGACTACACCAGAATTGTATTAAAATTCAATACTGTCTAGATATTAAAATTAATTTTTAATACAAATTTGTATTAAAATTTAAAAAAAAAAATATGGCGTATCCTCTGGGATTCGAACCTGGTTCCCGTTCAATACAAGGGTTGCATGAACATTTTAACAACATCAGCCATCGTAGTATGGCTAAAGGTAATACTTGCGATAGCATCAAATTGATTCCAAATGCTATAAAATATCGTTTTAATATTTGAACTGTATTAGAATTTAATACAAAATATGTTACAAAATTTTGTAATATATTCAAAAGTATTAAATTTAATCAAAATTGTATTAAAAATCTTTGTAATACTTCGCTTGTATTAAAATTCATTCCAAGATTTCTAACCGTGTAGATTTAACCTGTGAACGGTGCAAACAGAGTATGTTTCCCATATAAAAATGTTTTTTCGATATTTTTCTGTTTGCATAGAAACAAACAGTTTCTCTTTTTTTTAAATTACAAGATCTTATATTCAACTTAGCCTTAAACTGAACGGTATTTCCAATATTTATCGAACAAAAAGTGTTATTTCTTTTTTAGTAAATTAAGTACTTCACTTAAACGCAGTGGATGTTGAAGAGTTGTGCTGTTGAAGTTTTCTCTTACATTTAGGTAAATAACTTATAATACTAAAAAAATAGGACGTGAATAAAATCATTTTTATGACGGTAGTTTTATTTAAAAACATCATTTGAATAAATTTTAAATGCTATAAATTAATGATCAAGACAACACTTACAAGCCTTTAAACTGATATTTTTTATCAAAAATATTAGGAAAACATTAAAGGTCTTACTTTGGAATAAATTTTTTTTTTCTAACCTTCAACCAATATCTTGTGTAAGTACAACAGTTTACATGCAAATGACAAACAAACAAAGTGTTTGCTTTACAAGGACCTACGCATTTCTATGTATTATCTCAAGTGTTATTTGTATGCTTTGATGCACACAATTAATGCTGAGACAAATGACCAACTGCTAAAAGATAATTGCTGCACACCTATTTACATATATACACAGAGACTGTCGTATACAAGCACTTACACACAGGTGCAATGAATATTTGTTATGTACCTTTAATTGCTACATACTATACATACACGCACAAATTCATTGTGTTGTTTGTTTTATGTTGATAAATGACATAAACAAATTACAAACACTTAGATACAAATTGCCTGGTATACTGCTTAAGATAAACAAAAGGAAGCAGACAAATAAAGTTGTTATTTTGAACTATAAAAAAAAATAGATCGGAAAGACAATAAAATGAACAATAAAAAATTATGATAAATATTGTTACCATTTAAGGAGAAGGAAATGCAGCTTGCAAGAATTATCTTTACAAAAGTAATGAGTAAATTTTAGTACAAGCGGTAGCACCCTGTCTCCAAAAAGTCTCGTCCATTTTCCTCCGATTAGTGCAAAATAAAATTTTCTGAAAAGAACTATGGAAATGGATATACTTTTTATTATATATTTCATATTCCTTATTTATAAATTGAAACATTCATAAAAACTTTAACAAATAGGTAAGACTTAACATTACTTACTTACTTACTTGGGTGGCCATAACAACCCGTTACCGGGTTACGGCCGACCTCAAAAGCTCTCTCCAGGCGCCTCTGCTTTGCGCACGCCTTCTCCAATCATTCACACCAAGCGTGGATAAGGTTTCCTCGGCTTGGTCTTTCCATCGGAGGCATGGTCTTCCTCTTCGTCGTCGCCCAGCGGCTTCCGCATCAAACACCTTTTTCGCCAGAGCTTCTTCGTCCATACGCACAACATGTCCCAGCCAGCGCAGACGTTGAATAGTGATGCGCTTGACTATGTCAATGTCAGCGTAGAGCTCGTACAGTTCGTGGTTCATTCGAATACGGTAGTCGTCGCCGACGTGAACAGGACCGAAGATTTTGCGAAGAATTTTTCTCTCAAACACCCCAAGCGTGGCTGCATCAGTCTGCGACACAACCCATGCTTCTGCGCCGTAAAGTAGCACGGGTAAGATGAGATTTAACATTACACGAATTTATTTTAAAAAATTAAAAAATCTCATAATTTTTTGTAGAGCTCATGATACACGTACCTATGAGTTTATTCACGCGCACTGATTCAAATTATATTGAATACAAAAATGGTATGAATCTACACCAGCGGTGGGCATAGAAATCTAACAAAAGAGCAAAACAACAACATCAAGCAACAACAAACTAAATTTTAAAGTTTGTTTTACTTTCATTTCCAAATTTGCCATTAGCACAAAAAAAAACCAAATTGCACTACAAACAAAAACAATTGCTACATTCGTCAAGACACAATGCGACGCCGTCGTTTATATCTTTGTGTTTTGTTTTTGTTTTCATTTGAATTCAAGTCAACGCTGTGCCTCTATAGCTTTGAAATTCTGCGAATTTTTTTTTCGCTTGCTTGTGCGTCGTATAACGGTGAGAGCAATGAGAGCAAATAGAGCCACTATGTGCCCATCACTGATCTACACAATCCCAATATGATGTCTGAACTAGTGATGGGATTTGGGTTTTTTTTTTTTGAATTTACTGTACTGGAATGAAATGAAATATATTTTTGGAATGAAAAATTGCCATTTACTCAATTAAAAATGGAAAAAAATTTGAAATTTTTGAAAAAGTATTTCATCAAATTTAGCGAAAAACAACAAAGATACTCAGTATAAGTAGTCCAAATGTATTAAAAATGCATCGAAAATTCATTCAATATTCCGAATATGTTAAAAAAAAGTCCAATGTACTGACGTATATTTTTCGTAATGCGAATGTACTGAAAACAAAACAAATGGTCTGGACGTGAAAGCATTTTTATGCAATCACTCATAGTTTTTTTTAAGTGCAGCATTCGTTCTGCACTAAACTATAAAATAATATCGATAGTAGCAAAAAGTTTCGTTAACATTTATTAGTTGTATGTCTTGGAAAATACTCAGGCGTGTCATATTGAATAACAAAAGCATAATTTTCCCATAAAATAAAATATTTATGAATGAACTAAAAAAAAAGTATGCCTTCGTTATTCAAAATGCAGCATCTGGATATTTTTCAACACGGAAAGTAAAAAAAATTAAAATTAAAAATGGAAAAAATAGATCCCATCGCTTGCGCATTAACAGACTAAACTTAAAATTTGGTTAGTAAATAAAAGTTTTTTACAAAAAATTTTGAGATCGTTACAATAAAAAAATGGTGACTTATTTTTGGAACTTCAAAATCTCATAGTATATCGTTTTAAAAAAATTCTCAGTATTTTTTATAAAAAGTTCTCTTAAAAACAAAACTTTTTCGACAAAAAAAAAATAATTTGGCTGATTATTTGCGGAGTTAAGAGGATTTTCAAAAAAAACGTTAAAAATTTCCATTTTTAAAAATTTAAGTCGATTCAAATATGGAGAATATTTTCAACCAGTACGAAAAGATAAAAAATTTTCAAAATAATCGGATATGTTAAATCAAAATTTTTTCTGATTTGGCGTGAAATATCCCATATGCATTTGCCGATTTACGGCTGATATGACTAGCAACTAACACCCATATTTTAGAATTAAGTAGGCACTCTTTTCTCGAAACTATTATTATAGCATGCTATACTCTCGTAAATGTCTGATGATAAAGAAACAAGCTTCCGCACTAGAGTGATTTTTGCCAATCTCTTAAAATGTTTCACACATCGGGCAAATTATCGAAGCTCTTAGCCAAGTGATAAAAAAAAAACATCGAAGAAAGATTGGAAAATGAGAAAATTGGAAATAAAAATTTTGTTTGATTTTTCGCATACCCTAAAAATAATAATGGAGAAAATTTGAAACTAAATTCCAAGAGTTGAACATTATTTTTAACTGAACTTCTTTAGTTATTATGGTTCAATACCAAAATTTAACTTTTGTATGCTAATTTCAATTACAGGTTTTATTTTATATAACATAGCTATGTTTTCGTCTTGACTCTGTTGTCCTTAAGATCAGAAATATTCTAAGAAAACAATTTTTTTTTTGCATTCGAACTTATTACCCAATAGAACTTTATTTATTTGATAACATAAAAATTCTTCGAATTCCGTGTAAGTCTCTTTCTACTGAATATTGTGCTTTTGCCTATAACAGTCTGTGTGTATACACATACATTTGTGTATTCCCAAATGCGTGTTTACCATCCATAGTTGCGGAGATGAAACTTTAATAAAATCTTCAGGTTGAACGAATATTTTGTGCAGGATATTGACTTGCCACGATGGGCTGATAATCGATCAATTGAAATACGATTAATCATTGGCTTGATTTATTGCTTCGAAGGAAGGGAACAAGTAGACGCAACACCATTTAGTAAATAAAAGAGATACAAATACGAAGAAAGGAAAATGAACAAAGCGCCTGCTATCAACAGGATACTAAGAAATTTGATAAGGAATTGTGCAAGGAAAAAACAAAATATTTAATTAAGGTCACGCTAAGATAATCTTCAGTCTACTGCGTATGCGTAAAGAGTAGAATGATTCAGTGGTTGTTTTGTTATTTTATCAGGAATAATTTGTTTTTATATCTATTGCTGTCAAAGTGTTAAATTAATTATAATTTGTTAACTGAAATAACACAAATCATTTGGATTTTTGCTGTCTTTTACATGTAAGCTATTACAAATCGGTTTTTATTAATTGGCTTTTAAAATTGTCTGTTAATTGGAGCTTACATTTTACCTTGATAATGAGTATCAAGCGGAAATAATAAGTTGGAAAATCACAGAGTTTTTATGAATATCCCACATCTTGATATTATAATTCCCAATCCTAACCTGACCTACGCCGATATAGCCATCTAAAAAATGTGTTTAAAGATTTGGATTTACCATTAAAAAATCATAAGAAATAATGGTTCTTATTAAGATTTTCGAATGGCCAACGTCTTACTCAAGTATGCCATTTTTAACACCTATTGAATAAGCATCTCAAAGGGTTTTCATTCTTATATGCGTAACACAAAATGAATAATGTTTTTGAAAACCATAAGGACTATTTTTTCTAAGATATCGTTAATCATTAATCCTTCAAGCAAAATTATTTATTTATTATTTTCCCAAATTTGTTCATTGGACTTTCCTCTAATATATGACTATGTATATGCTGTTAAAAACTTAATTCATTTCTAAAATATATTCCTACAATATTAACTGCTTTGTTATATAAATTGACTTGACCAATTTAATTTTCATTATTTGTTTTACATCCGTTGTTTATGGTAAATACAAAAGCTGTGGAAACTCAATATCATTAGTTATTTCAAATTTTCCAACTTTTTCATTTTATTACTTTTGTCTTGGCATTCTTTTTATGCTTACTCCACTATTAAGTTATTAAAATTTCCTTCGAAACCATTTAAAAATTTTCTTGCGACCCCCCCTCCGCTTCAGCCACTTTGACTAACTTTTTCGCTCAATGTCATTAAAGTTTTTCGCTCTTTTTAATGAGTTTTATTTTGGGTGTCCATTACGCAGTTTATGGCCGTCAGCGCTAACATTTCTTCCATAATTTGTGGCTCCCTTGTTAAATTTTCACGCTTGAATTGCAAAAGTGAAGAAATATGTTCAAATGTCCGCATTTCGTGTCCTTCGTCTCTTGTCCTTTTTCCTTGCCTCTTGATTCGCACTGTGTGTGACTTGTGGCTTTAATGGTCCGGATCCGGGTAGCTGTAGTTGTACGTAGTAGTAACAAGAGAGTGCTGCTTCGTGTTTTATGTGTAAGACTCTATAGTAAATTGTGAAGTTGTTGTTGTTGCTGCTGCTATATAGTTATTGTTATTGTCTCAACGAAGTGAAAAAAGCAATTATCATAAAGCTGTTAACTGAAATTGAGTTTAGGCCGTTACATTCAAAAGTTAGTCCTATATTGTAGCAATGTGTCTCCAGTGGTTGGCTTTCTTTGTTTTTTATGGAATTTATGAAATCAAAATGCGTTCGAGTAAAAATTGTAGTAATACTCGTAATTTATATTGTGAATATGATGTGGTAAGATTTTCATTATAGCCAAAAGAATGGACTCAATCAAAATCAGTCTAGACATTTTATTATGTACTACTGTCATAAAAAGATACAAAAGAAAATTGAAAAAGTTTTTTTGTTTTTAAGTCATAGCCAAATATTTATATAAATTATTATGTTATTAAATAAAAACTTTTCTGGATATTCAGAAATGTTTCTTGTTTTGTGTTGTTACAATTTATATTTTTTTGTGTATGGGAGAAACGCTTTAATATGTTGAAGATTTTAAAATGTTAAAAGCTTGCAATGCCATGTGAATTTATATGTGCCATATTTCATACCATCCATATAAACAGAAACATATTTTTCATCATTAAAGTGCAATAACAGAAGAGCTATTTAAATTTAAAAAGACAATGGCCCCTATTGCGGTTGTCGATTTACAATAGATGAACGCTTTTTTTCTATTAGCGATTTTGCTTGGGATTGTGTTTATCGATCACAATCGCTGGCTGTATCATTTTGTTTTGATAGATAAGATTTTTCTTTATTTTAGTAGATATTTCTTTATTTTTTAAATTTTTCACATAGAATATTTCAAACTGAATGAAACTAAACGGCTGTCTCAAGAAAAATAATAATATTTCAAGTCACAATGACTCAATTTTTTCTACTGAGTTTCGTAATACCAAAATGGCATATTTTCTATTAAGTCGATGGCTATCGACTTTATCGCAAATCGACAACCGCAATAGGGGCCAATATTTGTTAAAACAAATGTGTGGTAGAAACTTTAACGTAGAGAATTGCTGAACATTTCCACCTTCTACTTTTCTACATTTAAAAAAAAACCTAAGAAATACACTTTTTGTAAAAACAGACAGCTTACCATTTGGATTTTAACTGTTTAATACTAGTGCCCAAACTATACGGGAAAGCTTAAACGATAAGAATATATATATATCAATTAAAAAAAATAATAATTTTTCTTCCCAAAATTTTACCGCAGTTGGCTCGGCCCTTTTGGCTCATTTTAAGCAATTTCCTAAGTGATCGAATATGAAAAAGTCAGTGCACATTATTAAACATAGCAATTATTCAATTAATCCGACTTGGCAGACACCTATTTTGGTGAGACATGGAAAAATAAATGATGTTTCAATAATTTTACTTCTAATGGGCTCCAGTTGAGCGCGTTTTCGCAATAGAAAAACATTGCTGTCCAAATTTTAAGCCATCACAATTTCTTTGTATGGAATGTTCTATAGTTCATAGAATGTATTTGGACTTACTTTATTTTATTTCCTAAAAATCCGTTCAACTCTGTTGTGATGAGATTTTCGATGTATTTGAACTCGTGAAAAATCATCGTCAGTACATTCGCCAAGTTTTTAGTACATTTGGCGCATTTCAGTATATTTGGAACATTTTCAGTACTTCTACTTACTACTACACCATTTGTTTTTGATTTTTTTTTTTTTTTTTTATTAAACTTAACTGAAGTAACCCAATAGCTCAAGTGTTAGAGCGGCCGTCGCAATTTAAAAATGCATACGGTCGGGTGTTCGAATCTCAATACAACTTAACCAAAACTGCTCTGATGAGGCTATGTACATATGTATATACATATAAATATGTATATACGTGGTAATAGCCGAAACATGTGTCACCAATTACCAGGTTAAATGATCCACTTGTCATCTTTGTCATGTTTGTTGATTAAAAATGACTAAAAAAGTTCAATATAAAATTGTTCAATTATTAACTGAAGTAATTTTAATAAATTTTTTGGCTTTTTAGTTATTTCTCGGTTCCTACAGAATGATTTGAAAGGAAAGTCTTACGAAAATTATTCGCAGTTTACTACAATGCTTAAAACGAACAATAAGTACAATACATTGCCCTTGACATAAAATTCAAAAATATTAGAAAAAAATTTTTTTTAGTGACTGGAGCTTTACGAAAACCAAAATGAAAAATAGCAAAGGCCCTAGTGCGGCTGTCGATTTGCGATTAAATCGATAGCCTAGATTTAATAGAAACGATGCTATTTTGGTAATATGAAATTCAATAGAAAGAATTTTGTCGTTGTGACATGAAATATTAAAAAAAACTTATCTATCAAAACAAAATGATAGAACAGCCAGCGATTGTTTTTGTCTATTAATCGATAAACAAACACAATACCAAACTAAATAGAAAAAGAGCGCTAATCTATTGTAAATTGACAACCACAATAGCGGCCAATGATTCGTTAATCAAATTATATTACATAAAATTAATGTCAATAAAATATTTCTCGCCACCCTACTTCAACTTTGTTTATGACACATATTTTTTCATGTCACAATTGAAAACAGAGATTTTCCAATCAAACATTTGAACCACCATATGCTACAAAATAAAATATTTTAAATTTCTATTTTTTTTTTTTTTTTTTAAAATTAATAAAAAATTTCATCTCTATCTACTCGTTGTATTGTTTATATCCCAAGCCATCCCAAGCTGCGATTCAAAAGTTTATTTCGTACATAATTTTTTGACTTTTTTCTTTAAACCTTATTATTATTATCATATTTTGCACTGCCTTTTCTGTTTATTTCGTGTGGGATGTCAGATATTTTACATATTTTTATATTTCTCTTCTTGTGTCTGTTGTATTCCGTTAACAATTTTTATCCGTTTGCAGTGCCACCAAGGATTCATCACATTAGCACCGGCGGACATTTGCAAGTCAAAAAAGGTTCATCAGTGCGCATTGAATGTTCAGCCTCCGGCAATCCGACACCAAACGTAACATGGAGTCGCAAGAACAACATTTTGCCCAATGGTAAGATTTGCATGAAGTTAAATTTAAAAATTATACACGGATATAAAAGATGATGGCAATGATATGCAACTCATACGTACATACCGCACACACACACATCCATACACATATACAATGAATGAAGAAGGAAACCGACAAAAAAGTTTCAAACTAAAGAAGAAAATTTCTCTATAGTTTATTTGACTTGACAATTTAGAAAAGTTTCAACATTAATATTGATGCATTTTACTTTTCGCTTAGATTTAAAGTAGAAATGTTGATCTAGGACTAAATATCCGTTAAGATTCATGAAAATATGTGCTTTATACAGGGTGTTTTTTTTAGAGGTTTGTTTTTCGAATAGAGATAAAACTGGCATTTTATGGTCAAATCTGGCAACTCTAATGTCATTTATGTTCAGTTTGGTTTGCCATTTCATCATGAACAGGTTGACAAAAGAACAACGCTTGCAAATCGTGCAAATTT
The DNA here is from genome assembly GCA_949775025.1 of Tricholauxania praeusta. Taxonomy (NCBI): domain Eukaryota; kingdom Metazoa; phylum Arthropoda; class Insecta; order Diptera; family Lauxaniidae; genus Tricholauxania; species Tricholauxania praeusta. The sequence continues at coordinate 51,765,410 of OX459029.1, forward strand.
ATTTCGAAAATAATGGTTCAGTTCGCGAAGTTTACCGCAAGCTCCGTCCATTTTATGGTCGACATAATCGTCCATCAGAGCAATTAATTCGGTTAACCATGGGTCGTTTTTGCACTACGTTTACTCTATGTGATAATACGCATCCGCAGAGACGTCGAACAGTGCGCACCCAAGAAACAATTGCCGCTGTAGAGCAAAATGTTAAAGAGGACCCGAATGAATCGATTCGCCACCGTGCACAGCAATTGGAGCTTTGTCCACCAAATTTATGGAAGATTTTGCGCAAAGATCTTGGCTTGCGACCTTACAAGATCCAGCTTGTGCAAGAATTAAAGCCGCGAGACCATGCAATGCGTTGTGATTTTGGTGTATGGGCCGAAAATGAGATTGATCTCGATGCTGATTTTCATCGCAAAATTTTGTTCAGTGATGAGGCTCATTTTTGGTTGAATGGCTACGTCAACAAGCAAAATTGCCGCATTTGGAGTGAAGAGAATCCACATGAGACCCTTGAGACGCCATTACATCCACAAAAACTGACTGTTTGGTGTGCTCTATGGGCTGGTGGAGTCATTGGGCCATACTTCTTCCGAAATAATGCTGGAGAGTCAGTTACCGTTAATGGAGACCGGTATAGAGCCATGATAACCGACTATTTTGTTCCCGAATTGGATGGCATGAATGTGGATGAGTTGTGGTTCCAACAAGACGGCGCTACATGCCACACAGCGCACGTCACAATCAATTTATTGAAGGAAACATTCGATGAGCGCATAATTTCGCGGAATGGACCTGTCAATTGGCCACCAAGATCGTGTGATTTGACACCATTGGATAATTTTCTTTGGGGATATGTGAAGTCGCTCGTCTACGCCAACAAACCAGAAACGTTAGGGGACTTGGAAGCCAACATTCGTGGCGTTATTGCCGACATACGGCCCCATATGCTCGAAAAAGTGGTTCAAAATTGGACCTGTAGAATTGGCTTTATTCGAGCCCGAAATCATATTTAAACATTAATGGCATAAAATTATCCTTCCAATAAAGCCAAATTGATGGACATTAAAACGATTTTCTTGTGTTTTAATTCAATTCGAAGCTCTATACCTCTAAAGAAAACACCCTATATTAATGTCTATAAAGTTAAATGCTGATAAATGCTTTTTTTTATTTTATTTTTTTGTTTTAGGTGAAGAAAAGCTGCATTCTCATATTCTGTCCATCGAAAATGTGGATCGTCATAAAGGTGGAGTCTACATTTGTACGGCAAACAATGGTGTCGGCCAACCAGCTTCCAGTCAAGTTGTGCTGCATGTATTATGTGAGTATATCTATAGAAAAATAAGGTTTTTTCGGTGGTTTTTGGGAACTAGGAAATTTGTTGACAATTTAGTTTCATATATTTTTTAGTTGTACAAATTAGGATTAGGCTGGGTTTCCAGCTAAATTTTGTCATTTATACTACCATATTTTGTAAGACATTCAAGATATTGCGATGAAATTTATCAAACGGATACATATCAAATATATCTTGAATTGTGATAAAAGTGGGTAAAATCTTAAAAGTGGGCGTGGCACTTTTCAACTGTTAAAAATTTGATACCGTATATCTCAAAATTTAAACAAACGATTTTCATAAAAATTTTGGAGATGATGCGTCTGAAAGCAGTCCTCAATACAAGCTCAGCCACTATACTGAAAAAACTTGTTAAAGGGAGTGGCACCGCCCACAATATTTATAATTGTTATATTAAGAGAACTAACAACGTAATCGTTATGAAATTTAATGAGGTAGATATAATTGATATAAGGTCTGTTACTTATTACAAAAATTTGGTCCGATAGTGCCTGTGGGCAAAAAACGTTTATTGTTATAGATATTGTGCTATGAGAGTAATCTTCATAAAAAAAGCTTTAAAAATAAATGCATTTTGACTGTATTGCATCAGTGGGCGTGGCACCTCCCATATTCACATAAATTTGTAAGCGCTGTTTTAAGTAAACTATTGCAGCAATTGCTATGAAATTTAATATAAGTGGTTCAGTTGCTATAGAGTATATATGAATGAAAAGTGGCTGAAATAGCACGAGTGGGTGTGGCACCTCCCATACGAATAAAATACGGTAAGTGGCATATTTATCGAAATATGTGAGCAATCATACTAAAATTTGGTGTAAGAGGTTTGCTTATAGAAATCTATTTCTGGATCAAAGACGGGCTTGATTGTACCAGTGGGGTGTCAACGCCCTAAATTTTAAATTTAACTACGATATAAATCGCAAACTATACAAGCTATTGTGCTAAAATTTAATATGAGGATGTCGATCACGAATATAATTTTTTGAACCAAAAGTGGGTGGAATTGAAGAAGTGGGAGTGGCATATTTAAAATTTTTTATTTCTATTCGATTTTTTTCAACATTTTTCATATTATTTCGACTTTTTCGACCCTTTAACTTTTTCCAATATATCCTATATGTATTTTTTCGACTTTTTCAACCTCTTTTAACTTTCTTCATAAGTTTCTTTATTTTTTCGACTTTTTCATCAATTTTGAATTGTTTCAACATTTTTCAACCTCTATCAACCGTTAACGAAGAGACTGGTATCTACAATAGCTAAGCTCTGTATAAATAAACTTTTTTTTTCTTACTTTTTTTTTAAATTTTTGATGTAAAAAAATAAGAGAAAGTACTTTTATTTTGGGTGCTATCTCTAAAATTTCTCTTTCAACTGTGCCATTGCATCTTCCATAAACGTACATTTTTGTGCGCACATGTACGAAAAGTATATGCACGTGCGACTTTATAAGAAAATAAAACAAAAACATGTCAATTAATGTCATTGATTTCAAGGATTGAACTCTTTCCAATTTTCCTTTCCTGTGCCAATTTTGACATTTATTGCCATCAATCAATCGTTCTGAGTTTTATTGCATAAGTTTTTAGTTTGTTTTTCACTACGTACTGCAAATATTAAAGTTATATAAAATTTTAATATTGACAGCAAGGAAATCAGAGGCCAGATTTTGATTTAAAAAAACCAAAACATTGCAGCTGTTTAATTATGCAATCGCAACTGCAGAACAACAATATTTTTATATATCTTTTTTCATACTCTGCTTGTCTCATACAATTTTAATTTCTTTTTTTTTTTTGTTGCAGATCCACCAGAGATATCCGTTGAACGTCCTGTGGTTTTCTCCGGTGAAGGACATGAGGCCATGCTTGTGTGCATCGTACATGGCGAAACACAACCTGAGGTGAGTCTTAACTTATTAATTGAATTAATGTGTTTGAACAGTTCAGTAAAGCGTTGGCTGATTAATGATGTTAACTCGGAGCATAATGGTCAATTCGAGTTTTTAAATGAAAAATATATGCTGTGGTACTAAAGTTCACGAACAGCGCAATGTGCTCTTTATCAAAATCAAATTAAAATATCATTACATGTTTATATATATTATATAAATTATTGCATTAAAGCAATTTCTGTCATAGTTCACTCCAAAAATTTCAAGTATGACAAAGAATATACATTGAAGTAACATAATAAAATTGTTAAAAAATTTTAAATTTTACTTGTCATTATTGTATGTTACATGAATGTTAAAACATGTTTTGAAGCGCACTTGTGTCACATTTCGATATATCTGTGAATATGTTTTTAAGGGTGTATTGTAAAGAATGGTAAAAAAGTTTAAAGTGTCAGTTCTTATTTTAAGAATTTACCTCGAGAGTGTTTCAGCGCCACAATTTTTATTTTTTCTAATCGCCTTGATGTCATGTTCGATCGTTAAATTCAAAACAGGTTCCAACAGGTATTATCTTCCACTTTCTCTATTTCAACTAGTGATTTTTATTTCCCTAAAATTTTAATTTTTTGATCAATTAAATTATAGGTCTCAAAAAAACACTAAACTGTTGTCAGAGAAATATTTTGTCAAATTCATGAGAAATACCCAGCGGCAAACATGCTATAAACAACATCGATGAATAGCTTTACTCATTGTGGGCAGTAATGCTCACAACCCCAGCCACAATTGTAAATGCTTTTTACAAAGAGATGGCCGCTTTGTAGGCAGCTTTCCTACATCTCTATATACAATGTATAGCAAGGGAAAGGCAGATTACCTTAAAACATCGCTTACTAAGTGCCTGTATAGTCTAGCGAGTTACCTACATCTCCATAAACAAAGAATGCAGCCAACGGGCAAGACCCCTTACATCTCCATATACAAAGCAGGCAGCCAGCAAGCAGACTGCCTACAGCTCCATATACAAAGCAGGCAGCCAGCAAGCAAATAAACAAAATATCAAAGTAACAATTTCATTTGTAAAACATACAACAAAAAGGGTATAGCTTAAAGTTTTATTTATGACAGACAAAAATAAATTTTTTGAGAAATTTTCCCACTTTTGGGCATTCATTTTAATTTCGATAAGTCCTTTACCCTTTAAAAGGGTATTTGCCTTTCGGCAATTTTGGTATCTTTAGTCAGGGTTTCAAGACTTAAAAAGACTGGCTGGCGTGAATGCAGATCGGGGTATATTTTAAAAATAGTGTATGAAACAAATTCAGCACGCTCGATTTCACTAATTTCACGTTAAGTACGAGAGCTTGGCAAAAACTCAAAAATTTCTGAAATAGCACGGAATTGCACAAATATTTTGAAAGAAACTACAGGTTATTAAGTATTTCCCATACAAAACTTAAATTTTTATATCATTTTATGAGTTAATTTTTTAATATTGCTGACAAAAAAAAAACTCTTAACTCTTTCCCAATAACAATATTACTTATTACCATTTGAGTGAAAAATTTTTTTTTTATGAGGGCGAAATTATTTTCTGTACGAATCAGTTCGGGCTATAAACATCAAAGTATTTTGAAAACGTTAGTTACTGACAAAAATGCTTTGTGTCACCGAATTTGATTGATGAAAATTTTATTTGTACAATCTGGTGCCAAAAATGTTCAGGTCATGAGTGCCTTAAAGACCGACTAAGCAAATTGGTGATCACTTAGATAAGTCGCAGCTTGGAACCGATTAAATAAAAATTAGAATGGTTGACGCCTTCCCAGAAAACTCGATGAAATTGGCTTAAAATTCACAAAATACCAAGCGTTTTGTTCACGCTGTGAGTAAATCTGCCCTTGTATCACCAGTGAATAATGTCTGGGGCACTTTTTTTACTGAAATCATACCAAGAGTTGGTTGACTTAATTTTTTTTTTTTTTAATTATTTTGAAAAAAGTAGCAACAAGACAAAGAATTAATGATTTTTTTGGAGGCTAAAATTTCTGATTGATAAAATTGAGATTAAAAGGCCACTTAATTGAATAATAAAAGCGACTTATTAGAGGTGGCAGGTGCAGGTCAATAAAAAAGAGTTACGAATGTAATGCATGACTAAGTCTTCTGACAATCGCCCAAAACAATAAAGTAATGAGAACAAATTGACTTTAGCAATTTTAATACGGTGACTAAGAAAATAATTTTTATGAATCAAAAGAACTTTGAAGGCAGTTCTTAAATTTAGACATTTCAAAAATTTCTTTCGCGATACACCCTAATGTACTTATCGCATGTGCAGTTTTGAAATTTCAAAATGCTGCATTTATGGCACTAAATTAATGTTAATGATAAATGATGCAATTTCTGCAGCAACAAACACAATGCTTACGTATTATGTATGCACTGACTTTGGCGTTACATATTCAGTGCGGTTAATTTTAAATAATAATTGTAATTGTGCATGTGTGGGAACACGAGCATATACTCGTGTGCGTTTTAGCTTTTGTTTTTGTGTGCGTAAAGCCAATTGGCGGAATCAGCTTGAAGCACCGCTGCGTCATCACCACATCATTTCATTACGTACACACATATAAAATTATGCATTTACGTATTATTGCTTTTGGCATGTCACGTGCTTCACTTCAAACGCACTGTCTAACTGCCCATTGAACAAAAGAGACGGAATTATTGTGAATGTGTCTATTTAACTAAACTTGAGTTCGCACACTGGTTGAAATTCAGAAATAGAAAATAAATAACACTGAAGAGAATAAAAAAGTGACATAAAAATGACTATTTTTTATCTCTCTCAAGATTAAAAATCATTGCATCATGTTGCCCTATCCCTATTTCCATACCATCTTTAGGGCTCAATTTATCTCAATACAAAATTTCATCAAAATCGATCCATAAGTTTAGCTGTAAAAACATATTTGAGTGTTAGGGGTGTGGCACCGCCCACTTAAAAAACCTTTCCTTATGATTGAATCACTGTCCATTACAAATTTCACTGAGACCGTTCTATTAGTTAAGCTGTGAAATCATATTTTCTTGTCGGGGGTGTGGAATGACCTACATAATAAAAAGTAAATATCTTGCCTCAGAATTCAAAATATATCTGTACTAAATTTCATCTAAATCGGTTTATCATATTAGCAGCGCTAAAAACATATAAATATCTTTACTCAGGAATCAATCTATCTCCATACTATATTTATACTGGCAATCCATTGGAACGAGTAAAATATAATGTTTTGTAACTTCATAGTAATGCTTCCAAGTAATGCTTTCCGCATTTCATTTTTCACTGGGTATTTCCAAATACAGAGTAAAGTAGGTAATATATCATCATTTTGTATGAAACAACAATTTACACAACATTGACGCAACATATAATGCATTGCAATCTGCGCCTCAACATCACTGCCGCCATTAGACAAACTTATTGACAGCTGACACTTTAGCGTTGATGACGTTTTGTCACTTTGCCAACATCAACGCCAATATACCACAGCTGCATATTTAATAGCATACATATGTGCGATTTTTCCTCTGCCTCTACTCTCCGATAGCCTTTGAATAATGCAATATATTCTAGTAACACTGCGAGTATGTTTTGCTGCACCGAAACGTTGAAGGGTTAATTCAAGTGACACGCACCATCTCATTGAGTAGCTGCGATTGTTGTTAACTATTGATGCCGTAGTACGGATTTGTAAATTAATTCGCACTATGACTTTTCAATATGAAAATTCTTAACCATCTAAATACTTAATACAATGTTTGAATATTTTGTCACACGTGAGTAGAAAGCAGAATACTAGTAACTATGGAACTATCGAACAAAATTACTGGTTTTAGAAAATTGATATTTTTGACTAATTAGCAATAGATGAGCATTGATCTTCTATGTATTTAATTTCACAAAAATTGCAAATCAATTACAGGGCTTATTTCAAAACACAAGTGTTCAACTTAACTCTCCGAAAGCGAAATTTTACCAAGCAAGAAAGCCGATTGTGACTTTGTATATATTTTGTATGTTCTTCAAAACTTTTACCGCTACTATACACATTTTTACATTTTATTTTATTTCAAAAATAAGCCCTTTCAACGTAAATTACTTATGTATAAAAATTTCTTAGAGATACTTAGAATTTCAATAAAAAATTATCGTAGTTCAGCAATTCTTCTATCAATTTAATTGAACACCAAATATGCAGAACTGGTTGACGATAAATTATGTGGTTTTTTAGAGGAAATAAGAGAACATGTTTTCAATATTGCTTTTGTTATTTATTTTAATAGTAGAACCGTAAATTGCTTACTTACTTACTTAGATGGCCATAACAACCCGTTGTCAGGTTACGGCCGACCTCATTAGCTCTCGCCAGGCGCCTCTGTTTTTCGCGCGCCTTCTCCAATCGTTAATGCCAAGCGCGGTTAGGGCTTCCTCAGCTTGGTCTATCCACCGGAGGCATGGTCTCCCTCTTCGTCGTTGACCGGGGACCTTCCCTTCGAATACCTTTTTCGCTGGAGCTTCTTTATCCATACGATGGACATGACCCAGCCAGCGTAGTCGCTGTATTGTTATACGCTTAACTATGTCAATGTCGGCGTAGAGCTCATACAGCTCATGGTTCATTCGAATGCGATAGTCGCCGCCAACTCGAACAGGACCAAAGATTTTGCGGAGAACTTTCCTCTCGAACACCCCAAGAGCGGCTGCGTCTGTTGTCGAAACCACCCATGCCTCAGCGCCATAAAGAAGCACAGGTAGAATGAGCGTCTTGTAGAGTGTTAGCTTTGTCGATCGAGAGAGAGCTCTGCAACGTAATTGCTTACTGAGACCGTAGTAGCACCTATTAGCAATTGTTATTCTCCGCTTAATCTCCAGACTGACATCATTGTTGCTGGTTACGGCAGTGCCAAGGTAAATTAATTCCTTGACAACTTCTAATTTACAGTTGCCCGCTGTAACATGAGAGACATCATGTATTTCGTCTTGCCCTCGTTTACCGTCAAACCCACTTTGGCTGATTCCTTTTCAATAGCAGTGAAAGCAGCAGTAACATCTCTCTTACTCCGACCGATGATATCAATATCATCAGCGTACGCAAGGAGCTGTACACCTTTGAAGAAAATGGTGCCATTATGATGCACACCGGCTTTTCGTACGATCCCCTCCATAATGAAATTGAAGAGATCGCACGAGAGCGGGTCGGCTTGTCTGAAACCTCGCTCGGTATTAAAAGTTCCGGAGAGGTCATTCCCTACCTTGACGGAGGTAAACGTATTGCTCAACGTAATCCTGCAGAGCCTTATCAACTTTGCAGGTATACCGAACTCACACATTGTTGCGTATAGGCAATCCCGCACTGGCCTATCGAACGTAGCTTTATAATCGACGAAGAGATGGTGAGTGTCGATTTGATATTCATTGGTTTTCTCCAGGACTTGGCGTAGTGTAAAAATCTGTTCTATGGTGGACTTACCAGGTCTAAAGCCACACTGATAGGATCCGATCAGCGTTTTTGTATACGGCTTCAATCTTTCACACAATACTCTCGAGAGGATCGTATATGCGATGGAAATAAGACTAATACCCCTGTAGTTTGCGCAGATTGTCGGGTCTCCTTTCTTTATTACAGGACAAACTACGCTGAGATTCCAATCGTCGGGCATGCTTTCCGCTAGCCATATTTTGCTGATGAGTTGATGCATGCACCTTATCAATTCATCGCCACCAGCTTTAAACAACTCAGCTGGCAGGCCGTCAGCACCCGCTGCTTTGTTGTTTTTGAATCGCTGGATAGCAACTCGAACCTCTTCATGGCTAGGTGATGGTACTTCCACTGCGTTATCATCGATTGGTGGTATCGTACTGCATTCTCTCTGGGCGGAATTGGTGGGATCATCGCCCGTAAGCAAGTTGGAGAAATGCTGCCTCCATAACCTCAGTACACTCTGTGTATCTGTAACCAGATTTCCATTTTCGTCTCTACAAGTGGATGCTCCGGGCTTGAAACCTTGAGTTAGACGCTTAACTTGTTGATAGAATTTTCGTGCATCCTTCTTGCCCTGGTACACCTCAAGTTCCTCACGCTCACGCTTTTCCTGCTCCCTTTTTTTACGTTGAAAATGCGCCTCTCTTCCTTCCTCTTTTCGCGGTAGTTTTCTCGCACGGCTCGCGTTGCGGCTGACTGCAGCGTCTTCTTGTATGCGGCTTTTTTTTTTTCAACAGTCGCATCGCGACACTCCTGGTCATACCATTGGTTTCGAGGTTGTGGGCGTCGAAAACCAATGACTTCCTCGGCAGCAGCACGCATGGAGCGGGAAATGTGTGTCCAAAGTCCACCGGCGTCGTCGGTTCCAGAGGTTGGTTGGTTGAGCTTAACCGAGAGTTGAGTGGAGTACGCCTCGGCAGTCCGTTGTGATTGCGGCTTGGCGACGTCCAGCTTTCGTTGCATGCCCGTGCGTACATTCTTCGCATTGCATAGCCGCATGCGGATCTTAGCTGCAACAAGATAGTGGTCGGAGTCAATGTTGACCCCCCGAAATGTACGCACATCCAGAACGCTTGAAGCGTGCCTTCCGTCGATCACAACATGATCAATTTGGTTTTTCATTTTTTGATCCGGGGATAGCCAGGTGGCCTTGTGAATGTCGAGGTGTTGAAATCTGGTACTACTTACTACCATGTTTCGCGCCGCGGCGAAGTCGATCAGTCTCAGACCGTTGTTTGAAGTGGTCTCGTGGAGACTGAACTGACCGACTGTAGCGCCAAAGATGCCTTCTCTTCCGACCTTCGCGTTAAAATCGCCGAGGACTATTTTTACATCGTGGGTCGGACAACGGTCATACACGTCCTCTAGGCTCGCGTAGAAATCATCCTTGGTGGCATCGTCCTTTTCCTCCGTCGGGGCGTGCGCGCAAATTAGGCTTATGTTGAAGAATTTTGCCTTGATACGGATCGTAGCCAGCCTTTCGTTTATTGGCGTGAACCGGGAAACTAGGTGGCGTAATTTTCGACTTACAACGAATCCGCAACAAAATTCGCGCCCCTCCGCATGGCCGCTGTAGTAGATATCACAGTTCGTCCGTTTAGAGCAGCCTTGTCCTTTCCATCGCATCTCCTGGATGGCGGTGATGTGAGCCTTTATTTTTACGATGGCTTCCGCCAGTTGGATAGTTGCACCTTCCCTATGGAGGGTCCGGACATTCCAGGTGCATATCCGTAAATCATTGTCCGTTTTTCGTTTGCAGTGGTCGTCATCGTAGTGGGGGCTATTATCCGAGGCTGATTTGGTTTTCATTGGAAATGATGATAATGTGTGGTGGGACCCAAACCCTACCCAGACTCGGCTTCTCACAACTAGCTCACCCCCGGACGGGTGTCCAAGGGATCTCCAGAGGATACTTGGCCAAAAAGGCCGGAAGTTTGTGAGCTGCTTGAACTGCTTGCAAAAGAATCATCCCTGGCCACTCCCAAGTGAATGGCGATCAGGAACTTTTCCCACTTACATGGACTTCTACAAGCAGCTCCATCCACCGTTAATTGCTTGGCATAGTTAAAAAAAAAACCAATTTTAAGAAAAAAAAATATTCCTGTCCTCAAATTCCGTTTGACCCACCTGAAATTTACATCACATCTTTTTTTCAAATTATTACAAATTCACCCTTTTAATATTTAGCGACAAAAATTCGGGGTTTTTGAGAAATTCAACTTTGTTTATTTCCATAAAAAAAAGTTATTAACTCCCCCATTTGCGACCATTTTCAAAATATCTTAAGGATTCTGAAAGAGAATAAGAAGTTCTATTAAAATAAAAAGAGAAAAATGAATTAATTTGGTGAGGATGAAAATACCACAGAGATCTCGATACGAAATAAAAAAATCGATTTCATGATTAATGACATCACTTCTATCATGACAAAAACCCTAGGCAAACTGTAACTCCATATTCAGTAAATTTACAATTTACTTAGAATTTCATAAATTTTAATCAAATTTGGAAGTTATGAACCAAAACAGTCATTTCAGGCTAAGCGGGTAATGAAAATAAAGTGAGGTCGTGAAATTTGTTTATATTCCGGTATGTTATACATCTAGTAGACATAAATTTGTACACATAATTTTTTTTTTCGTATGAGGCTTAATTGCCGAGCTAAGGGCTTCTGAAGAATTGGCGAAGTTTAAGGACCATCATTTCTGAACGCTGTTATTGGAATCAAGGAATTTATAATAAAATATAAATAACTAGCATTACCCTGTGTGCATCGCCTCACCTCAACCGTGGTGTAGATTCGATGTGCGGTCTGCGTGAAAATTCTATTTAAAAACTACTTTTGTATGAGGACCACCCTTAGTATGCACCCAAAATAAAATTTTTACAACCTAAGCAGTGCCTCTTAATATAAAAACCACATGATGTAAATTCCTTGAGAATCGATTTAAGCGGTCTTCGAGAAAATGATATTTAAAATATTTTTTTGTGTGAGGGCCACCCTAAATAAAAGTTTTGTATCCTTAGCTATGCCTCTTAACATAAGAGCTACGTGGTGTAAATCGTTTAACCTGTTATCGTGAAAATGACATTTTAAAAAATTTTGTATGAGGGCCACCCTAAGTTTGAACTTGAAATAAAATTTTTACGATCTTATCAGTGATTCTTTATATAAAAGCCATATGGTGTAAATTCCATGAGAATCGATTTTGCGGTCTTTGAGAAAATGATATAAAAAAAATTGTTGTATAAGGGCCACCCTAAATAAAAGTGTTGAAGCCTTATATATGACTCTTAATATAAGAGCTACGTGGTGTTAATTCGGTGTGAATCGATTAACCTGTCTTCGTGAAAATTATATTTAAAAATTTTTGTGTATGAGGGCCACCCTAATTTTGCACTTTAAATAAAATTGTTACAATCCAATCTCTGCCTCTTAATATAAAAACCATTATTGTAAATTCCAAGAGAATCGATTAAGCAGTCTTTGAGAAAATGCTATTTTTAAAATATTTGTGTATGAGGGCCACCCTAAATAAAAGTTTTGTGGCCTAAGCTATGCTTCTTAACATAAGAGATACGTAGTGTAAATTCGGTGTGAATCGATTTATTTGTCTTCGTGAAAATGATATTTAAAAATATATTTGTATGAGGGCCACCCTAAGTACGCACCCTAAATAAAACTTTTATCATCCAATATGTGCCCCTTAACATAAAATCCATACAATGTAAATTTCATGAGAATCGATTTGCCTGCCTTTGAGAAATCGATATTTTTAAAACATTTGTGTATGAGGGCCACCCTAAATATGCACCCTAAATAAAAGTTTTATAGCCTATGACACCCACCTGATCGATACTAACATACTGTAAAATCATCAAAATCGGCTGGATAGTTTCCGCTTGCATAAGAGACAGACAGACAGACAGACAGACAGACAAAAAATGAATTTTATATAATAGATATTGATTTAACTAGTAAAAAGGATACTCTTTTTAATTTTTTAATTAAATTCGAATTTTAAATTTTTTTAAGTATGGAAAACCGGAAGTAAAAATTTCAAATCAAATTTTCTGTAACTTAGACATAATATTTTTTAAAGATTTTATAGTTTAAACATTTTATTTTTTAAAAAAAGGCTTGGTTCACAAAGAAAATTTTAACGTGATCTTTATTAGTTCAGGAGATATATAAATAAAAGTACTTCAGAAAGTACCACGTCCCATACAAAGTGCGGCACGTCACTTCACATATCTCGTAAACTAATTTAGATGACTTTAAAAATTTTTTAGGATATTACCGGTATATTTCATGCCATATTTTCAAGATAAAATAAAAAAATAAAATATGTCGAAATTATTTCAATTCTGAGATGAAATGTTCACTTCCGGTTTTCCACAAGAAAAAAAAAATCAAATTTCCAATCTGATTTCATAATTGAAAAGAACAGTAAATTTCCTATTGAAATCACAATGTTTCATATTTTATTGAAATTTTGTTAAGTTCGAAAAACTGCTTCCAAAAAATCCATTAATCATTTTACGTCAATTTTTGGAAGTCCACAACTTGAAAACTAAGCCTTATAGAAAAAATTAAGTGTTTACACCTTCTAGAAGTGCAAATAAGCCGAATATGAACAAATTTCTAAATCTCATTTTTTTTGCATTGTCCGCTTCACCTGAAATGCTCCAAAAGCAAATTCTCTTTTGCCATTATTTGCGTCCAGAGCGGCGGCCCCTTCTGCCTACCTTCTACCTACTGATTGGTTCGTCAGGTTTGAGACATTGTTACACTGCATTGTCTCTTGTTAATAAGTAATAGCGTGTTATCGTTGGTCCTTTCAGATTTTCAATTTCACTGCAATCCAACAACGGTAGTGCAGGCCACATTGATCAAATTCATCACATAACTGATGTTGAAAAAAATGTTTTATTATCGATTTTACATAGCTCACATAGCAGGGAAATAAGAAAAATAAGGTTTGGTTAGTAGAAAGCACAAAAATAGCATCATCTGAGAGTTATTTTCTCGAAAGCGCTATTTTGTCACTTTCAAGTTAGGTTTAACCCCAGAGGGCTTTTGACCAACTTTTTTATGACAACGCGTATTTTTTTCTTATCGTTAACATACAGAAAAATTCTGGAGACAGATTTTGATTTTGCTTTCAATAATACAACGCTTACAAATGTAAGAAAAATCAGTTACCTATTACGCTATAAAACTGTTACGTATATTATACCTCAGTGAAGAAAAGAGTTAAACTAAAATTGATTTAAAAGCTTAGGGTTAATAAATAAGCTCTGTAAAATTAATATCCACGTAGGACAGAGTATGCTTGCAAGTTTAATTTTGAATCAAAATAACTCCAATGACCTGGTGTGTTATAGCAATTTCAATGTCAATTATAGACTTCACGTAGTTTTCTATATTCTTTCATAAAAATCTATCGGGTAAATTAACCCTAAAGATTTTGAACTCGTTTTTTTTTTTTCAAGTAGCTATGCGGTAAAATAATCGCTAGACTACGATAAGTAAAATGGTTAAAATGTGTAGTAAATTTATGCTCATTTTTTTTTTACAAATTACAACAACGCAATATAATAGTAGGTCTATGTTTGTATGTGTCATTTATGTTTCATTCAAGTACAAATGCTGGCATTTTCTTTATCTATTGCTTAGATATGCAACTTCTTAAACTGTCACTCAGAATCAGCTAACATTAATTGGCCACAATCAATACTTTGTGCGTGTGTGTAAAACACAAACAGCAACTCATACGCAATTAGTAAGAGAAATAATGACGGACAAACAGACAGACAGACATTTTTCTACCTGTCACCCTCTCTTTAAAGCTACATGTTATATTCATTTATTTGTGTTGCTTTTGCTACTGTTACGTGTTTCATTATTTTTCTTCTGCTTCTATGCTGTTTTTTGCTTTTCCACTTTGTAACGCCTAACATTTTTTTATAACTTTTACTTTGCGAACTTATATCCTTCGATTGTGTATCCTTTTTTTGTTTTTATTTTTTGTTGTTTTTACAGCTGTTTTTGTTGTTGTTGTCGTTCATTGATTAGCGTTGATTGGAATTTTTCGCTTTATTGCTCATCAATGTGAAATCTCATACCTTTTTAACGCAAAGTTTTTGCTCCTTTTATTTTGAAACACAATATGTGCAGATAAAGAAACGGAAAAGTATCAAAACAAAACGTACGCTTCAATAGCAAAGGATACGTGTTGTGTTGTTCACGAAAAAAAAAAAAAGTTTACCTTATTAATTTTATAAGTTGCTGCTGCTATTCTTTAGGGTAATTTAAATAATTGCTTGAGTGTTGATTAAGTGAGCTATTAAATTAAAAACTCATATTTGATATGTTATGCTAAAAATAAAATGTAGGTCAAAAATTTATCAAAATGAATAAATTATAAGTTTTTAATTCAGTCATGACAGCGCGCAAGACAAACATTTTTTTCAATTAAAAAAAATTGTTTGCTTCTTTCAAAAAATAATTATAATAATAAATAAAAAAATTTCATTTACAAAACAAACATAAATCATAATTTCGTTTCTACCTTCCTCTCCCTCTAGGGCTGTTTATCTATGCCTTTTATTTATAACACATTTTGCAGACACCTGCTATGGCGTTGTTTTTTTCACCTGTTCAAATGTCTGACATTCTGTCGTATGTCTGTCCGTTGCATGTCAGTTTATCTACAACACATTATGACCACATACGTGATGTATTAAATCTGGCATTCATCTGTTTATCCAAATTCTTTTATACGGAGTTGCTGTCTAAGCAATGGCAGCATCCTCTGTGGCTCACATTTTCATTCCTGATACATAAAGAGAAAACAAGAGCCTTGCTTCCCTTCTGTTTATATTTTAATAAAAACAATAAAACACAAAAAAAATTGGGAACAACATTTATTTTATTTATTTATTTGGCTTTTTTTATATCGATCAGTTCACCCACCTATGTATGTGAGTTAGCCATTTCGTTGTTTGGAAAGTGTAATCATTGTCCTTAGCAGCTGTCAAATTTAAACATCATCCAAAGTAGCAATTGCTTATTGTGGATCATTTATCTGCCACATAGTGCGTTAAAATTGTTAAAATTTTCTACAAAAATGATAGATTTTGTCGTAGCAATAATTTGCGCTTGTCATAATTCCCATACTGATTGGACATTTTGACACTTTTCGAAAGTTTGCAGCAACTATGTCTCTTATGAATACGCATCATCTGAAAATTTCGGTACCAAAGGACTTCTCACTTTTTGTAAAATAAACGAAATGAAATTTTGGGAATAAACAGTTAAAGAATGAATTCTCTAAGGTCCAAAATTCTTTCCCTTAGAGTAAGTAATGATTGATGTTGTAAAATGAACCCCGAGAGAATCGCGCTCAAAGTTTCAGGTACATATATATTTTGTCGTATAAAAATTATTCTCATTATTTTGTTTGAGCTACTATTTCAAAAATTAAATGAACCAACAATTGCAAGGAAAATATGACAATGTCGATTTCAATTTTCGTAGCTTCAACCTCTTGGCAATTTTTTAAGGAACCATATACGTATGCTCTTCACTGCAGTATATAAATAAATCTCTTTAAATACATGCTAAGTGACCTAGTTCTGTACTAAGCAAAAATATTTAAAAATATATATTTTGTTTGTCAACAATCAATGTAGGTTAATTACACTCACCGACAAGATTCATACAATGCTGTTGACAAATAAACTGACTGGAATTTCTTCTGTTATCCTCTGCACATCCGTTGCGCAGTATCGTCCTTATGACATATGCTTTTTTCCTGTACTGTTTACGAAAAAAAGTTTTATCGCAGTTTATTTGCTCATTGCTGTCTTTAAATGTTTCATTTTATTTAACTACTTTTGTTTCTATTTCATTTCTTTTCGCAGGTGATTTGGTTCAAGGACACCATGCAACTGGACACCACCGAACGCCATATCATGGAAACACGTGGCTCACGTCACACGCTCATTATACGCAAGGTTCATCCACAGGATTTCGGTAACTACTCGTGTGTGGCTGAAAATCAGTTGGGAAAGTCAAGAAAAACTTTGCAGTTAAGTGGAAAACCAAACGTGGCCGTTTTCAATTCTCCGCCAATTAGTCAATACAAAGACAGGTGAGTAGTTCACAAAGGTAGTCACACTCCTACTGAGTTTTTTGTACATGTAATGGATGATTCCTTTAGAGTAATCACTATGAAGATAGCTTATTGTCATGGAAATATTTCAGAAAATATTTGGAAAATAAATGTGTCATATAAAATCACAAAAATGAAATGAGTTGATTCAAACGTGATTTGCGTTTGCATTATTTTAATTTAATTTTCCCTCACTCTGAAACAATCACCCTTTATATGATATTTCATCGAATGGCAAACGGAGATGTGTAAAATAAAGTTTGATTGAATCAATTTATTTTGGTCAATTAGCAGCTTGTTAACTTTAAGTGATGAATGCTACATTTCATGATATATGTATTTCTATTTCTTCTTAATGAGTAGAGCGGTTTTTTTGTTTCTTTCTTATGCTGAACAAAAAATAAATAATTTAAGAATTTATTTAAGTGCTGCATGTTTTACTTAAAAACGATAAGAAATGTGGAAGAAAAGATTTGGCAAAAATTGTTAATAAAAAAATCTTTGATATAAGAAGTTAACCAAAAAAAATATTTTTTACTCATAAAATTCACTTTGAAAATCAACTCATAAAATTTAAATTGGACTTCGTTCATTATGATGAATGTTTTTTTTTTCAATATTCATAAACCGATGTTGGACAAGTGCTGTTTACATATATTATATCTCGTGGTAAGTCCAACCAGTGGTCAGAAGTCCTTTCTTTCCAGGTGAAGAAAAAACATCGCTCTTTTCCTAGATGGTCCTTTCACAAAATATTTGCAGTATTTGTGCAGTAATACAGATCATTCAGGACACCTTTTTGTGTGATCAGTGGAATTGATTCAAGAGTGATTTTCGCAAAACTGCTGCTGATGAATGGCTCCAGACCATTTACACTAACCGCTGAGCCCAAGTCTGAGAGACTTAAACAGTCTAAAGATAAAATTAATACACAAGTAGCAGCTGCACTTTGTGAAGGAGATCTCAAGTGAACGAATTGCTACCGCTTTCTCTTTCGACAATTGAATCTACGTTCAAGCAACTACAAACGTGACACTTACGTTGCAATAGTTAGCTTGATAATGCATTCTTAGTTCATTCAACTACAATAATTAATTTATAGGAATATTTTTATTCCATAATTGATCGGTATTGTTATGGGTGATTGTAGAAAAAATCTACTCTTTTTGCGTGCAGAGTCAATACTGTAATCTAAAAGTAAATTTTCACTTGAAACTAATGTTTATTTCATTTATTTAATTATTTTCAATATTTTTGAGAAAATTTAAGGAGTTTCCATATAAAATTTTTCAAAGGGAATATCTGGTTAAAATGTCTTTGATTGAATTGAGTATAAAGCAATAAATATAGAGATATCAATACAACTTAAATATCTAAGACTACTGAACTGTAGCGCAGAAATAATGGTCCCATAGATTAAAATTGATTTTACCTAAATTAAAATTAAAAAAATCTTAAGACAGTCCTTAAAGTCGCAGCTATATGACATGATTATATTAATTTGGTTAAAACGAATTCGAAACGAAAATAAAAGTTTTATAGCCTGCCTGATCGATACTAACATACTGTAAAAATTTCATCAAGATCGGCTGGATAGTTTTCGCGTCCATAAAGGACATACAGACAGACAGACAAAAAATGAATTTTATATAATAGAAACATACATAACTAATGAAAATTGTTTATAACTAATGAATATTTATAATGCAATTAAATAAATTAAATTAAAATTAAAAAAAATAAAGAAATACTTCAACCTTTCTATGTAAGCATCTTAAAAAAAAGAATAAGTCGAGAAATAGTCGTATGGCGTACAAATACGGCCGCTAAAGTCGCTTTAAGTTCACTTTTGGTCGTACACGACAAAATGAAAAGTCGCACTTCGACTTGTTTTGTGAAGTCTTTCAATGACTAGATAAGACGTCGTCAGGACGTCGCCAAGTGACCAATTGTAAACGGTCATTTGACGACCAGATACGTTTAGTATGACTAAAATCAACCAGTCGTACGCCGACGTCTTTGCGTGGTCTTAAAGAAGTCGGAATATGTAATCATACTTCAAAGCCCAGAAATGTAATAAAAATGCAGTAAATCCGACTGCTTCGACTGAAATTGTACCAAGTTCTTCCTAAATCCGACCGACAAAATACACTTAATGTCGGACTGTGCAGCTTGGGTGGGTCCCCTTATATCCTTTGAAAAACAACATATTTAATCGGCAAGCAATTCCGTTATATGAAATAATCCAATTGCATGGTTTCAAATGGATTTGATCTGTAGTATTTTCCAAGCTATTGAGCGCAATTTTTCAATAACTTTTGAACAAATTCATTTACATTTTGTAGGATTCTTTGATGTACAGCATAATCGCGATAATTCGTACCCCGTTAATTCGAAAATCTGAATAATTCGTAGCAAACTGTTAATCCCTTGAAAAAAATCGCTTTAATTCGTAAAAATTCCATACATTTTGGTCCCCTCGATAATTCGTATTTTTTTTTGTGCAATAAAGTCTGTTTAACCTCTTATAAATCATAAGGGGCCGTTCATAAATCACGTAAGACAATTTAATGACTTTTTTGACCCCTCCCCCCCCCCCCTCCCCCAAGTAAGATTTTGTAAGATTCTCAAGTGAAGTTAAGTATACTTCAAACATAGTGACAGGATTCAAACAATATAATGAAATAAAAATTAAGTCATAAGTGCAACTTCTTTATTTTTCAAAGCGTAAGCTGGATAACACTATATTGAAGTTACAAATATAAAACCAGTAAAATAAGTTGCAGATAGTTTCAACGTTAGGCAGACCTTTCCAATTTTTATGTTTCAAAAGGGTTTTTTTTACAATCACACTTATGTATAATACTTTTCGAAACTTTATTAGCATAAAATTTAAATTTTTTCAATTCGTAAAAAAAACTACACATTAATTTTTCCTAAATTTCCTCATAATTAAAAGTTCACTAAACCAAAGTGGCTTCTAAGCAAAATGCATTTAATTGCCAATTAAGACAAACACGTACTACAAATACAACTAAATTAAACAGCAGTTAATTTCTAACTAATTTTGAAAATTCTACTACTAACAACTTTTTAATTCACAAAGCAAAAGCAACTCTACAATAAGAACTAAAATAAGCATTCTCTGAATGCCAAAATTAAAAAATCCTCTGTGTATAACAAATAAAACTTTAAATTGGATTAGTTGACAATTCAACATACCCAACGGGAAATCAACCAATTCTACTAATGCGCTGCGTTAAATGCCTTGTTACTGTTTACTCTTCATATGTAGCAGGGAGGCACAATAAATATTTTGTGAAAGCAGGGAAAATGCAATTTTTAAGGACTTTAACCGACTTGTAAAAAAAGTAGTCTACATTTTACATAATATAATACTAAAACTTTGCTTATATACATATCTTGTATATTGATACATCTATGATGCTATCGCAATCTCCGTACAAGCACTTTCTATTATTTCCTGTTGGGTACATATCCACACATGCTTACATATGAAGACAACAACACAGTTGTTAAAGGACAAATAATGTCACTTGAAATAAAAAAAAAGTTTAGAAAACTCCACTTCAAATCAAAAGTTATCGTTGTTAGCAAAGTACTGTCACCAACATCATTACGAGTATTGAACACTCAACTGGAACAACCTTAGTGACAATAGCAATAAGAACAAAAAAAAATGTCGCGTTTATCTGTAAGGAAGTACGTTCGCAATTACAAGCAAAATTGACGTTGTTAAAATAAGTTTATAATTGGGTAGATATGACGGCAACACCACGAAAAGCTTCGCTAATTACAATTGTGGAAATCATTCAAATTGATGATTATTTTGCGATATAGAACCGAGAAAGTTTTTACCAATCACAATGCACTTAAGCAATACACTAACTATGATGCAATATGTATTTCACAAAAAAATGTATTCTATGTTTAGAATAGCACCGTCAATGTGGACAAGTTTGACCGCGTGCTCTTTGCAATCATTATCTTTACTTTTTTTACAGCATATTTACTGCAAAAATAAAAATTAAGCATATTTTAATTGTATCCTCGCATAATAATGTTCATCAATTCTAATAAATTTGCAGAATTGATACGTTTATCTTATAAATCATTTCTCAAAATCGTCTCTTTGAAGCTTTTTCAAATTCAACATTAACTGTATAAATTATCCCGAATTTCTTATACTCGTGCGCCTGAAAGTGTAACAAAGTCGATAGTTCTTTTAGCAGTGTGAGTCGGTACAAAATCATGATGAGCAATTTCCTTCATAAGGTGCGTTTCAAAATCATAAGACACTTTTGAAATAAAACTTTAAGCTTAAAAAAAATCAGTGAAATCTTTTTGAAGAAGCTTTTTTTATAATATATGATCTATTGCACTCCTGTGCACTTGAGAAAAAAAGAGGACGATAAAGTCCTCATCATGCCATAGTACCGTTATCTTTTGAATGTTGAGTGCTGTTTTGTTGCTCTTTTCGGTGTTTCATAATGATAAGACACTAGTAGCAACTAAGCTTCTTAAGGATTTTGAAGTGGTGAACTTTGTTTTTTTTTAACTGAAATTGAAAATAAAATAATTTTTAGCAAAATGCCACGCGGTACAATATTGACTAATGAAGAAAGGGCGAAAATATTAGCATATAACAAGGCCGAACTGTCAATATTCGTTATTTCGAAAAAAAAAATAGAAGTCGGCGCGTGATTTGAAATTTTTTATGCGAACCTGATAATTATAACGCTATAAAGCCAACAGGAAGAAAAATGGCGCTATCTGGTCGGGATCAACGAGCTGTCATCAGAAAAAGTTCAAACTCGACCAGATCTTGCACCATCTTGGCCTCTTTAGTGCATAATTAAGTGTCCAAAACAACAATTTGGCACACCTTACAGTGGTGCAAATACATCAAGCTCTCAAAAATGATGAAAGCACCCCATCTTTTGCCACGACACAAGCAGGGGTTCCTTCAATTCACAGAACGAAACATTTCAACTGATTGGAACACAGTAAGTTTTAATTAATTGCAATTAAATCTCATCTGTTTGATATTTTTGTTGGAAAGGTTACTTTTAGTGGCGAGAAAAAATAAATCTTGATGGCCCCGATGGTTTCAAGTACTACTAGAGAGATTTGCGGAAGGCACCTCTTTTTTTCGAAGCGCAACTTTGGTGGAGGATATGTAATGGTGTAGGGGGCCATTAACATCGAATTCTACCATTGGCTCAAAGTTCATATCAACAAAAATGAATAGTAGGGATAACATCCAAGTGGTGGAGAGAGCCTTATTCCTTTCGCTGAGGAAAATAGGGAATTACTGTTTATTTTTCAACTGGATAACGAACGGATTCACTTGGACAACGAAACTAAACGCTATTTGAATTCTTGCTCTACCCAATCTATGGACTGGCCGGCCTGTTCTCCTGATTTAAACCCATTACAAAATGTGTGGGAGACGATCGGGAGGACGGAGTCAGACGAGTCTATGCAAATAATCGCCAGTTTGACGCCACTGAGGAGCTTAAGTCTGCAATTATTGCTGAATCAATGAAAAAACGATTATTTTGCGTTGCAAGAGCCAGTGGTGATCCCATTAATTACTAAAGATACAAAAATATTTAAAAAAATTATTACAGAATTCGTGTTTAATCAATAACTTTAAGTGACAATGAAAAGTGTCTTATTATTTTGAAACACCTGAAAAAAAAGTTTCTGTTATTTTTTGTTTTTATTAATAAACACACCACTGCTAATATTATTAAAACTTGTTTATTTTGATACCACAAATAATTTCACTAAATATTACTTTCCTGCTTAATCCAATAAAAAAAATATTTCAAAAAATTGTAGTGTCTTATGATTTTGAAACGCACATTACTTCTTAGCAGCAACTATTCAACCAGTTTTAACTTTTTTTTTTTGAGATAATAATCTCTTTTGATGTCCCGCTTTGAAATAAATATTTTGCCTATATTTTTTAATTTGCTAGATCTTATCGATCTCGGTAAAGTAATTAATATTTTCCTATTTTTTTAATAATTAAGGTTTAATTCGATATAAAGATATTACTTACTTACCTTAATAGCTCACTACAAGAAAAATAAACATGATCGCTTTAGTGGATGCAGTACCTATCAAAATCGATGAAATTATTTTAAAAATTAAACTTGCAAAGTTTTTAAACATGAAAAACCCCTTAATAAGGGGGTAAGTGTGTAGATAATACGCAACAAATTTCATTTCCATCAAGGTTAAAAAACTTTCCTGAAGCTCTAGATTACGTACAGCAAAATGACGTAGTTCGTATTCATTTTTGTCACTCACCAAATTATTAATAAAGCTCTCGAGAAATCAGGCTAACAAATATGAATGTTTAGTGGGTACATCACCACCAAAAAGTGTTTTTGCAAAAATATATTTCGCCAAATATTATTTTTTGTTTTTTTTTTTGTTCATACTCATTTTAAATTGAATTTAATATATCCATATAACTCTTTTAAAAATAAAATCAAAAAGAATTTGTACTCAAGAGCCATACAGGTAAGGCGCCGCAAATATCTTCTTCATCGGAACATAAAAGTCTGTCTGAGGAATGGATCTACAAGTGTCAAATGGCAACACTGTCGATAATGACACGGGGATTAAGGAGAATAACAAAAAGGAGTAGAAGTCAGTCGGTGTGCGAAGCTGAAGTTTATCGGACATAGTAAAATGTTTTGTTTTGAATAATTTTACTTTTCTTACTTTTGTTTAATTTGGATTTTATTAAAAGATACATAATTCGATTCGAATGGCAAATTACTCGAATTCGAATAAACTCCATTCTGCAATCCGACTTTCGAATTTATTTTTTGCCCTCTTCGGAAATGCGAAAATTTCCTAACTTAGCAACTCTAACGCAACTGTCAAACTTGTTTACTTTTCGGATTTTTGTTTGATAGCAATTTGCCTCGAGGATGTAAGTTTTTAATTTAATTTATATATAAAATAATACCTAATAATTAATCATAGGCATAAAAATATGAACACCAAACAACACCAATTCGAAATTTTGTTGAATTTGTTTAAGGAGCATACAGATTTGGCTAAAGATCAAATAAAAACACCAGCGGCTAGAGTTTGCACCACCAACCTGTGGACACGTTTGACAGGCTATCTCACTGAGTCCCAAAACATATTGATTTCTAATTAATCTGCGCTGAACTCTTTCATCTTCCATATCATTGTCTAACCCCAATGCAACCGAATCCATTTTTGTGCAACGCAACAAATCGAAAGACGAATAAAAATATTTTTTTTTTAAATTAAATTCAATTCACTTAGACATTTACTGTTTTGTTTACGTTTTTTGACATTTTAAGATACCGTTCGAAAGTGTTATAGAATTTGGCTTTCGAACAGTATTTCCTTTCAAATCGAATTACAGAGTAGGCCCCCAGCTATAATGACATTTTTGGTGGAAGTTGCCACTAACATTTTTTCATCAAGAATAAATAAATTTCATTCGGCAATTTAATGTAAGATTGAATGCAAATTGCATGAATTTAGTGGAATCTAACGTAAAAATTGTTTCAATATTTGTTTTTCAAAATAATAAAGGAAATACATCAGCTTATAAATGTTCGTTCTATTGGACAACCAACAGCTTGCAATAAAAACAAGAATAATTCAAATAAAATCAGTATTGAACACTTTCAACATGTTCTCTAAATTTCTGAACTTGGAACATTTAGTATCCTAATCTATTAAAATGAGTACGATTTCTTCTTTCTGCTCTTCTGGAAAGATTAATTGTTATGTTTTGAATTGCAATTTTTAAGTTTTATGTAAACTAAATGAATAAACACAGAAAAATATTAGATTGAATAAAAAAAACGACTTCTTTTGAAGTGCTTATTAATATTTTGTACCTAAAGCGCTGTCAAAAAGTTCAATTAGAGATAATGTAGTTATTTTGAAAATAAATAATTAGCTTAGAATTTATCGAGCATAATAAAATAAAATGAGATTTCAAAATGTTTTAAGTGTCAAGAAACTTTAAGTCAACGAGCATTCACCTATCTTAGCAAAACCATTAGCTTTTACAACGCTAAAAGCACAAGCTAAATAAGTGAGTGACTATCCATTCGAAAAATGTTTTGTGATCCCTGCAGCTCAGCACCATGGGGAAAAGTAGCAAAAGAAAATTGCAACAAATAATGCAGTTTGAAACTGACTCAATTTACGTTTCTTTTTACGTGCAGTCACTCCCCTCGCACTGTATAATCAAAGTGAATGAACGCATTTTGTATTTCAATAATGCAACAAATAGCAAATTGAATCTTTATGAAATCTACTCCAATGCCACCTTACGAAAGGTTGGGAAAATGCTTTCAAACGAACTCAATTCAACTTAACTGCTGTTGTGCAATAGTAGCAACATAACTGCAACAATAACAGCAAAAATTATAACAATGAAAACAACAACAACAACAACAACAAGAAAGTAACAATAGCGCTATTCGTGCATTCAACTGGAAAACCAACTATATATGTATAAGTAAGTAAGGGTTCTACACATGTATTGATATCGTCTATACACATGCACAAGCAGCATCTGTGGATGGGTTACTTATTGTAATGCATTGTTGTGCATTGATTTGTTGTTTTGATTAAGACTACATTTATGTTAAAATTAACAAGGAGATTTCGATGACATCTGAAGGTTACAAAGCATAATTTTTTTTTTTTCAGAGGGAAAAATTAATTCTTCAAAATTTATTAAATATGAAAATTCAGATGTATTAATTGAAACAATAACAGTTTTCACTATTAATTCAGAATCTTAGCTCATACAATCATTTGCTCTTTAACTCCCTAACGAACTAATCGCTTCCCTTTGTACTTAAGAAATTATATATCCCTCTCCTTAGCATAGTTTTCCAAAGCTTCTTACTATGCATAATTAAACAAAATTGAAAATTCTTTCAAAATAATTTAACAGATTTTATAAAAGCTAATGCTAATCAGCTAAGGATTTTTGCTTCACCTCAAAGTTTTTAAAGTTAATCCCGCACTTTGCCAATGCAACGCTGCAAAAGTAAACAAATAAAAGGAATCACAAACTTAGGATATTTGTAGCGGTATGCTACTAACCCAGTAAACATTTTTTATGGCGGAAGCTCATTTCGACTGCGTGCGAGTTCATGTTCTGATGCTCAATATTTGAATCATTGCACTATAGGTCAAACAGCACACTTGTCAGGCCAAAACCAAATTCATACAAGTGTTGCTATTTAAGTTTTGTTGTTGTAATGTAACGGAGTATACTTCAAAACAAACAAAATTGTATTTTGTTTTTGGAAAAAATAATTTACCATTTTTTAGCGATGCGTCAAAGTTGATGCTTTTGCCTTCTACTGTGATAACGCAAACAAGTGGTGATTTTTACTTCTTTTTTAACTATTGTGAAATAATTTAAGTCATTTGTTTTCTTTAAAAAATAAAAATGAAAAATACGAGCATTGATGATGGTATGTATAGTATAATTTCACTTAAAACATTTAAATATATTTTGGTTTTCTGTGAAAAAAATATAAAATTGAAGTGATACCCTGATTTGTCAATTTTTTTTAAATTTCCAACTTTGTGTAAGCTTTTAAAATTTTGTTGGGATTTGTTAGTCTTACGACAGCCTAAATTAGTTAGATGTTGCTGTTGTGAATGTTATTTAGAAACTTGGATGCCCGATTTTGCACGTTTTTTTTTTTGTCAGGTGACTTATTCTTCCGCAATTCTGATTTATTCGAAGTCTGGTCGCAAAAGACAGACAAAAAGGAAAAAGAAGAGGCTGTTTTCAAATATTTATTGGAAAATACTGAGGATGCTACTAGTCTAAGTTATTTGCGGCAGAGTGCGCATAATTTTTGCATTAGAGCTTACGAAAAATAAGTAAAAATCCACTGGATTCCACTCTGTTTTTTTTTTTTTTTTTTTAATTTGTATTACATGCAGGTTACAAGTGCGGCATCCAAAAGTGGGAAATCAGAAATGAAGATGATAAAAATACAGTTTCAGAAAAAAAGAAAACAATACAAGATTTATTTTTCAAAAAACTTGGCCTCATAGTAGATAAACCGAAAGTAGGTGCTTTTGGGGGTACAAACGATGGAAACACTGCGCACCGAGCTTTTGCGGAACATGAAATGTTTTCTCAAATTACCGGCATTGACAAGGACTTGATATTTTGGCTTAAAATAATTTTAATAAGCATGTCTTGTCAATTTCCTTTAAGTGTAAACAAATTTCAAGTTTACTGCTTTGAAACCGCAAAGATTATTCAAAACATGTATTCCTGGCTCCCAATGACAGCTACTTAACACAAAATTCTTTTTCATTCAAAGGAAATTATAGAGGGTTTAGATCTTCCTGTTGGTTGTTTTGGAGAAGAATCAGCAGAGTCGCGACACAAATTATACAAATTTGATAGACTACATTATGCACGCAAAAGTAGCCGCGTTAATACACTTTTAGACGTGTTTCATAGAGCAATGAACACATCAGATCCAATAATTTCTTCGCTGCCTTTGAATAGACGCATTCAGACTAAAAAGCGTCTCCAACTTCCGACAGAAGTGATCCGATTATTAAAGTGTGAAATCCCAGTCGAAGAACTTAACTTAACAAGCTATGAATTACGCGAGAATGAAAAAGAGGAAGATGAAATTGGGGAAACCGAAATTTTAAGTTCAATGTATTTAAACATTTTGACTAATTTATCTTTAGAAAGCGATGCTTAAGTAAACGTTATGTATTTCTTAACCTAATACTACAATCTATAAATAACAACACATCCTTTATTTCATTAATTATGGAGTTTTAAAAATGTAGTATGTGCCATTTTTGACCCGGTAGCACAAGGGTTAAGATTTTTCTCAGAGTTCTTCTTTTAGCCTAGAGTCAACATGAAAAATACATTTCCAGTTAATCACCGTGATAATATAGCCGTTAATAGTTTTGGCCAGTGAAATGTGCTATTTGACCTATAGGGCATTGGGACGAGTTTCAATCGATCGTGTTTAAGGACAAAGTAAAAATATTTTTACATCATCGCAGTTGAAATTATTGTTTTATTTTATACACGTGTTATATTTTGTAGTATATATGTATATAAGTAAAAATTATACATTCAATCAATTTTCAGTACATATTTTAATTTTATGCGATAACTCATATTATTCTAGGAGAATTATAAGTGCGTCGTTTTGAAATTGCAAGATTATAGATCCTTTCAAATGTTCGCTGGGTACGTTGAATATACGCGTAAACAAGAATCGAGAAGCAGTTAAAGAAAGTTTTTCTTCCGAATGATGCTGCTGTGGCATTATGTGCTACTGCACTCTGTCTGTTTTTATCATCAGCTTTGACTGCTATTTTTACGTTGATTCAAGTTGCTGCTTTAAAGTTTTATTTTCATTGAGGGTTTTTTCTGCATTTTTACTTTTCTTCAACTCCAACATAAACAATGATATTATTATTTTTTTCGCTTTTATTGCAATTCTTATTGCGCTTTATCTAAAGGAGAAGAAGACGGAATTTTTCCATCACTCTATGTCACTGAACTGGTGATTCGTTGGACAATTGTTGTTAGCTCTATAGCTTTAAATTTTTAGCGCCCAGAAGCTTTAAATTTATCTATTTTTTATTTTCATGCAGTAAAAATGTATAGTTCTTACAAAATAATCTACGAAATGCTCTCTGAATTTATTTTCTTTTTTTATATTGGCGAATGAAAAATACTGCACATAAATAAAACAAAAAAAAACAGAAACAGAAAATGTATTCTGAACATAAACTAAAATGAGACTGATCCATTATGAGGACAAAAAATCGAATGCATCGATTAACTTTGGAAAACATAAAATACCTTTTCCCTTCATTTAAATATTACTGCAAGGTGTATAAAAGTCGAACATTTTTGAATAGTATCGAAAACCATCAAATAGTATCAAATAGTTTTGAACAAGAAAATACTTTGAAAGTTGACATTTATAAATTTTAATTAGGAAAACTAAAAATTTTGCAATTTCGATTTGTTAAATGATATTTTGACCGGATTGATTGGAGTGTTTTGTTTTCTAGTAATATTGTCGAAATTTTCTTTGAAGCTTTTAAAACTGAAAAAAACAAGGATTTGTAATGAGCATATTCCTCGTGTATCAGATAATAGGTATAGGTTACCTTGGTAAACATAAGGTCTGAAAAAGTTAAAGAATCTTCATAATAAACATATCAAATTATTAAAAGCTACTAAGGATACTCAAAATCATTCGAAATATGTTCTTTATATGATGGAGTTTAATTTTTTAAGTCAATTCCTTTACAATCAGTATACTTTACGTTGTGAGAATAACATCAAGAATAATTCTAAATTATTTTGGAGATTTATTCAATCCAAAAGAAATGGGTCATGTATTCCAAATGCTATGTCGCACAATTGTAATCAGTTTTTTACTATCAATGACACTGTAAACTTATTTGAAGACCATTTTAAATCCAATTATGATGATGCTCAGCAATGATTTACTGAACTAACTTAAAATAATATAAGTTCCTTCCTCTATGTAGCTATATGTTAAAAATGACATTGTGCTATTGCTTTGTCCAAGCAATTGTGTGATATTTTTAATAATTCTTTATTAACAGGTACCTTTATGGATTGCTCCATAATGCCAGTTTTTAAAAATGGAAAAAAAAAATAAAGTAACTAATTATATGCCTATTTAAAAATTGTTTAATGGTTCGAATTTTTTCTAAAGTATTATAATGAAGAAATTATTCTTCTTGATCAAGCATCATATTTGTATTGAACAACATAGTTTTGTCGCAGATTTCATCCTTTGAACAGGATCATCAGGTTGATGTCATTTATACAGATTTTACTAAAGCGTTTTATAGGTTCCCCATCATGCATTAGCTGCTAAGCTTGGTAAAATTTATTTTGTTAAAATTGACAATATTAGGTCCTATCAGTTTGTGGCAACGTCTGGTAAGCCACAAGGTAACATACTTGGCCCACTGTTTTTTTTATACAAAACATAAATGATATAAGCAAATGTCTTCTTGCAACTAAAGTTTTACTCTATGCTGATGACCTAAAGTTATTTCGTAAAGTTTTCAGTTCAAGTGATGTTTCTTTATTTTAAATTGATTTAAATAATGTCTTTATTTGGAGCATAATTAATTGCCTACCATTAAATATTATGAAATGTTTTTCTGTGACTTTTTTCAAAGTCTAGAAATTTCCCCAGTACGACATATTGTCTTGGTGGTACTCCGTTACAGTTGGTTGATTCCATTCGTGATCTTGGTGTGGTGTTCGATTTTAAGTTCAGTTTTTTTTAAACATATGAATTATTTTGTTGCTAAAGCATATTATCTTCTTGCCTTTGTGCGAAGAAAAAGTTGTGAATTTTCAGATCCTCATACTCTTAGGATCCTTTATAACTCTTTTGTAAGGTCTAGGTCAGAATATGCCTTTTTCATCTGGAGTCCTTTCTTTTTGACTAACTCGTTTAGATTGGAAAAATTTCAAAAATAATTAACTCGGCTTGCGCTAATTAATCTTGTATTTAACTTAATATTCGCCGCTACTTTCGTAAAAGCAGTCCCAGAACTTAGTTTTAGAAAAAAAATCTTGCGATTTGCATGGTCAGGAGCTCGGATCAATACGCGATATATATAATATACAGCCGCAACTTAGTACTTACATATATACTCAGCCTTTGTGTATACATAATATATTTTTCTTAAAGCTAAACAGTTACATATTTCCTTTAAAACGTATTTACATATATTTATTTCTTACACACTTACTTAGACCATTTATCCATCAAACGCAGTAAATTCGTTTTTTGCTCCCAGATTTTGGTTTTGTTAATGTTTTCTCTCTTTACATTTCTATAAATTCCTTCTTTTTTTTCTTTCTTTCAGATATAACATTTCATGGACTGTTGACTCGCACACACCCATTGAAGAGTACAAATTGTCCTATCGAAGGATGCCACAAGGACATGAGGTCGACAACACTATCGACCATTCATCGTCCTCATCGTCATCGTCATCATCATCGTCGTCGGCGACTCTTTTGCAAATGTATGGCGGTGGTGGCAGCGGCAGTGGTACTGGAAGTGGCAGCTTCTTGGGCAACAACCACAACAGTCATCGCGTTACCGTTGGTGGCACTGGCTATGCCAATGTACTGCACTGGGGTCGTAACGATTGGCGCGATGTCGTCTTACCCTCGATACCATTGTCACATCATTACACGCAAGGGATGAGTTATATGATTCGTAGCTTGGATCCTGATCAGCATTATGAGGCAACAGTGCAGGCGAGGTAAGTTAGAAATGCGAGCAGTACCTTCTGCAGTTTGGCGCTTAGATGGAGGGGTTTATTCTCAATCTCAATAGAATTGCAGTCATGCACCGGAATGGAGAGGTGGTAGCAGTAGAATAAATGGGTTTTGTAATGTTCTTAGTTTTTGCTAACGTTGTTGATGACAAAAATTTTAAATATTTTATATGCGGTCGTATGAGAGGGTATGAGGTCAACTTGTGCTAAGACATTGCACTTTCGAGCTTTTTGCATTATACAAATTTTGTCATGCAAATTTAAGACATTCATAAGGCGATTGTTTTTTGTAGGGAACGAACTGTATTAAGAGGTACGAATGTAAAGAAATATATGGCTCATTTGCTGGAAGACTCTTCTTGAACGTGCAAACTTTGTACATTTTTCTTTATATGCGAAAACTTTGCAAAGTACAAGAAATTGTTCTTTAAGGTCAAAATTTTTTTTGCTATTATCTTAAGAACTTTTTATCCAAAACTGAAAAAAACAATTTTAAATTTTAAGCACTTTCTCTATACAACCTAAGCGTGGACAAAATTTATGTATGCTCTTTTCAAGCTCGGTAGCTCAAAAATCATTTGTGGATCCATGTTAAAGTTATTTCAGAATACTTAAAGATACACAAAAAGTGAAAAGTTGGTTTTTTTTTTCAGTGTAAATTAAAACAATAATTACCTAAAATGAGAGGCTTACTGTTATTTTTCTTAAGTTCGAAAGTTTTTTTTTTTTTTTTTTTTTTTTTTTATAATTTTATTTGCAATCTGTTACAAAACAATAAGCAAATTAGATATTAAATAAGAACTTAACATATTATACTGTGCACCAGTGTACACAATAAACTTACGTACAAAATAACTCACTTATTACAAGTTCAGGCTAATTCAAACAAATTAATACAAGTTAATAACAATAAATATTTCAGACTAATTCATACAAATTATATAAGTTACATATTAATTAAAATCTAAATGGCAGATCTAAGATGTGCATTCTCTTAAGTCTTCTTACATCTTCACTTTCATCTAGCAGACTAATCGCCAAGGGATTGGGATGATTACTAAGCCTTTCTAGATATCTATTACTAAAATTTTTAATTTCTTCTTTTACTGTTGGAATATTTAGATCTCTATGTAAAACGTTATTTGTTACAAACCAAGGTGCATTAGTAATAAGCCGTAATGTTTTTGACTGAAATCGTTGTAGATTTTCTATATTTGACTTTGATGCTGTGCCCCAAAGTTGAATTCCATAAGTCCACACTGGTTTGAGGATTGTTTTATATAGAATCAGTTTATTATTTAAATTCAATTCTGATTTTGGACCAAGAAGCCAGTACAATTCTTTTTGACTTAATACTTAACTGTTGTTTCTTCGCTTTAATATGGTCTTTCCATGTTAATCTTCTATCTAAATGGAGTCCTAAGTATTTGATTTTGTTAGATTTTGGAATTACGGTTCCGTTTAATTGCACGTCAGGACAATCACCTCTTCTCATTGAGAATGTTATGTGCGCAGATTTTTCAGTATTAATATTTATTTTCCATTTTTCTAACCAGTTTTGTAATTTGTCTAGTTCAGTTTGGATAAGGTCAGAAGCATCAGATGGTGAGTGCATCGAAGCTAATAATGCTGTATCATCAGCATATGTAGCGACTGTGACATTTTCACTAGTTGGCATATCTGAAGTAAATATTGTGTATAACGTTGGACCAAGAACGCTGCCTTGTGGTACACCTGCCTGTATGTAACAGATATGGGAACAGTCTTGATCAACTTTTACATAAAAGCATCTATCGCTCAAGTATGATTTCAGCACTAAATAGAAATTAGCCGGTAATGAAGATTTTAATTTAAATAGTAATCCTGGGTGCCAAACTCTATCAAATGCTTGTTTCACGTCTAGAAACACTGCTGAGCAAAATTTTTTGTTTTCCAGTGAATCAGTTACAATGTTTATAATACGATGGCATTGCTCGGGTGTACCATGATGGTTACGGAATCCAAATTGGTATTCAGGGATAATGTTGTACATTTCCAGAATTGGTTTCATTCTTCCTAAAAATATTCTTTCGAATACTTTTGAGAATGTTGCCAGTAAACTTATTG
The DNA here is from genome assembly GCA_949775025.1 of Tricholauxania praeusta. Lineage (NCBI taxonomy): Eukaryota > Metazoa > Arthropoda > Insecta > Diptera > Lauxaniidae > Tricholauxania > Tricholauxania praeusta. The sequence goes on from OX459029.1 coordinate 51,798,911, forward strand.
GTCTGTACGATGTTAAAGCATTTTCAGGCTTGTTTGGCTTCAGAATCATAATTATCTCGGGCGCATTTCCATTGTGTCGGGAAATGGCATAATCTCAAAATAGAGTTAAATATCAGCGTTAAAAAAATTATACTTTTTTTGGACAAACACTTAGCTACTTTCGTATCAATCTTGTCAAAACCAGGAGATTTCCCTTTGCCAAGCTTTGCTAATTCAGCTTTAACTTCACTGGGCGTAAAGTGTTTTATTGGCAAATCCATTTGACACGGAACATCTAAAAATCGATGGACATCAGAATCACTGGTAGAACTGGTTGAAGAAAACGCTGTAAATTCTTGCTCTAAATGAGTCGCAAATGCAACTTTTAATTTTGAAAATTTTAAATCAATCGATAGGGATGAGTTAAAGTTTTGAGGTACATTGGAAGATGTTATCGTTTTTGTTAACATTGACATTTGTGAAAGAAAAAAAAGAAACACCTCATGAACCGCTATAAACTTCAAAAACGCGAAATAATGGAGTCAAAGTTTTCTACAGAAATTGTTCGGTATTTTGGCCTAACCTGAATTTTTGCAATGATTACCTGGTCGCATTGCACCAACTACATAAATGCTGAGGCACATGCCTCGATCTAGAGGAAGTAACAGATGTGGTCTATCCCGAAGCAACCGTCTAGTCAAGAATTTTGATGTTCTGGTTACGTAAGAATAGGTTTTGTTCTGTTGTAGCAGGGCAGTGAAACTGCACTCACTAAATGAAAGTCAGAGGGTAGATTATGAAAATCCTTTTTTCAAATTTCAATTTGCTATATTGATAAAATTTGTCGAACTGATAACAGAAAAATAAATTATAATAAGTGTATTAGAAAGCCGCCAAGTTCTAGGACTAACCGAAAAAATCGGTCTTGTCATATCTCAAAAATTAGTAACTGAGTTTCAAGTTTTTCATAGCTAAAGTACGCATTAGGGTGGTTCAAAATATTAAAGTTGCTCCAAACTTCGCTCCCCGGGCACCAAAAGTTTCGTATTGGTGCCAATAAGAACCACGCAAAATTTGGTCCATTTCAGAAAACATTTGATGGACCCCGCCACCCTTTTGAAAAACTGGAAAATGGTCCTCAATCTATCAAAAATCATTAATATATCTCCGAAGCTGCCCCCTAGAGGGATCAAATGTATGACAAGGTCCCATTATTTTTTCCTTCTCCAACATTTTTGCAGAACATACTTACCCCCCTATCACAACCCCTTAGGGGTGCTCCTCTGCAAAAATGACATTCTTGTGAAATTATGAAATTGACTTCCCCCTCTTCTCATATGCCTCCGAAGGGGTAAGACTCAAGACAAACTCGCATTATTTTAACTCTCCCAAACTTTTCTCTGTACACATCTACCCCCTATCTGCCACCCTTTTGGGGGTCCCCCTACAAAAAACACAAAAAATTTCGAAAAATTTATCATAGCTCCCCCGGAGTGGCCCAAAAAGGGTTGATATGTATCACTAAGTCCTATTATATTTTTTTTTCCAATATTTTTCCCCAACATACCTACCATCTATCTGCCACCCCTTTTGGCGGTCCCCCTACAAAAAAACACAAAAAATTAAAAAAATTTCTAAAAATAGTTCATAGCTTTCCTTGAGTGACCCGTAGAGTGGTCTAATGTATTACCCAGGTCCTCCCTACATTTTTCCGAATATACTTACCCCCTATATCAACCCCTTTGGGGGGATCCCTTTGAAAAAATGAAAAAAAGTTTCGAAAAATAATTCATATCAGTACTAGGTTGTATTATATTCATTTTTATTGCATTCATTACTTCTACGATTTGTAGCATTAGCTGTTTTTGTCCTTCATCATTTAACAAAATTTGGTTGTAGTCTTTCACAAACGCAACACCTCTTTCAGCGGTGTGATTTAAGACAGCTAAGCCTTTGCAAAAAGAGAGCACATCTCTGATCTCATCATCAAATTCCCATGATTATTGAAAATTCTGTATTCAATTCAAGGAAAACAAAAGAGTTTTTGGTTCTGTGTGAAACAAAGTAACTTAGACTGTGGTTTAGTAAAATTTTGACGTTTTCGATGTTCCTGCCGTTTGTCAATTTCACGACGGGGTGCAAGAATTTGAGAAGTTCAACTGTTTTTTCCCTTTTCTGCATAAGATACTCTACAATCAAAAAATGCGAGAGATACTGTTTCCTCTAACCAAATACCACAAATGGTTTTTAAATTTTTCTGTATTGTCATGAAAATGGTTGGATCAATATTTTCATATGCAATCGAGTCTCTTACGAAGGAATAATCAATAAATGCTTCCACAGCAGTGGTACATCCAAGCCATACTCGAATATATTTTAGTATTATATAATACAAATATGTATTTCGGACTCCATTTAATCGTTATGCAGCCAAAATGAATTGATCACGAAACATAAAAATTAAAAGATTGTATGTCAACCGCGCATGGCTCATAGCCCCAGGCTTAAAGAATTTCGCACTCCCCCTGCACCAAGGAATATTAGTGCTAGCTCTAAAAACTCATAATAATCATCTCTGCTATGACACTTAGTAAGGTTTTGATAACAGAAGCTTCATATACATATGTATATCATCGCATTCATCGTTTGATCGCACGAAATTATCTTCCAGCCGCTTTTATAGGATTTTTTGATCTAATTTATTCCACTCATTTGAAAACCGTTCAAAAAGGGTAACCTCAATAGTACTTAGTACTGGAACCAAGCTTTATATCAAAAACACTTCGAAGAACAATTTCATTTACATATATGATGGCGGCATGGAAGATTTATTGGTTTACGTTCTAGTCGGTTCTGCAATACATGCTCCAGATCTTTTGGCTGTATCACTGGGAGTCGTATCAAAGATAGCTGCAATATCATCGACTATATTCCATTGTAGTAATACATTATATACTGCCATTGAAATATTTTCACCAATAGAGCTGCTGATTTTGGCTGTACCCAGAAACTTTTTTGTTTTGTTTGAATTGAATATAGAATTTTCAATAATCATGGGAATTTGATGATGAGATCAGAGATGTGCTCTCTTTTTGCAAAGGCTTAGCTGTCGTAAATGACACCTCTGAAAGAGGTGTTGCGTTTGTGAAAGACTACAACCAAATTTTGTTAAATGATGAAGAAAAAAAAGAGCTAATGCTACAAAATCGTAGAAGTATATCGCAAAAAGTATTCTTCTTTGTAAAAATAGCCAGTTAATATAAACAATGAATGCAATAAAAATGAATATAATACAACCTAGTACTGATATGAATTATTTTTCGAAACTTTTTACATTTTTTTCAAAGGGATCCCCCCAAAGGGATTGAGATAGGGGGGTAAGTATGTTCGGGAAAAATGTAGGGAGGACCTGGTAATACATTAGACCACTCTACGGGTCACTCAAGGAAAACTATGAACTATTTTTAGAAATTTTTTTAATTTTTTGTGTTTTTTGTAGGGGGACCCCCAAAAGGGTGGCAGATAGACGGTAGGTATGTTGGGGAAAAATATTGGAAAAAAAAAATATAATAGGACTTAGTGATACATATCAACCCTTTTTGGGCCACTCCGGGGGAGCTATGATATATTTTTCGAAATTTTTTGTGTTTTTTGTAGGGGGACCCCCAAAAGGGTGGCAGATAGGGGGTAGATGTGTACAGAGAAAAGTTTGGGAGAGTAAAAAATAATGCGAGTTTGTCTTGAGTCTTACCCCTTCTGAGGCATATGAGAAGAGGGGGAAGTCAATTTCATAATTTCACAAGAATGTCATTTTTGCAAGGGAGCACCCCTAAGGGGTTGTGATAGGGGGTAAGTATGTTCAGAAAAAATGTTGGAGAAGGAAAAATAATGGGACCTTGTGATACATTTGATCCCTCTAGGAGGCAGCTTCGGAGAGATATTAATGATTTTTGATAGATTGAGGACCATTTTCCAGTTTTCAAAAGGGTGGCGGGTCCATCAAATGTTTTCTGAAATGGACCAAATTTTATGTGGTACTTATTGGCACCAATACGAAACTTTTGGTGCCCGGGGAGCGAAGTTTGGAACAACTTTAATTTTTTTCATATATGTCTGAACCACCCTAGTACGCATCTTATGAAATTATCACTGGATAACAACTTTATTGAAATAGGTGACAGTTTGAATATCTAATGAAAGGAAATAAATTGACTTCTATTATACGTCAGTAAAATTATAGATTTATAATAAGATTTCTTGAAAAAATATGGACTTTTTTGAAAATAATTGGTCAACATTTTTGAAAAATCCCTAAAAATGAATAATTGAATTTCTTATTTTATTATATTTTATATATTATATACTAGCCACAACCCGGCGCGCATTAAATAAGTAAAAATTATTTTTATTGATATTTATCTTATTGCGAGTGGATAAACAACGTTGTTGGTTTTTCTATTTGGCTCATAAATGAACAATTGAATTGGCGGGAATGATTGGAATACGTAGCATCAGCACCTTTGAATGAGTTTAATTTGGTTACAGTCCTTGTCTTCTATATATGTACCGAGTCTTATAGTCATAGTTTTTTCTTATTTTTGGAAGCATGGCACTACCCATTTTTTCATTGAATCTTACTTTCTTTCTTTTTGGCTCATTTTTTCCAAACCAAACTATGTTAAGAAATTTTTACAAACTATAAGAAACATATGCACCAAATCTTATCCATCTGCGTCAAATAGTTGTTGATACATAAAAAGTTGAGTTTTTTCTCATATGGAACCGTGGTACCGCCCATTTTTGCATGGAATCTTACTTCTTTCTCTACTCTTTATATATGTACCAAGTTTCATTTACAAATAGCATCAAATAGTTCATAAGATATGATGAATTTTATTTTCTTTAGATAAGGGGTCGTGGCATCACCCATTCTATTTTAAGCTGTGCCTGTTTATATAAAAGCCTCGTGGTGTGAATTCCATGAGAACCGATTAAGCGATCTTCGAGAAAATTATGTTCAAAAAATATATTTGTATGAAGGCCACCCTAAATATGCTCCCTAAATAAAAGTATTGAAGCCATAGCTTCGCCTCTTAATATAAAAGTTACTTGGTGTAAATTCGGTATGAATTGATTAACCTGCCTTCGTGAAAAAGATATTTAAAAATATTTTTGTGTGAGGACCACCCAAAGTGTGAACCCTAAGTAAAATTTTTACTATCGAATCTGTGCCCCTTCATATAAAAGCCATGTGGTGTTTAAGCACATGAGAATCGATTAAACGGTCTTTGAGAAAATGATATTTAAAAAATATTTTTGTATGAGGGCCACCCTAAATAAAAGTTGTGTAGCCTACTATGCTTCTTAACATAAGAGATACATACGTGGCGTAAATTCGGTGTGAATCGTCTAACCTGTCTTCGTGAAAATTATTTTTAATAATATTTTTGTATGAGGGTCACCCTTAGTATGCACCCTAAATAAAAGGTTTACTACCTTATCTGTGCCTCTTAATATCAAAGCCATGTGGGGAAAATTCCATGAGAATCGATTGAGCGGTCTTCGAGAAAATGATATTTATAAATATTTTTGTATCAGGACCACCCTAAGTATGTGACTTTTAATATAAAAGTCATGTGGTGTAAATTACATAAGAATCGATTTAGCGGTCTTTGAGAAAATGATATTTAAAAAATTTTTTAGTGTGAAGGCCACCCTAAATTGAAGTTTTGTAGCCTAAGCTATGCATAACATAAGAAATACGTGGTGTAAATTCAGTGTGAATCGATTAACCTGTCTTCGTGAAAATGATATTTGTATTAGGGCCACCCTAAGTATGCACCCTAAATAAAACTTTTACAATTTAATCTATGCTCCTTAATATAAAAGCCATACTGTGAAAGTTTCATGAGAATCGATTTACCTGTCTTTAAGAAATCGCTATTTTTAAAATATTTGTGTATGAGGGCCACCCTAAATAAAAGTTTCATCGTCTTAGCTGTGCGTCTTAATGTAAAAGACATGTGGTGTAAATTCCATGTGAATCGATTAAGTGTTCTTTGAAAAAAATGCTATTTTAAAATTATTTTCGAATGAGGGCCACCCTAAATTAAAGTCCTATTGCCACCACGCCTCTGGTGTCTAATCCCGTTCGTATTTTGTGAAGTGCTTGACATAGGCTATGTGCATCCTGACACCGAATTTTAAGACTCTTGCTATCATATGAATCAAGATATAGCGAGTTAAAGGTTTTAATTGCACGTAAAGTGCCACGACCCCTTGCTTTTATCACAATAAAATATAGCCCATGTTACTCAGAAATAGTGTAGCTTTCTATTAGTAGAAAAATTTTTGGAATCGGTTCTGTAGTTCCAGAGATTACCCGAACATACAAACAAACAAACAAACCTTACCTCTTTATATAATAGTATAGACTATATTTTATATATTATATACTATATTTTATATATTATATTTTATAAATATTTTATTTTGACCGATTGTTATTTCAAAAAATTTAATTTTTTCTAGAAACTTTATTTTAAATTTTTAGTTTCGCAAACTATTAAGAGAATCAAATTTATTTCCTCTCATTATATATCCAAACTGATCTCTATTTAACCAATTTTAATATATAATATTTTTGCCAACTTTTTCAATGGTACCAACAAGCTTCAGAACTTTACGGCACCGTTATTAGAACCTTCGATTCTAAATCGTTAACTTACCGCCAGTTTTGAGGAAAGTGGTGAAAAGTGTTGTGAAGCGAATCCGAAAATTTAAGTAAGCCGGACCTATACTATTCTAGCAAATTAAAAGAAAAACTTTGAACGAATGAAGTTAATGCCTTTGAATATCGAGTGAGGGGTTTTTTTCCCATCTTATTTATCGAACAGTTATAGTTTTCGCGGCAATGGCTGAAAAAGTAGTTTGCAGTATATCATAATGATATTAAAATTAAAGTCTATGCATAGACTTAGCTTGGTGGTTTTGATCTTTTACATCTTATTTCACTAGACAAATATTGAAATCAAACTTCACATGGGAGGCTTAGAAAACATTTTATGTGTAGTGGAATAATAAATGTATAATAAAAAAGAATAGAAATTGTTCCGTATTGAAAAGCTAACTGAAAAGCTATAAGCTTTTTTATGACAATGTGCCCTTTTTCAAAAAGTCAATTATTTTTCCGAATAAATATCTATTTGCGTTAATTTTTTTTTTTTTTTCCTTACCCACTATGTATTCTATGAAATATTTCACTAAATGACATATGTTTGTCTCTATTGCAGAAATCGTTATGGTTGGAGTGATCTGACGCATAGTTTTGTATTCTCAACGTCATCCAATGGTAAGTTTTGCATTTAAAAATGCATGAATTGCAATAAAATAATTTCTTTAATTTTTAAGCTCTAAGATAAGAATAAATATGAAAATAATTGCCATATGTTGCAATTTAAAAAACATTTCTTGATAGCATTTTGCAATAATTTTGAATTAAATTTAATATGTTTAATAATACACACACACACACGCACCTTAGCACAGACATAGTGAAAAGAGTGCTTAATCTGCTAGATCTGTGAAAATATGGGATTGTTGTTGGGTTTTGTGGCAAACTCCGTATTTAAAATGCATTCAAATTGCATTAATTTTCATAGTCAGAATTACAATAATAAATTCACAATGGCGTTAAATTGCAGTTATCTTACAACGACAGCTGCAAGCAGACAAACACACAAATATTCACACTCGAGACAAATACACAAACAACTTCGGTTTGGTTTCATTTAAATGACAAAAGAAGTGACAAGCAGCAGCAGCAGCAGCAACCGATGCTCTGAATTTGCAATTACCAACCAACAAATTGGAAAATTTTAGGTTTGTTGGATTGCAAAGGAGACAACTGATTTGTGGCAAATGAATAAACCAAAGTCAAAGTTTAAGACAAGTTTGGAGTTGGCATCGAAGTTGAAGATGAGTAAACGGAAGCTTTTCACTCTGAAAATTTTATGTTGCAAATCTTGAGCTGTAAAATGATGCACAGTGTGTTAAATGTTTTAAAAATGTGATGATGCGAAATATGATAGAATGCCGATTTGAAAGGTCTTAGCGCGATCTTTGCGACACAGCATACTTTATTTTATGTAAATCGTAAACTCTAGATAGAACGCATATCGAACAGTAATTGGAATGGCTTGTAAAAGTCATATTAATATTTCATTGAGTGTGAAAGACACATAATTTTTTCGAAATACGTTCTTTCATCCCTTCCTAGGGCCGTGCATTAATTACGTGAGGTGTTTTTTTGAACATTTTGGACCTCCCCTCCCCTTGGTGAGATTTGGTGAGTTCTTAAAGGCCCCTCGCCCACTCCCATCCCTTCCGTGAGACTTTCTTTATAATTTTTAAATGCAATCCGCTGTAATAATCTATAGTCTCTGCATTAAAAAGTTAACGTGAGATATTTATTGACCCCCTCTCTCCCTTGGTGAGATATTTCCGGACCCCTCCCCACTGTTTTGACTTAAGCTGTTTATGGATGTCCCATTAATACATAAGCATAACAGTACGAGAAGTCATTGGCGCTTTTCCTCTTCTGAATATAACCAAATTGCTATGTTTATAAGTGACCAAAAAATAAAGCATAGGATTTTTAATAGCAAAAAAATCATTTCGGACTTTTGTTCAACGAACTAAGGGTTCACATTTATAATTAAAAATAACTCCAATCAATGGTGGACATATTATAAAATCCTGGGAACTGCTTTATTGATTGCTAACCAAGCTTTACCAGCTTAGGTTTTCTCTACCCCTATTTAACTTGGTTGACCTTTTTTGTCGATTGTAATTTTCTGCAATATTCTGAAGAAACTCAAGTGCAACAGCTTTTTTTTATTCTGATAGATGCGCAAACTCTTCCATTTATCTTATACTCCAGGCATGTTCTTAAACAAAACAAACTCTAGCCAATACTTACAAAAGGGTGATAATTCCACTTTGTCTAGTGTTGCATTGCCTTGGCTTCCGTACTCTTTAAGGTCATTAAAGTATTATAAGCTACCAACACGAAGTTCAAAATGTTGAAGAATATAAAAAAAAATAGCAAGCTTAATGTTGTAAAAATATCAAAAACACAGTGATATCTTATTTAGCAGTTAAAGGAATAAAATTTAATTTTACGACCTTCAGGTGATAATATAGCAATTCTTTACTATACCATTTCCGAGATGGTGGGCCATAATTCCGATTTCAATTTATTGTTTCGTCTTAAGAAAAAGCTATCTCATTCGCCTTTTTGAACGAAAACTTAAACATAAACGCAAAAAAAGCTGACTTTATCATTTGACTTAGCTCCATATATTAATGTAGATGGAATTACGTCAAATATAAAAACTAGCTTGCGTACAAACTTCCTTAAAGGTTTGTAAAAAAGCTGATACCTAGTGTTATGAAATCGAATGAAAACTTTTGATCTCAGTATGACAATCTAACTGACATATTTATGCAACTTTTCCACAATTTTTTCTTACCTTGTTTTATATCATATTGACTGTTAGATTTTGTTCGCTTGGTTTCGCCCTAATTTTTAAATTTTCGACAGGGTACATTGCAAGCGCATTTTACGCTCAAAGCCGACAGTACGACAATGAATTACATTTCTGCACGTACTGTGTATAATGAAAATTAAATTCAACAAATTACCAATTTATGTAAAACAGCAGCAGCAGCAGCACATTGACTGCAACAACGTTAAAACGTTACGACAAGACACTAAGACACTAAGGCAGACACATGCGCGCATAGACGCAACTGCCAATGACACTAAGCAGCGTCGCTTGTCTCTTGTAATGATTTCATTGGTATGCGAAATTAAAATGCATTCGCATGCAAAACATTTTTACTCTGTTTTTGCTGTTTGTTGCTGCATTGCATTTATTGTGTCTGCAGCAAACATTTGCGCAAATTCCTAATTGAAAGTGACATTAAGCGCCTTTGCATGTTTCGGCGTTGAAGAAGCTACGCTGTGAGGATGATTTTTGGTGCGTGTGTGCGTTGACTGTAATGAAACTAGTTAGGGTGTTAGCTTCAAATTCAAACAAAATTATATATCCTATGTAGCATGAATAATGCGCGGAATATCCTTAAATTTTCAGTAAAGTTTATTTTTATTTTTTTTGTGTTTTTGTAGGGATGCAGTTTAAATACACACAGCTGTTCTATATGTAACAGTTACCACCACAAGTTTTTTTAACAAAAATTTTAATTTATTTAATTTCATTTGAATATTTCAACAGTTGCATTTTTTATAATTTTTACTTTACAGCAAAGCACCTTTTACTTACTTTTAAAATACAGCTTAAAAAAGAAAATATATGCTTCAAATTTGAAAATGGGATCAACGATACCTTAAGAGATATATGTATGAATTGAAGTACATACGTGCTAAACTCACCATGGTAAATGACGATTGCCTAAGCACTTTTCTTCATCCATCTTCTTAACCAATATAGATCCCATCTTCAAACTTTTTGTATATTATCTCTTTACTTTAAACTATACTTTAAAATCAAAGTTCAAAATATAAAAAAAGGCCGAAATTGTTTGAAATCCTTATTTGAAATGTTTGCTTTATGCTTTCTACAAAAAAAAAAGTTCAAATTTCAAATCTAATTTCGTAATTAAAAAGAACAGTAAATTTTCTATAAGAACCGCTATGTTAAATATTTTATTGTAAATTAGTTTTGGTCGAAAAACTGTTCCTGAAAAATCCGAATTATGTTTAGTTTCTTTTTTCAAAGGCCATAACTTGAGGCTAAGCCTCATCTATTATATAAATAGTGTATTTATATTCAAACTTTCCAGAGTTACAACTAGACCGAATGTGCACGAATTTCAGAGTGTCATATTTTTTTACTTCTCCGCTTTACATGAAATGCCCATTAAGTTAAATAGTTTAGTTAATTTTATGTTTGAAGCCTAAGAGTGCCCCGTGGCGTATTTTTGGTAGGAAAGGTCTGGTTTGAATAGATAATGGAAACTTAACTTTGGAAACACCATGTTTATAAATCGGTTCTAAAGTGACTCGTCTAGCTACAAAAGCTAGACGAGTCACTTACAACAAAAAAAAATTGACCGTCCAACTTTTCATTCAATCAAATCTGATTAATTATAGCATCCCACATAGGATCTTTGGATTTGTTACGAGCTTTTTTCTTTAAGTCTTCAAATTTGCCTGGATCGATTTTCCATCAAAATTTTGGAAATTTTATGTTGCCTAAATTTTACCTCACAAAAATACAGGTTAATAAAAGAAGTTCGGAAAAATAAAAATATTAATTTTAGACCAATCCATCCTCTACCCAAAAAAGCTTTAAAAACCACAACACCTCTTACCTGTCGCTTGGTAGAATTTTTTAAAATGCACTCTTCTTTTGGGTATTTAAATACCCAATAGTCTGGAATGAGTTAAAGGCTCGGAAGTTCGAAAAAATTCTTTACAAAAATAAAAAAAACTATGACAGACCTAGCAAGCAATGCGATTTTTATCACTTATTTTAAATGTTTCGAAACGAATTTTGGACCAACATTTTATTCATTTCTCGGAACTGAGATGATGAGTATACCAACTGTATAGAAAATTCCAGATATATGGAAATTTTTGCGACCGATGAGGTGGTATACGTAATAATCCATACAAATCAACGCATGTTTTGCATGAACGTAGCTCCGATCGAATGCGTTGAATTTATACTGAACGTAAATTATGCGTTGCTCATACGACATGTTGGCTAGGTAATACCAATCGCAGTTTTGTTTTGGGCAATTTCTCTTTGGTTAAAGATAAATTGAAATGAAATGAATATGTAATAACCCGGATTTCGGAAAGAAATCACCAGGAATCTGATATACCTCTCACAAAATATTTTTTGTGACTTTTTATTAATTTTGAGAGAAATTCCATTCTACGTGATTCAGTTTTTGTTTTTTGAGTGAAGTCAACACCTGAAATTCACTTTTTATTATGAAATAAAATACCTAATCATATATTTTATAATTTTTGTGTTTAAATTCAATCGCGAAATATAATTAAAACATTTCAAAAGAAACAAACTTTTTATCAATTATTTCTCATAGTAAGATATAATCTTGTTTTCTATTTATATGGTACTAGTCAAAAGTAAACAAGTTCAAAATATATGAACTAAGCGACATTTAAGCATTCTAAAATTGGAATTCGAAAAACTCAAATTCAGGATATCAGAAGCTCTTAAAGAAATGTACGCGTAGAACAAAATTAGTTTTTAGGGTAGCATTCACATTGGCCAATAAAGACCCTTTGTGACATATTTCTGTGATATTTGTACCTCTATTCTAAGTATCCTTTATTGTGAGCAACGTTTTAACATTGCAAGATCTTACCTAGTACTTATATCAATTTTAATTAAGTTTTCTACTCATCGCTTTATATTTTTTTTTTAACGAATCTTAACTTTTTACCAAGAGTGCCACTCATACGACACGAAACTTTATTGCGCGCTGGCTAGCCATTATGCTTTCAAAAGAGATTTCTTAGGTCTTCCTTCTATTTTGCATTAAAAGTGCAAATTAAAAAGTAATTAGCTGTCCTTGCAATAAGCTATTGAATTTTTTATTGCATACTTTGCTGCATTTGCCAAACTCTAACTAAAATGCATATAAAAGCAACACTGCGACAACGAAACTCAGCAGCAGCTGAGAAAACTATGCAAAAAACAGACAATATAAACACAACAAAATAAAATGAAAAAGTGTTTGCAAGAAGCAACCTTACGTTTTTTAAAAATTTTCGCATTTTTTTTTTTTTTTTTCTTTACCAAAAAAATATCCATTTACAGACATTCATATTTTAACATCACTTGCAGAAACGAAAATGAAAAAAAATACTCAAGACTCCTGCCATAACTTTTTTGAAAGCTTAACAAAGGAACAGACTTTCTTACCTAAATAGTGTATGTAAAAGAGTAAAAAGTTTTGAAATTTTTAAAGCATATTTTCAGGCGTGCTGAATTTTTTTTCCCTTGAAAAGTGTACGCATATATATTTTTCAAATTCTTTGCTTTAGACAAGTAAAAGGGAGAAAATGAAAGACAACTTAGGGAAAAATTCTTTAGAAAGAAGTAGTACACCAACTAGCAAAACTATGAAGTAGCAGAGGCAGCATATTTGCTCATGTCTAGCTGCTTCACCACAGGGCAGCTGTGTTGCTGTCCGTGCTTGTGTTGAAGTTTTCAATTTAAGATTCTTATATAAGTGCTTTCAATGCACTACACTTCAAAGTAACATGAACACTGCAGCACCTTGTGTGATACCAGCAGGAAACAAATAAAAAATGACCAAATTTTTCTGTATTCATTTATTAATTTCTTTAACTGGTCTGCCCTTTTGCGTTAGAAGAACATATATAATTGAACTAGTATGTGGCAGATGCCTGCCTTTTAAAATCATAATTAGCTTAAAGAAAAATATTAAGTCATATGGCAGAGGTAATTCCAAAGTCTAACGAAGAAGAAAATATGGAAATGGATTATTTTGTTATGGTTTTCCAAACACTTTTCCATCTAAATCTCTCAAATAAAACATGAAAAATTGTTTTCCATCAAAGGGTTTTTTGCAATATCGACTCATACATGCAGTTCACAGTGCCTGCCTTTGTCGAGCATTTTTTGTTGTTATTGCATTTATTATTGTTGTTGTTGCTGTTATTGTTACTGTCGTATTGTGCTCCTGCGTGTGAGTTTATTTTAACACAGTTGTTGTTTTTCTCTTTCGTTTTTTATGTATTTTTAATGCAGGCAATACCATATTTACACTTTTTTTATCATTCTTTAACATTGCATTGCTTAGGTGTGCGTTAAAAAAATGTACAATAACATCTGTTGCATACCCCATGGCGATAGGGTTCTGCGTTATGCTGTAGGTTGCGTTTCGAAATTTAAGTTATACTCCAGATCAATTTTCAATCAATACATTATTTGTTGTAGAGATATTGCTCTGACGTTTGTTTTGGCTTTAAATGTTAAAAAAAACTGAGGTTCTGAATTTATATAATAAAATTTTAAAAGTCTTACAATAGTTGGTCAGGAAACACAGTAATTTAGATCTTCAGTAAAATACTCTTAGAAAAAAAAATAAAAAATTCCAGAATTGATTTTTCAAAACAAAAAATTATATAAAAATTTTTTTTTTTTATTCCAATTTAAAAATGACATAGAATGCATTTGACTCTGACATATTCTTGATATTCACATATAATAGTTGGTGAGCCGGTGGCCTAAATTTCTATATGATATTAATATATGTGCGGCAGAGGTTGGAAATCATGAAATTTGCCAGAAATATAAATAGAACGAACTATCTTCGCCATTACATTGCGTCTACGCTATTAATTGCGATAAAAAGTTTTATCACGTCTGCCTTTTATATAAAAAAGTGTGTCTATAAAGAAAAACAGATAAGTTCAAATGGCAGACGTTATTAATGCTGCTTTTAAGAATAATTAATTTGTTTTTTAAATCTTATGATACATACTTATCAAGTATATTTTATCGGCAGGCAGATTGTGAGTAAAATGAAAACTGTGTCATAAGAACTAGAGAAAAATCCTCTGCCTTAGTTATTGCTGTATTTAAAAATTGCAAACTTGCAAAAAAAAACAGTTATTAATTTATTATTTTATTGCGTCTGCCCCTTAGATGACTTCTCTCTTCACTTATAAAAACCATAAATATAGAGAAAGCAGACGACTCCATCGCTTCCTTTTCGAAAGCAAGCGTAAGGTAAGGTAATTATTATTAAGGATGTATCTACATAAAAGGAATGCCGGCCAAATTTTGATATCCAAAATTTATTTTTGGTCATTTACTTATTTTTTCTTCTATTTGGGGCATTCCAAGTCAAACCAAATTTCATTTTGCTTTTGCGTCTCTGGTTTTTTGTACAATTTTTTTTGTTTTCTTAGTACTGGCTTAAACTAGTCTCCATGTTTTTTTTTTCTGTAAAATATCGTTGACTGAAATTTTCTACACAGGTAAACATACAGATCTTCATAAGTCCCAGCACTGCAGGATAACTGGAAAGTTTAAATTTACGATACCTCAAAAAAAAAAGAAAGGAATATTGATGTAATTAAACATAATCGGAAAAATCTGGCACCCCTAAAATTAACGTGCGAATTCGACCACAATCGAAGATTCTGATATATACAACCCCATATATTTTGAAAAAGCAGAGACCTACAAGTCTGCCTTTTATATTTTAGGCTTCAATTCTGAAGAAAACAAAATTCTGAAAAAAAATTATAAAATTACTTAATAGAGTTTTTTTACATATTAACAGCAGAGTGAGCGTCTGCCTTTATATTTTCGTTATCTATACCATGCGCTTAACACAATACATCAGAGGCAGACGCGATAAAATAATTTAATAGAGCCTTTTTTTTTTTGAACTTCAATATTAATTCGCATAAATGTGGATTACATTGCATATAAATGCAACGACAATTAAATCATATGCCTTAAATATTCAACGGCTTCCTCATTACAGAAATTTACATTAAACTTTGAAAGTGATATAGCCGTTACGAGCTACTTCTGTATTTTTGTTGAAATACTTTTACTATGGAAAATAATAACTCACACGTGGAATTGTCTATGTTGCGTTTATTCTTATTTTTTAGTATTTTTTTTTTTTTTTCTTTTAAAGTGATATTCTTTAATAAAAAGGGTCACGTGTCAAAGAACTATTTGTGCTACAGCAACGTTATGTGGATTTTCGTTAAGGATATAAAAAAAGGAAGTTATAAGTTAACGAAGGTTTGCAACCTTTTTCTTGTCACTGCTGGCGGCACTTTCTGTATGTTTGTGTGTGATTATAATAAGTTAATTTATGCAAGAGATACCTTTTCGAAAAAAAGTAAAGGATTAAAGAAAATTTAAATATATAAAAGAAATAAACATCCGATTTGAGTCAAATTGCAATCACCATTACGAATCTATTTTGAGGATATACATTCTTAGGTGTGGAAAGTTTTTCGTTATTGGAATTTTAAATTTAATCTTTTTTCAACATAAATTTCGAAGAAAACTTAATGTATGTGTTTTAATTTTTTTAATGTAAAATTTTTATATATTATTTCGCATTTTTCCAAATGCTACCATAAGCTGAGTATGTGAGGCACAACGATTTAAAGGAGTCAAAATTTTACTTATTTTCATTCTTAAATCCGTATGCATCAATGTAAATGTACAGTAAAGCCCCTATTAATCAAAATAAATCTTTCAAACGGACAAAAAAGGTGTGGTGTAGCTTCCCACCTTTAAAATATATGTTCAACCGTTGCCTTTAAATACTTAAGAACAAGAAATCAAGGAAGCAAATACTCTCAGAACAATTCAAAACCCATTTCCTAACTTTTTCCATCGATTTTGAAACCACACCACTTTTCAGAATTTGTGTTTGATCTTGGAGCCAACACAGCATGAACTTTATTCTACTTCCTTTCAAAAACAATTTTTAACCTAACTTATTTCAAAATGTAACAAAATAGACAGGGAGTAAAGGGATAAAGGGGCTTTATTAACAATATTCCAGTTTAAACCTTTACCTTTAATTGATGCAAACAAAAAACTTTTTGCAATAATGAACCATTGGAGGCCCGGGAGTTCAAAATCTTTTCCTGAACTATTCCAAATTGAGTGATGTAGTACATTTTTTTACATAAATATTAAATGAAACACGTTGCTTGGGTTTGTAAAGTCTGGATTTTTCTATTCACAAAATTTCTAAAAGAAGCAATACTGTTTTTTGAGTTATTTTTATTAAAATGTTTAAGAGAAAAGATGTTGAGAGATATAACAGAACATAATGTTTACAAATTTCTGAACGTCAAGCCATGAGGGTATAAGACATTTCTGAATAAATAACTCGCTACCAAAGACTACGCCTTATGCTATTATTTTCATATTCATTTCTTTTATTTCTTGTGCCTAGTCAGACATTGTATAAGCCAGTTCGATAATTCATATTTTTAAAAATAGTTCTCAGTTTTTGGAATTTTTTCCCCTACAAAAAACCTCAAATGTCACGCATCTGCACAATGCTTTAACTGCAAAAGCACTGACATTTAGACAGCAGGAAATGTTTATTGAGTTTCGTGTTATGGAATTTGATGACATGCAACAGTGTTTTCATGTTTCATTTGTATCACTATTTTTTTTTTTTTTTTTTTTGAAATACAACGACTGACTGTTGCGAAACGCAATTTTACTGCTGTGAGCATAAACCAAAAAAAAAAAAGTGTTGCCATTTATTCGAAGTTAAATGAAAGCTAAATGATTTTTCAGACGACGAACATAACAACGAGCTAAGAATTTTTGATGTGGATTACGTGATTTGATATGCGGTAGAAAATATTTAGAACAGCGAGTTTTTGTTGTTAAAACAATTTTTTTAGAAAATACACGTTATGCCCTTATTCCATAGAAACTGATATGAAAGTTCCACCTAACATAAGATAACCCTTAAAATATCCAATGCAAAAAACATAGCAAATTTCCTAGATTTCCTATAGAAACGTTAAAACTTTTTGCTCGTCTAAGTATTAATGAAAAGAAAAAATTTTTACTGTGTACCGTGCAATGAAACATTGCAACATTTTAAATAGAATTTTTAACTTGAGATTTGCAAAATTTGTGAACAAAATTCGCTAACAGCACTGGGCAGCCGACTCAACAGGCGTAAAAAATGTTGGCTCTTGTTAGCAAGGCAAAAAAAGTGAAAGGATACCGCGTCAATGATTGCTAAAATGGAAAATCAAATTTTCAGGCTTCACATTGAATCAAAAATCTGCAACATTTCCCAACGGATAACAAAAAATATCTGCTGAATGCGTAATTTTTGCGGGAAAGCAACAAAACGAAAACAAAGTTTGTACCAAAATATGTATGCACAAAAAATGTAGGGAGTTCAATCCTCAACCTGTTTTTCAATCCCACGATTGTCGGTATTAAAAATCTAAATTCTGCGATTTTATCGATATCTGAGAATTATGTCTTGTATTGCTACAATTACTAATGCATTAAACATCTTCAGAAGTCTAGGATTTAAGAAAAGGTTTTATAAATATTTCATTCCTTGTACCTGGTGCCTGTTCATACCGATTTTTTCTACTATTTGTTGCCACATATTCTCAGGTCTTCTTCTGCATATCTCAAACTTCGTGATACCTAGCAACAAATTTTGACTTAAATCATTTTCGATGTGATATATCTCTCTGCTTCTTTCTTTCTCGATATGACCTATCTCTCTGCTTCTGCCTTATAATATATACACTAGGACATTATGCATATGAATTGCATATTTTGAGGAATTCAGTGCAAATAACTCCAAGTCTCCAACAGAAGTTTCAAAAATTACTTTGAAATAACACATTGCAAATCAAATTTTATTTGATGAATTCCTATTGAAAAGGTACACTCTCCTGCTACTCTGTTTGCTTCATGCAATTTTAAGGTTGAAAATGCTCAAATATTGGTACTCTTTGCTGTTACACCTGTGGGCGAAACTGTCAAATCTATTTAACATACCGTTACAGTTTTAGCTGAATGCAAAATCAATACAACCAAAGAGCACAATTGTGTACCGCTGGCATTGCACGGTATAAGCGGATCTCATTTGCTCCTAGGGCTTTGGCAAAAATTCAACTAAATTTTATAATAAAAGGTGGAAAGTTTATCAGTCAGAATATAACCACACAACAATATAACAATTGCTGTTATTCACCTTGCAAACAAAAAAAAAGATCATTGAAAATTACTCTACTGCAAGACTTGAGTTTAAAAATTTTATTTTTGACTTGTCCAAGTAGTGGGATGAAATTGAAAAATTTTGTAGCATGATCTATTTCCTATTGAAATCAAGTAAGTTTTTAAGGAATTGTTAGGAAACTTGTTACAAAGTAACTAAGCAACCTATCCTTTAATTAGCCATAAAGTGGAAAGATTTGGTAGGGTAGATTTGGCACTTTCGACCTCAAGAAAGTTTCTATCAAACAAAGTGCGAGATGTCTATAAATGTTTAACTATCGCCTAATGTACATATAATTATAAAAAATACTGGTATGTCTATAGCTAAATCTTTGGATTTACAACTTGGACGTAACGAAGCGAATATAAAAATACATTATACGCCGGGAAGGCGGATATACTTGTTTGTTTATTTATAAATTTCAGTTAAATAAAAAAGAATCGATCTTGTATCGATAAAAAGTATATTTAATGTTACAATATCAGATAAATATCCTTCTCTGCTATGCTCAAATGCGGGTTCTTTTGAGCACATTTTTCTTTATATTTTGACACATTTCACCTGGTGTTTATTAATTTAATCGCAAGTATTTTGTTTGAGTTGCTCAAAAATTTCTGAGGTGTCTGCATAAGTCTAGTTCTTCAAATATCCTCACAAAAAAAAAAACTCCGGAGCAATCAAATCCGACGACCAATCAATCAGCATCACCATTTTTGGGATAAATTGTTGTGGCAAAAGGTCTGGCAGTAGTTCCATTATAATTCTGGCTATATGCGATGTTGATGGATTATTTTGAACATTTTTTTGAACAGCTGCAAAGTTTTTTTTGCCCATCAGTTACAGACCCTTTTTCTTCGATATCATTCACTACTCTATAAATAGTGCGCTTTGTTGTACGTTATTTCATTTCGCGTAACTATTTCAGCGTCAAAATAATCGATGATTAATTTTCAAAAAATGTTTTAACAATTGAAATGCTTTTGTTTAACGAATATTTTTCCATAATAAATTTGCTACATCTTTACTTCACGACTGCCAAATATGAACTGTCAAAACTTATACTAAGAAAAATGGCGGTAAAACAAAGTATACCAGCTAGCACCCTATATGTATAGACGTCCGAAAAGAGCAAGAGATTGGAAGGTGTTTCTTCCCGTATTAATTTTCATTTAAGCGAACACCTTTACGGAATTTTATGGAAAATATTACAAGGAAGCAAAGTAACAAAATCTTCATTCAAGTTAAAGATTACTGGGCGTGATACTTCTCAAAGTACCAAAAAACCTATATTATCATACAGGATTATAATGAACTTTTCAATTGGAAATTGAACAGATTTAGACAATTGGGTGTGGCAGCACCTAGTTAAGGTTGGGTTATTTCAGAAGATGACATGTCGCTATAGCTTAAGCCAAGAGTGGGCTCATACGCGATTAACATTATTATTACACAGCTTTCTTTCTTACTAATTGCAGCGTAAAGACTCTAGTATGAATTATTTCAATGAACGCCTCGAAATTTCTCATTAAAAGCACAAAAACAGGTATTCAACCTTTTTATAAAGACACGAAAAATACTCATGTCAAGGACTATTTTAACTACCACTAAGTAAATTATTCATTGATAGAGAAAAAGTTTCATTACCAGTTTCTACCTTACATCCACATCACTTTTAAACATCAAAAATTGTAGTTAATAGGACGCAATTTAATTAAATATCTTTCATTCTCTTGCAACTCGAATCATTTATTCATTTCACAATAATAATTTTAATGGCTTTTTAAGCTTCAATTAAATTTTGTTGATTTCCCTCTAAATGTCAACAATGATTTATGTTGTCTTTCCGGCATCAATTGTCATTTAATATACAAAAGTGTCAATTTCAAATAGACACATTTTACTTTAAGTGACCATGACATGATCGAAATAAAAAACGCTGACATATTTTTAATTTAGCAAAAAACGTTAAAAGTTGAGAAAATGTAACGAATACTGATACCAATTTCAAAGGACTTTGTGATTGTCAGATAAGCGCACATGTTTCTTTAGAAATTCTACTTTGAGAAATAAATATAAGATGAGATCATGTTGCAAAGTCATTAGCACACTTTTCTTGAAATTGAAGAAAGATATTGTTGATGAAAAAAAAATTTTGATTAAGTCATGAGTCAAAGGCAATAAGGTCATCAAAAGTTGATAGAAAATAAAATGGCAAGATGCTATCGGTATTTTGATGTAGCTCTGGGTTAATGGAAGTGCAATTGCATTGACATGTGTGCTATGATTTCTTTAAATAGATTGCTTACTTTTCTTGGAATAAAAAATATGCAATATAAGTGTTTCAATGTAAGTGTGTACATTGCTTATTTTCTTCATACAACTGCAACTTGACTTACATGACATCCTTATCTAAGTAGGGAATCTATGTTGGCTAAGAAATTGCGTTTGTTTTGATATTGGCAGTAAAATTCTTTAAGGGGTAGAAATTATAAGAAAAAAAACTAACACATTTTAGTTTGTTTTCTAGCTGCACTATGGCAAAACTTTTAGCATATATTTGATAATTTTCACTTGTTATCTTAACATTACTATCTTCTTTTCAAAACACAAACAATCTTTTCTTTTGGCTTTAAGCGATAAACACTTTTTATCACTACTTTGTCATCATCACTGATTTTTGCAATTTGTCCTGTCTCATTGCAGATGGACTTATTGATCTTACAACTTTCCTAAATCACGGCTTGTCAGGTTAGTTTGATTTAGAAGTGCACACACTTTTTAAATTTTTAATACATAGTACATTTATCATGTTTCAAATCTATTTCTTATTCTTCCGATTTCAATAATTGCATGTTTTTAATTAAAGAAAAAACTATATATTTCCTTGCATGTTCTAATTTTGTTAAATATTTCAACTTCAAAAAAAAAAAAAGAAAAAGTTTTAAGTGTAAACATTTTTACTCATTGAAATAACCTGTGGGTCGTAATTTTTAATTTGAGGGGAAATTTTTGGATAGCATTTGTGCTTTTTTTGACAAGTTTTTAGTACATTCGGTGCATTTTCATTACATCTTCAGTACATTTCGACTATTTCTAATTACCATTTTCTTAGTAAATTTACCGCGAAATATATGTACAGATGCGGTCAAAATAATAGAAACGGGGAGTCTATTTTGAATAGAAAGAAAATATTTCGAACAAATGAAGTTTTTTTTCTTCCAATCTTTTAAAATATTGGTACTTGATAAGTACACAAAATAATCTCATGACAATTTGTTCCAAAAAAATAACGGTACTTTCTAGGTTTGCTAGTATAGTGAGTAATTTGTAATTTCGACCGGTCAAAATAATAGCAGTGCTCAACTCCTTTTCTTCTCAACACTAGGTATTTACATCTATTAAAAAAATTTGATCGTAACAAGTAAGTTCCATTATTCTGTATAATAATCCAATGATTTTTTTAAGTTTTTGCATTGTAGTGGGCCGTGGAAAGCATTTTACGACAGAGCAAAGTAAAATTATTAAAAATTCCATTTCGCAAGGTAAAAATTTTAAGAAAATTTAAAATTTTATCGGATGTTCTGCGAAAATGGTTTCGAATACGATAAAATACAGAAATAAACGAAAAACACGAGGCCGAATGCCTTCCAAGTCCCTCAAGGACGGGAATTGTTCGATACGGCTTTCGATACATAGTCGATTTTTGCCTGCTGCGGAAATATAGAAAGTGCTTAATATAGCAGCGAGTGTGGAAAACGTTAAAAGAAAACTCAGGGAAACCAATTTGAGTGCCCAAAATCCACAACCACTTCCACTGTTTAAAAAAATGCATATCACAAAGAGATCGGATTTTGCGCAAGGGTACTTAAAATGGCCACTTGCTACGCCTTACATATTGACGAGTGCCTTTTCCTCCAAAAAAACTATCTTACTCTCATCGCTCCACATAATGCTTATCTACTTTGCAAGCGGCCATACCAAGTACCCGTGCGCAAAATCCGATCTACTGGTGATATGCATTTTTTTTAAACTATGCAAGTGGTTGTGGATTCTGGGCACTCAAATTAGTTTCCCTAATTTTTCTTTTAACGTTTTCTACACTCGCTGCTATATTAAGCACTTTCTTTATTTCCACAGCAGGCAAAAATGGCCTATGTATCGAAAGCCGTATCGAACAATTCAAGTCCCGGAGGGACATGGAAGGCATTCGGCCTCGTGTTTTTCGTTTATTTTTGTATTTTGACCGCTCGAAATTACAAATTACTCACTATAATAGCAAACCTAGAAAGTACCGTTATTTTTTTGAAACAAATTGTCATGAGCTTATTTTGTGTACTTATCAAGTAACTATATTTTAAAAGATTGGAAGAAAATAAACTTCATATGTTCGAAATATTTTCTTTCAATTCAAAAATGACACCCCGTTTCTATTATTTTGACCGCAACTGTATATATTGCTTTGCGTATATTTTCTTTAATAACAAAGTTGAACTCTGCCATTTCAATAAAAATCAAATGTCATCACTGCTTTTAGAATTTTGCAATACAATTTGCATTTGTTCATTTTTCGTCAACGGTTAGATTTTTTTTTATAAATGATTTAATTTTTTCTACATTATTTTGAGCATATTAGGGGTGCATTTAAATAAAAAAACACTATTCTCACATATTTTTTTTATATATCTTAAATATGAGATATATCTAATAATAAGAAATACTTTTTTATTTTTTTGGCTTTTACTTTTTTCCATTTTGGATTTAAAATTTTAAGAACAAAAATTATCGACTTCTTTGACATCTGGTAACTCCCATAAAAAATTTCGCACATTTTCGATTTTTTTTTTTCTATCGGCTATTGATGATATTTGATGCACAAACTTCTTCAAAATTTTCATGCACGTAAATTTTAAATAAAAAAAAAAAATCTGAGTTTTTTTTTCTTATGTGATAATACTTATTCTGAGTAGTGTAATTGTTTATTTTGATATTGCCTTGGGCTTACTATTATCTGGCAGGCTTGAAAGCCCATACAAGTTAGCAAGTATCAAAAAATTCATCAAAGATGAGATGCAATTGAAGGGCATCAAAATGAAGTGTTACGAAAAAGTTGGTAAAAATAAAAAACATCGTCAAACTCAAAATTCGTTAAAAATTTCGAAAAAAGATTTAAAAACTCAATAATTTGAGATAAATATAAAAAAATAAAGCTTTGCTTTTATATTTGAAGTCATTGGATACTTAAACAATTTATAAAAAAATAAAAAATCCAAAATAAAAGGAAGCATAATCCTTGAATGACTAAACCGATTTTAACAACTAGAAATATTTTTTTTTTTTTCAGTTTTCGGTACTTCTAATTTTTTACGGCTTATTCAGTTATTTTTTATTCAACTATCCAACTTTTATCAATTTTTCGATTTTTCTGATTAACATTGTTTTTTTCGATACTGACGCTATTCATTTCTTAATGTTTTTCAATGCTTTTCAACGACTTCAACCATTTAACGATTCCATAATTTTTCCTTAGAAGTAATGTTAAAAATGCTCTGTTCAGTGACAACTTTTACTTACTCTATCGTAACATTTAACGCAGATCTATTATAAGAACACTTTCGAAAATAAATCTTATTTATATAATATGGTATTTAAAAAATATATAGGCTTTGAAGAGAACTTATCCTGCGTTAAAGACATGAACTCTTTTGACAACTTTTACTTACTCTTGTGTGATCTAGAACAGTCTCTTTAAGTTAAAATGTTATTTACAAATGTACCATACGAAGTTTGAACCTGGCTGTCATATTTCTCGACATAAATTTATCTAAGCTAATCCTCAAAGAGGCTAATTTCCTACCTACCTTATAATACGAAAAATCGCAGTTAAACAGTTTATTTTCGCTGAAATTTTCGAAAAAAAAATTGATAATCAACTGATAATCAACTCCTGTATTTCGATTACTTTTCCGATTTTCTAGACTACAACTTATGCAAAATTTTGCAGGACAATGATACGAGCAATTGATTTCACGATTTCCTATAAGGCGCTTGTGCCATTAACCCATTAACGGCGGCTCCCAGACTAGTGGAATTCTTTTTTGGAGCTATTCCTGTTAGCCATTGCGTTTTTGCGCTGGTAACTATTGATGGCGACATGCAGCTTCCAAGCAGTAACCATGGCAGCATTCAGACCATTTGTTATCAATGGCCAATACTAACCATTATTTTTAACCACGAAGAGAAATCCAGTAATTATTCACTGCATTGTCGAAAAGATCAACGCGTCGCATTCGTTTGCTTTATTGATGAATGATGTCTGGCTCCTCTACCATTCTTTCATAACGCCACATGCGATGCTTTGGTTCGACTTGCAGATTATTGGACAACACAGTAACGGGCCGAACTTAAATCAATAACCCAATTAATATCGTCCCAACGAATTGCGGACCATCAATTTGTGGAACTGTGTCTGAGCATGGCCAATTGTGACAAAACCTTGCTTCAAAGCAAATTGATAGGGAACATTGTCATCAATGTCGGCGTCCCGGTACTCAACATACATTTCTGTGGTACCACAAATCTCGGGCATACTTTCCAAGGCGACATCAGTTTCGTTAGTTCCAGCATCATCACAGAATACGTGGTCTTCTGGGACATCAATACGTTCGACAATTGTCTTTAGTCTTTGCGGCACGGTTTCCTCATCGTCAGATCCCTCATTTTCAATTATGGCTTCCAATTCACTGACAAAAAAGACTTCAATTCTCGAAATCACACTCAAATACGTCGCTATAACTCTCCAATCTCTCTCTAATAATTACAACCGACTGAAGCACAAAAAACGCACAACGTGCGCTCGTGCAACTGCAAAATTTTCCCTAGTAAAAATATACTCTTTAGCGCCGATGGGTGCGAAAACGCACAACATGTACCGATGCAAAAACGGTAACATGTAAAAATTTGAAATTTTTATGAGATATACATGAGCCCAAGGGCTACCGATTCTCATCATTTCATATTCTTTAAATATGTTAAAATGGTTATTTTTTTCACATGCCGAAAAACCAGCACCTGACAATGCAGTTATCATTAAGTAGATGACGTCATATGACTTACCTGTTCAGAACGCATATGTTGGCCCATCCATGTACTATATACATCAAAAGACGGATAAGCGATATCAACCACCTAACATTTTCTATGAGTTTTCAAATGTTTTCTCTTTTTTGTTGTGTTTTCGCACCCGTCGGCGTTAATGGGTTAAGAGTGTAAAGTGTGTATAACCCACATATGTTAGACTACAAGACTACACCACTCTTTTTAATCCACTTTTTCTGAATGTTCATAAAGAACAAATCAAAACGATTTGCTCCTTTTCAAACATCACACACAGCTTAAAGCTCAAAAGCAGCTTGCACATAGTGTGTGCTGTTAAGTTTTATATAAAACTCAAAAAGGGGAAAAATTAATCCCGCTTTTACTAATTTTTAGAAATTGCACGGTGGTATTTGCATACAAAGCAGAACAGTTGGCGGATGCAAATCAGCTCTAAAGCTACAGGCGACATGCGTACGCAATATATACCATGTAAATGTATGTGCGTCATTAATTTGTGGCAAAGTGTTGCCACACTTGGTGTTTTCTCTATGGCGGATGTTTGATTCAGCGCAATTAAAAAAAAAAGAAATCAACCAAAATACAGCAGTAGTTGTCGCCGCTTCAGTTCACTGTATTCCATTTAAATTTGTTGCTATTTGGTAACAAATTCTTCATCATGATCACCACTAGAAATTCTACATTTCTACTGCATCATACACATGCGATGCAAAAGTTGCTATTGTTTTAACGCTGGCAGCACTGGCAACATACTTTGCGTTTTTGTGTTTATTTTAACGCTTGATTTAGTGCGAATTTTCAATGCTTTAGGTCAGAAGTGGATAATTGCATTTTCAATGCGTTTCTAGGTTGCGTTTTACGTTGGAAGGGCGGCATCGTGCACTCTCGTCAATGCTGGATATATGTATATAGGTACTACGCTGGAAATGCGCACTTATAGCAATGTTACCATGGTGTTGAAGTACTGGTCATAGGATTATTTTGGCATTGCCTTCCGTTAGGCAATAGAATAAATTGCGATATTTGTGGAGCCTTACGAAATTTAACTCTACCAAATTAAGTTGCTTCAACTTGCGTGTGGAAGAATCCGATGAAAAAATAGCAAAAAAGTTAGAGAAGTATTACATTAACGGCAAGGTCTAAAAATAAAGATTTTACGCCACAATTAATGAAATTATCAAAGTTTTTGTGTAGTCAACTAAGTTTTAAAAAAAATTATATGAATAAAAATGAAAACTGTACATAGTCGCTGTGAATGCACTTTCCTATTTTTCAATAAAAACTTTCATATCCCAGCAAAATAATTTGTTTTCTCTCTTATTACAGACAATGAGATGCGTGATCTGAGCGTTACTTTCTATGGTAGCGGCACAACAAAGAAATTATTCAGCTCCTCACTTCTACTTGGATTTACATTAGTAATAGTTAAATTTCCAAAATTTTTTTTAACTTAAATTATGCATTAAAATGATTTTTATTTGATTTAAAACTTAAGGCTTTTACATTAATTATAAATAAAACATTTAATAGAAAACTTATAAAAAAAAAACAGAAAAAAACAGAGAACAAAATCATCCTCATCATAGACCATAAGAAAATCTCATAAGCTAAGTATTCGAAAGAATACAAAATAAAAAAAAAATCAGCATGAAACAACCCATAAGACATTTAAATATTTATGATAACATTACGAAAATTAAAAAAAAAAATAATATTTTTAATATAAACAAAATCATCCAAAAATAAAACTAGCATATAAAATATATGATAAAAAATTTTAGCTAAATGTAAAAGAGTTATAGTGTAATTTTATTTAAAAATAAATAAAAACTTAAATACAATCAACAAAAAATGAGTTAAATAAATTTTGCAGAATGGTTTAAGCCTGTATGATTTAAAATGAAAAATTCTGCATTTTTAAGCCAAAAATCAGCTTAAAATTAATATTGTAAATAAATATATGAAGTATTTAGCAAAATAATTCATATTTATCACAACTGTATCAAGTAGATAAATACAGTCTAAAAAAATGTGTTTTTTGCTTTCTAATTCTAGCGTAATATTTATTGAATAAATTGGATTAATTTTGTATTTTAATTTTTAAGTGCATGCATAAATATTAAAGCGTAGTAGGGTAATGTAAACTTAAATCATTCGTAAAATTAAATTAATTTAAGTTTTTAATTTAAAAAAAAAAAATAGTTCTTTTAAAATTACACTGTGTGACACCAACTATATAAGTGTCAATCCAACAACGGCATCTGATAATACTAGGCCCAGTTAATTTAACAACCATCACATTTTTCTAAACTTAGAGCAAATAACTTCTTAGCGGAAGAAGCACGAATACATCGCGTGAACAAAAATGGAATGCGGAAATTTTTTTCAAAAAGAAATACGATAAAATCGAATAATGATAAAAATTTGGTGTGTTCGAAGCAGACTTGGGAGTAATCAATTACATTTGGTAATTAATGCATATGCAATTACAATTACTTGTAATTTTGTAATTTAAATGTTTCAATTACAATTACATGTTAATGTGTTGGTATTTTCAATTACTTGTAATTGTAACTGAAATATTTTCGACGGAAATTACTGTAATCCAAAATATGTAATTGAAAAGCAAAGTTATTGAACAAAATTTGTAATGGATTACTTTTACTTGTAATTTCCAATATTTCAAGTTATCAATTACATTCATATAAATACAAACTATTGTTTGTATTCACCTCCACGTTATAAGATGAGCCCACAAACCAAATCTTCTTTACGATAGCTTGAGGAATCTGAGGTCGACGTCATTGACTCAATGAGACATTCACACGAAAGTTCTTAACATAAATATTTTTTGTGAAACTTATAAAATTTAATCGCTTCCAAAAAAATTTTGTTTCAAATTTTAATAAATGTAATTTCAGAAAAATGAGTAATCAATTACATTTTCATTTCAAATTACTTGGCAAAAGTAATGGATTACAATTCTTTAAAGGATTACATTTTCATGGAATACTAGTCCAATTACAAAAGTAATTATAATTGCATGTAATTGTGGTCTTAAATTACATGTAATTGAAATTAATGTAATTGAAGAAACTTCAATTACAATTTCTTTTAATTTCTTTTTTCAATTACAAGTGAATGATTACTTATAATTGTAATTGAAAAAAATGTAATCCAAAAATACCCAAGTCTGGTTCGAAGTATACTCCATTGCCATTGACACATTTTTCCAATCGTTCGATAAATGCCGAAACACTGGTCAGCAAGCGCGTGACCCACCAATGAAAATAAGTAATATTCGGTGGGAGTCATGTCTGCTACGTCAGCCGCATGTGGTAGGATTTCCCTGCCGAAAGTTTCCAACGTGTCACGGTGTGGTATTACCGAAGGTGGTGTTTTGAGGAAAGCTACCTTAAGTTTTTGATATTCCCGTCATTTTCTGATTTTCAATAGAGTTGAGTAACGCTCAATTGCTCTGCGCATCGTCTTAGATAACCTTAAATTTTTCGTTTAGATTGAATATGATTAGACTAAAATGATTTCTTAGCTTCAACTTTGAAAAATTCGCTTATTTGACCTAACACAGCGAAATGCCGCACAGTGGTATGGTTTCGAAAATTAAGTTATAAGAAATTTCGAAAATTGGCATGATGCCTCGATGCACACACCTATTGATATTGTTGCACTTAGTTAAAAAAATTCCAAAAATTAATTAACTCAACTCACCAAGTAACACAGAAAAAAAAATTATTTTTAAAAATTCATTTCAATACCAAGACCGCAGTTTATAGGTTTGATATAAATCAATACGTCATCAAATGTTGCTATCTTTGACATATTTGCAAGCACCATACACAGAAAAAAAATGCTTTATTTTGACAAATTTGATTCGTAATTAATTTGACCAATGAAATAAAATTTACCTTACCATTTGGTAAATTCAGATTTATGGAATTACCTTATTGTAGGGTATAATGCTGTAAAATAAAGTATAATAAACTCAAAATATAGAAAAATTTTGACAAGTTACAGCGAAGATTACTTTATTATTTCAATATATCTTAAGTACATACATTACATCAATGGGCTAACAAATAGCCCATATGTAGGGGAGAAGTGGGGGTTGTGGGCATAGTTTTGTTTTCGGCTTATAATTACCGACCTAGTGCATATTAATTGGACATATGGGTATCTGTGTAAAGCTATAGACCTAAGCTAACTAATCATAAAGAAACATACCCGATTCCGTCATGCAAAAAAATTTTACATGGACTTTCGTAAAATCGTCATTTTCAGCTAAAATTTTTTTTAGGGGGGGTTGTGGGCACCCTTGGAAAAAATGCTACAAATTGAAAAATATGAAAAAAAACACAACTAATATGAACAAACAGTTTATTAATCTCAAAGCCTGCATAGGCGTTATTCATCGTCGGAAATACAATTTTGACATGTATAATAACTTGCCCGCATGCCCGCACATTTCAAATGAAAAGCTCGATCGCAGATGTTACAATTGATGGAGTTGGCTGCGGTCAATTGGCGTGGCCAAAACTTCAAGCAGATGAGGCAAAAGTCCACATCCTCGTCAGACGGCGTGGACTCCTTTGCCTTGTCATGCTTAGCGGAAGTTGGTTTTACGCGCTTGGTTTGAAATTTGACTAAAAAAACGGGTGCCCACAACCCACCCAATTTTTGTGCCCACAATCAACTTTAGCAGACATTTTAAAAAGTAATGAAAAAATGTTTATGCATAAATTTTTTGGTTCAAATCGATATGTTTCATTCAGCATAATACTTCGACTAAATAAAAATACATTACACTTACCTTTCCAATCGATCCACTTTGATTGATACACTATTGAAAATGTTAGAAAAAAGTTTCACCACCTTTTCAAAGCCCAACAAAAACCAATTCGTTCATTTCCAAAAGCAAACGCGTCCGTTTACTTTGATATTTGGCATGATTCATACATAGAGTAATTGCTTGCGAATGGCATTACCAATGAAACTCAATCTTCATTTTGTGAAAATATACGTAGGGGTGCCCACAACCGACCCATGCCCACAATCCCCACTTCTCCCCTATGTTTGATTATATTAAAAACTTAAAAATGAAAGTAGTTTTTTTGCTCCATGTTTGTTGTTTTTTTTTTTTTTTGCCAAGTTCTTAATGCATTTGTCTCAATTTGGCGCTAATAAATAATTTTAATAAATTGTTTGACGTTATTAAAATTCCTTCACCCTAAATGTATGCAACACATTATTTCCATATTATATTGCTAACACGCATTAAAATTCACGTGACCTCTTTTAGAAAACTTGTTATTTTGTTCAGCTTGCACAAATATGCGCAATTTTTTGACGTAAATTGAAAGTGTTCATCCTCAGTCAGTCAGAGGACGTAGCTAGACATAGGTACTTGATTATTTTACACTGAATTCTAAGGAGACATATAATTTTAAAATTTAGTCGTTGGAAAATTGCCTTTTTCCGCCAAAATATCACTGCGTGTCGTGGTGGTAACATTAAGTTGCTTCAGAGTCCATGCATACCGTTGAGGGCTCTGGACTTAGCAAAGTCAAAGTTAAGTTGTGTTGTTGTACAGTGTTATTAGTTTTACTTTGGATATTTTTATTTAAGCAACGCGAATAAAATTAATAAATGATCATTTTCAGAAATATTTTCTGATTAAATCTTTTTCTTTAACCTCTTAAAGCACTATGAAATTTAACACGGTATGCCAGCAATGTTATTTGGTTTGTAATTTCAGCACTATGTTATATTTTTTACAATTTTATTTTTAATTTTGAGTTATCAAAATCTTATCTATATGTAGACCGAAAGACTTACAACTTCTGAACCAGTGATGGCATTTGGATTTTATTCAAAATGTACTGAATAGGTAAACTTCAAATGTAGGTACTTTTTTGTCATGAAAATCAAAAAGTACTTTAAACTCCAAAAATTCAAACAAAATTCCAACTTTTTTACTAAAAATAAATAAAGAAAAAGTCAGAAACTATTACGGCATAATTGTACGCATATTTCTGGAAGGGACTTTTATACATTGAGCAAAAGCACTGAAATGATATATCAAATAGAGTACGTATCGCTTGAAAGAAAAAAAACACGATATTTTCAAAGCGTCAGAATTGGATCTTTCTAGAGAGGCGCAAAGTGATGCAACAGCTAATATTTGATACTAAATACTTGAAATGGTAACGCTAGTTACGAAGCGAGGGTTTTGACGCTACGAATATAATATCTAACTTGATATGTTTTCTTAATTTTTTACAGAATAACTTTTCTCTTTTAATATATATATGAATAATAAATTGAATAAACATAGGATAATCCGTATGTATTAAAAAGGCAGTATGGTTTTAAGAATTTCTTGATAAAAATTTTTAATGTTTTTGGAGTTTTCAAAAGAAGCAATCTTTTAAGTTTAATGAATTTTAGCACCATAGTACTAGACCAAGCTTCCAGAATGAAGTTATTTTGTTTCAACCGAAATTCATAATTATAAATATACTCTTGAGGTATTGCCAAGTATTTGAAGTCTTTATTGTTTTTCCTTAAATTGCTATATACATTCAAATGTAAATAAATAAATAAATAAATAAAAAATAATAAAAAATTCTTTAAATGTTTTGAAACCACCAAATGATATTAAAATAAGAAGTCACAAAACTTATTAAATTCAACAAATACAGTAAACTCATAGTAAAGCTAAGAAATAAATGTGTACAACAAAATATGAAATTATTAAAAAAGAATAGGAACAAACGTAAACTTAATATTAAAAAATCAGCAAAAAAAAATACAATATTTCTCTCTTAAAAAAAAAAAAAATCAACAAAAAGTAAAAAACTAATGAATAAAATTTTATTTTAAAATTTATTTACCTAATTCGATAAATATAAAATAATAAAGCTTAGAACTATTGTGCATAGCGTATTTAGTATAAATGTTAAATTAATAAATAAATTAATTGCGAACATGAAAAAAAAACAAAATAAATTTTAGATGAGCCAATAATTTTAAAATTCCCCAGTATTAATATTTTTAACAAGTTATTTCATTTTTGTTTTTTTTTTTTTCAAGAAAATATTTAGTTTTTGCCACACGCGTTTTGTATGTACAGAAAAAGCTTACGTTCTAACTAAATGCCAATATGACTTAAGGATAAATCCAAAAATTTCTGGCACCAAATAGGCCAAGAAAGATTACACTAAAAAAGGAACTTAAAAGTAATTTAAAAAAAAAATTGAGAGCATTGTAATTGCTATAAGTACTATAGAAAAAAGGAAATTAAAAAAATAATATATTTCAAAGTAAAATTGATGACAAATGTAACAGCTGCAACTTGAAAGCATCTCGCAAAACCTAAAAAAAGTCTTTATTGTAATTAATAGTCCTTCATATAAACAGCTAAACAAGATTTATTTAATTTAAATAATTTTAAACTTAAAGTTAGAAATTGCTAAAAAAAATTATGGCAAAACAAACAAAAGTGTGTATAATTATAAACTAAAAATAAAAAATATAAAAATTGATTGATATCAGTAAATTATTCTTAAAATAAATATTCTATGTACGTATTATGTATTCGTGTGATGCGAATATGAAAAAAAGAAAAACTGTATGGATCAATGTCAAAATTTTTTTGTTACAATTACCAGCTGATTTGCATTTGTTTTTCAATGTAGTACTTACTGTAGTATTGAAATGTTTTATAAATCTTATTATTAAAATATTTTTTTTATGATTTTATGACAATTTTTAAAAAGTATTTAATAAAGTCAACATTATAAATATATACACAAATATATATGTATACACAATTTAAAAAGAAATATGTTTTTCTTTGATTATGTGGTATCAGTGGGTAGAGTTCACTGTCGATCTAACTTTAAATTTTGAAACCACTGTATTCAGCGATGGGTCTAAGATGGACAGGAGTCTATTCAAAAGACCAAGAAATCTCTTAAACTCCTCTTATACCTGACTTAGCCAGCGTTTTTCAGACAGATGTTTTTTTCTATTGTTGAAGTCTCCAGTTCAGTTTGTATTATTAACTCAGAAAATACAGAAATTTTTTCCGATAGCCAAGCCTCTATAATAGCGTTGAGCTCGCCAGAAATAAATTTGAAGCTAATAGAACGAACAATGCAGAAAATAACAAGATATATGGGTTACCGACCACAGGTACCTACATTGAGGAAACTTATCGAATTTTCTATCAGAAGCCGAAAATCAATTAAAGTATGTTACCAACTTTACAACTGCCAGGTCAATATGGCTCTCTTATATGAAATTGAGAACCACTTACTAGCTGTTCAGAAGCCGGTTTAACAATGCAAGAATCACCGCAACCTGTATTTGACTCTCGGCAATTGGCAAGCTTGCTGAATCATTTTGTTGGAGAGTACGAAGTAGTACGCCACTACTGTATTTGTATAGACGGAAGAACTGTCATTATCATTCTCTTTATGTTCCACATTTATCGTTGCATATTCTGTATATTGAATTACTCATATGTTAAGTTACTAATCATATTTCTGTAAAATACCACTTCACTTGAATTCTAACGTTTGTAAAATAAAGAACTATTGAATTTTCTAACAGGTTATGGGCCCAGCGCCGAAAGCTGCCCTGTCGGTCTAACGTATCAAAGCTAGCGCTGATTAGAATTCAAGTGGCAATTAAAAGTTGTTTTTAATTAATTTAATTTAAATTACGAAGAGTAATGATGGCTGGTGCTATGGTAAGAATTGAGCCATTGAACGCTCAAAATTATGACACCTGGAAGCTCCAAATGCGAGCAATATTAGTGAAAAACGACCTGTGGAGTTATGTGGATGGCACAAAGCCGTGTCCAACAGGAGACGCAGCATCAAAATGGTTGGAATTTGACCAAAAGGCAAGTGCTGATATCACTCTGTCGATGGCACCATCCGAGCTTGGTTTAATAAAAGACAGTAATACATCTAAAGACATGTGGTTAAAATTAGAATCGACATACCAATCATGTGGGCCTGCTAGAAAGGCTACTCTTTTAAAGAAAATTGCGTTGGCACGTATAAGGGAAAGTGAAGATATTCGAGAACACTTAAATGCGTTTTTTGACGCCGTTACAAAATTAAAAGAAATAAATGTGACAGTCGGAGATGACCTTTTAGCGATATTGTTGTTGTATAGTCTGCCCGAATCATTCGAGACGTTTCGATGTGCATTGGAAACGAGAGATGCACTACCATCACCTGATGTGCTTAGAGTTAAAATATTAGAAGAGGATCAAAGTAGAAGAGCGAAAGAGGATAGAAATGACCAAAATGTATTTTATACAAAGTTTAAGAGAAATTTCAACAAGACAAATTTTAGAGAACAACAACAAAAGGAAGACAAAGGTAAGAAAGAACAAAAAATGTCAAGCAGTGGTTGCTTCAAGTGCGGTAAACACGGGCATTATGCTCGAAATTGTAGATCGAAACATCATACAAAAACAACAACGATGCTATGCGAAGTAAATGAAAACAACGAAACACACATGTGTGATGAAAAAGAAGACTTACTTTTTTGCAATGATGGCAATTACTGGTGTTTGGACAGCGGCTGCACCGCTCACATGAGCGCAAGCGAAGAGAATTTTTACAACTTCAAAGAGCTTGATAAAACTCTTAATTTGGCAAACAGTAAAACGACCAAAATTACAGGTTGTGGAAGTGTCGACATAAGTGTCAAATCGAATAATGGAGAAAATAACTTCAAAATTGAGCAAGTGATGTACGTTGAAGACTTGAGAGCAAATTTGCTGTCAGTATCAAGGTTAACTGACAAAGGCTTTGAAGTGACATTTCGTAAAGAAGAAGCAATTTTGACAAAAAAGAATGAAAATATAATGGTAAGGGCAAAACGTATCGGAAATTTATTCTATTTAATGGGCGAAAACAACAGTGCAAATGTTGCCGAAACTGGAAGTGATCTAAACATTTGGCACAGGAAAATGGGACACTTAAATGAACGAGACTTAAAACATATCGTTAATGCTGGTTTGGCACATGGCATAAAAGTTGATACAAATCAAAACTTATCGCCCTGTGAAATTTGTTTAACTGAGAAACAAACAACTGAACGTTTTCCAACGATAGAAAAGCAGCGCACAGCCGACATATTGGAGATTGTACATAGTGACGTTTGCGGACCTATGAGAGTGACGTCGCATGCTGGCTCCAAATATTTTGTGACTTTTGTTGACGATCATTCGCGCTATTGTCAAGTTAGTTTTCTTAAAAGAAAATCAGACGTATTTAATGAATTCAAAAAATATAAAGCAGCGGCAGAGAACTTCACCGGAAGAAAAATTAAATTTCTTCAGACCGACAATGGTTTAGAGTATTGCAACGGAGAATTTAACAAATATTTGGAAGAGTGTGGCATCGGAAGAAGATTAAGTGCACCGCATACTCCACAACAGAACGGCATTAGTGAAAGAATAAATAGGACGTTGCAAGAAATGGCAAGGTGCATGTTGAAACAAGCAAATGTACCACCGACTTTTTGGGCCGAAGCCATAAATACCGCAAGCTACATAAGGAATAGATGTCCGACTCGACCATTAAAAGGTGAGCTGCCAATCAAGTTGTGGTCAGGAAAAACTCCAACTCTAGTACATATGAAGGCGTTTGGTACACGGGCTTTTGTACTATTGAAGGGACAGAATCGCAGCAAATTTCAATCAAAATCTGAAGAAGGAATTTTAGTTGGATACTCGACTGAGTCTAAAGCTTTTCGTGTGTGGTCACCAATCAAAAAGCGAGTCATCATAAGTCGTGACGTAAAATTTATTGATGAAATGTTCTACAAAAGAAATAGCCACATACGAACTAATCAGTTAGATGTTTTTGATGGTGAGTACAACTTATTTAAGTCCAGTAATACATACGATTGTTGCGCAGATGAACAGAAAGTAACTGATCAGACGAAGCACGAGACACCAGACATAGCCGCTATCAACAGTAATCAGAGAAGCTACAATTTAAGAAGTCGCCCTTGTTTTGTAAGTACTGATGAAAACGACCAGCAAGCGCACCAACAACACGTTCTAGAGAAAAGCGAATTAAATTCATCCGGTGAGGAAGAAGAATATGACGAATGTGAGTGCGTAAATTTGGCAACGATAGGTGATCCAAAAAATATGGAAGAGGCAAAAGAAACTGATGACTGGCCACGCTGGATGACAGCCATTGAAGACGAATATTTAGCACAACTTATGAATAATACTTGGGAGATCGTGGAAAGGCCGTCTGACAGAAAAGTAATAGGTAATCGTTTAGTTTTTCGCACAAAAGAAGATTGCAAAAAGAAAGTGCGTTTAGTTGCTAAAGGGTGCGCACAACGTCCAGGGGAAGATTTTAACAACACATATTCACCCGTAGCAAGATTATCAACTATTCGTCTATTAGCAGCAATAGCTGCAGAAAAAGATTTACAAATACATCAGATGGACGTCGTTACGGCTTACCTAAATGGTGAACTTGAAAAAAGTGTATATATGGAAATCCCACCACAAATGAAAGAAGTGCTCGGAAAATTGAGTAAAGACAAAATTTCTGCAAATAAGAATATACCAGTTAAAGTAAAGCTATGGCAGGAGGCTTTGAAAATAATGAAAGATCCAGTGTGCAAATTGATAAAGTCATTGTATGGTTTGCGTCAGTCAGGTTTAAAATGGTATGAGAAACTCACAGCAAAGTTGAAAGAACTTGGGTTAGACGCATCAGATCAAGATCCGTGTTTGTTTGTAAACATAAAAAAAGATCGCATTATGCTCATTACGATCTATGTAGACGATTTATTATTGGCATCTAACGACAAAAATTGGATACAACAGATAAAGAAATCTTTATCAAATTCTTTCGAAATGAAAGATATAGGCCCTGTTAAGACGTGTTTGGGCATAAAGTTTGAGCAAAATTTGGGTAATCATCAAATATTCCTTAGCCAGAAAAAATATGCCGAGTCTATTCTATTAAAATTTAATATGAAAGACTGTAAGCCATCTTTAACACCTATGGAAGTAAACTGCAAACTTGAAAAACCTGTTACACTAAATGAAAATGAGATGAGAAAGTATCCTTATCAGAGTCTCATAGGAGCACTAATGTACCTAGCAGTCACTACAAGACCAGACATTGCATTTACGGTAAATTTTTTATCACAATTTAATTCTAATTACAGTGTTGAGCATTGGAAAGCCGCAAAACGAGTCTTGCGTTACCTAAAGCATACTAGTAACTATGGCCTGATGTACCAAAGGAACAACAAAAATATTTATGGCGTAGTCGACGCTGATTGGGCAGCAAATCAAACAGATAGAAGATCTTATTCAGGATTTGCGTTCATACTAGCAGGTAGCGCCATTAGCTGGGAGGCGCGCAAACAACGAACAGTGGCATTATCTAGCACTGAATCAGAGCTGTCAGCAATTACGGAAGCGACTCGAGAAGCGGTTTATCTGCGCAGATTATTGAATGACGTCGGCTTAGACATAAAATGCGTTGAAATTTTTAACGACAGCCAAAGCGCACAGCATTTGGTCGAAAGCAGTGGTTTTCATTCGAGAGCCAAGCACATTGATGTAAGATATCAATTCGTACGTCAAAAGCAAGAAGACGGTCAAATAATTTTACAATACATGTCTACTGATGAGATACCAGCTGACGTGTTAACAAAAGGTTTAAGTTCACAAAAACATTTTAAGAATATTCACGACCTTGGAATGGTTGTTTCACTGTAGCTGCCTACTTCGAGGGGAGGTGTTGGAGAGTACGAAGTAGTACGCCACTACTGTATTTGTATAGACGGAAGAACTGTCATTATCATTCTCTTTATGTTCCACATTTATCGTTGCATATTCTGTATATTGAATTACTCATATGTTAAGTTACTAATCATATTTCTGTAAAATACCACTTCACTTGAATTCTAACGTTTGTAAAATAAAGAACTATTGAATTTTCTAACACATTTGATATCCTATTCAACTCTTTCTGCCGCAGCAGCATGAATCACTTGATTTACACATTCTTTGCAGCTCTCCAGCCTTAGTCAGAACCTGGTTTAGATGTATAGGAAAACTTTTCTTCAGTAACCTCAGCGATTTGAAATCGGCTCGCGGATCAACTACCTTAATAGGCTATTTGGATATAGCTGTTAATTGTTACCGAGGCAGTTTAGATTTGCATCTTTCAACAATTTGTTGGATCACGTAATGTGATATTAGAGCAGCAAAATTTCTTACTTTGGGCTTCCAGCTTGTTGAAACCAGTGTTGAACATATCCGGGTACTTTTGAGAGTGAACTGAATTCTCTTTCACTTTGATTGAATGAACTTGCAACCTATTAGTCTAGTTCCTACCTAAAACACTTGAATGACTAATTGACCCATATGTTAAAAGCACCTTTACAGCAGAAATTTCAGTAATACACAACATTCTCATCAAAAGCGTAGATGTAACATAAGTATGTATGTCCGCACATGACAAAATGGAATGCACTTAAGTTTCCTTCTTCGACATAGTAGTAACCTTCAGCAATGTTAAACTCGAATCAGTACACACTGCATTAGTAATCCCACAGCGTGTAATTGTTTGACTTCTCCATTGGAGCATAGTTATGAAAGAAATTATATTCACTTTGAGCAACAATGCAATCAAAGCATTGTAGTTCCGTACGCTAAGAATGTTGTTGTATTGGTAAATTTGTGATATCGTGTAGTTAGCTCTTGAAAGACAACCAAAGTGAGCTAAGCTAAATAGCTTGGCACTGAAAACCACAAAGACTGAAATACTTAGTTCTAAATATTTGAATCGATTATACAAGGTACCAATTTATATTCTCCTATTTATTGATGGTACAATATTGTTCATTAAATTCTTGAAACAAAAAAAAATATAGTAGTGATGAATAAAGATTTAAGGACCTAATTGACTATTGAGAACATATATTATACATAGGTTATGCAAATCAATCATTCGAATGATGTTGAGCAACACAGCCAGCTCCGTCAGAGTAGGAAGGGACCTCTCCGAACCATTTGATACCGAACGAGGTTTCAGACAGGGCGATCCATTATCCTGCAACCTCTTCAACTTTGTGATGGAAGGGGTATTGCGAAGAGCCAGTGTACATCGTAATGGCACTATTTTCTACAAAAGTGTCCAGTCCTTGCATATGCCGATGATATTGATACCATTGGACGTAGTAAGCGAGATTTTACTGCTGCGTTCTCTGCTATCGAAAAAGAGTCAGCGAAAGTGGGTTTGACGGTGAACGAGGGCAAAACAAAGTATATGCTGTCCACAAACAGGGAGACGCGGCGTATTGGTTCCTTTGTTACTGCGAACAACTATACTTTCGAAGTTGTCAAGGAATTCACCTATCTTGGCACCGCCGTGAACACTCAAAACGATGTCAGCCTGGAGATTAAGCGAAGACTAACTCTTGCTAATAGGTGTTACTATGGTCTCAGTAAGCAATTGAGTAGTAGAGACCTCTCTCGCCCGACAAAACTGACACTCTACAAGACGCTCATCTTACCCGTGCTACTTTACGGCGCAGAAGCATGGGTTGTGTCGCAGACTGATGCAGCCACGCTTGGGGTGTTTGAGAGAAAAATTCTTCGCAAAATCTTCGGTCCTGTTCACGTCGGCGACGACTACCGTATTCAAATGAACCACGAACTGTACGAGCTCTACGCTGACATTGACATAGTCAAGCGCATCACTATACAACGTCTGCGCTGGCTGGGACATGTTGTGCGTATGGACGAAGAAGCTCCGGCGAAAAAGGTGTTTGATGCGGAAGCCGCTGGGCGACGACGAAGAGGAAGACCATGCCTCCGATGGAAAGACCAAGCCGAGGAAACCCTATCCACGCTTGGTGTGAATGATTGGAGAAGGCGCGCGCAAAGTAGAGGCGCCTGGAGAGAGCTTTTGAGGTCGGCCGTAACCCGGTAACGGGTTGTTATGGCCACCCAAGTAAGTAAGTAAGTATTTAGACAAGATGACGTGGCACTTCCCGTGCAAGTATAAATTTCAAAATACTGACGAATTTTTTTGAGATAATGAAACCCAATTTAACGCAAGCAGCAGGATGATTCGGAAACGCTCTTGACAGAAACTTGACGAATTTCCTTAAGTGTGCGTGGAATCCTTCATAAGAACGAAAACTTTAAATTACTTTACTGAGAGAATTATTTAAAGCAATGAAAGCAAATTTCACACAAATACAAGAAATGGTTCGATTTAGCGAAAAAAAAATAAACTAATTTTTGATTTCGTATATTGGACTTCAATTTTTTTTGTTTTATTAAATAATGATAACTCACTGAAACTTAGCAATAAATTTTTTTTAAATTTTTTTTTTACATCCAGAGAATAAGATTGCAAGAAAGTTTCAAAAATTGTACCCACTCCACCTTAACCGTATTTCTCAAATCGAATGAATACATAGTTTGAGAAGTACCATCCAATAGAACAATAAATAGCCCTACCAAACAACATTTTTTTTTGGACTTTGACAATTGGTAAATCATGCTCGATATGAGTGAGCAAGATGTAAAAAATGGGGTATGAGATCATGTCTTGTGTACATTGAAATTACTTGACGAGCCGCATAAAACATCTCGGTGTACAAAAATATTCAGCGATGATATGGAACATCGTTGCATACTTTTATTATGCGTATTTCTTAACTCTTATTTACAACGTTGCTCTGAATTTCTTGGACTTGACGTATGTACCTACACGTATTGATTAAGTTCCTATGAAATTTGATTCACATGAAAAAGCTCAATATAAGAATCCTCCTTTGAGTAAATTCCAGTGAATTCTGATTCATATGAAATGAAAAGAAAAAAAAGTATTTTCCTCTCAATTGCGTTTCAAATGAAATCGCAGTTAAGTTTAATATTCGATCCAGAAAAGAAAACCCTTTTATATTCCGATTCACCTTGCATCACACTATGGTGAAACTCTTCGATTTTTATATGTTGGAGATTATATTGCAAAAATCAATTTAATTCTGATTGAGCTTGAATTAAACTGAGTGTAGGCTTTGATGTGTTTATTTATTTGACGAAAATTTTCTCTAAAATTTAATTTACTTCGAATGAAAATAGTAAAATAAACTAATTGATTTTGTGATTTAAACTGAAAAAACACACAATATTGTTATTGATATGAAGATATGAAGAATATGCTCATTCATTGCAAGTGCAAAACCAAAACGACATATGTACATTAGGGTGATTCAAATTTATTTTTTTTTGCTTGAAACAGGTTCAAAAGTTGCAGGCACATGAAAAAAAAATTCTGGTGAAATTATAGCTCATAATATTGATATTTACTGGTGGCTCATCGAGCTTTTTTGTTTTCCATACGATTTGTATGGGGAAAAATGCTTGACAAGACATTTGTCTCTATATCTCGTGAAAAAAAAAATGTTAAAAATACGGGACCTAGCTTATTGGAAAGATCATAAAAATTTTCTATAAAAAAGCTCCATGCATTTTTTTCGTGAAGCAAGCACTTCGTTAGTTAATTAGCAAACTAAATTCATAAAATACTCAAAATTGACAAGACATTTGTCTCTATATCTCGTGAAAAAAAAAATTTACATAAACGGGACCTAGCCTATTCGAAAGATCATAAAATTTTCTATAAAAAATCTCCTCGCATTTTTTTTCGTGAAGCAAGCGCTTCGTTAGTTAATAAGCAACATAAATTCATTCAATAACACAGCACATGTACTCTTAAGCGATGCTTAAAATCAACATGGATTCCTATTTACTCGCCTTATTGTCGACTGCCGAGATTGAAACAAATTAACTAACGAAGTGCTTGCTTCACGAAAAAAATGCAAGAAGCTTTTTTATAGAAAATTTTATGATCTTTCCAATAGGCTAGGTCCCGTATTTTTAACATTTTTTTTTCATGAGATATAGAGACAAATGTCTTGTCAAGCATTTTTCCCCATACAAATCTTATGGAAAACAAAAAAGCTCGATGAGCCACCAGTAAATATCAATATTATGAGCAATAATTTTACCAGAATTTTCCTTTCGTGTGCCTGCAACTTTTTAACCTTTTTCAAGCAAAAAAAAAAAAATTTGAATCACCCTAATGTACATACATATACATTGCACATGTGTACATCATTTAAGCAAATAACTATAAAAAATCAACAGCAATAAGTTGAGCAAAAATATGCGAAACTTTTTCACAACTACAACTGTGAAAATTCAAATATTTATTCATCCATGAATATACAAACAAAATGTTATGATTAATCTGCATGGGAGCATAAACAATGGTATTACCATGGTCTTTTTTATGCATTCAATCTTGTCATATCCTTTTTTTTTCCTACCTTGCCCTTTCATTCCATACGAATGCAAACTCATGCAATAATACTGAACATTATTTGCATCTTACTTGTACAATTTTAACATTATCATATAAAATAAAGTTGAATTATACACGATCCAATACAAGAAAGTTTTTCTTAAAAAAAAAATAAATAAATAAACAACAACAACAAAGAAAGAGTTGTTCCACAATGCAGAGAAAAAGAAGAAAGAAGATAAAGTGTCACTCGACATACCGCAAGCAATGGCTGAGTGTTGGAAAGATGCATGTGAATTACTTCTGACTCATAGTATATGAAATTATTATTGCAGTTATTTGTTGAAATTATCCTGGCAAAAAATGTTCTAAAGATATTACCGTAAGAATTGATAAAATGTCTGACAACATTTCTTA
Organism: Tricholauxania praeusta; assembly: GCA_949775025.1. Classification (NCBI taxonomy): domain Eukaryota; kingdom Metazoa; phylum Arthropoda; class Insecta; order Diptera; family Lauxaniidae; genus Tricholauxania; species Tricholauxania praeusta. The sequence goes on from OX459029.1 coordinate 51,842,680, forward strand.
AAATAAGACTGGTGTTCTTCGTCATCAATCAAAAAACTACGAAATGATCTAGTGAACTATTTTATATTCTATAACTATTGCTTTAGTTAGTCAACGCTACATATCAATTTTTACGCTAAACCATCATATCAGTTCTTACCGAAATCAGCATTATATTGTAATGCATTTCCTTCACATATTCAGCATTATTTCGAAGAAAACAAAATATCCTTAGGGTTAAAGAAGAACAACAGAAACTCGAATACACCAGACACCCAAGGAATAAACTCAAAAACTCTGCGCTCAAACAAACAAAAACTAACTTGCACTCCTGCATCTGAGAAAAACTTATTACGAAATAAAAGACAGGCAGGCAGGCAGGCGCAAGAATGTTGCTCAAGTTATTTGGATGTGGCAAAAGTTTTCCATTTTCCTTCTGAAGTAGATGCATGTGAAAGTTTTGTCAAATTAAAATGAAATAAACAAAATATTGTGCTTTAACACAAAAGAATTGTAAGTAATTCCTCTACATATGAGATAATGGGTATTTTTCTATAAAAACAACATCACGTGACAAGCATTTGACAATGCTTACAGGAAACTTTCTTATTCATGCAATTTTGTTAAATACCATTATTGCATTTTATATTTATATAAGTTGCAGGATTGCGAAAAATATATGGAGTAAAATTTGTATTGTGTTCCCACTAAAATATTCTTCTCAGATTTTTTTAAATTCATTTGAGTAATAATATAAGTTATTAATTTATACTTCCCAAAAAAATTCTTAGAGCGACCAATTTGAAAGATGTACGGTGTCAAATTATTAATTTTTTTTAGAATCGCCAATATTTTAAATGTTGGCATTTTGGCTGGTTTCTTAGTAGTGAACACTCACAAAAAATGCTGCATCTATGTTATATGTTGGATTCAATTTTCATTTTAAGCATATTTTTTACTGAAATTAATATAAGTATATGTTTATTTTATTAAACAGATATTATGCGTTCGAACTCTGGAAAACAAAATAAACTTTTTATTAAAAAATATTTTTATTTTTTTCATCATAAAAAGTGGAAAGAATTTATTCTTTATTTATTTTTTTTTTTTTGTTTAATCTCTAATGATATCTGATGAATTAAAACCACAAAAAACTGAAAACATGAAATCTGCACTTGCGAACATTTCTTGGAATGTTTTCGAATTATAAAATGCGTGAGAACTATACCATTTTCTTCAAAAATTAATTATTGATGTCATTTAATGTTTTCAAACACTCTCTCTTTTGATTTATGTCTTCAGAATTACCTTAACTGATATATACATATAGAAATCGATATATTTCTTAGAAGTCTGTCACATACATATCTCAAATTTTTTCCGTCAGTTCTATATGTAATTATTTCACATCCATTTTCCTACAAAATGTTCCACTATTTTGAAAATACTTGCCTTTATTGTAGGACCGCACCAAAGCAAGTATTCGTGTCGTTTTCCTTATACATTTATATGAAATACTACACATAAATTTCATTGTTAGAAAGAGAAGAAATGATGGACATGATATCCATACACTTGCATACAGGTACTTATTCATCCCTATCATGAATATCCGGAGGAAAACGATTCTCTCGGATTTTTTTGTTTCTCGAGAGGAGTATTTTGCGATCATAAATAATTGCGAATCGAAAACTTCATATCCATTCAGTGCTGCCAAAATATTTCCAATTACTTCCATTTAGCCCAAAATCACAGTAGCATTTTTCATATTTGACATTAGCTTAGGGGGCGTTCAAGTATTACCTAACGCAATTTTTGAAGATTTTTGACCCCCCCTCTCCCCATGTAACGCACCGTAACGTTTTCCTTTACCCCCCCCCCCCCCCTCTTAAACGTTACGTAACACCCAAGTGACCATATTTACCTAAAAGTCACAATTATGTTGCGAAAAGTACCGGAAATACATGCGATGTTTATTTTCTTTATTATACCCTACACCGAGGGTATATTCATTTTGTCATTTTGTCATTTCGTTTGTAACATATAGAAGGGGGTGTGGGAGTTATGGAAAAGTACATATATTCTTGATCAGCGTCTTGTAGGCATCTTGCTATTAAAAATGGATGAAATCGGTTTATGGACACGCCAACCGCCCCAAACTCTATGTATATTTGCACAATCCCATTTTGAAAAAAATGCAACGATTTTGATGAAACTTGGTGATTTGGTGTACATGTGAACTAAATTAGGATTAAGCTAGGTTTCAAATTTCCAAAGATTCCCGTGGCACAGCCCTTAATTTTAACCTTTATACCACCATATCTCGTAAACCCTGCAAGAAATTGTGATGAAATTTCTTTGTCCTTTATTTGTTCGACTTTTTGATCGACTTGGAGTTTTTTCAACCTCTCTCAACATTTTTTAGCATTTTGCATATATTTACGACTTTTTCAACATTTTTCAACCTATGTTAACCTTTTAAACACTTCACACTTTTTTCGAATTATGCAACCTCTTCAACGTCTTTTTAACATTTATTGAAACATATGTTCTTTCAGTGCAGCGTAGGGTATGTGAGTTTCAGCCTGGCTGAAGATAACACCTTAACTTGTTCATATTGTTATTTAATGAAAAATCACACATAATGTAATAAACATTTGCTTAAGTTTAAAATATGTTAAAATGGCGAAAAATGAGACGAAAATATTTTATTAAAATGATAAAAGTTGATGGGATCTAGAACAGCTACAGCAATAAATGATAAAAATAGGAAATCTTTCCACGCTTATATCTCAGGTTTTGGTTAACCAATCTCAAAGATGATAGTTTATGGACATTCTACTCGTTGAGTGCTTTAATGTGATGTATCATTTATTGCTGTAGCTTATTGAGGTCCCGTCAACTTTTATCATTTTAATAAAATGTTTTGGCTGTAGATATTCAATAAACATACACATTAAGAAAGTGTAGAGTTTCATTATACACACCTAATTTCAAATAACCACCCGCTAAAGTAGTTTCACATCAAAAACAATGTTATGTAACGCGTTGTTCGAACCCCCCCCCCCCCTCCCCCGTAACGCATCGTAACGTTTTGCAAGAACCGCCCTCCCCCCCTAATTGCGTTACGTAATACTTGAACGCCCCTTACCTGTCAGCTGAACAATTTTTTAAATAAAAATGAAGTGCGTTTATCTATATCACAAAAAAAAATCACTGAAAATATAGTATAGCATAGCTTGATAGTTTGCCATCTACTCTTTTCATGAAGACTTTTGCTGTATCCGAATTGTATTCCATGTACTGGACCAATATAAGCAATTGCTTTTTGTAAATATTACAAAATATTGCTAGCATTGACTCTTTCCTCATTAAATTCCCAGCCAAAAAGTTAGCGAACTAAATTTGCGTAAAACGTCAAAAAATGTTCCCCAAAAAAGTATTGCCGATAACCTAAGTTTCCAGGGATTTTGTTCCCATTCCCCGAAAATCTTCCACGATCGCAAAACAGGGGATTGAAGAAAAAATCCGAAGAAATGTTTATTCATGATTTATTAAAATATCAATGTCAACGCTCAAAGAAAGTATTTCAATGAAAAAATAGTATGGACAGATCCTATGTCCAACACTGAAATCTTAGCTTATGCCTTGTGATCGTAATGACGCGCACAAAGTGTCATGTCAGATAGAGAAAGATTATCGTTGATTCGGTCACATTCCCCAACTCTAACATTTTTTCAATAATTTTATGTAATATCATACGTTTCCTTTTCATATATATGTAGGATTTGTATTTTAAAGAAATAAAATATCAAAGATTTAAATTTGAATAAATGATTTATTAAAAAAGCAAATTGATTTTATAACGATTGCTAGACGAATAACTTAAAATACATTTGTCACTTGGCTTGCCTTTGAAAATTTATAAATATATAAATTATAAGCAGCAAGTGTCTTATTCATACAGTGAATGAAGGCCGCTTTTCTTAGAGTTAGAGCTAACAAGAGCCATCCCTACATATATATCATTTTATAACAATGAAATTCTAAAGAAACTCATGTGCCAAGTATTGTCTCGTTAAGTATTTTATTTAATAACTAGCAAAACCCGGCGCGAAGTGCTACGCCTCAACAAATAAAATGTAATGTGTTTTTATTTTAGTTGGATTAAATAAGTAAAAATTATTTTTATTGATTTATCTTATTGCGAGTGGATAAACAACGTTGTTGGTTTTTCTATTTGGCTCAAAAATGAACAATTGAATTGGCGGGAATGATTGGAATACGTAGCATCAGCACCTTTGAATGAGTTTAATTTGGTTACAGTCCTTGTCTTCTATATATGTACCGAGTCCCATAGTCATAGTTTTTTCTTATTTTGGAAGCATGGAACTACCCATTTTTTCATTGAATCTTACTTTCTTTCTTTTTGGCTCATTTTTTCCAAACCAAACTATTTTAAGAAATTTTTACAAACTATAAGAAACATATGTACCAAATCTTATCCATCTGCGTCAAATAGTTGTTGATACATAAAAAGTTGAGTTTTTCTCATATGGAAGCGTGGTGCCGCCCATTTTTGCATGGAATCTTACTTCTTTCTCTACTCTTCATACATGTGCCAAGTTTCATTTATCTGCATCAAATAGTTGATAAGATATGATGAATTTTATTTTCTTTTAGATAAGGGGGCGTGGCATCACCCATTCTATTCTAAGCTGTGCCTGTTTATATAAAAGCCTCGTGGTGTGAATTCCATGAGAACCGATTAAGCGATCTTCGAGAAAATTATGTTCAAAAAATATATTTGCATGAAGGCCACCCTAAATATGCTCCCTAAATAAAAGTATTGAAGGCTTAGCTTCGCCTCTTAATATAAAAGTTACTTGGTGTAAGTTCGGTATGAATTGATTAATCTGTCTTCGTGAAAAAGATATTTGAAAATATTTTTGTGTGAGGACCACCCAAAGTGTGAACCCTAAGTAAAATTTTTACTATCTAATCTGTGCCCCTTCATATAAAAGCCATGTGGTTTTAAGACCATGAGAATAAAACGGTCTTTGAGAAAATTATATTTAAAAAATGTTTTTGTATGAGGGCCACCCTAAATAAAAGCTGTGAAGCCTTAGCTATGCTTCTTAACATAAGAGATACATACGTGGCGTAAATTCGGTGTAAATCGTCTATCCTGTCTTCGTGAAAATTATTTTTAAAAATAGTTTGTATGACGGCCACCCTAACTATGCACCCTAAATAAAATTTTTACAATCTAATCTATGCCCCTTAATATAAAAGCCATACTGTGTAAGTTTCATGAGAATCGATTCACCTGTCTTTGAGAAATAGCTATTTTTAAAATATTTATATATGAGTTTCGTCGTCTTAGTTATGCGTCTTAATGTAAGAGACATGTGGTGTAAATTCCATGTGAATCGATTAAGTGGTCTTTGTAAAAATGCTATTTTAAAAATATTTGCGAATGAGGGCCACCCTAAATTAAAGTAGTATAGCCACCACGCCCCTGGTGTCTAATCCCATTCATATTTTGTGAAGTGCTTTACATAGGCTATGTGCATCCTGACACCGAATTTTAAGACTCTTGCTATCATATGAACCAAGATATAGCGAGTTAAAGTTTAAATTGCACGTAAAGTGCCACGCCCCTTGCTTTTATCAAAATAAAATAAAACCCATGTTACTCAGGAATAGTGTAGCTTTCTATTAGTAGAAACATTTTTGGAATCGGTTTTGTAGTTCCAGAGATTACCCTGAACATACAAACAAACAAACAAACCTTACATCTTTATATAATAGTATAGATATAGATATAGATAAAACGACTGGAAAGAAGTGAAAAATCTTTATTCAAAAATATAGACAAAAGTATGAGAGTTAAAAGCCCTATTTTACTGTCTCAACTTTCATAAATAAAAATTAAATTCTTAAAGAATCAGCTTAGAAGACTAGGACATGCTTCTTGTACTTGTTGTACGGAATTTACGAAATTACCAAGTGTCTATGTGTGGCTTTTAGCAAACCACTAAATAATAATCATAATCTAAGCTAAAGAAACAAAATTGGGGCATACCGAATAATTGTGAGTTGCCGCTCTCAAGAATGTAAAATTATGAAATTAATATGGGATCATCTTTTGCCTGAGATTCAAACTTAAAGCTTAATTGATTTGTCAGCTTAAAAAGATGTTCCTATCGAGTATGAAATCATATCAAGCTCAGTTCTAGGAATACATGGTGTTGAACCACTATTATTCTGAACGCCTCATTTTAGATGAATATCCCTCCTTGACTGATGACACTGTAATTCAAATTCAATAGTTTTATTATAAAAAAAATTTAAAAAAAACTAAATAAATAAATGAGCGAACCTTGCGAGTGCAAAAAATAAAAGTTGCAAAAATTTTTTTGAAAAAATAAATTTTTTCTATTTTTTCCTTCGCTTCCTTTGTTTTTTCTTAGAAATACAGACTTTAAATTCAAATTTCAAGGGATTCTTCCACAAAATTTAACTTAATTAAGTTGCACTCAACAGCTGACCCTTCGACAATGCCTTCTCGCTTTCTATACTTCCGCTTCCTTGAATTATAAACACACACGATACTAGTGACATACATTCAAGCACACAAACATACAATGATGTGTTAACGTGAACACAGGACTTCTCATTCAATTACCGCCAAACAACTAAAGTGCAGTGCAAAACACAAAAGTTTATTGTTGGGTGTGTGTGCGAAATTAATACATTTGTATGTTTGTGTGTATCAGTGCAACACGCCAAAAGAGTTGTTAAGCGACTGACGTACGATGTATGTGAAAGGCGCCCAATTTTACAAAACATGATATGTAGGATGCATGCGGCTCAGAGCAGCCATTCAAAGAACATAACACCCGCACTCTCGCGCATACACCGTCAGTCAGAACACCGACAGCATGGAAAATAGAAAACAAAACAAAAAACATAAATCAAAAGCAACAGTGAGGCAACCGACGACCAACCTGTTAAAGACAAAAAGTAAAGAAAGACGCGTCGCGCGTCGACAGGAAACGCAGGAGGAAGTTTTAAGCAACAGTGCAAAATATTATTAAAAGGACGTCTCACTGTTGTTGACGCTAACCAAAGTTTTCTGATGCTGTTCACTGTTTTCCTTTTATCACTTTTGTTGTTGTGAATACGTCACAATGTAAACATACATTTTAGTAGCACTTTCTATATCTCGTGTACTGTTGCGTTTAGTTGCATCAGCGCCCTCCACTGAAAGAACTGAATTAACAAGTAGAATAGCACAGTTTGAAGTACGAAGCACAGTAATTTGAATTTATGAAAATGGGAAATGCTTTTGCAGAATATTAACAATTTAATTGGATGTAGGCAAAATCATAGTTATGGGGAAAAAAATTTCGTTTAAATGGAAATGTAAATAATTCAAAAATCAGAAAATTAAAAGATGCATACAAAGTGATCTTAGTGGTACTCTAAAAAAGTAATAAGTTACCTGTATGTACGACAGCATATCACTCGATCTGGTAGTAAATCGGCACTCAATATTGCGTACAATAACATAGAGGCACAAGGTAGGCATGCGGTATGCAAGGGTACTTTGCGATGCAGGAACTGATTTCCATTTGGCAAACTCGTCAGCTATACTAAAGTTTTTATTCTTGATAAATGCTACATATTCATAGTAATAAGGAGCTATTTCAGCAACAGAAGTATGAACAACCAGATTTTCTATGGAACGCAATCTTGAACGTGAATGTAATTGCTCGTATTACGATAACAAAGCAACTGTATGGAATGTAAACAATTACGAAGAAATCAATCTCAGCAGCAAGAAATTGACTGACAGCTACAGTTTCCAATTATGGACTATAAAGGCAGATGCAATAGTGAATATCAACTACAAAGCCGTTGAGTATATATGTACTAACGTAGATGACCAAGCATTTCAATCAAAATAGTCAATGCAATCCTAGGCGTAGTGCAGGACAATAGGCATTAAAACTAAAAATGTAGATGTTCGAAACACTCCTTGGGCTGACATTGAATTCGAAATTGTTGTGGTGATCAGTTACCTAATTTAGCAGTTCCAGTAATAGAGCAAATAAAAGATGTTTAAAGTGTTAATTAAGTAGAAAAATTAAGCTATTTTATGAAAATGAATTTTCAGTTTTGCATGCTCCGGTAATATGAATTACCTACATTTTTTTTATGTTACCTTGAAAAAATAAAACTTAGTAACAAACATGGTTTAAGTTTAAGTTCAATGGGACAAAAATTACCCGACGAGTTTCTAGTTTAATGTAAGCCGATCTGAGCTATATTCTTGGTCTGCGTATCTCCACTCATTAAATCATTTCAATGGACGTTAAGCAGATATGATCAGAAACTTAACAAAAAAAATCTACCTCCCACTTAAACGATAAACTACTAGCACGAGCAAAAGCTATATCGCCAAAGGTTTATAAAAAGAGTTGTTGCACCCAAACCGATTACACTACAGGATGCAACATCTTGAGGTGCTACTTTTAGAAGATAAGTATGTCTACTGACATAATATGTGAATTGCCTGCTATTAACTGATAAAGATTAATCCAATTTGGAGAACAAAAGCCTAAAAAATGTTTCACCTTATCATGTATACACGTTGGCACAATAAATCAGAAAAAAAATATATCATTTCAAAAGCCTAGAAGCTTTGCTAGCGCACTAGCATTAAATTTACCCAGAAAACACTAAATCAGTAAGAAATTTTTGTGAGCAAGTGTCCAAAGAAGCTACCGTTGAAATAGAGTGTTCAGCTAGGACTATTACTGATAATTTTTTCCAACATTTAAATTATATATGTACAATTTTTTAGCAATGAGCATCTTCTTACCTCTTCGCAACTATTTATTCCTCTACGACTTTTGCGTCTAATCCAGCTATTAAATCACTTGCGACTTTTTAGTCTTAAGTAACTTTTTAGTAGTAAGTAATATTTTATTTCTATACGACCTTTTAGTATTATATGACTGTTTAGTTTTAAGTAACATTTAGTCATAAAGTGAGACTTAAGTCAGAAACGACTTTTTCTGTTCGACTTTTTGGCTTATTGTGTCTTTTGTCGTATAAACTATTTTAGTAGTATTTATGCGACTTTTTTTATTGTAGGACTTTGCAACCTTATAATCATTATGTGAAATTTTACTAGTAGATCTTTTAAGTCTTTTTTAACATTTTAAACTAATTTCATTTTCTAATCTTACACCTCATTTTAGTCGTTTTAGTCTTATGCGAATTTTTACTCGCATTAGTCTTATATGACATTTAAGTTTCATTTGATTTATTAGTTTCATGTAACTTTTTAGTCAGATAATATTTGTTTTTAAAGATAAGTGACATTTAATTACGATGCGCGTTTTCAATTGTTACTTTTATGTCGAATGTTATAACTTTATTCATATGAAAATATCTAATCTCATGGTTATTTTTTTAATGTCATGCTACTTTTTAAGCATATCTGGTTTTTAATATTTAAAAACTTTTTAGTCATACATATGTGAATCAGCCATCTCACCTTTGTCTCATGCGAATTTTTAGTCTTATGCAAATTCTTAGTCACATAAAACTCTTACGATTTTTTATCACATGCGAACTAATTTAATGCGACATTTAAGTTTTGTGAAACTTATAATATATTTTTAGTTTTTTGTCTCATGCAACATTTTAATAGTAAGCGTTTTCTAAGTCTTAATCAACTTTAAAGCCTTTAACGACCTTTAATTTTATGCGAATTTTTTGATTTATACGACATTTAAGGAGTCGCACGACACGCATTATAGTTTCTAGCAGTTGTAGCTTTAATAGAAATGGTTTTCTCTTAACAAAATGCTCCTTTCTATTTTTCATGTGCGTTCTGGAAAAAATCTGCATCATTATCGAATGATCGTATCACTGAAAAAGAACTTTCTGTTTGTAACATTTGAAGCAAACTCTTCAGCTGCATACGTTTTTTAGCATAGGTGAGAATGACTTAAGTAGCAGTGTTTGGGGCATTGATTAGCCGTATTGATATGTATTATCTGCGGCGCAACTAATAAAATAAGTTTGGAAAAAACAGCTGCTTTTGTGCTAAAATTTAATTGTACTGTACTTAAACTGAACTATCAATGCTTTCTAATCTTTTGCACCCACTGTGCACGTGCTTGGAAAATATAAGTTTTACTATTATTGCTGTAGTTGTCCTTATTTTATTTGCACTGCGGTGCAACTTTAAATCTTGGCTTATTTCATATGCAAATATTTTGTTTTGCATGTGATATCTTAACGTGTCCTTCGCGGCGTCCTGCTACTCTTCCTCGCGCAGTGTCGACTTTCCTCAGTTACATATGGTTGCGCCTTCATTTTCAATTTTGTCCTTGCTGTTGGTTAGTTTGTTGCTTAGTGAGTTAGTTCGTGAGTTGTTGTAAGTGTAACAACATTTTTTTGTTGTAGTCCTGTTTGTGGCTAAAATAATGCATGTTACCGAGAATTTTAATAAACACAAACACACACACACAAGCCGACACATATTAATATCTTTGCATTTGTTTGTTTTGTTTTCTCTTCTTTTTTATGTTACATATACAGAGGACAACTGCACAACTACATTGACATTCGTGTGCACTTATGACTTGTGCTCATGTGAGACCAACTTATTTCGTTTAAAACCTTGGCGGCAAAGGCGAAGGCATAACAACTCTTTTTTGTTCCTAACTTGCTGGTTTACACACACACACATGTACGGTTTGTTGGTATGCATTTTGCTAATATTGTTGTTGCGGCTCAACATGCTTCCATTTTAATTTTTTTATGCTTCTCTGCACACAATAGAAGCAAAAGTGGAATTATTTAAATTGCATTAAGTTAAAGGGAACAACACACTGCAAATTGCGATAAAAAAAAAACAGAAAAGTTCAAGGATTAAACGTTGCCTTTGCAAGATATTTGAGAGAAGAAAAGTTCATTTAACACAACCTAATATTATTTTTAGGGCAATTGGAATAATGTCATTACTTGTGAATGCATATTAGGGTGTTTGTTGAATATCTACGATTTTTGTACACAGAACAAAAAAAAAAACTACTTTTTGCTGCATTTTATATTCCTTTTTTCTTTTCAGGCAAAGGCATTTCAATACTAAGCAATCTATCAATCAGACCACGAATGGCACGTTTTAATGCTCATTGGTGGGCACAGTCTCTAACTTTCTACGAGTTGGCACACCACACTAAATTCTAAGAAGCAATATAGACATATTTGCAATTGGTAATGAGAATTCATGAACATTTTTTTCAAAAACAAATTCTACATTTCGATGGCAAAAAATCGAAATAGAATTTTGGGCCGCGCTAGAGGTTAAGTCGATTGCCACATTTTCAAACTCTACATATCCTTTGGTGCTGAAAAAATTTTCTATATTTGAAAACTTAACCGGTATGGCGATGTTGAAAATTTACTAACTAACTTTATTCAACGATTATTGTTGAATAGCCTTTTGTCAAAGGTTCGTTTTCAATCTTTCCCCAGCTTATGATCCAGAAATTCGTTTAAGAAAATTAGATCTAATTTTCCAATTCTTAACAGAACCAAAATCTTATTCAGTTTTGAATTTTGATTGCTGCAATGAAAAATTAAAAATGAACTCCAATTTTTTGAAATTAAAATAAAATTGCTCCATACCACATTTTGACTTGATTCCAAATACTTATTCAATGTAAGTCGATTTTTTGAGAAATTCATCAACAGACGTTAAAGAATTCCCTAAGAAGACAGGATTGAAAAAAAAGGTTGCCTAAATTTAATTAGAAACAACATTTTTTCTTTTTTTTTATTCAATATATTTTTGTTATTTTTTTTTTTGCTTTTGGGTGCCAGTAATCCTCATTTTATTCACGAAACCAAATCATCATCGGGTCATTCTTCTTCAGAGCTCGTGAGACAGTCAATGTTGATCGATAATTGGCAGATGTTGGTACACTTTATGAAACCGCAAATGCGTGAAAAAGGTTTGGAAGACTTTGGTTTTCAACAACATGGCGCAACATGCTACACTGCACGCATTGAATTTCGTGCATTGGAAGTTGTTTCAATTGACCAGATTGAGATGGCGCACCCGTTATAAAGTTGGTTTCCCCTATTACATTTTCTCAAAAAATTCCATAAATTTTCGTATGAGTAACTTTTTGTTTGCAATTTTCGGCTGAATTTAGCTATCCACATTATTTGCGGACCCTGTTTGTGAGCGCCGAAGTATCGATTTAAATCAAAATTTTTTTGAATCAATTTTTTCCAAAAAACTTTTCAAACGCGTTTTTCTCGAAACCATGTTTTCAAAATCGGCGGGCAGTATCACTCAAAAAGTTTTCATCCGATTGATTTGAAATTTTAACAGTAGCTTTATTGTTGTATTATCTGTTGAAGTACACACGGTTTTAGCGATTAATTAACAAGAAAAAAAAAGTTATAAGCATAAATTGCTTAGTGGATTTTTTTCGTCGAAAACACGATTTTTTGTTAAAACATTTTTCATTTCGCGAAAAAAAATTCTAAAAATATAATCATGTGCACCATATGTACAGCAAAACTCATGTAGATAATGAAAAACAAATTTTTTTTTGTTATAGGTGGAGTTGAACGAGACTTCTACTGCCCGCCGCGGAAGACCTTTTTGAAAAAATGGTTCACGGTAATCACTGCACAGCTGCCATTTCGTAAAAAAAAATTAACAATAAAAAATCCTTTTCTTTTCTACAAGAGCTGCTAACTCCAATGTTATGTTATTTGTTTACCTTTAATCTCAAATGTCCTTTAAAAAAAAAATAGTTTAAACAGCCTTGTTTTTTATAGCATAAGGGAGATATAACCCCTTAAGTGAAATTCACAATACATTGTGGTGTAACCACGGATAGAGCCATCGGTCTTCGAAAACGAATCATGGTTATCATAAATGCAGTGCAACATCGTATGAAAATATTTTCTGACCAGCTATGGCAAATAATCCGTAACTGTGCTTCAAGTCAGTTTGGACCACTGCTCACAATGTCAAAAAGTGTATGGATTGTTTTTGTTAATAAAATAGTTAGCAATCTTACTGCTTTCAAATGTTGAACTGTTTTTTTGATAGTACCTCTTGAAAAGAGTTAACGTAAACAAGCCAGCAACAATCCAGCAGCTCAACGCTAACATTTATTCCACAAACAGAAATTTAAGAGAAATTTATGAAAAGTGCTTTGAAGAGAGCCCATCTCCTTGAATTTAATAATGAAATATTTAATTTCTCTGAAAGAAAATATAAAATTTATTTGTAAACAATAAAGCTATGGGTTCTTCAAACAAGTGGGTGCCATACAGTATATGCCATCCTGTGTATGGTAAGCGATTTTTTACTTTTATGTTTTCATTCCCATGCTGATTAACTTTGTTTACTGTTATCATATAAAATTTTTCCAGCATTCAGAGAACTACAGAGTCCTAAAATACATAATTCAGTTGCTCAGAAAGAAAATAATTTTACTGGAAAAACTTGTTGCTAACGAAAACTTTTCACTACCGCATGGAACAGAAATAGCAAAACTCGCACGATATGTTAATGTTTCGTAGAATTAATTATTTACTTATAATTTTGCTGGCTATTATTCTCAATAAAAGTACTTTTATTTAGAAATAATTGGTATGTATTAATATCACCAAGTGTATTTACTTTCAAAAATTCATATAAGCATTTGGATACGAATGTTTAGTTTTTCATTAATGTTTTAATGAGGTATTTTGATATTTTGGTAACACACATATACGAACATAGAATGTGTATGTAAATACTAAATACAATAAAAGTTTGTATTTTAACATAGAATATTATATGTATTATCGTTGTGAGTTTAAGCTTAATTATTGAATAAATATTATCTTTACAAATTTTAAATAGAAATAATACACGAATTCGTGTGCATTTAGCACAATAATTGGTTTATTTAAAGTAACTAAATTGGAAATTAAATTAATAAATTGCCATAGCAAATGGTACATTGATTTTTAAGCCACTTCAATCGAATTACTGCCATTTTAGTGTCAGCAGGTATGCAATGCTGCAAGCCAATTATGCGGATAGCACTCTAATATGAAAATGCTAATCAGCTAAGCAAATTAAGAAATAATTAGAAATTTCAGAAAGTATCAAGCTTTTTAGGAATTATTTTGTAATCAAGCTATCACTTGTATAACCGAGCTATACATCCATTTTATCTATTTAAATTCTTCAGGGCAATATCTCGAGGTCAAAGTAAAATAGCGATAAATAATTTCGTCTAAGATTAAAAGGTTTCTATCGGGTTAAATAACAGCGAATTTTCCTCTTACCTTAAAACCAAATTTCATGGTCGAATCGGGATCAATTGTGACTTTTTATGCACCATAACTATATTTGCCATTGAAGATTTGTATTATATGGGAAAAATAGATATGTTTATGTGTTGTTTTTTCTCTAAGAGTTTTTGTTTTTGCTTTAGTAATAGAAACAGTTTCGGTCAATGTTTCAATTTTAATCATATTTTCTCCTAAGCTATCAATCTTTAATAAAAATCACCCTGATTAAAGGTTTTTGAAATTGTTCAAAATATTCTGAAAAATATTTTTTTTATTGTAAGAATATTTTTATTTTTTGTTTTACAAACATTTGATAGTTTTGCCTGGAAAGTTTTCCGGTAGTTTTGAAAAGAGTTATTTTATAGATTTCGATGTGCCATTTCTACTTTGCCAACTCGTATTGTTGCCGCTCGCTCTGCCATATTGGAAAAATGGCGCCTAAAAGTAGTTTTTTGACAATATCTCCTTTCTGACTCATTTTACGATAAAAATATTTACATAAAAAATAAAACTAGAGTAAATTGCCTACAATTTATGTTATAACCTTTTTTTTCGTAAAATCAATAGTTTTGGCGTACGAGAGCTGCCATTGGATATTTTTTTCTTGTAAAAAAAAAAAAAAAAAGGTTGAAAAATTAGCGATAAAAATTATATTTTACAAGCATTCGTACGCCAAAACTAATGATTTTACGAAAAAAAAAATTATGACATATATTGTCGGAAATTTCCTCTAGTTTCATTTTGTATAGAAATGTTTTCGTAAAATGAGTCAGAAATGAAATATTGTCAAAAACTGCTTTTAGGCACCATTTTTCCAATATGGTGGCGCGAGCGGCAACAATACGAGGTGGCAAAGTTGAAATTCGCAAAAAAAGAGCACATCGAACTCTATAAAATTACTATTTTTCAAAACTGCCGGAAATCTCTCCAGGTAAAGGGTTTTTTTTATAACCAAATGACTGTACTATGACGTCAATGAAAAAAAATTGATTCAATTAAAAAAAAAATTTGTTTTCTGAATAATTTTACCAATTTTAAATATAACTTTCAGTACTTTTTGTTTGTATATACCACCATCATCTTCGGGTATCGCTTAATAAACAAAATTATCGTTACAGATCTCAAATTAATTCACAAGTTATTCACTTGGAACCTTTACACGCAGTAATAGTAACCGTTTGGTCTTGCTCGTGGCACAGTGTAATCATCGGGCCATACTTTTATCGAAAAAAAGAAAGGCTTTGCTGTTATTGTCAATGGTGAGCGGTACAGATCAATAATCGATAACGACGTGAATTACCAGACATTGATTTAGCAAACAAAAGGTTTCAACAAGATGGGGCTATCTGCCGCGCAGCCAATGCCACAATCGATTTATTGCTTGAAAAGCACAAAGAGTCAATTATCTCAAGAAATACAGATGTCAAATGGCTTCAAAGAAGTTGTGAAATAATACTATGGAACTACTACTGGGATGGCTGTTTATAGTCATTGGCCCATGTCAATAAGCCATTGACAACTGATACATTAATATTTAACATTAAACTCCAAATTCATGGAATAATGCCTGCTTTATTGAATTAAATTGTCGAAGATTGGACTAGTCGTATTCACTTCCGTAAAAGAAGCAGCTGTGACCATTTAGTATATAACGTTCTTTTTAAAACATAATTGAATCGATTTTAATTTAAAATAATCTACAGATTGTTGCCCTATCGGATTTTAATTTTATTCTAATTGGAAAATAATACAAAAACAATCTTCATAAACATATATTCGTATCATATCATACTTACTAACCAAACTCAATTGCTGTTCACTGGCTTCTAAGAAAAGAAAAACTATCAAAATTTAAAAGTATGAGGTAAAAAACTAATAAGAAATTTTAAATTTATTAAAAATTTATGACTTTTGAACTTTGAAATCTAAGAGTGCGCACAAATTTTGAAAAAAAAGCTTAAATTTCAAACGCTTTAATCCACATAGCATCAATATTCGTCAATTTTGGTTTACATCACAACAGAAATTAAAAAGTAAAGAAATGAAATTAAGTTGGAAATTTAAAACTTTTAAGTTTCGAAACATCGCAATTTCAGGTTGACTATCATCAACACACAAAAAGTTTCACATATGTAACAAATACTCAAACGCCTGCCTCTTAGGGAGTAGTGCAACAAATAATAAAGTCTATTCACATAGATATTCAAATATCTACAATATTGAGGTAGAAGTGCTAAAACTAAACTTAAATGAAGCATTCGAAGGTATACTGTACTATAGTACATGTATATTGAAAAACTTTTGGTAACATAAGTAAACATTCCAAGGAGAGACAGGCTGACAGACAGACAAGCAGGCAAGCAGGCAATTGGAAAACTTCACATTTTGTGTGAAGCCATTGGTGTTACTTTGATTGGAAACTTTTGGTTTTGTTACCACTTGTCGAAAGTTGTTGCAGTTGCTATCAATCAATCAGTGTTACACGTATTCGCAGCCATACGATGGTAGAGGGTTGGCAACAAAATGAGCTTGTGAAAAACAACTTTTGACTAGCTGGCAGTTTCCTGAACCACAACATCGAAAACAATAACACTTGCAGCAAGCAAACTCACATATTAATTGAATAAAGTCGATGTAGTAGAAGGAATTATCTCATAGTACGTACATAATCCTTTTCAATAACAATTTAATGCTGATTTAAATGGACTTAAATTAAAATCTCCTGAAAATAATCCAAGTTAAGCGCATCTATGAAATTGAACGGTATGAATTGTTTATATATCTAAATAAACCGCTATCTCATTGTGTTGGAAAAAAAAAATCACTACCAACTTTGGCCTCCTCCAGCCCACTAGCATTACAATTGCATTCGTTTCAATGTATTGGCATCCAAGGACCACTTTTACCTAACGAGCTGAATCCTTGCACAACAATCCACTAGAAAAAGCATCAAACAAAACAAGGCAACAAAAAAAAAGTTGACAACAGAATGAAAAAAAAAAAACTTAAATCCGATTTGCATGGATTTGTTAAATTTTTTCATTTTATTTCCTTGCAGTGCCTCCTTTTTGCTTCTATGGCTTTTTTTTAAGCTTTTTTTCTACTCTATAAGGTATATGGTTTTTTTTTCAATTTTGTAGCACTATGATTTCGTCTGTAAGCATCCTTGTAAGCCTCATGTCCGCAATTGACGTTCTCGCTGTGCTTTAGTTTCTTACTTTACTGCTCTTTTTTTTTCATGCTATTTTTTATTTATCCGTTTCATCTTCACTGTTCAGATGTTTTTTTTAATGTATGTATTTTCCTTTTTTTTTATTTTCTATCTCAATTGTATTTTGTTTTGTTGTTGCTCTATTTTGCATGTCAGTCGATTTTTTCCCTCTTCGTATATCTGTTCGTATTGCCAGGACTTGTATGTTGCTCTTGCATCCAAATGTCCATCTGCAATCTGCAAACTTGTCACTGATGTCGTTTGTTTCGTTTGCAGTTTTTCTTTTTGTACACTGTCTCCTTTCTACCTCTAAAGTTTATGTTGGACAGTGCAAATTTTTGAAACTTTAAGTAAAAACTTCTTGACAGCTAACTTTCATGCAGATTTTATTAAATAAAAATAATATTTTTTATGAAGTCCATGAGATAAACATTCGACATATGCGAGATCTCTCACAAGCTAATCTATTTTACTATAACTAGCTGTTTCACATATGAAATGAGGAACAATCATGGGGCATTATATTGTTTTTTATAAACAGATTGTTATTTAAAAAACCCTACTCAACCGATTACAATGACATTCCCAATCGTTATCTTATTAAGTGTGATAGTATGCATTCAAATTGTTTTCTTATCAGAACGTTTCAAAGCTAATGTTGATGGGAGTTGCCGCACCTACTAATTCAACTTTCCCAGTGCTTGTTTGCATCGTTATCCTCTAACTCACGACTTGTAGCACGCTTTCTTTGAATTATAAGGCCATTGCACAAGTATCAAAAAAACTAAATTTTTCATTTATCTCAATATTGAACTAAAATGGCTCGTTATCTAAGCCAAATCGTCAAAAAAAATAGCTAAGTAAGCAAATTCAAAATGGATTATCTATGCGATGTCCAGGAAATAACAAAGCGTAAAAGCGTAAACTCATTTAATTAAATATGCATGGGATATGGCGAAAAAATACACGATACACAATAAGCCCGCAGTTAAGGTATCAGCGCGAAAGTGATATCAAATTTAAGCCTGACATTGTAGGTAAGAACTGACTCAGTACTCGAAATTATCAACGAAGTTAAAAAAAAATGTTTATTCATTTCTCTTTGTCTATATTTTCCCTTCAATATTGAAATTGTAACGATTTCTTAATTGCATTTTTATAGCCTCTTCCTTTGCAACTTATTTTGTAGTTGTAATGACCACTCGTACAGCTTTGACCTGTCATTTGAAATAGTGCAGCAGCTAGAAATAAAATTCAATTCATTGTCTACGTTAAAATTCATTACATTTCCTTCTTCTTCTGCAGTTTAATCGACGTATTCTGATACACCAGACATATGCTGAATAAATGTTTTCAAATGTGTTGCTATTTCATTTATTCAATACATTTTGCAATGTTTTCATTGTCTTGGGTATCTACTGAGTCTAAAAGTAAAGAGAGAGAGAACGATTCCTTTGATGCTACTTGTTATGGTATTTTACACTATGTGTTGACAATGTCTTCATTGTTGTTATTGGTGCGTTCCAATTATCATTGATATGCACTCGTTCTTTCTTTGTGACATTTTCAATGAAATATAATGCCTCCTACTGAGTGTAGATGAAATTACATCAACTTATAAGGGTACCAACTTCTATGTTTCCTATACTAATGATATGAACGTTCTGCACTTGATCACAAATTTCCAAAACATATCAATGCGTTTGATGTTTCTGTCTTTTTTTATATGAACAGCAGTTTCATTTTTGCATGAAAGTTTTTAGTATATATTTCGAGATCTAGAAAAAATTTAGTAGAATGATCTGGTTTAAATAGTCATTTTTAAGGGTCAGTTTGTTTTCCTTTCCACTAGCCGTGAAAAATCATATTGATTTAATTCAAAGTCAATGCTTTCTTTGAGTGCTCTCAAATCGAAATGTGAGCTTATCAAATATTTGCTTTATGTGTGTGACAAAAGTCTATATACATAGGTGCTTCTCCTGGAAGTGACATTCATGATTCCCTTATATAGTCTTAGAGATATATTTACTTTTAGCAATGTTTCAAAAAAATTACAAAATCTATGAACAAGCTAAAAGAAAAAGCGGAAATCTTAAAATTTGATTTGCCTTTTTATAGCTGTACAACTTAACTACGACGAAATATTTTTTAGATGGACTTTAAAAAAAATGTAAGCTCATATTTTTTGAAAACTTTACCTTAGTTATAAATTAGTTGTAATTGCTAAAAGAGTTGCAACATTTACAATTTTTTTCCAATGCTGTAAATGCATTTGGTGTAACAGGGCGTATGAGCAACATTTAATTTATTTCGCAATGTAATTAAATTATTAATTCGAAATCACACTCCTTAAGGGGCTGTAATTTTTGTAAAAATTATAACAAACTAATAATTTATACATAATTGTAAAGACAGAAATCCAATTTATATTCATTTTGTGTTAATGTCTTATAACTTCTTTCAATGTAAAGTTTTAATTCTATGCAAGTTATTAAATTGTTCAGAAAAAATAAATACGTTTGAGTTGGTCTACTTTGTGACGTCAGAAAGTTGGGATAGCCTCTTTAATTTTATTTTTATGATTTTTCTAATCAGCAAATCAAAATTTCCTTCTCTACAATTATTTAACTTTTATGATTGATTTATATCGAACGCGTAAACTTCAGTCAGGTTGTGGAAATTATCTTACCATTTTACCTGAAAACATTGCATTATAAGCGTTTTGTACCTTTTTTTCGTATTTAAGCCAATAATGCATATACTATAGGCATTTCTTTATAAAAGCTTCTATCTGTTGTGAATAAATGAATCAAGAATTTTTGCCGCTTTCTAAGAGTTACTCTTTCTCTCTCTATCTCCAGAACAATATTTAACCAAGGTCTTACAAAATTATCTTTCAATTTATTAAATATAAGGGAAACATTTTTCAAACGTAAATGGTTTGCTAAGTTTAAAGCTGATCTTTATCGTGAAATCAACGGCTATGACTTCCTTCCTTACTCAGAATTGTTGCAGTTATGTTTATAAAAATATATACTTATATTATTATCAAAATAGTAAAACATATAAAATTTTCATTCAATTCACGATTTTTTCAGAAAATGGGATAGTTAAATTTTATACTCGAAACTCTCTAAATATATCGGACTAAACCTTTTTGAGTTTCAAAATCTTGTTAATTGATAAATTGATAAATTCCTTAAGAGGCAATTTTTTTTCCAAAGAAAAAAAAAACTAACTTAAGCAATCTACAATAATAAAATAACAACAATAACAACGTCATCGAACATGACACCAATCTGACGACATATGCATGTGCTCTTCAAATTGATGACAAACTTAAATATTTAGTTGCAAAAGTTTGAAACTAAGAGTCAAATAAATATATATCGTATGATAACAATGGAACTCTGAAAATGAATTTGCTGTCGGGAATTCAAATGCATCGTGAACTTTTTGCACAACTGCGCTGTTTTTTTTTTTTAGTTTATTCATCGAGGTGTAACTTGTGGTGTGTGATAGTTTTTATGTGATGGATTAGCTAACAATTTCAATTTGAAATGCTCTGTTTGGCAAATGAAAACCTTGCATATACATACATGCAAGTACTTTATCAACGATACAAGCAAATACTTACATACATTTAATAACTTTAGTCCCAGCGGTTATGGCAAAAGCCTTAACAAAAATATGTAATACAAGAAATTTTAAGACAAAAACTTGAAATAAAATAAAATTTATAAAAAATCTAAAACTTATTTTTATTATGCGATTTAGGACAGTCGATTGAATATAATATGACGCAGTGAAATGTAAAATTAATACATAAAAGTCCTTTTCATCAAAATCACTAATGTTCTTTTTGTGGAGTTTCATATTTTGGAAAATCATGCTAAATATAAAAGAAATACATATATTTAATTGCGCTTCATATAGATTCTAAATGAACTGAAACAGTGATAAGATTCATAATGATACACTCAAGAGTTTTGTCTAGCAAATGCAGCCGAACTTAGTACGAATACCAGAAATCGCTAAAGCAAACACAGGACAATATGAAAAGAAATTATGGCGCATTTCAGGCGAAGCGGGCAATGAAAATAAAGTGAGGTCTTGAAATTTGTTTATATTCCGGTAAGTTATACATCTACTAGACATAAATGTGTACTAGGGTGGTTCAAAATATTAAAGTTGCTCCAAACTTCGCTCCCCAGCCACAAAAAGTTTCGTATTGGTTGCAATAAGAACCACGTAAAATTTGGTTCATTTCAGAAAACATTTGATGGACCCGCCACCCTTTTGAAAACTGGCAAATGGTCCTCAATCTATCAAAAATGATTAATATCTGTCCGAAGCTGCCCCTAGAGGGATCAAATGTATGACAAGGTCCCATTATTTTTTCTTCTCCAACACTTTTTCTGAACATAAGTATTTACCCAATATCACAACCCCTTAGGGGTGCTCCCCTGCAAAAATGACATTCTTGTGAAATTATAAAATTGACTTCCCCCTCTTCTCAGATGCCTCAGAAGGGGTAAAACGCAAGACGAACTCGCATTACACTCTGCCACCCTTTTGGGGGTCCCCCTTCAAAAAACACAAAAAATTTCGAAAAATAGTTCATAGCTCCCCCGGAGTGACCCAAAAAGGTTTTCCAATATTTTTCCCGAACATACCTACCATCTATCTGCCACCGTTTTAGGGGTCCCTCTACAAAAAACACAAAAAATTAAAAAAATTTCTAAAAATAGTTCATAGCTTTCCCTGAGTGACCCGTAGAGTGTTCTAATGTATTACCAGGTCCTCCCTACATTTTTCCGAACATACTTACCCCCTATCTCAACCCCTTTGGGGAGATCCCTTTGAAAAAAGTTTCGAAAAATAATTGATATCAGTACAAGGTTTTATTATATTCATTTTTATTGCATTCATTGCTTATATTAACTGGCTCTTTTCACAAAAAAGGATACTTTTTGCGATATATTTCTACTTACGATTTGTAGCATTAGCTGTTTTTTTTTCTTCATCATTTGACAAAATTCGGTTGTAGTCTTTCACAAACGCAACACCTCTTTCAGAGGTGTCATTTACGACAGCTAAGCTTTTGCAAAAAGAGAGCACATCTCTGATCTCATCATCAGATTCGCATGATTATTGAAAATTCTATATTCAATTCAAGCAAAACAAAAAAGTTTCTGGGAGCAGCCAAAATCAGCAGCTCTATTGGTGAAAATATTTCAATGGCAGTATATAATGTATTACTACAATGGAATATAGTCGATGATATTCGATGATATTGACATCAGAGATGTGCTCTCTTTTTGCAAAGGCTTAGCTGTTGTAAATGACACCGCTGAAAGAGGTGTTGCGTTTATGAAAGACTACAACCAAATTTTGCCAAATGATGGAAAACAAAAACAGCTAATACTACAAATCGTGTTAGTATATCGCAAAAAGTATCCTTTTTTGTGAAAAGACCCAGTTAATATAAGCAATGAACGCAATAAAAATAAATATAATACAACCTAGTACTGATATGAATTATTTTTCAAAACTATTTTTCATTTTTTCAAAGGGATCCTCCAAAGGGGTTATGACAGGGGGTAAGTATGTTCGGAAAAATGTAGGGAAGACCTGGTAATTCATTAGACCACTCTACGGGTCACTCAGGGAAAGCTATGAACTATTTTTAGAATTTTTTTTAGTTTTTTGTGTTTTTTGTAGGGGGACCCCTAAAACGGTGGCAGAGAGACGGTAGGTATGTTCGGGAAAAATATTGGAAAAAAAAAATAGGACTTAGTGATACATATCAACCCTTTTTGGGTCAATCCGGGGGAGCTATGAACTATTTTTCGAAATTTTTTGTGTTTTTTGTATGGGGACCCCCAAAAGGGTGGCAGATAGGGGGTAGATGTGTGCAGAGAAAAGTTTGAGAGAGTAAAAATAATGCGAGTTCGTCTTGAGTTTTAATCCTTCTGAGGCATCTGAGAAGAGGGGGAAGTTAATTTCATAATTTCACAAGAATGTCATTTTTGCAGGGGAGCACCCCTAAGGGGTTGTGATAGGGGGTAAATATGTTCAGAAAAAGTGTTTGAGATGAAAAAATAATGGGACCTTGTCATACTTTGATCCCTCTAGGGGGCAGCATCGGAGAGATATTAATGATTTTTGATAGATTGAGGACCATTTTCCAGTTTTCAAAAGGGTGGCGGGTCCATAAAATGTTTTCTGAAATGGTTCTTATTGGCTCTAATACGAAACTTTTGGTGCCCGAGGAGCGAAGTTTGGAACAACTTGAATTTTTTTCATATATGTCTGAACCACCCTAATGTGTACACATAATTTTTTTTTCGTATGAGGCGATATATAAATTAAAGTACTTAAGAAAGTGCCACATCCCATACAAAGTGCGGCACGTATGCACTTCAATTCATACATCTCGTAAACTAATATAGATCACGTTAAAAAAATTTAAGCATATTACCGGTATATTTTATGCTTTATTTTAAAGTAAAAATAAAAAAATAAAATATGTCGAATGTGTTTCAATTCTGAGATGAAATGTTCACTTCCTTATATAAAAAAAACAGCTTCTAGAAGTAGAACTAAGCCGAATATGAACAAATTTCTAAGTCTCATTTTTATTTTGCATTGTCCGCTTCGCCTGAAATGCCCCTTATATAATATTTGTTGTCTTCCGTATCCATTTGAATGTCGTCAATGACCAATTCCGCAGGTTTTTAAAAGTTCTTTACTGAGAACAAAATTTTTAAGTAACACAAAATTCTTCTTTTTCTCCCGGAAATTACCCTCTGTTAATTTTGTAGCTCAAGTAAATTCTAAATATGTTGTTATTCTTTCCAAATATTGAAATGATTTCATCCGAATTAAATTCACTTTACAAATAATCCTTTTCTTTTCTTTCAAAAATTTTGTTTGATATTGGTAAAATAAAAACAACTTTTGTAACTTAGTTTCTTTCAAAAACTGCACCATTGCATTCTATGCACACAGAGAACTGACAAAAAACACCATAGGTACTAAGTGTTTTGCTACCCGCAAGTGTAAATATTTTCCACCTTTTCAATACGAAACTACCAACACATCTCTGGGCAATGTTTTGTTCTGGCCATTAGTTACACGTTACAGCTGGTTTTGGTTTGGCTCTGTTTTGTTGCGTTTTGTGTTGTTTTGCTTTGTTTTTATGACCAATTCAGAGCAATTGTTGAACTGGAAACCATAGAATTTTATTTTGCTGACCACACAATTAGTTTGTGAATTTGTGTTCTCATCAGTCAGTGGTTTCGTCTGTCTTTCTATCTGTTTGGCTATTTGTCTGTCTGCAGACCGTCTGTTGATTTGGTTGCATTTCTATTTTTCGTATACTTTCCAAAGGATACACATTGAATGCCTTTGTTAGCCTTTTAGTTGTTTTTAGTTGCTTCCTTACACAATTTTAGTAAATTTTATTTTACCTCACAATTTATTTTTATATTTTAGATTTTTTAGTAATTTATTATTCAATTGCAAGCCAGAACATAATTTCTAGGTTTTTTTTTTTCAGTGACTGAAAGGATATTTAGGTTATTGCAAATTGTTTTATTATATTACTATTCTAGGAAAGCAATTCATATCGAAAAAACGAAAGAGCAGAAAAACGAAAGACAGATACAGTATATACAGATACATTATATATCATATACTACACATTCGAAACTGTAAAAATCCCTATGAGCAGTGGCGGATACAAGGGGGGGGGGGGCTATGGGGCTGAAGCCCCCCTGGGAGCGAAAAAAAACTTTTTTTTATTCAAGAAAGTTCATGGAGGATCGAACAAACCATAGCAGTTCAGGCTTTGATATCTGAAAACCAACTCTTAGCATTTTATACTATTTATTTTCAGTCAGTGTCTGAATTTGTACGCAGGAAAATCATGTAATATTTTTGAAATTTGTAACATGCTAGGCACAGTTTCATCAGTGTCGAACTTTTTCTCGAATTCATCTAAAAGAGTAGAACTATTGAAAGATAAAATTTTCGAACGGAGTACAGAAAAACCGTTTAAAAGCATTGTGTGCGACGTTGATGCTTTCAGCGAATTATTTTTGTTTATCTCTTAAGCGTTACAAGACTTAGAACAAAGCAAGGAAACCGAAGCATCTTTCAGCTTCGAAAGCACGCTCCAATTTATTAGTATTGTTACATATTCTGAAAATTTTAAATGTTCCTATATTGTCGCTCAGTCGCAAACTACAAGATCCGACACTACAAATCTCTTCAGCCTGTACTCATGTTAAGCAAATTATCAACCTGTTTTCAGAAATGCGAACAAATGAAACGACATTTGATAATATTTTTAATGAAGCATTGTCAATCGCTGTTGAGTTAGACACTTCATTGATTATTCCCCGCTCTTAAATAAATAAATAATAAAAAGAAAAATATACCCAACACTGAGTGCATAATAACTTTGTCATTCCATTTGTAACGCATAGATGCTCTTTAAAGAAAAAAGTACGACTATATGAAACATTTTAGCCTTCATCGTTTATTTTCAGTTCTTTTAAAAAAAAAACTTGATTTCCGAAATGTAAGTCCTCTTCGTTTTTTTTTAAATTCTCAAACAAACTTTGATAAATATAAGAATTTTCGAGACCGGTCCGATCGTGCAGAAGCTAAGTTCAAAAAAAATTTTTTTTTTTATCAAATTCCGCGTTCCAACGTAATTTGACCAACAAATATTCTTATATTTACATATCTATTTAGTTATTATTGAAACTGTTGCAGCGATTTTAATGAAACTTGGTGATTTGGTGCAAATGTGAGCAAAATTAGGATTTGGCAAGGATTAATCTTTTAATTTTCAATCATTTAGAAAACGAGATTTTGCTAAGACCTACACTATAATGTTTTTTATGATTTTTTTTTTATTTTTTTGCTTATTTGATAATTGTCTTATTGTATTGCCACTCATTTACTTCAACTTAAATGTAATTTTTCTTATATTTTTATCTATATTTTTATCTTTTATTTTTGTGAAAAACATCCTAATTAAATTGTATGTCTATATTTAGTGATTAAATTCTGTTGTTACCCCACAACACTTTATATATTCTAGAATTATGTTTAAAATGGCATTTTGAACTATATTATTTACTTTTATATTAAATGCCATATTCTTTTTTTGATACAAATTCAAATAAAATTATTGTATTAAAAAACGCATAAATAAAATGAAATGAAAAAAATGATTTGAGCTTTGAAAGTCTCTCACAAGGTCGTGGATAGCCCACAATATTTATAAACGTATATTAAGAGAATTAACACCGTAGTCGATATAAAATTTGCAAGGCAGATGTACTTGCTATAAGATATCTTATTACAAAAATTTGGCGCAATAGCACCTGAGGGCGTGGCGACTCTCATACAAGTAAAATACGTTAAGTGGCATATCTATCAAAATATGTGAGCAATCATACTAAAATTTGGCTTAAGAGGTTTGTTAATGGAAAGATATTTCTGGATAAAAATCAGACTGGTTTGTGCGCGTAGATGTGTCACCGCCCTAAATTTTAAGACTAATAACGGTATGTCACAAAATATACAAGCTATTGTGCTAAAATTTGGTATGCGGATGTCGATCACGAATAAAATTTATTTAATATCCAAAAGTAGGCGGAATTGAAGAAGTGGGCGTGGGATATTTTCACGTTTTAGTTTCTTTTCAATTTTTTTCAAAATTTTCAATATTATTTTAACTTTTTCCAATACATATACTCCATAAGTATTTTTTCGTCTTTTTCAACCTCTTTCAACTTTATTCGTCAACTTTTTCATCGATTTTGAACTGTTTCAACATTTTTCAACCTCTTCAATTTTTTGAGAGTTTTTCAACCGCTTTCAATATTTTTCATCATTTACCATATTTTTTCGACACATTCAATTTTTCAACATTTTTCAGCATTTTCCTTATTTTTTTTGGCATTTTTCAATTTTTTCAAAGTCTTTTGAAACTGTTTCAACACTTTTTAAACTTTTTCAATATTTTCTCGACTTATTCAAGCTCTTCAACGTCTTTTTAACATTTATTTGAAAGGTACTTTCATTGCAGTGTTGGTATGTGAGTTTCGGCATGGCCGAATATTACTAGTTTTAATTTATTTTTATTTCACATTTCTATCTCAAACGTTTCAGAGCCGCAATATTCTATCCTTATTTGGATCATAAAAATTCAGAATTAAAATCAAAGTTCCAGAATACATTTTTGAGCATTTTACCTTTAGAACGTTTTATACCGGTAATCACTCGATGAGGCATGTTGACAAAATCATAGTAGCTGCCCTCACTTACGAAAGTGATTTAAATTGCAGTAAGGTTGAGCGCTAATCCGAATTTAAATTGTGTCATCAGCATTGTTGTAAAACCGATTTCAAAGATACTTTGAATGCAATGCAAGTATTGCCCATTACACTAGCTTACAATTTTGGGCCTCATTTCGAGATTTGGTTTCTCATAGAAGTTTTCATATGTATTTTGGGGCATGGATTCTAAAAATGACAACCTTTTTTTTTCTTACAAATCGTTAAGAAAAACCCCTTTTTTCGTTTACTTGGTCATATTTCTATCAATTTTTTTTCGACCTAAATCAAATCACACTATTTAAAAAATAATTTGATCTTCTGTCTAACGGTTTGCTGTTCAAGAGAACAGGATTGGATTTGATGGAGTTACAAGCGGTCATATTCCAAAATGAGTGACTTTTTTTGGTTTTTTCAAAAAAGTTAAAACCTTTGTTTTTTCATATTTTTAATATTCAGGATGAAAATCTATTTTTAACAAATATTTTAAGTATATATTTGCTTAAATCGGATACAAAATGTTAAAGTTAATCAAAAATTAAAATACGGTTCCTTTTACAACATGAACCAACAGACTTGGATATGTGGGAGTGCATGAAAATTTGGAAATTACCTTTTTTCATTGATTTTTGATTAACTTTAACTTTTTGTGTCCGATTTGAGCAAATATATACTCGTATATATTTGCTTAAGATACATATTTGTTAAAAAATAGATTTTGAAAGGTTTTTGGATTTAAACGGAGCAATTGAAATTTTGTGACTTTTTTTAAAAGACCTTGTAAGACGCTTGTAACTCCATCAAATCCTATCCTTATATCATGAACAGCAAACCGATAGACAGAAGATAAAATTAATTTTTGAATAGTGTGCAACTGATTTAGGTCGAAAAAAAAAAATTCATAGAAACCAAATAAATGAAAAAAGTGCAGAAAAAAGGGTTTTTGGGGATATCTCGAAAACGATTCTTAGGAAAAAAAAAATGATCCAAATAAATGAAAAAATTGCAGAAAAAAGAGTTTTTGGGGATATCTCGAAAACGATTCTTAAGAAAAAGAAAATGATTCAAATAAATGAAAAAAATGCAAAAAAAAGAGTTTTTTTTGGGGATATCTCGAAAACGATTCTTAAGAAAAAAAAATAGCTGTCATTTTTGGAATCTACGCCCTAAAATACATAGAAAAAAGTATATGGGAAATCAGATCTTTTGTTTTTTGTAAAAGGTGTTATCAAAACCAAAAAAAAAATGTAATCGTTCTTCCAATGCATCACAATTCTACTGCAAGTATTTGCCACAATTCCAGCAGAACAAAGTTTTTCTGTGTTAAAATGATTGAAATTGTATTGTATTTAAGGTCTACAATGACAGAAGATTGCTCGAATGGATTGGCTCTAGAAATTAATCATAAAGAAATCTATATCAGCTCAGCTGAAATTGTTGAATTATTTTGCCAGAAGAAACCTCGCCGTCTTGAAACCCTTGACTGGACTACTGATTAGATTGTTGCAATATGTCAAAAAATATAAGTATTGCTCGTTGAAAAATTTAATCAATGTATGGTTTCATTTAAGAAATATGTTAGCCCCAACCCTCAAGAAAATCCTGGATCCGCCACTGCCTATGAGTCCTAATTAAATTCGAAATCAAATACCAACGCTACAATTTCACAATTTCTGAATTCAAAAAAAAAAGAAACCTACCTAATTAAAAAACGATAAGGCTTTTGCATTAACATTCATACAGTAGCTACTCTCAGAGATACGCAAATGAATGCTATGCAAAATTTTGCTTTGTTTGATCAACCGCAGGGTTACATGGCGTTCACAATCGCATTGAAACAATGATTCAAGAGCGTTTACCACAAATTGCGTATTTTACGTAATGAAAATTGCACAAATGTGTCAACACACGCACACTAATATACCTCAGATGCGATTAGAATGAAAAAGGATTTTTCAGCGGCGCCACATTATATCTTCCGCAGGGCGATGCTTTTCAAAATGACCGCATTGATAGCATGTGTAGGATTTCTCATTGATAGGCATTTGCTTGACAAAAGCTTGGTATCCGAGTGTTAAGTCGTGTTAAAATATTTAAGCCACATTGCGTGTTGGCCTTAAAATAACTACCTCAAATAACTAGCTGTAGATGTGGCAGTCTAATATATCTTTGCACGTGGGTATGATTATGATTTTTAACAGTGTATTTTAACCAACTCATATATTTCGCTCTACTTTTTGTTTAAGAAAATGAAAATATTACAATTTGGTGAACTTATCGTGAAGATCTATCAATTTTTATGTGACTTTGGCGTGTGTGTGTTGGGATTTTGAAAGCTTTGGTATTATCTATTTTGTAAATAGTGACCTAGGAATTGCTTCAAACTCTTTGGTATGAACTAAGGTATACTGACTGATTGGTTACTCTTGTATTTAAATTTTTTGGCCTGGGATATTTCCATAATTACTTCATCTATCCGAAAAAAATTTAATTTCTTAAAAGGGACAGCAACAACAACTCACTGGACATGATAGTTTGTAAGCAGTTTGCATAGCCTTCTCGAAGTTTCTCACCTTTCAAATACTTATGCTATCGAGTATACTGTCTGATTTAACTTATTATTTTTTAATGTCTTAGTATCCCTTTTTGAAGTTTCTTTGGAAGCTTAATAGATTGAGAGAGCTTGAAACCAAAACAAGTTCAGCTATTATCTGAGAATGATACCTTTATGAAACTATTCAATTTTCTATATTTGTGAAATCTTTCTCAGATATTTGCAAAATGTTTTAAGCTTCTCGAGCACTAGAGAGTTCTGCACCTGGTAGAATTAATTAATTATCCAAAGAATCCATTTTGGTATCATTGGGGCCTAAATATTTTCAAATAAAGTGCATATCCGTTTTCAGATTTTTTGCATCTGCAAGTCATCCTAATTATGTTCCGATGGATTTTGAAACAACTAAGCATTGCGTATCCGAAGTCAAATTTTAGCCAGTTGTGCCACTATTTAAAAAGCTCCAGACATTCTTCGTTTATCAGAAGAAAGCATAACTTACTTTTCTATTGAGCTGATTCCATCTTGATTATCGACCAATCATCCACAGATGTAGTTTGGTGTAGTAAAAGGGAGTCTTTCATTGCTCGCATACCCTCACTTTATGTTTTATGCAACCGAATTCATGCTCATGGCGCTAGAGAATTGGCTTTGACTAGAATTTTTCAATTTTGAACAACTTTCAGGCGCAATATATTTATGTGAAGCATTCACAAAATACACTCGACGAAAGAATATCAAAAAACTTGAACGGAGACACGGGACACGTTACTATCTAAACGTAAAAGGCTAAGTGAAAGTTGCTATGATGATCTCAAAACGTATTCATTTAATTGTATGTTAGCCATTGATTTGTCTGAGCAGCCTCAAAAGATCATGAAAAATCTTGTTATTCAGAGCTTTAAGACGTCAAAGATGTTGGGATACTTTAAGTTCGTTTATGACTACATAACTTACAATGCGCTCCATGAAACCTTTAAGCCATTTGGAATGATTTTTTAATATCCTATAATGTAAAATACTACGCACATAAGTGCCCTTAGAAGTATGGTCTTTCTAAAGTTGGAACATGCAAAAGAATCAAGCCAAATTACAAGTAACAAATCTTATGGTTTCAAACTCATGAAAGTCAAAAATATTGGATTAATTTTGTACAACGTAGTTGAACGCGAAACCAACAAACATTTTCCAAGCTCTACTGAATGCCAACAAGATCAGAGGCATTTAATTTGAACATATTCAAGCTGTCATAAATAAATCGCGACAGATGCTGAAAGTAATGAAATATATTTTGATTAATACTGACTGGTATTTAGCTTAAAATATGAAATCTTTCAGCTGTTTTGGCTTAGAAAATTGGAAAATGGACCATCAGCTTAAAAAAGTGCAAGGGTTAGGTCGGTATCTTATATGTGGTTAGAGACACTATACCTCAGTGAATCCCTTCAGACAAAATATTACCATGTCCATGTCATTACATTGCCTAATAAATGAACAGAACTTTGATTTCATATTTCAATTTCAGTACATTTTCACATCAAAGACTGCGACACCATCTTCATCATAATGACGACGACGGCAATACGATTGAAATTCAACAGTCACTCACACAAATAAAATTCCCAAGCCCAACCAAAGTATATTGTTTAACAAATGATTGAGGATTTTAGTTTGGTATGCGTCGTTGTAATGTTGATTGCGGCAGTGGTAATGGATATAGCGTTGCCGATTTATAATGGATTTATGTTGCATGCCACTTCAAACTGGAGACGACTAACAACTGTGTCAAAAACCACATGAAATACCGAAAATGTTGTTGATGAAAAAGCATTACTCCTTTGCACTCACACCCACTCCAACGCATATGTGTGACTACTTCTATTTTTCAGTATTGAAAATTCAGCCCATAATGGACAGACTACAAATTGGGTTACAGGCGGCGAAGGCGATAGCATGATGACTCACGAACTGGACATTGAACACAAACAGGCATTGATATCAATGCCAACCAGTTGTTTTGTGGTTTGCTTTGTCGTCTTGTCTGTAAAGTTTTTTGGAAGTATGCATGCATTCATACATACACACTAGCCCAGTGAACATTTGGATGATTGTCAAATTTTTCATCTTCCATGCGATGAATATTGTATTATTCGGAGAGACTTTAATTGCATTTGAATTTGTTGCATTTATTAAATTTTGTATATTTCAGTGCATTTTGACTTGACATAACTCTTTTGTTAATCGCATAAAAACAATATGACATCAATCATAGCAGTAAAACGTGATGTCTGCATTGCCTGGTGGTTTTCTAATTTTCATTTAAGCATAAGTATAGTGTGTAATCACTTTGCATTTAAAAATAATTGTAAAAAGCACTCCGCCAATCCGGGCCTACATCAACTTATACCTTAATA
Source organism: Tricholauxania praeusta (assembly GCA_949775025.1). NCBI lineage: Eukaryota > Metazoa > Arthropoda > Insecta > Diptera > Lauxaniidae > Tricholauxania > Tricholauxania praeusta. The sequence goes on from OX459029.1 coordinate 51,875,596, forward strand.
TATGATAACGTCTCATGCGATTAATACAATCAACACGGCGATTAATACATAAGTGTTCCAAAATTGAAAATGTTTGCTGGGAGAAAACATTTATATGCGAGCTTACAAACATACACACATTCATGCTGTCTTCCACAATGCTCAGCCATTTGATGATGATTTTCTGGGATTGACACTGGAATGTAATGCGCACACAAAATGTAGTTCGGTTTGTTACTCTCAGATGTCCTTTGTCAGAATTTTGTGGTGCTTCATTAATTCATGTTTAAAGACATTCAATTAAAGTCCAATTTTTTGTGGAAATGCCATCAAATAATGGAACAAAACTAGCATCATCCATATGTTCGTACAAAATAGTGGGGTTGGTATAATAAAGATAATGAGTAAACTGACCGTACATTTATTCACAAGTAATTGGTGTCGTCATGAAAATTGTCAACAGAGAAATACATTAGCTATAGATAAGGATGATCTGACCAAGGATAGTTACAATTTATGAGAAATTTATTTATGAAACACTAATTGAAATGTGTGGCCTTTTAAGTATCTATTTCATCTAAGAGAAAGTGAACATGTCACCCAATTCGTTTTTTTTTTTTATTGGTAAGAATTGAACGACATAATGGAAACTAGAAAACATACAATGGTACATGATAAAATAGATTAGACTGGTAGACATTTGTAAAGAAAAATATTTAGAATAGGTCGAGTTGACAAAATTTCACTATAGCCGCATCCATTACTGCGCTAAGTTTGACACCAAAAATTTTATTTTTTTCATATAATTTCGAACGTACTTTAGATATGAAAAACATTTTCAGATAGAGGTTGTAAAAAATTCAAATAACGCATATTTTGCTGAAAGTTTAGTTTATTATCGCCCTGGCAGTGAGCTCAGTACATCATCATTCTACTTTATCTTTGTTTACTGGGTAAGTTTCGGATTCCTTCTTGAGCCAAGTAATAAATGAGTAAAATCAATTGCTTTCTCAAGAATACTGTGCATTGGTATTTTTCCCGGAAAACATCGACACTATCAGTTTTCTCAAGCCGCCTGTTTAGATTCCAAATTATCGCTAAGGCATACTTTAGTATTGAAGTATATTGACGATGCTTTGGTGAGTTTGAAATTGAACTTTCACAGAAATAGTCGTTTAAATAGCAACAAAAAATATATAATTAAGATTAGAAACAGACATTGAGAAAAATTTATGTTCAAATAAATGATTTTTAAAATAATTGATAACTATCAACAAACTATGGTAGATACTACAATATTTGAATTGATTAAAAAGATTTGGCTGGGTTGATTATATATTTGATAATCCCATTTAATTTCACTTCTAGCTAATATGGAAACTATACAATTCTGAACATATTTAAGTAAGAGACTAGTTAAATATCTTCTATTTGGTGTACTATTCAGGTATTAACTTAACGATGGTGTAAATACCAACGACATCAAATATATGAATGTGACGATATTGGATATATAGATATATTTATGAATTGATATTTTAATATATCGTTTTTGGTCACAAATTGATATTAATAAATGTATACGTTTGCAAAGAAAAAAATTTCTCTTCAGTCATTACATAATTTGATGATTATTAACAATATTTTATTCAATCAAAATATGATTTTGTAACTTTTACTAAATATATGATATTGTTATTAAACTCAGCGAAATTTATAGCATGTTAACTTTTATCAAATATTTATTTTGCCTACAACAAATATATTACTTGTAAATTAATACCAAATCTCGCTATATATACTAAATAATTCGTTTTATCTGTGTACAAATTATAATTTGTTTTAAAAATCTGTAGTATATTCATTTGGTCACGCTATATTTCCTATATTGCACAATAGTCAGATGATCTATCCACACTTCTTCGTCTACTCAATTCTCCTCGAAATCCATTCATCATACGAACGCGGAGTTGCTAAAATGTTTATAACGTTGCAGCCGCTAATTACCAAAAACATTTTCCTTTCAATTAAACAGCATAGTGGGTCGTCAACAAAACTCTATTAATTACAGATAACAAAACAAAAATAAAATGTTGCTAACAAAACTTTTTGGTTTTAATGCCACAGCCACTTCAACATTAAACGAGGTGAAAATTTTACTAATTAAAAGTGTGCGCGCCAAAACCAACACAGCTCAATGCAGTAACGGTAAAGCAAATAACAGTGCACATGTAGCAAATCACTAAAAGTATGCAACATTTTATGCGCACAAAATAAAAAAACTTCAAATTATTGCAGTCATAAACAGCAACAACAAAAACACTTATAGCAAGTGAAATTCACTATGGAAAAATTTAAAAAAAAAAAAAAAGAACGCGCAAAACGTCCATCAAGAAAATTAAGAAAACACAACATGAACAAATCAAATAAACAAGAAATGCACAAAAACAACATAAACTGCAGAAACTGAAAAATGGCAGGGTAAATGAGTAAAGCGCCACAAGGGTAGAAGGGAACAAACGTATGAAAAACATTCTACATGCAAACGGATAAAAAAGTGTAGTTGTAGTGCTTTCGCATTTTTTTGTGTAACATGCAACACGGGTCATGAATCCATTTATTAATCAAAATAATTTGCACTCGTTTGCTGTTGAAACTGAGTCAGTCACCCGCCCACACATGAACTCTAATGCCGCACTCTCAAGGATTTGACGCTAACGAAGTCTCTGTTTTTAGTCGTATTTTAAATCTCGCTGAACTGAGAAAGTGTTGGAAATCGCATGATATGAGTGGCAACGCTGCAGCGTCAGCCTTGCGGTGTGAAGTGCATGAAATGTTGTAGTTGCTAATAAAATTTGCAATTCCCACGCAGTTTATATTTTTGGATGTATTTGTGTTTGCACATACAAATTATAGTATGTATGTCGGGATTCAAACGACTCAATAGGAAAACTTGTAGGATGATGACCATAAGTCGCATGTCGTTACATAGTCATTCATAGCTTAGATTTTGTTTTTTCATGAAATCAGAGTAAATGGTCATCACAGATATATGCAAAGTTGCAATATCCAATTGAAAAGTTCATTCTTCTGATGGGTAAGGCATTACATTTGGTGGTTCAGGACGACAGTAAATTGTCAGTACAAAAAAAAATTTCAATTTAACTACGACCTATGGTCGTAAGCGTCGAAAATGTCGCGCGACGTTTGTAACATGCCAACACTGGTTATGATAGACTACAACCTGTGATGGACCACAACCTGTTTTCTGTTCGATTCCTTCCAGTAATTGAGAATCTAGTACTTAGTCAACTTAATGACAGTGGTATCAAATGAACGACGACTACCGTACTCCAGCATATGAACTACACCAAGGACGGAACACTGTTTTATTAAAAAAAGAGCTATAACGTCAACAGGGAGGAAAGTTCAGCAAGTCTGACGATTAATTATTAAAAGACCAATTTCTGACGTGTTGGCACAAGCTTAAGCCGTAAACTAAATCGGTCAAAACTTTCAAGCTGTAGATATGTCCTCATATCTCAATATCAAAGGTGCTGCAGTAATACCGAATTCAACATTATATATAACAATTTCATGAACATCAAAAATGTGAAGTATCGCCTTCGGAGCATTACTTATACTCTTCTGCCCAAACCGTTTAATCTCTCGCCTCATTTCTCTGGATAAACAATCAGCATTTATGAATCTAGTTACTAGGATGCCAAAATCAGCTTTTTCCGTAGTCATTGTCGCATTTTCTGTTTTAATTGACCCTTAGAGGTGAGATTCTTCATATCTCTTGCAAACATTTGTTATTAAAAGCCCGAATCTATATAGGTATTGCATTGGTAACTTTCAACGTCTCACATCCATATTAGGGCGCAGTTTCGGATAAGCGTGTCGAGCTATAGATATCTGCTCAGTGGTATTCAGATAACGCAGTATTCTATAACGTTTACGATATATTGCAATATGCCACATATGTCTATATACATATAGTTGAAAAAGCTTTTTCCTGAGTTTTAATGCGCAAAAGCTTTGTTTTGAAGGCATTTATAGGTGCATCCTTACAGCATTCAGAATCAGTCTCTTTTGTTTGGCTTTTGAATCATACGTTATGTGAGTCATACTGAAAATATCGTTTTCATTATTCAGGTCGTTAAATTGTTTTCTAATTTTTTCGGCGCCGAATTTTATACAGCACGAAACTCCTTCGATATAGTGAATTCTGAGCTACGTTTACATTTGAATTACCCACTGCACGCAACGTTTAAGCGCACTGTAGCTCCTCTAAGCAAAATCTACAAAATGATTTATTAAGTCGTAATCGCCATTCCATGTTAACTTTCACTACTCCGTCAAGTACTTTAAATGGAATATTTTTAAGTAATTTTTCCCACACTTCAATGAGTACTATATTATATTTTCTAGATGGGGTTGCATGGTAAAATGTTTCAGTGCATGACCGCAAACATCAAACAATAAAAATTGCTAACCAAAGCGTGATCATAACGAGACAAAAGAAAAGAGAAATTGAAAAAGCCAAAAGAGAGCGAAGAAGAAAAAGTCTTTGCAAGAAAACTTATACAGGGTGTTTTTTTAGAGGTATAGAGCTTCGAATTGAAATAAAACACAAGAAAATCGTTTTAATGTCCATCAATTTGGCATTATGCGAAGGATAATTTTATGCCATTAATGTTTAAATATGATTTTGGGCATGTGGCCGCCGCGTCTGGCTCGAATAAAGCCAATTCTACAGGTCCAATTTTGAACCACTTTTTCTAGCATATGGGGCCGTATGTCGGCAATAACGCCACGAATGTTGGCTTCCAAGTCCCCTAACGTTTCTGGTTTGTTGGCGTAGACGAGCGACTTCACATATCCCCAAAGAAAATAATCCAATGGTGTCAAATCACACGATCTTGGTGGCCAATTGACAGGTCCATTCCGCGAAATTATGCGCTCATCGAATGTTTCCTTCAATAAATTGATTGTGACGTGCGCTGTGTGGCATGTAGCGCCGTCTTGTTGGAACCACAACTCATCCACATTCATGCCATCCAATTCGGGAACAAAATAGTCGGTTATCATGGCTCTATACCGGTCTCCATTAACGGTAACTGACTCTCCAGCATTATTTCGGAAGAAGTATGGCCCAATGACTCCACCAGCCCATAGAGCACACCAAACAGTCAGTTTTTGTGGATGTAATGGCGTCTCAAGGGTCTCATGTGGATTCTCTTCACTCCAAATGCGGCAATTTTGCTTGTTGACGTAGCCATTCAACCAAAAATGAGCCTCATCACTGAACAAAATTTTGCGATGAAAATCAGCATCGAGATCAATCTCATTTTCGGCCCATACACCAAAATCACGACGCATTGCATGGTCTCGCGGCTTTAATTCTTGCACAAGCTGGATCTTGTAAGGTCGCAAGCCAAGATCTTTGCGCAAAATCTTCCATAAAGTTGATGGACAAAGCTCCAATTGCTGTGCACGGTGGCGAATCGATTCATTCGGGTCCTCTTCAACATTTTGCTCTACAGCGGCAATTGTTTCTTCGGTGCGCACTGTTCGACGTCTCTGCGGATGCGTATTATCACATAGAGTAAACGTAGTGCGAAAACGACCCATGGTTAACCGAATTAATTGCTCTGATGGACGATTATGTCGACCATAAAATGGACGGAGCTTGCGGTAAACTTCGCGAACTGAACCATTATTTTCGAAATAAATTTGCACGATTTGCAAGCGTTGTTCTTTTGTCAACCTAACCAACCTAACTGAACATAAATGACATTAGAGTTGCCAGATTTGACCATAAAATGCCAGTTTTATCTCTATTCGAAAAACAAACCTCTAAAAAAAACACCCTTTACATGTAGTAACAGGAGTAGAGTACATCGCCCCAATATCAAAGCAACAACCTCGGTGCGATAAAGTGCAACGATTCGCGCGCGATAAATTGCATCTGCAGCAACAGCAACGCAGCATTAACTTCACAATCAACAGCAAAAGTTTGCTCTTGTAGCTGCTGCCATTTTGCATCGTTCTTAAATGTCAGTGGCTTTTGTATGACGCCACCACCAATATGGCGTCACTAATACCATTTGAACTCGATAAAGCCAAAATTTGTCTAAGTCAGCGACATTCGTGGCATTTCCGTTTCACTCAATTTTAAAGTTTTTAGTGGGAAATTAAAAAGTTTATTTTTTTACTACATCCATAAATGAATAAAAATGCATATTTAAAAACAAAGCTATACAGCATTTATTGATTTCAACTTTTAACTTATAAAGGAATTAATTGATAAAAAAAGATTATTGTACTTCAGACCCCTTTGTTTTGTTAAAATTTCTCAAGTCGCTAGCATATTAATATCCTTTCCCACTTCGCAGTCTTTACAACTGCTTAAGATTATCTTTTGTTTTTAAAATTTATTTGTAAGAGTTTTGTTTATCTATCGATAAGTTCCTTTTTCAGTGTCTACCTCAAACTTCGCTCAACAATTTCTTTTGCTCTATCGTTTCACCCTATCTATTTTTTCTATAGAAAATAACAAAATTTACTATACCCCACTCCGTCGTACCCCATGGGAGCGAAGAAAGAATTGTTTTGTTTTTCACTAGTGTATGCTGTTGCAGCTTCTGCTGCTCCTCTGGCATAAGGACTCTCACTACGAACTGAAGTACCGAACAAGTGCTTCATCAATTCAACGAGGATGCGATTTACCAGCGTTGTTGTTGTTGCTATTGTTATTGTTTCTGTTATTGTTGTTGTTATTTTGCTTGCAGATGTTGTACTTGAAATTAACAATAAAAATTTTAGTTCATTAGTGCCTGGAGAGTTAGTTAGTCGGAAACAATGATTTTAAACATTGTAAAAACAAAGATAAATTGTTAAGTACCATCGTAATGGAGTGTGATAAATACAGACGGAAGTTGGCAGTTGCAAGCTGAGAAGAAAATTCTGATAGTGCAAAGATAGTAAGAAATAATTGAAACCATTTAAGGTTAACTATTAGAATTTGTGCTAAGGTGTTGTTTCTTTAACATCCAAATGAGCATAACTAAAAACAGAAGTTTTGTAAATTTTTTGTTGAACTGTCAGGGTTATGGTTAAAATTATGGGAAATAGATTTTAATCAAATGATTTTAGTACGATTATACGATTTGGAATATCATAAGTGTGGATGTTAAAAATTCGCACTAGCTCTGGGGCGCCTCTGCTTCAGTGTTTTTTCCGTCGAATGTTGTGTTATTCATCATATAATTTTTAAAATTTAATTTTAGTATTTAATTTAAATAAATCAAAATCGAGCTTTAGAGAACAACACTAATAAATAGCACCATAGCTGTACTTAAACAGAAAACATAAATTAACAGGTCGAAAACGCAGCAAACATAACAACCACCATCATCAACTGTATTCGCTATACGATCGAAGAGTAATGTTAGTATACTACAGCCGTTGCAACCACATTACATATCAGGTGCAAATTAGCAAGCAACATAACTTTTGCAAGAGCGAAGCAACTGTGCTATGTCAAACGAAAGAGCGAGATATTTGCCGAGGTTTTCATTATCAAAAGGAAAATCGGTAAATCAATGGATCGTACTAGATAATTTGAGCTATAAAAACATTATTTAATTTTATTTTCCTAGAAATTTAATTGAAGTTTCAAGGAACACGTTGAAAAGATAAGATCTTCGGCCAAAACCAGCATAAATTGCGATAAGAATCGTCATCAACAGTTTTGGTTGCTCCACTGAAATTTAGAAGAAAGAAAACGTTACGGTTATTCGAAACGGCTTCTTTTGAGCTATGCAGAGCCTGTTGGCAGTTTCATAGCTGATATTCTCTTATGCCAGATTGGGGCGAATTTGACGTATACTGCTTTGAACGCACTCATTGATTCATTGTTTTCTGCTGTTCTTAATGTACAGCTGGGGCATGCTCGTTGACTTTTTACTGTTGAACTCGTTATACGGAATTTTGTATCCACATTCTAATTAAATTTTTACGACGAATATTCAAAGGCAAACATAATCGCAGGCGGGGAACTATCCAGGAATCGTTGTCTTTAAAATAGGCTCCTATTGTGAACGAGCGATGCACATATGTCCGGCAACGTGACTTAACGAGCCATACCCGCTTTCTCTTTATCCGACCGACGGTATTTTTAAATATTTGAATTAAATCTCTAAGCCTGCCACGGCACATCCTGTATCTTAGTTTTTTTTTTTTTAAATCTTTGCATTGAAAATAAATCACTACTTTCATCACTTATCAGAAGATTTGCACAAATCAACTAGAACTGATTTACATAGGAAGTCTGTTGTAGCAACGTTTATTCAATTTCATCCTTGGAAGAGTTTTTTCCAATAGATGACCAATGAAACGTCTTTACTCATTGCACTTAAATAGTTCTGAACTAAAGTTGTTGTGCCAGGAACAAATTTGGCAGTGAACTTAAGATAATTGACAAAATCAATACACATATATTTTTGAGTGTGAATGTTATTAAAAATCCTTAACAACAATCTTACATTACTTGAAATCCACCCTAATTCATTTAAAATAAAAAATGGTCGAAAGTCATAAGTTCGGAAAGTCACAGGTACATTAAAAAATATTCGAAAAATTTTGTATTTCTGAAATAAGTGCACAACTAAGTTTTTGCTTCTGTTCAATTTAAGACTTAATGTATTTTTTTGATATCAAGAAGGCGAGCTATCGTAAAGACTCTTTTATTTAAGATTTTTTTCCATCCCACAATAATTTTTCACCGAAAAAATATGCAATGAATAAATATTTCAGTTTGCCATAATATCACGAAAAATGCGCTCATATTTGCAAACTCAAACAAATAAATGACAACTATTTGTCAAGTGATATTGATGTCGCTTGTTTTCCTTACATTTCCGCAGCTTTCAAGCATGTCTTTCGTTGTGTCCTTGTGTAATCATTCGAACTTTACTTTCTTTTCTCTCCTACATTTCTTGTTTCTCCAGCATTTGTACAGTCATAACTTCAGCACTTAAGAAACAATCATGCACTGTTTCCGAAATGCCAAACTTCTACGGCTGCTCGTCCTTCAAAAGAAGCAAATTACTGACCAGACTCTTAGCCTCTTCTGTATCTCAAGCAGCTGTTCAATTGTATGTCATTTATGTTACTAACTTTCACCAACTCCTTCTCCTTTGATGTCTTCCTCCAAAGAAATAAGATATAGCTGGCAGAAATGTCAGAAATGCATTTCCGTTTCAACTTTATTCTCTCTTTTAGTGACGATAGCAATTGCGATGGAAGAACTCTTTGATTTTTTTGTTTTATTGTATTTTTTTTTAAATTTTTGAGCTGTTGCTGTATTTTATTTTTACAAACAACAATAAAAAATATTGCATTTTTTATGAATTTCACTGTTTCAGCTGCAAGCGGCAAAACATCTTTGTATGTGTGCGTGGGAAATTGCATTTTTTAACGTTGCTGTCCGGATATGCAAGACAAATGAAGAAAATGGTGACGCTGTACTGTACAGGATATGCTGGTTACTCAGCCAACAGGCATGCGGTGCAGGCTGAGTGAGTTAAAAAAAATGATTATATAAATAAATCATTTTATTATGACAGAGTATTGAGGGCTAGATAAAGTATTGCTTTATTTATTGGTTTTGAAAATTTGTATAAATTATTTGAAAAATGAATAAGTCGAGGGAACGTACACATCTGTCTGTCTGTCTGTCTGTCCGTCTGTTGAAATCAGGTTTATGGGAAAACCAAGAAAGCTAATTAAATGAAAATTTCACACACAGGTCATATCTTCTTGCAGGCATCTTGCTATTGAAAATGGGCAAAATCGGTTAACGGACACACCTACCGCTCATACTCTATGTATATTTACCCAGGGCAATTTTTAAAAAAGTTGCAGCGATTTTGATGAAACTTGGTGATTTGGTGCACATGTGAACCAAATTAGGATTAGGCTTGATTTCAAGTTTCCAAAAGGTCGTACAGGGGCGTGGCACAGCCTTAATTTTTATCATTTATACTACCATATCTTGTAAGCCGTTCAATATATTACGATGAAATTTGGTAAACGGATACATATCAAATATATCTTGAATTGAGGTAAAAGTGGGCGGAACGAACAAGTGGGCGTGGCACTTTAATTCCGTATATCTCAAAAATGGCACAAACGATTTTCATAAAAATTTTGGGATGATTCCACTAAAAGCAGTCATCAATACAAGCTCAGCCACTTTACTGAAAAACTCGTTGAAGTGCGTGGCACCGCCCACAATATTTATAACTGTTATATTAAGAGAACTAACAACGTAATCGTTATGAAATTTAATGAGGCAGACATACTTATTATAAGGTCTCTTATTACAAAAATTTATTCCAATAGTACCTGTGGGCGCGGCACCTCCCATATAAGAAAAAATCGTTTATTGTTATAGATGGTGTGCTATGAGAGTAATCTTCATAAAATTTGGTGTATAGATGTCAGTTGCTATTAGCATTGAAAATATATGAATTTTGACAGGATTGCACCAGTGGGCGTGGCACGTCCCATATTAACATAAATTTGTAAGCGTTGTTTTAAGCAGAGCTTGAAATAAACTTTTATAAAAGTTTTTTTTTAGGTAAAAGTAAACTTTAAACTTTTATTTTTGTGAAATAAAAGTAAAAGTTTCCTTAAAACTTTTATATCCGAAAATAAAAGTAAAAGTTTTTTTTAACTTTTTTTTCAAAAAGTCAAAAATAACTTTTAAAAAAAACTTTTATTAATAAAAGTTTTTTTTAAAAGTTTTTTTTGACTTTTATTAATAAAAGTTTTTTTTAACTTATATTTTTAACAGTCACATGCAAAGAGTTTTTTTTGACTTTTATTTTTCAAAAAGCGAAAATAAAAGTTTTTTTTGTATGAAAGAACGAGGAAAATCCAAAAATAATATCTTGGATCACTAAGCAAAAAAATTCAAAGGAGAAAACTTAGGATTATTGATAATAAAGTCCAAAGGAAAATACTTAAGATGTTTCTGAAAAGAAAGAAATTTATGATAATTATGCACTTATAATTTTTAGAAAAATTATGCTTAACGCATCAATGGGAAAAGGCCGAAAATGGATTTTGGGAGTACAGGGGAGGTTCCTGACCCTCCAAAGAGGTGTTTTGGACCCATTTTTCGAAAAAAATTTTATTGCACGAATCGATGGGAAAAGGCCGAAAATGGATCTTGGAAGTGACAAGTGAGGTCCCCGACCCTCCTAAATGGGATTTTTGTACCCATTTTTCGAAAAAAATTTTATTGCACGAATCGATGGGAAAAGGCCGAAAATGGATTTTGGAAGTGACAAGTGAGGTCCCCGACCCTCCTAAATGGGATTTTCGGACCCATTTTTCGAAAAAAATTTTATTGCACGAATCGATGGGAAAAGGCCGAAAATGGATTTCGGAAGTGACAAGTGAGGTCCCCGACCCCCCTAAATGGGATTTTTGGACCCATTTTTCGAAAAAAATTTTATTGCACGAATCGATGGGAAAAGGCCGAAAATGGATTTTGGAAGTGAAAAGTAAGGTCCCCGACATTCCTAAATGGGTTTTTTGGACCCATTTTTCGAAAAAAATTTTATTGCACGAATCGATGGGAAAAGGCCGAAAATGGATTTTGGAAGTGACAAGTGAGGTCCCCGACCCCCCTAAATGGGATTTTTGGACCCATTTTTCGAAAAAAATTTTATTGCACGAATCGATGGGAAAAGGCCGAAAATGGATTTTGGAAGTGACAAGTGAGGTCCCCGACCCTCCTAAATGGGATTTTTGGACCCATTTTTCGAAAAAAATTTTATTGCACGAATCGATGGGTAAAGGCCGAAAATGGATTTTGGAAGTGACAAGTGAGGTCCCCGATCCTCCTAAATGGGATTTTTGGACCCATTTTTCGAAAAAAATTTTATTGCACGAATCGATGGGTAAAGGCCGAAAATGGATTTCGGAAGTGAAGGAGTGGTCTCTGAACCTCCTTAACGGATTTTCCGGAAAATATGAATTTTTAGTTGAAGGTTAGGTCCTGGTGTTGTTTAAACTGTTTGATATGCGTTAGGATTGCTTGAAGAATAACCTATAAAAGAAATCAAATGAAAAAAAAGATGCTATGTCGAAGAATATATTTTAAGAAACATTTTTACAACTTAATGTAAATATATAAATTTAATTAAAATTCAAAAAAAAGAAGTGTACAGTTATTTATAGAATGGCCTACAAACGTATGTGTATATTATGACATACCGTTTCATGTATAATTAAATAAAAATTGCATTAAGTGCTTAAGATGTGAAGTAGATGACAATTGAGTAGCGTTGAGCTAATTTTAGTCAATTTGTTGATTTTAACATCATACCCAGTGTTGCCACTGAGAAATTTATTTTCCTACCAAAATTTTCTCGAAAACCTACCAAAATCGTTTGTAACCTACCAAAACTTTAAAAATTAAAAAAAAAACCTTTTTGCAGCATTGAATTCGTTTATTAACATTTAATGCTGTTTAAAATACATATTCTTGTATGTCGTCGTTTAAAATGCTTAACCGCATATAGCACAAATTTTCTGTTGCAAAATCGTGCAGAATGGTTCACATCAAAATTCGGGCAAGTGTGCACAAAAAGTTACCACATGACACATGCAGCGTACAATTAAGCGATGAACGTTAGAAGAAAGAAAAATAGTAATTAAAAATCATTTTGAAGGCAAAACCGATCGCAAAGTTACAAATTTTTTAAAAAAATGAAAGCCAGCGATTCACGGTATTATTAAATGATATAAAGAGGACAAAAGGATTTCAAATAAACAACGAACGGTGGCAAAAAAAACGTTTAGCTCGAGAGACGAAAAATGTACCATCCGAGAAATTTTTAAAAATCCATTCATATCTACTCAAAAACTTACTGTAATGGTAAAACTAATTTTCATTAAGAAGTCCATGCCGTTCGAAAAGTTCTCCGGAAAAATAATTTTAATGGCCGCGTAACACAGGATAAGTCATACATCAACAAAACAATTTCGCTTGAATTTCGCAAAAGAGCACATTTTAAAATATTCTCCTTTTGGAGCATGGTATACACACCCTAAGTGGTCGGGGTTCTGAAAAAGAGCCATATTTTAGCCCGACAATAACCATATACCTACAGTCCGTTTTTAAAATGCTATTTATTAAAGCTTACAAATTCAAATTTATTTTTACGGAAATATTTTTTTTTATTATGTCATCTTATGTACATACAAAAATGTTAGTTCTTAGAACTTAAGACCATTTTTAGCGACCCGATTTTGATCACAGCTGCGATCAAAAAAATTATGTAATTAATAGCGCTAGTAACTTTTGTTTCTAATACGCCGGGTCTGAGCACACATGCAAAAATTTAGATGTGCGATCAGTCGCAACACTATTTCGTCACATTGTACATACATATGCATATTCCCTAAACGTAATTTGTATGCAAGAAAACAGAGAACATACCCACTTGTTGAAGAAAGGGTTGGCAAAAGCTTATTTCCAGATGTAAATATTTGCTTCCTGATTCGAAAAACTTCACGAAAAAATTTCAATTTTCGATTTTCATAAAAATTTATCCTAAATCCTACCAAAATCAGATTTAACCTACCAACCTACCAAGAGGAAAAAAACCTACCCGATTTGGTAGGAAACTACCAAAAACGGCAACGCTGATCATACCTGCATGATAGATTTAGGAACTGAATATTTTATGTACAGGTATAGAATGTGAAATCTTTTTGCGAATGAAAACCTTAGAGTATCAGAGAAAAAAACTTACAAAGAATGATTCACACAGGTATACTCCACATGTACATTAGGGTGATTCAAATTTTTTTTTTTTGGTTTTTTTTAAGGTGCTGTTGCTTAAAAAGTAAGTTTATGATATGAAGAAAAAGTTCACGAAATTTCAGCTCTGTAACTCAATTTTATAAGGTGGCGCCGGAGCCTGTTAGTTTTACATGTAAATTGTATGGAAAAATTATTTTTTACAAAAAAGGTATCTAAATGAATAGGTGATTAGTGTTGTTGAGCTGAAAAGGGTCGTTTTTTCGACGTTATTTTTTACGCTGAATCCGAATCTGGCCTCAGAATTGACCCATCATGTCGGAATTCTGAAATATTTGAGGTTAATTACCTGAAACCTGATGTTTTTTGTCTACTTTCGAGGTCATGTATAGGGTTCAAAGAAAGTTGATCAGCTTATTTTTAACAAAAGCATCATAGTACCATCCTTGCCCTTTAAAATGAGCTTTCAAGTGGTGATCTGTGATGCTTCCTTGCAAAGTTGCAGCCATTTCAAGGTGACATGAATTTGAAACCCGTTGGTTAATATTGTTGGGTTGCAACCCTTTGTAGGGGATCCAATTCATGTCACTTTAAAATGGCTATAACTTTGCAAGGAAACATCACAGATCACCACTTGAAAGCTCATTTTAAAGGGCAAGGATGGTACTAAATGATGCTTTTGTTAAAAATAAGCTGATCAACTTTCTTTGAATCCTATACATGACCTCGAAAGTAGACAAAAAACATCATGTTTCAGGTAATTAACCTCAAATATTTCAGAATTCCGACATTATGGGTCAATTCTGAGGCCAGATTCGGATTCAGCGTAAAAAATTACGTCGAAAAACGACCCCTTTCAGCTCAACAACACTAATCACCTATTCATTTAGATACCTTTTTTGTAAAAAATAATTTTTCCATACAATTTACATGTAAAACTAACAGGCTCCGGCGCCACCTTATAAAATTGAGTTACAGAACTGAAATTTCGTGAACTTTTTCTTCATATCATAAACTTACTTTTTAAGCAACAGCACCTTAAAAAAAACCAAAAAAAAAAAATTTGAATCACCCTAATGTACATATGTACATACATATATACAATCGTTAAACGACTACACTAGCAAATAAAATCACTTGTGGGTGAAATGAATAGATTTAAAACTTCTATTTGCAGGTAGCCCAAATAAAACATAGGTAGTTTCGATTTCTGAATATTTCGGAAATTTTGATAGTTATTTCCAATAAGCATCACAGAAAAAAACAAATAAAAATTTAATGCCTCCTTCATTTATGAAATTTTTTATTACCCGTTTAGACCCTTACGCAAATTCCATGAGTTTTTTTTGTTGAGAATTGATTTGCAAGCGACAATTTATTAGGATTTTAGTTTACCGAAACAAAAAGCAAAACGCTCAACATAAATTTTGAAAAAAGGATGCAGCACAGTAAACGGTGCTTTTGAAAATTCAAATATTCGAAAAGAAATATTTCCTTAATATGCTTTTGATATATTTTTTTGCCTTAAAACATAAATTTTTGGCTGCAACATTGTTTGCATAAAATGGGTCCAAAACAGGTCGTGGATTTCTCCTGTCGCCTTTAAAATCCATTTTCGGCCTTTTCCCATCGATTCGTGCAATAAAATTTTTTTCGAAAAATGGGTCCAAAAATCCCATTTAGGAGGGTCGGGGACCTCACTTGTCACTTCCAAAATCCATTTTCAGCCTTTTCCCATCGATTCGTGCAATAAAATTTTTTTCGAAAAATGGGTCCAAAAATCCCATTTAGGAGGGTCGGGGACCTCACTTGGCACTTCCAAAATCCATTTTCGGCCTTTTCCCATCGATTCGTGCAATAAAATTTTTTTCGAAAAATGGGTCCAAAAATCCCATTTAGGAGGGTCGGGGACCTCACTTGTCACTTCCAAAATCCATTTTCGGCCTTTTCCCATCGATTCGTGCAATAAAATTTTTTTCGAAAAATGGGTGCAAAAATCCCATTTAGGAGGGTCGGGGACCTCACTTGGCACTTCCAAAATCCATTTTCGGCATTTTCCCATCGATTCGTGCAATAAAATTTTTTTCGAAAAATGGGTTCAAAAATCCCATTTAGGAGGGTCGGGGACCTCACTTGTCACTTCCAAAATTCATTTTCGGCCTTTTCCCATTGATTCGTGCAATAAAATTTTTTTCGAAAAATGGGTCCAAAAATCCCATTTAGGAGGATCGGGGACCTCACTTGTCACTTCCAAAATCCATTTTCGGCCTCTTCCCATCGATTCGTGCAGTAAAATTTTTTTCGAAAAATGGGTCCAAAAATCCCATTTAGGAGGGTCGGGGACCTCACTTGTCACTTCCAAAATCCATTTTCGGCCTTTTCCCATCGATTCGTGCAATAAAGTTTTTTTCGAAAAATGGGTCCAAAAATCCCATTTAGGAGGGTCGGGGACCTCACTTGTCACTTCCAAAATCCATTTTCGGCCTTTTCCCATCGATACGTGCAATAAAAATTTTTTCGAAAAATGGGTCCAAAACACCTCTTTGGAGGATCAGGAACCTCCCCTGTACTCCCAAAATCCATTTTCGGTCTTTTCCCATTGATGCGTTGAGCACAATTTTTCTAGAAATTATAAGTGCATAATTATCATAAATTTCTTTCTTTTCAGAAACTTCTTAAGTATTTTCCTTTGGACTTTATTATCAATAATCCTAAGTTTCTCCTTTGAAATTTTTTGCTTGGTGATCCAAGATATTATTTTTGGATTTTCCTCGATCTTTCATACAAAAAAAACTTTTATTTTCGCCTTTTGAAAAATAAAAGTCAAAAAAAACTCTTTGCATGTGACTGTTAAAAATATAAGTTAAAAAAAACTTTTAAAAAAAACTTTTATTAATAAAAGTCAAAAAAAACTTTTAAAAAAAAACTTTTATTAATAAAAGTTTTTTTTTAAAAGTTTTTCAGAAAAACTCTTATGAAAAAGTTTTTCATAAAAGTTTTTGAAAAAACTTTTATGTAAAAACTTTTTGAAAAAGTTTTTTGGAAAAACTTTTATTCAATAAAAGTTTTTGAAGAAAGTTTATAAAAACTTTTATAACAAAAAAGTTTTAAGAAACTTTTATTTTGAAAACTTTTTGAATAAAAGTATAAAAGTTTCAAGGTCTGGTTTTAAGTGAACTATTGCTATGAAATTTAATGCAAGTGTTTCAGTTGCCATAGAGTATATCTGAATCAA
Organism: Tricholauxania praeusta; assembly: GCA_949775025.1. Taxonomy (NCBI): domain Eukaryota; kingdom Metazoa; phylum Arthropoda; class Insecta; order Diptera; family Lauxaniidae; genus Tricholauxania; species Tricholauxania praeusta. The sequence goes on from OX459029.1 coordinate 51,892,659, forward strand.
AATTGGCTGAAATAGCACCAGTGGGTGTGGCACCTCCCATACGAATAAAATACGGTAAGTGGCATATTTATCGAAATATGTGAGCAATCATACTAAAATTTGGTGCAAGGTGTTTGCTTATGGAAAGCTATTTCTGGATCAAAAAAATATGAGGATGTCCATCACGAAAATAATTTATTGAACCAAAAGTGGGCGGTATTGTTTTTCAACATTTTTCAACCTTTGTCAAACTTTCTAACATTTCACATTTTTTTCGACTTATTCAACCTCTTCAACGTCTATTTAACCTTTATTTAAAAGGTACTTCCAGTGCAGTGTAGGGTATGTGAGTTTCGGCCTGGCCGAAGATAACACCTTAACTTGTTTTTATTTTAAATTGAACATATGAAAGAGCTAAATAGACTTTACAATTTGGTAAGTCATTAAATTCTAGGAAAGACTGTCAAATTCTAAGTTGGTTCCCTCCAATCGCAGTAATTCTTACGTTTGCAAGACTCCTTAATATGGCTTAATAAGAGACTTATAACTCTTAATGTTATGGACGTCAGTGGATTAACCGAATCTAAGGAAAATATGCTCGATGTATTGAATGAAAAATAAGCTATGAACAAAATATTTTTACACTCTTCTTCGTATTATCTTCTTAAACCTTTTAGTACGTAACTATTACTGCACTATTACAGCTTTAAATTTTGTAATGGCTAAATCATACTTAAGATCGTGAAAATATGATTGTCGTCTCTACTTTATCGAGCACTGACGCAAAGTCGGATGTCTAATTATTTTTATTTAATATTGCATCGGGTTAAGCTGCTGAGGAATACTTGAACAAAATCTGTGATACCAATGGATTTAACAAAAGTCTTCAACTGCACTTAGAAATCTATTCCCTTGCCCTGAAAAATATTCTAATTTTTAGATAACAACAAGGTGCATTGCGTTCAAAGCAAGCATTTGAATGACCTTGATTGTTATAATTTCATATTATCTTGAATTTATAATTTCGCGATGGGTTTTGGAAATTTCTTTCCGTAAAAGTTTGGAAACAGCATCAAATTAAGGGACATATTGGCGATTCGCGCAACTAGACTCTTATTTTTCGTTGCAGCCATAGAGTCGTGAACATAACACCATCCGTAATAGCAGTACGGTTAGCAATGGATGAAACTTGTTTTTGTGTCATAAAGTTTTTGTTAAATACATTTTTTTTTTGTGAAATTTTTTGGTGTTGATATCTACAGTACTGAACGATAAGCTCAGTAAACTAATGATGAATTATTATCTATTCCAATACACCAAAAATAAAGCATCGCGTTTTTGCGTACGAGTGTTTTGTTGTGAAGTATGAGACTATCACTGTAGCTCAGCGCGTATTTTTTCGGTTCACTAATGAGCATAACATCGCAGATCGCTTCACGAACCCAAAAAATGTGGAAAGAGTCAGATAAGCCCTGTAACGCGCTTTGGTCACATTCATTTGCCTCCTCGGTCAGCTAAGGTTTCTATGTGTAGTTTTATTTCCGAGGTGACCTCATGGAACAAATACACATATGAGGCATTTCATGTCAAGTATCCTAAGCCAAAAATCGAACATTACCGAATGATCTCAAACTTAGGTAAAGTATTGTGTTATTCAATGGTAATTATATCCCAAAATATTTTTCTGTTTCTTCAAAATTGACTGAAGTAGTGCCGGATGATAATATTAGATTTTTGATTGACACCCTCTATTTTGTGTAGATAATTTGTTTCTGAAGTAACTGTAAAAATCTTAGTTCAAGTGCATTCGATAATGGCCTTTCAAATGGTTGTAGTTATATATATTAAAAATTTTATAGTTTGAGCTTGATTTTTTTAAAACCAAAATCATTTTAAACCAGGCCCGTGCGCAAGGGGGGGTTTTGGGTGTTCAAACCCCTCCATTGGGAATTTTCGCACATAGGTTTTTATTGAAATTTAAACGAATAATCTAAAAGACACAACAAATATTTTTTTTTAATGTTAAAACTAAAATGTCAATAATTCGTCGAAACCCGAGTTTTCATTTTCGACAAGATTTGTGGTCTCTAGCTATTTTTGAACCAAAAATACGATTTGGGATCACTGCGCGTCACTAAGGCTAAGTAACACGAGCGTTTTTTTAATGCGCGTTTAAGCATAATCTGGCTTCAAAAAAATCAGCTTCAATGAAAATTCATGCAAAAAACTATTCGCGCCATATATTTCAATTTTGCATGATGGTTCACGTGACATGTGGATAAATGAAGTTCAACTTTGCCGTCAACGCATTGCCGAGCAAGACATCAAAAATTCTCTCGAAGCACTGTATATTTGCAATGAAGAAGCGTTTCCAAATTTCCATCAAATGCTTCGTGTTATGGCAACTTTTCCTGTATCAACAGTAGTGTTTCACCGAGGCCGAGGCGAGGCGAGGTTCTAGTTGATCTCGGTCTCGCCTCGTTTTATAAATTTAAGTCTCGCCTCGGCCTCGGACGAGGTCTTGCCATCACATGCATCGCCTCGCCTCGCCTCGCCTCGCTCTCGGCCGAGGCACCTCGGTAAAAAAGCGAGGTTTTTATTAAAATAAATAAAAAATTATATATGTATCCAGGCTGACAGGCTCATCAAGCCTCAAGAAATAAAATAAAATATCTGTTTTTATTTTTGTTGAATTGGATGAGATGTGATGAATTTAATTCTTTTCTTATATGGGAAGGAGAGGCATTGCCTATTTTTCCAAACCGAACTAAGCTATGAACGTTTTACAAACTATAAGAAAGATATGTACCAAATCTTATTTATTTACGTCAAATAGATATTGAGATACGATAAAGTTAATTTGTTTCTTATATTGAAGGTATGGAACCGCTCATTTTATTAATTGAATCTTAGTTATGCCTCTACCTTTTATAAATATACCAAGTTTTATTAATCTGCATCAAGTAGTTGATAATATATGATGAATTCTGTTTTTCTGTTATGTGGGGGTGGCATCACCCATTTATCGTAAGCTATGTTACGGAGCATCCCAAATCTTAATAAACATATATGTATGTCAAATCTTTCGTCGGTCGGTTGAACGGTTTAGGAGTCCATTAGCAACGAACATACATATACTGAACTTTATTTATATACTAGCATTACCCTGTGCGTTTTGCTTCACCTTACCGGTTCTTAGAAAATCTGTTAGAATAAATCAATTTCAATGCAGTGCTGTCAATCATGCAGTTTTGCTTATAGCCATACATAGCCTTACATGCTTCCCTAATCGATCAATCGAGGCGAAGTCGCATAAAATCTGATGTAATCTAAGGATTTCTGTGCATTAGCGCTTGGACCAAATCTGAACTCGTAAGAAGCACATGTGGGTAAAAAATAAAACAAAGTAGTTTGCTCAAAATTAAATACTAAAATATCAGTTAAATATAGATTTTAATATAAAAATTACATTCATATTTTGAATCTGCATATGGGTCTTACGAGTTCAGATTTGGTCAAAACGCGCCTCGCTCTTGGTTTCCAAAACGAGGCTAGGACGAGGCGAGCCCGAGGCGAGGCCGAGGCGAGGTGCCGTGTGATCTCGCCTCGCCTCGGTCAAGCGAGGAAAATTTATTTTTCCATCTCGCCTCGTTCTCGCCTCGGTCTCGCCTCGTTCTCGTAGTCAAAAACGAGGCTGCCTCGTAGCCTCGGTGAAACACTAATCAACAGTAACAAATGAACGCTCCTTTTCAGCGCTACGTCGTCTAAAGACATGCCTCAGATTAACTACTTCTGTCCGAAGATCGGCTGAATGGCCTAGCCTCGCTAAATATAAATCGCGATATCGAAATCAATGTGGAAAGAGTTTTGAACTGGTGTTTCCAAATAACTCGCAGAATTAGCTACTTACGTATTGATAACTGAATATCCAATCATAACATAAACACTAGACTTGTTCAAATAAATGGCATGTTCTAGAATACTTCAAAAACACTCGATTTTCGAAAATTTATTCAAATTCGAGTATAACCTCATTTAACAAAATAAAAAAAATAGTCTTTGGGTTGCTACCAGAGCTGCAAAATTTTAATTTTTCGGAATTTGACCAAAAAAATTAAGAAAATTTGATTTTTTCTTATTTATAGCATTTTTTTTTTTAATTTTCTTTCGATTTTCCTTAAATACACATCGAAAAAAATGGACTGCTATTTTTAAAGCTATTTTTAATACATAAGGAGAAAAACGGTGGTCTCTCCGCGAGTAGAGCTTTGGTGCTTCCTGTGTAACAGCTCAAATCCTTTACTTTTTTCACTGCAATCACCTAAATACACTGTAATTTGAAATTGTCACTTCCACTAATGAATTTACATTAAAAAAATAAATGATAAAAAAAATTTTTTTCATTTAAAATTAATTTATTTTTTATATTTTTTTTTAACTGTGTGTACTGTGTCATGTGACTGGTTATTGAAGCAAAATATTGTAATTACTTGCTTATAAAATACTTTGAAAATTTTCAGACCAAAAATCAAATTCTGTTTTTTTTCTCATTCATTTTTAGAAATTCATGTAGTGGCATTGACCACTTCAAATCATAATATATTAAGGTGAATGCAGTGAAAGCAACAAAGGATTTGAACTGTTACACAAGAAACACCAAAGCTATACTCGCGGGGAGACCACAATTTTTTTTTATATGTAAATAGGCTTAAAAAATAGCGGTACATTTGTTTTCGATACTTCCTTATGTGTATATAAGGAAAATCGAAAGAAAATTAAAAAAAATGTTATAAATAAGAAAAAATCAAATTTTCTGTATTTTTTTCGCCAAATTCCGAAAAATGAAAATTTTGCAGCTCTGATAGTAATCCTAGGACTATTTCTTTTTTAATTTTTTTAAATGGAGACATACTCGAATTTGAATAAAATTTCAAAAATCGAGTGTTCTCGAAGTATTCTAGAACGTATTTTTGAACATCTCTAATAAGCACATGTACATATGTATTTAATTATAATTTAATGTCTATATTAAATGTAAACCGTTTTTTGACGTTTTTTATGAACATAATCTAACATGAAATGTCCGTGTTAAAAACCCCCCCATGGATGATTCCTGCGCACGGGCCTGTTTTAAACTATTTTTTGAAGATGGATAGTTTTGATTATTTTCTTTTTTTGATATTCTAGAAAGAAAGCTGAGGTTTTTCGACAAAGGTTCTTCTACTACCAACAGGTATATCTATAAAACTATTACGTTCACACGGTGGTCTTTAACCAACTTTAAATGACAAGTTAAGTTACAACAAAAACTTGAATGTGGAATTATGTGGAATGTTAATCAAAGTAGAAATACGTCAAAAGGAAAAAAATCCTTAGAGCCTTTTTTTTTTTAATTAAATATTTACTGTTTTTTAGTAATATTATCTAGTATCCAAATTTAAACAAAATCGGATGTTTTTTAAAATTCGTAGGTATGTTTTACATATGTCATATCATTAAAAAATAGTAAATATGAAATTAAAAAAAAAAAAGCTCTAATGATTTCTTTTGTTTTAGCATATGTTGACTCTTACTCACATCCTTAACAATCCGCAATTAAAGTTTTTGTTGTAACTCAAACTTTTATTAAAAGTTGGTTAAAGCCCACCGTGTTCAATATTGATTACATGTTTGTTGTCACCTGACCTTTCTCTATTTAACTTTCTTCAACTCATTCAAACTTTTTCAACATTTCTGTTTAACTTATTCAATCTTCTTTCGACCTCTACTTTTTTCAACCTTATTCAAATTTTTCCAACATTTTTCGACTTTTTTCGAAATTTACAACTAAATATTCAACTTTTTTTTCTGATTTATTTCCATCTCTTCAACTTATTTCAACTTTGCTCCCTTATTTCGGCCTTTTAAATTTTGTTCACCTCTACTCGACCTTTTGAGCCTTTAATATTTTGAAATAAATAAATTTTTGACTTTACGTTTTATTCAAATTTGTTTGTTTTTTTCGAATTTCTCAACATTTTTCGTTGCACGCACCTCCTTTTTTCACTTAAAATTAATGATTTTGTGACTCTTAAAGACACGTCCGTCCGTCTCTGTCTCAATCGAAAGCGCCATTATTATTATTCTTGAATTGAAAACAAAATGTTATGTAGTTTACCGAAATGAGGTTAACAGCTTAGCAGCAAAAGAAACAAATAATGTGGACAAATTTAGCGTGACAATTACCGTTAACATTAGTAATTAATCCCTATGTATCACTAAAGACATCTAAAATATGAGGCTAAAATTAAAAAAATATAAAATATACTTGATTATAACTATGCTAATAGTGTGAGAATAATCATAAAATAGAACACAGTAGCCGGTGTAATAAATGCGCTATAAAAACCAACTTCCAGTATGACAACATAAAATACGTGAGTCCTGCGACTGCACAGAAGAATTAGCATCTCCTGTAGCTGTGACGCTATAGTGTAAGAACTTACACGCTATGCAGAAACCCAAGGAGTCAACATAACTCAGAACTCACCGTAAAACAAAATGGAAGCATAAAAAAGTCGCTGAAGTAACACACAAAAACTATGTAGCACATATATCCTTCAACATGGCTTTGAAGTTACCTACTACTCGTGGCCATACCACTGAAATTGTACTGTAGTGCCGTAACTGTAGCTGCCATGCTTTGCTTTTAATTTATTTTATTTGCAGAATATTTCAGTTTTTATTTCAGTTCACGATCCACGTAGTCTTTGTTTGTATTTGTTTTGTTTTAAATCACAGAAAAGTGCTGCTATTCTGTAACTTACGCTGTAGCGTTCCTTTCCTCTCTCTCTCTGCCCGCTTAACCCTTTACTAACTTATGAGGCTTACAAGAACGAACACCTTCATCTCCGTCGTGCACTTGAGTTTTGTAAATAAATTTTGTAGTCTGGGAAAGAATGTACTATGCTCATTCTTACTCTTTTCGTGTTTTAGTTTCATTTTTTCTCTTTTCATCGCTGTTCTCGATTGCTACAATGTTTTATTTGCCCTTTAAGTTTGCTTGGGTCGAAACATTTGCCATTGCAAACATTTACCTTAAACGTACTATGTACAAGCAATTGCATAGAACTGCCTAAAGAGAAACCAAGTCATCAGCAGCTTAACTAATACTTAGGTGCAGTGGTGTTGAGCAGTATATTTGTATGCCAATATAGCTTCACTTGACTATATATCCCGCATACTGCAGTTGCTAGCTTAATGGAATTTTTCAGAAATTTTATGTAGAACAGCATATGGAGGCAAAAAATATTTGAATCATTTTCATCCGGAACACGAAACAAGTGCTTGTAGAAGCTGGAATATAAAATATACAAAGTGATTATTTTCCACCAAATGGTGGTTTTTCCGATCAACAGTAAATTCGACGTGGTCACCCATAAGAACCAGGTGGCTTAGAGACCACTTTTGTGCCGATTTCCCTTAAAATGTTAGTACACAAAATATAAATATGTCGTTAGATCCTTGTATTGGGAAAATATAAAAAAATAAAATTAACGAATGAAAAAATGAACTGTTGACTTGTAAGAAACTTTTTTTTTTTTTGTAATAAAGTTGCAATTTCGCAGAAATGGTGTAAACCGGTGCAATCTAGGACAAAGCAATTTTTGCTAGATAAATCTGCTTGGTAATAAAATCCTTTACTGTTATGAATCTCTTCATTCCCATGAAATGGTGGAAATCGCTTTTAGTCAATCTTGATCTAAAAGACTTAAGTCTTCATTGGGGTGGTTCAGACATATATGAAAAAAATTTAAGTTTCTCCAAACTTCACTACCCGGGCACCAAAAGTTTCGTATTGGCGCCAATAAGAACCACGTAAGATTTGGTTCATTTCAGAAAACATTTGATGGACCCGCCACCGTTTTGAAAACTGAAAAATGATCCTCAATCTATCAAAAATCATAAATATCTCCCCGAAGCTGCCCCCTAGAGGGATCAAATGTATAACAAGGTCCCAATATTTTTCCTTCTCCAACATTTTTCCTGAACTTACTTACCCCCCATCACAACCCCTTGAGAGTGCTCCCCTGCAAAAATTACATTCTTGTGAAATTATGAAATTGACTTCCCCCTCTTCTCAGATGGCTCAGAAGCAGTAAAACGCAAGACAAACTCGCATTAGTTTTACTCTCCCAAACTTTTCCCTTGACACACTTACCCCCTATCCTCCACCTTTTTCGGGGTCCCCCTACAAAAAAAAAAGAAAAAATTTCGAAAAATAGTTCATAGCTAACCCGGAGTGACCCAAAGAGGGTTCATATGTATCACTAAGTCCTATTATATATTTTTTTTTAATATTTTGCCGGGACATACGAACCCTCTATCTGCCACCCTTTTGGGGGTCCCCCTACAAAAAAAAAACAAAAAATTTAGAAAATTTCTAAAAATAGTTCATAGCTTTTCCGGAGTAACCTTTAGAGTGGTCTAATGTATTACCAGGTCCTCCCTACATTTTTCCAAACATACTTACCCCCTATTTCAATCTCTTTGGGGGGATCCCTTTGAAAAAATTAAAAAAGTTTCGAAAAATCATCATATTCATATCACTACTAGGTTGCATTATATTCATTTTTATTGCGTTTATTGTTTATATTAACTGGCTCTTTTCACAAAGAGAGCACATCTTTGAAATCATCATCAGATTTCCATGATTCCATGAAGTTTGGAGCAACTTTATTATTTTGAACCACCCTAGTGTTCATATTATTCAGGCAGCTATTGACGCAAAAATCTGAAATTTTTGAACAGTTCAGATTTTTTTTATCATTGGAAATTGTTCATGAATATTACTTTTTTCGACGAAATAATTTTATGACGTCATACAAACAAACAAAAAAACTAATATGAGGTGCAATTTTAACCAAAACCGTTTTTACCACAAACGCAAAAACTAAAAATTTTCCGACTATATAATCAAAGAAAACTTCATTCAGGACACTTTTTCTGATCTGTTGCCTTCTCTTGTCATATTATTCATAAGAATAATGGCTGATCACCTTATAAATTTACAAGAATATCAGTCTGCTCACTTCTATAATTTTTCGACTTTTTCCATTTATGTATATGAAAATTTTTCGACATTTCCAACATTTTATAGACATGACCAAACATTATGCAACTGCTTTTTCCTTGCGGACTCGCACACACTGGCAAACGCTTAAATACACATTCAAACAATTTGCCATTGTTTATGTATTCAATGCAAATAAAATGGTAAAACTTAATCTGCGACAGCTCGTAGAATTTTGTTTGCTTGAGTATGAAAATCAAAAGCTTAAGCTTGGCTTCAGCTGCAATTGTCATTTGATTCATTGGGAGTTGCTGTTGCGTCCAATAATGATCCATTCCACACCATCACCTATTTTTTTGATGTTAATATTATTGTTGTCATTGTTGTAAATCACATTATCAGCTTTAGTTTTCACCTGCTGCTGCTGCTGTGGCGTGTTTCGGATGCTTTTGTTTTTCGATATCCGCATTTTATTGCATTATCATCATGCTTAAGTTCACTGATCAGGATTAAATGGCAGCAATTTATGTGTGTGCGGGCGTGATGTTGAAAAAAAAAATATAAGGAATAAAATCACAATTGTCAGTGGACAATTTATTAGGTGATACATGTGCTGAACAGATTTGGCTAACTGTCTGTAAATAACTGCATTGTGATGATATGCTGTGATAAGCACAAACTTAGTAGAATTTTAAAATATTGCTCAGAACAAATAAACAACAGATTGGTTGATATATTTTTTCTCTAAAGTAACAATATTTCTGAAAATTATTGTATTATTATTATTCTCCTTTCACAAAATTTTGTTCCACCTATAAATTCAAAACTCATTAGGCTAACCGCTTACAAATACACAGAACATGTTGGTCTTTTTGGCTTGTTGGCGGCACAGTGACATCAATTTACATTTTGTTTTTTGCTTTTGCATCCTTCGTGTCCTGTGGGTTACGCCCTGCGTTTACTGCGTAATGAAATCCAAAATTTTACGTAAATCATTTGTGTTTTGCAATTAATAAAAGGGTTTTCATTTAATAATGAGGTTTAACGTTTATTTTATGGGCCACAATAGTAGCAGCAGCAATACAGCTGCCGCACTGTCACGCGCTGATCCCGCGTGACCAATGAATGCGTAATAAACAACAAGGCTTGCGTTATGTGCGCGAAACGGAAACCGAACAGCGTCAGACTAAAGGGACTTGCACTGAAAATTATGTAAAATCTTTATATGCGATGATTATCATTGCTATCTACGTTGGTAATCGCTGGCAGCGATTGTTGTGTTTTATTGCTGACGGCGTTTTATTGCTGATGCTTTTATCCATGTTAAGCAGTTTATCAATTTGTTGTTGCAACGTTTATTTTAAAACTGTCTGCTTGTACGCTACACATGGCGGCGGCATGCAGAGGTCAATTAAATAACATTGCCACTAGGAAGAAATTGTTTTCGTTTGGAAAATTCAGACGTCACTATATAGCACCTATTATTTTGAAGAGTGGGCGATCGAAATGGCACAAAAAACTTTTAAAGTCTCTTAACTGAAAGTTCACGCTACTTTTTTAACTCATTCAGACCAGTCTTATGAATGTTCAGTCTTATGAATGTTTAATATCTTAGGAAAAAACAGGAAAAACATAGACATGTGCCACTTTGCAGGGACCAACTGGATATGTGGCTTTTTGTTTAACCCTTTAATGGACATGTGCCTCTTTGTCGAATCCTTTAATAGACATGTGCCTTTTTGATAAACTCTTTAATGCAGCAGATTCCGTGCTACGACCTTTCTTTCGCTTTTTTTTTAGCTTCAACATTTATTTCGTTTACAGTGTTCTCCATTTTGTATAGAAAACAATAAAATTGAAAATGTATTTAGCTTGTTATATATAAAGCGTGCGAGAACCGTCAACTATATGACACAAGACAATGAGAAGTAACAGATTAGCATTAGTTTTCTTTAGATGCTTTCCACTCAATAAAGTTATTTTCAAAACAGTAAAAGAAAACACTTGACTTCGTTCAGAAAGTACTAAAAGAGTTTAAGATTTGTTTAAACACTCCTATATTTGTACCATGTGCCGCTTTGAACTTCCATTTTTGAGTACAAATTTTTTTAAATGAACTACGTGCCCCTTTGAAAATTCACACTCACGAATGGCTAGAAAATATATAAAGGACATGTGCCTTTTTTCAGGAAAACCTTCACTTTGCTATCAAAAAAAATATGACACCGAGTGCTTTTTTGAAGTGCCTGAGATTGAAAGTACTTGAAGTTGAAAACGACTTTGGGAATGTCAACATAGACTGCATCAATCTGAAAACTCTTTCAAAAAGTTAAAATGCAATTTTCAGTAAATTCAGCAATATCAGCCTAACACTATAGGTCAGCCAGGAACAATCTCATGTTGACGTAACTGAGTAAGCATTTAAGAACATAAAACAACTCTTCATTGATAATGTATTCAATTGGAATATATCAATTTTTAAAACATGATTGTCTTATTGCTCTCAAAATGAAAGTAATAAATGCAATATTACAGTATAAAAAGCATAAACATGAGAGCACAATTTTAGAACAAATCTACGAAGAGTTCATCGATGTTAGTTTGGGCAATACCTTTAACATATCATTAGAAAATAAAACCATAAAGACTTATGACAAGCAGACGTCTGAGTGTGTTTGAAAATATAAGTTAAGCCCATTATGTGGGGTATTCTTTGTCAAAACAAAAGGACTTGAACCTTATGATTACCAATTTTGCTGATTTTTTAGTGATGCTTTAGTTGATGATTTAACATATGTTAATTTAGCACGAATTGAAACAATATTCCGTTACAGCTTTTTAAAATTTAATACAAGTAAAAAAATTTATTGTTTAAATATTTTTTATATCTGGAAATATCAGCTCTATGAAACAAATTTTTGGGGAATGAAATGCTAAAATTCAATAGATTTTCGGGAAACGAAAGTTATAAACGTATTGTATGTAAATTTGTTAAACATTTTTAATGTTATGAAGTTTTTATCATTTATATGAGAACGGATATTTTTTGTACAACTTGAAAATTAGCTAAACCGAAAGCATATATGGGCATTTCCGCCAAATGGCCAACAGTCACAGAAAAATTAAAAGTTATTGTAAAAGTGTTACTGTCTAAGAAAAATATTCAAATTTTGTTAATTTAAAAAATTTACATTAATAATTTTTGTATTGAACTTTTTAGTAATTTTTACAACCAACATGACAAAGATAACAAGTGGATCAATTTAACCTGGTAATTGGTGACATATGTTTCGGCTATTACCACGTATATACATATTTATATGCATACACATAGCCTCATCAGACCAGTTTTGGTTAAGTTGTACTGAGAATCGAACACCCGACCGTATGCATTTTTGAATTGCGACGGCCGCTCTAACACTTGAGCTATTGGGTATGTGACCTTGATGAGTACAAAGTGCGTGTTTCTTTGGAGTATAAGCCAAATAAGCTTAAAAAGAGCTATGTCAACTGAACATAACTCAGAAAGATAACAAGAAAAATTGAACAATACGTGCGAACTCCAAAGAAACACGCACTTTGTACTCATCAAGGTCACATACCCAATAGCTCAAGTGTTAGAGCGGCCGTCGCAATTCAAAAATGCATACGGTCGGGTGTTCGATTCTCAGTACAACTTAACCAAAACTGGTCTGATGAGGCTATGTGTATGCATATAAATATGTATATACGTGGTAATAGCCGAAACATATGTCACCAATTACCAGGTTAAATTGATCCACTTGTTATCTTTGTCATGTTGGTTGTAAAAATTACTAAAAAGTTCAATACAAAAATTATTAATATAATAATTATTAGTCTCAAAACAAACCTAAAAAATTTACACCAGAACTCATTTACCACGGTGAGCAAATCACCTGCAAACTTGCATATATGTATTCAGTTTCTCTTTTTTTGTAATATTGAATAGTATTTTACCTTGAATATTTCAGTGAGTAAGAGAGGTGATACATGAGGATAGTCATTCCGCAAAATCTCTCTTCTAACATCAATTAGCTAAAAAATGCAAAAACATCAAACTAATCTCTATTAACTGTAATTTGCTTATGTTCGTGTTCTAATAACACAAATAACATAGAAAAACATCATTTGTTCTCATTTCGCAATCGTTAACAGCAGCAAGTGTGTCAAAATTTTTGTTCGAACAGAGTTTCATGTACATAATTAAAAAAAAAAAAACGAGTGCAAAAAAATTAAATTTTAAATTTTTGGAGCTGTTTGAAGTTGGTCATGTTCGCAAACATAAGTGTAATAAATAAGCAGTTGAAAACGGTTAAGCCACTTATTAACTGCCATAGCACAACGTAATCGCATAATTTTTTTTTTTTGGCAAAGTTCGGAAAAGGGCAGTGCACAAAATAATTTTCTTTCGAATTGTAGAATAACATACAAATACCTTTCCGCGACTAATCTAATGAACCGATTTTAATCAAATTTAGTTAGAAGATAGATTGTACTATAAAAAAGGTTATTAGAGACTCTAAGTATTTTTAAGTAGGCGTAGTCCCGCTCCTAATAGGAAAAAACGCAGCCACAATTGAGTCGCTATATCGATTTTGATCAAATTCGGTATGGGGACAAACTGATTCCTGAGAAGAAAAATTTGTTTTTAGTAAGGTGGCGTAGCGCCGCTTACATGAACAACGTTTTAACAGCAAAAGACAAGTTTCATATTCTTTTAGGAAAAATATCTACTTCTTCCTCATTTCTTTGTTAAAATTGATCACACCAAATAATTCGATAATGATTAATATTAAATTTGATTTTTTAATTACTATATAAATCTTAAATATTGTTATATATATAGTAAGTGAACCATAATAGAAAAACACGTAACGTTCGAAAGAAGTAAGAAAAAAAAAATGATTTTTCAATCAAACGGAATCTAATAATTCTTCTATAACTTTATATGACTCTGCTTTTCTATAGATAGCCACAAAAAACACTTCCGTTTTTCGTCACGTTCGAATTGCTTTTTTATTGCCTCAACCTTGGAACCAGTATTACGTCTGACATCAACTTTACCACTCAATATAGTGCTACCAAAGGCCTATTCCTTAAAAGTGTACTTCCGTCGCGTTCGACATCAGAGAAATGTCTATATATTATTCATTTTTTATTTTTATTTTTTTTTGCGAAAAAATCAGTAAGATAAATAACAAAATCAAATTGGGATTTCAATGTTTTGTATTCCTTTGGAGTTTTCGATAAATTTTCAACAGAATTAAGATTTTTCAAAACTCAGAAAAGGTATATGGTATTGGAATTTCATTTCAGTTTTGATATATTTAACAAAATGAACACGTACATATACACAAAAAAAAAAAAGAGATTTGAGCTTTGACCAATTTTTAAGTGCTGCTCAAAAAACATACATATCTGCCAAAGCATTAACTTGTCAAATTCTGATCAGAAAAAAAAAATGAGCAGAATCTTAAACCTCGAGGTTCAACACCTTTCGTTTTGGCAAGGAATGCCCCATATACCATACATACGTACGTATGTGTATATATGATGCTACTACATCATCCGGAAGTTTATTGTGCGCACTACCGAACGATTGACCGTTGATACGAAAATCAATGTTGCTGTCAGTGATGCGTTCATTGTATGTTAATGTGTTATGGTACACTGGTGCTTTAGCATAAGGACCATATGGAACGAGAGAGTGTTGGAAATTATTGGGTGCACGTACAACAATGCATCATCAAGGTAACGAGTTAATTTAGCAAATGCAACATTTGTTGCACTTATTCGTATCTAAGCTTATCAGTGTGATAGGATTCAACAGCATCAGAAAGCAACAGCATCGTTAATTAAATTCTATTTATGCCTTATTAAACTCAAATTATTAATGCAAGCTGATTCTAGGAATACATAAAAATGAATTTTTATTGAAAGTTTATGCACAAAATTAATATTCATTAATATTCTAAGAAATATGTCAGTCCAATTATGCAATATTTTGTGATTTTCAATACAATAATATTATTATTTACCGACTTTAAGCTGCTTAGTTTTATAAAACTTTTAAAGAATTAAATAATAAACATTTGAAAATTTGGGAAATTATAAAAATTTTATTAAAACACATAACAGCAACCGTGACACAAATACTTCTACATTAAATTAGATACAAAAGAGTCAGAGTGAAAATAGTTTTCAACTGTGTTCAACTATTTAAATTGGTAAAACAAAAATTGGTTTTTAAATGAAAAACGAAAGCAAATCCCAACAAACTGACACAAAATAAACAAACAAACACACACAGTCCAACATAAAAGTGCAGCATAAATAATGCTTTAACATTATGAGGTGACATTGGTGTTTTTTGGTTTTTTTTTTTGTGAAAAAGTCGAAAACCTACTCGCTGTTGGCAAGGTGTGAGGAGCAACAAACGTAGATATCAATTCAACGTGGACATTGCGCTTGCTGAAAAATCATAGCGTTTTCATTGACCAGTGATGCAACAACAACTTTTACAATGTACTGGAAAAAAACAAACAACAAAAAGCTAAACTGGATCACATTCGGTGATGGCACTTGTGCATTTCACGAATGTACTGAATTTGGAGTCGAAATGTCCTGTTTTGAGTTCAAGTGTACTTTTTATTAAATGCTGTAAGTTAACAAAACCAAAAATGTATTGATAAAACATCATTAAAATACTGCTTTCGCCATTGTCAAATTAGCGAATTAGGTGTGCATCACAAAAGCATCACGAAAGCATCATCAAAACTAGTGGTACGTTCTATGGAACATATCTGCCATGTAAAAAGAGAGTTTGATGTTTGATTATTAAAAATTAACAGATGACTTATATTTTAAAGGAAAAAATGATTTTTAGCTGTGAATTCTCTCCAGTTTATCTTCAATGCATCATCTGTATTTTTGTAAGTATATCGAATTCGTTGTATGTGAAAAAATCTTGCTTTTTCTAATACAGTATTTTCCATATTTTAGTTGAAAGTGTCGCCAACACTTTCGCAGTTGATGATAATAAGTACCCAAAATTATACTCGAAAAACTTTTTATAAAAATATACTAAAAATGTACTAAAAATCTTACCGATTTACTTGTGTACTTTATACAGCACAAGTACTTTGACAAAAGTACAGTTATATTGAAAGCACCATCACTTGGCACATACCGCTAAACCGAGATCCAAACGGCATCTGTTCTATTAAGCGACAGACAAACTAACCAACCATATGACCGACAAACATACAAATAAACAAACAGACGCGCTTCATAGATGTGGTCCAATTCATACCAAATACATACGTATTCATGTAAGTATGTATATATGACACAGTGGAATAAACCATATGAGGTGAGGCACAGTGGTATATTTTAGACCATTTATAGAAAAAACCAAGAAATAAAATATTGCACTTTGCGTGACTTTGAATTGCAACTTGGGGCTTAGTTAATGCAATTTATTAATAAAAGAGTTGTAGAAAATATATGTGTTTTTTTTTTTTTTTTTTTTTTTTTTGTTTTGAACTTTAAGTTAAGTTTGTGCTAAAAAAATTTACAATATGCCACTAAGGCAGTTACAATAAATCCATCACGTCCGAGCTCAGTGATACGTATGCTATAATTGCCGAAACTTTAATTTATCCTACGACTGAAAAGTCAAATTGTATTTTGTCAATCGAAATGAAATTATCATTCCTGATCAATTTTTTAATGATTTATTCTAATCTGGCCTTAGGATTTTTCTGAGTTATACATTTCTAGGTTTGGAAAACATATGCAAAAATTACACTTTAAGTACAAATGGGTTAAATATCTCAAAATCTTAAAATGGCTTAAAGATTCCATGGATCCGTTTGGGCTCAAAATTGAAAATTTATAAGAAAAAATCTCAAAGTTCCACCTTGATGGGAAAATTCTGAATTAATATTCAGCTTAAGCATGATAAAACCCACATATCACGGCAAGTTTATTGCAGAACTAACTATGTACATATATCCACATTTGTCACAAAAGTGGACATCATCAATGTTAAGATTAAGTTTTCTTACAAACAGCATTTATAGGAAATTTCTTTTACAAGTCATATTTTCTTGAAAAATAATTCAAAACTTTTGAATTTTAGCGTAATGTTTTGCCACAACAGATATTCACATTTTACTTAAAAATAACGTACTTGCAAGATCTCCGCTTTTTTTACTTAACTCTTTATATCATTGAAATTCAGGACGATTTATTTTAAATTTTTTTTAAAATGTACCTTTTTCAAAAAGTTTGATATCAATAGCGCATCTAAATCAATTTTATTACTGGAAATTTTTGTCCTGTTTCATACCATACAGAAACTTTTGGTCACTATTAAAAATTTAAATTATTTAAAAGCTAGTTTTTATTTTTGGCTTATCCTCACTCCTATATCTACTTATTTTTATTAAACTAAAATCTTATCCCACTGTATGGCGTTGCAAAGGATTTAAAATGTAAGGCAATGACAACAATGGTGCATGAAATATGGTAACCCTGTTGTGGCGCAATACATTGTCACAGCACACGGGAATTTTATTTAAAATTGTGTCAAATTTTAAATTAATTCCGAGAAATCCAAACGTTTTGTAAAATATGGATGCAGATGAAAACTGAACGATAAATTCAGATATGTAAACAAATATCCGATAAATTTGTGTATATCAAGGTTAACACTTTTTTACTGTTTTGGTTAAAGTAAAGTAAAAACTGAATGTAAATGGTAAATGTAAGTAAATTTTTTTAAAAATCTATATCTAATAAAATTTGGCATATAAAGCAGCCTTGAGGTTGAAAAAAAATAGAACTGCATTTTCAACCACAATCAGATATGTACATATACTTTTTTTTAAATGAGATTGAAATTTTATTTTGAAAACAGGATCATGTATGGATTTTGAGAGGGCTTATCTCTTATAGGGTAAATAATGCTTTATTCATTATAACATTTTAACACATTACAGATACTGGTATTTTGTAGGTGCTCTCTATTCAAAATGTGTCCACTTCTTTCTGGTGCTAGATCGAAACATTTCGAGTATTTGTGTGAAATTTTGATGTATTACTTCAAATAATCCTTTCAGTATATACAGCGTCTTAAAAGCTTTTTTTTTTTTTCTTGCTAAAATTTCCCGAAATTTGTTCAGAGCTTTTCCGAACCAATCCTAATGTTGCTGTGAAATTTTGTTTTTTGGAGGTGCCACACCTTCCTGTTGACATTGACCAATTTTTGAAAAGAGTTATTTTTGGTATTTGTGAGAAATTTGGTTGCACTGCATCAAAGAACTCTCTCAATATGACAATTTAAATGTTTTATTTTAATGGGCAGTAGGTGTGTCCGTAAACCGACTTAGCTCATATCCAATCCAAAAAAGCTTGTTTGAAGGTGTTGCTTGTTCACAAAATAATATTCACTAATCTTGTTTTATTTTCCCGCAATTGTGATCTACACGGATAGATACACAGAAAAATCAAATTCGATGATATTAAACAATTTCGTGTGCGATTTCAACGAATTTTTGTATGATTTTCAGTCATAGAAACAGTTTTTCCGATATGTATAACAAAACATGATTTGTTGTTTTTCATCCTACAGTTTTTGTTAAAACTTAAAATAAATTTAATGATTTCAAAAAAACATTTGTAAATTCTCCAAATATTTAATTCGTATTTTCAAGGAATTCTTTCTGTCAATCTTTGATTCAACAAAAACATTCTTTGCTTCAATTAATTCTTTGGTCTTATTAACGAACTTTCGAACTGTCGAACGCAAATACTTAGGATCCATTTCTTGAATGAGTTTTCTCCAATGATTACTCTGCCAACTGACCCAAAAATGGTATATTTGAACATAGTATTCACGGATGAGAGCAAATATAACATTTTTGGGTCTGATGGCAGAGTAAACGTTTGGAGAAAACTCAATCAGGAAATGGATCCAAAGTATTTGCGTCCGACAGTTAAAAATGGTGGCGGTCACGTGATGATCTGGGGGGCTAGTTTAGTAGCTGGTGTTGGTGAATTGCACTTTGTTGAAGGGACTATGGAAACATTTCCAAATTTATTAATTTTGAAAAACAATCTCATACAAAGTGCTGAAAAACTTTTATTTTTATCAAAACAATAATCCAAGACATACTGCTGGAATTATAAGAGAATGGCTGCTGTATGTAGTGAGTGTTGGTTTATATTATTCAAAGACCGAACCAAATTCCATGGCTGGTTTTCATCAACGCATACAATGCACACGCAGCTGGTGAGATATTTCTAAGTCCGAAGTAGTCGAGGGCGGGAGCCATTGATGATGCTAGCTTTCGTCGTTGGGGTAGGTAATTAACTACTCCGTCCTACCAGAGGACCTTCACTACAAAATTTTTTATTATAGACTCCCTCAAAACTAAATTAACTATACAGTGGGCCAAGAAAACCATGAGCACAAGCAAAACCCCTTCATGGTTTTGTACGAGAATATATGCAAATAACAAAAATGCTGGTATCAATCCTAATCAGATGTATTTTCAAGATGACACGAAAATACAGCATTCTATACCCTCCCTACCTGCGGTCTTACGCTATGCTAATGTTTATAAGACCCCTAAAGCCAATATCTGTCCCTGTCCTCTACATCACCTTAAGGAAAATAATGTTTTAATTCAACATATCTTTTACTAGAATTTATTTATATATAACTCACAAAAAAAAAACTAAACACTTGTTTTGAGTTTTAACAAATTTACATTTCCTAAGCCAACAAATATTAAATTATAATATAAATAGTTATATTTTTTTTTTAAAGCATAATTTAGAAATTAAATCGAATTAGTAGTTTCATATTGAGTACTTAAGTAGTAAGTAGGTTCTAACATTCGTTTAATTAAGTTTCAATAATAATATTATTTCAAATCAAATGGTATATACGAAAAGTTGCATTTTAGTATTGCTTAGTGATGAATCTCCTGCATGAACTAATAAAATCGCACGACCCGATCAAAACAAAATACAAAAAAAATAATATCTCATGAGAGCAAAGAAATCACAAACTTAAAAAAAATTCAACGCACAACTCCGAAAGAGTAACATAAATATGTGAAACACCAATAATCCCAACAAAACAATCAGTAAGCAAAAAAGTCTCCAATTCTAAATTTCAAGAAAGAGCATTTGCATTCTCTGGCTTATGTGTGTTGTTGTTGTAATTTCTGCATTTTTCACTTTAACTCTCTGATTTCTTAGTTAGGCAATAATAATAAAAAAAAAATAAATATGTATGTATCAACATATGTAGCAAATTTGAGTTAAACTTTTTTTTTATATGCACATATTAAATTTAATAAATTAAATATATAAATTAAATTGAAACAACTCACTTTGAAGCGCAGTATAGTCCATCGATGAAGGCCTTCATAAATGTTGCTGCTAAGATGTTTATAACATGATGTTGCGATGATAAATCTAATTAAATTTGTTGCCAAGCATAAAACTAATTAATGTGCAAGCACTGAATTATTTATTCAATCAATTTGCCACTACCAGCATGAATAAATCGATGGAACAGAGTGCATTAGTATAAATTTTTTTAGAATTTTTAATCAAAACTCATTGTTTTTGATTATGTATTTAAGTTTTTTTTTTATAACTACTTCTGCATGCTTATTGTCCCATTGATCTACTCAGTTTCCTTTTCTTGTATGCCTATACTTTTCTCCTTCTTTGTTTTATGCACTTTTTAATATGTACCAAAGATTAGATATTAATAATTTTAGTATTAACCTATTTCATTTATTTTAAAGCGAAATTTTAAGTTTATTTTAGAATATTTTTTAGAATATGAAATTTACCGAATATGTTCACGTTTCAAAAAACAAATTTTACCAAATTTTAGGCTTACTCGTAATTTACTCAATTTAGAATTTTATGTTTGTTTTAACTTTTCCGTTTTTTTTTTCTCTTTTTTTTCTTTTTGCACGAAAACAAATAACACAAAGAAGCGCAACACTAATTTCAAAGTAAATTATGTACTCGTATTATGATTAATTTTTTTTTCCTTTTTCCGATTTGAATGATATTTTAAGGCGATTTTTTTTTTTGACAAATAAATTTCATATATTTTATCCGATTTTTTTGTAATTTTAACGTATTCTTCCGAGCTTTTAAGTGATTTTAGAAATAACGAAATTATATGCGTTAAAAAAAAAGATTACGTCTTGGAAAAAATAGCACTCGATGTTGTTGACACTAGTCGATAAACTGATGCATGGGGTACCGTATCACTTTACTGATCTGCTTATCTAACTGTTAGCCCCAAAATGCTGTTGCTGTGTCGCTAAGACGAATTTTGTGAAAGCGCACGGAGGAAATATGATGAAGCTACGTATTTTGCTTTGTCCAATAGGGTAATGTAACTTTTTATCGACGCCAAAAATGTGATGTCGTCGAGTTTAAGATGTCAAAAATTTTTATATAGAAAATTCTGTAAAATTAGAAATTGAATTATGTTTTTGAAAAACCCCTGCAAACTTCTAGGCCGTCTTACCTTTAAATATGACTTTTTTTCGGCGAGAATAAATCACACTGGAATTATGATCTGTACTGTTGTAACAAATATTTACACAACAACAAATTGCAATTAGAGAGACTTTTCCTTTAATCGTGTGTGTGCTGCACTTGAGCAACAGATGAAATCAAATTTATTTTTCAATAATCTGTTGACTTGATTTTGCACGTTTTAAGAAAACGTAGAAATAAATCTATTAAAAGAAAAATGTCGGGAAATATCCCTTTGAATTAAACTCGCGATTTAGTTTATAAGAAATTTCTGCGTTAAGCATTTTAACAATTTAAACATTTCAAATTTGAAAAGATTTACAAAAGTGAAACTTTTAATGATGTCTGAAAACTTACCAGATTATTGTGGAATATTTTTTTTTATTATCAGCTAACACGACTTATCACATCAAAGACACCAAAGGAAAAGGAAGAATAAATTCTTCTAGTGAAGTTGCATACTTTAAAAATAAATTCAGGGCTGAATTTTCTGTTTCGAATATGCTTGAAAGTTTCTTCAAGCATAACTTAATGGTTAATGGCCTTACTAAATTTGCAAAAATTTTGTGATAATAGATTCAGCATCAAATTCAAAAATTGTCCATTACATGTAGCATTGTCCGAGAGCAATCAAAACGCGCTCCCCAATCACCAGATTTGAGTATTATTGACAATTTATGGCAAAAACTAGAAATTGAAATTCGAAATCATCAGATTTCTAACAAAAAAAACTTGAAAGGAATGGGAGGAATGAAAAAAAAAAGTCCAAAAT
Source organism: Tricholauxania praeusta (assembly GCA_949775025.1). Classification (NCBI taxonomy): domain Eukaryota; kingdom Metazoa; phylum Arthropoda; class Insecta; order Diptera; family Lauxaniidae; genus Tricholauxania; species Tricholauxania praeusta. Next base: position 51,915,068 of record OX459029.1, read on the forward strand.
ACACCAAAAAGCTAGTGGAATCTATTCCAAATAACTTAAGATCGTCAGAAAGGATATCCAACAAAATATTAGCAATAGATTTCCCTATACTTTATTTAAAATTTTTTAAATTGGATAATTTTCACTGTGACATGTATTTTTGTATTATTTTGCTTAATGCCTATTTTTGTGAAGACTGCAAATGAATTAATGAACGTTTTTTTGTTTTTATTATTTGAATTTTTGGTACACTAATTAATTTCTTTGATTTTATTGAACTTCAATGTTTTTGAACACAGGTGGACCACTTTCACTGTGAGCCACTGTATATTTAAGAATTATTTCTAAATAATGCACCTATAATGAAAAGAATATAGCATTGAAATGACAGAAACTATTTAGGAACTATTTATTTGACATTTATGTAAAATAAAATTTTCTCGTAGGATATGACGTCATAAAGAGCTCATTAGAGTGAAAGCAATCTTATAATCTATTTTGATTTTGATGAAATTTTTACAGTATGTTAGTATCAATCTGGCATGTGTCATAGACTGCAAAACTTTTATTTAGGGTGGCCCTCACACAAAAATATTTTTAAATATCATTTTAACGAAAACAGATTAATCGACTCACACCGAACTTACACCACAAAGCTCTTATGTTAAGAGGCATAGCTTTGGCTGCAAAGCTTTTATTTAAGGTGGTCCTCATACAAAAATATTGAAAAAAAAACATTTTCTCAAAGACCGCTTAATCGATTATCATGGAATTTACTCCATGTGGCTTTTATATTATGAGGCACAGCATAGGCTATCAAAATTTAATTTTGGGTGCATGCTTAGAGTGGTCCTCATACAAAAGTATATTTTAAATAGAATTTTCACGAAGATCGCAAATTGAATCTACACCACGTGGTCCTTATATTAAGATTTATTGCTTTTGCAAGATTTTTCCACATGTTGTTTTATTTTTTAAATTTATTTACTCCGCTCCTTACACTAGCAAACGTAAGAAAGTATTGAACTCCCCCCCCTTAGCATGCATTCGTAATACTTGAACGCCCTCAAGGCTTTCTAAGATGAAGCGAAGCGCACAGGGTAATGCTGGTTATTGATAAAATTTAAACAAATATGAGCTGGTTAAAAATTCCAAAATTTGAATTGATTTCACTTATTCAGTAACGAAGATTTTTATTTGCACTAACTGTGAAACATTAAGCTGATTAAGCTAAAAAATATTTTGTTGTAAAATCAGATAATTTGAATTTGGAAATCTAGCAAGCAAAGTGTTTTGATTTTGGAAATTTTTTCTTAAATTTTAGAAAATGAATAATTGAATTCCAGAAATTTAATTCATAGAATTGCAATTATTTGATTTTATCAATTATGTTTTTTTCTATGTAGACAGATCAAGAATATATATCCTTTGCTATGCATACAACGCCGCCCTGTATCCATATATCCTGAGTATAGGGTATAAAATGACGTGTTAAATTTTAAGACATTTTTTTTTTAAATTTTGGCAGATAAGTAAATTTTAAAAAATATCACCGTAGCCAAGGAATTGAAGAAAAAAAAACGGCGGGTTGCACTCCGGGAGTGCCGACAGAAGTGAAAACAAATCGTTTAATGGCAAGTTAGTGCGTTAATTGGTATGTGTGCGTTTTCTTTTTATATGGCAATGCAATGGAAGACAAAAACGGAATATGTATTCAAATTTTACTCTCGCTCTCATTCTCAATTTGTCAACGCAACAACGCGGACATTGAAAGAAACAAACATGTAAGCATAACAATCGTTGAATGAGAATTAAATGTGTCAGTTAGTGTGTATGCTTTGCTTTTTGTCTTCCACTTGGAATATTTTTTATTTAAAAGAAACAATAAAACATTAAAATTTTACCATCGCATTCATGACGGGGAATCCCGATGACGGTCGGTGTCACGAGTTTATACTTTTTTACTCAGCCGCACAACGTGCCATAAGAAGTTTTCACTTCAAAAATTGCTGGAAGAAGTATATTCGGCTCACTAGAATCAACTGTGAATAATTAAATTTGAGCTAAGTACTCCTTATGTTTAAAAACAAAAATTTATTCTGATTGCAGTAAGACACATCATTGCGAATTATGTAAGTATAAGAAAAAATCAGGTAAAAAAAGTACCTGGACCTGTGACTAAATAGCTTAAACATAATTTTTCTTAAACTTAAGATAAAAATCTGCTTCTTCTAACAGACACTATGACACCACATTTATCAAAATCGGCTTATTCGTTGCCGAGTTCTGGCTGTTAGAATATTCAAACTGCTTAAAACGCCATCTTGTGACAGTTAATCATAATACAAATGACTTCAAAAAAATCTGCTTGTTCTTAAAAAAAACTATTACACCTCATTTGTCTAAATCGGTTTAGTTATAGCCGAGATATAACGTTTTAAAGTTTTTCAAAAAACCAAATTTGCTTGCTGCTGGTTCAAGGTGGCCTGGTATTTCAGATTTTTCTCTGCTTTGGGCTGCTGGCTCTGCTTTCGGCTGCGCTAGCAGAGAAAAATTTGCTTACTGAGCAACAACTAACCGGAAGTCAACATATGTATGCTACAAATTTAAAAATTTTTTCCACAAAATTACATACTTTCATGGGCCAATTTTTTCAAAAAACGTTGCCTACTTTTAGGCGCTATTAATAATTTACCCTCAAGCGGCCCTCACACGATCAGTATTACTGACAGGATTTTGCATACTGACAGTATTACTGATCGTATGAGGTGAGTACTGAAGTACTGTCAGTATAGAAAAACGATACTGATGACTGATGAAAAAATCGGATATTACTGACGAAGTTTTTAAATACTGACAGTAAAGCGGCCCTCACACGATCAATATTACTGACAGTATAATTACTGACAGTATTTACATTACTGTCAGTGTACCACTCACACGGTCAGTATTGTTTATTGTCAGTAATCAGTTTTTTTGACATTCGACTGGTGAAGGTGCGAACTATGCTCCGGCTACGTGACCGACAGCCGAAAATGGCATGCCACTTTTTGGGGCAGATTCCATCCAAACTTGCACCACGCCTCCAGCTAGGCATCGGACGACCATACCCTTGGACGCAATGTTCCATGCCACTGAATGAGGAACTTTTCCAAGTTTCTTTCAAGTTTCGCTGCCTCATCGTCTATCTGCCACAAAATGGGGCATGTCACGCCCCCTCCCAGGATTTTTCCGTCCCGTGCCTACTTGCACCCTCTGACCAACTTTCAGCCGGATCTGCCCCAAAAAGTGGCATGCCACTTTTTGGCCACTTTTCTGTGCAAATAATACTGATGAACTGTCAGTATTCACCTCACACCATCAGTATTAAGCGGCCCTCACACGATCAATATTACTGACAGTATTTTGCATACTGTCAGTATAGAAAAACGATACTGATGACTGATGAAAAAATCGGATATTACTGACGAAGTTTTTAAATACTGACAGTAATACTGATGGTGTGAGGTGAATACTGACTAGTGTTTCACCGAGGCTACGAGGCAGCCTCGTTTTTGACTACGAGAACGAGGCGAGACCGAGGCGAGAACGAGGCGAGATGGAAAAATAAATTTTCCTCGCTTGACCGAGGCGAGATCACACGGCACCTCGCCTCGTACTCGCCTCGGCCTCGCCTCGTCCTAGCCTCGTTTTCGAAACCAAGAGCGAGGCGCGTTTTGACGAAATCTGAACTCGTAAGAATCATATGCAGATTCAAAATATGAATGTAATTTTTATAATAAAATCTATATTTAACTAATATTTTAGTATTTTATTTTGAGTAAGCTACTATGTTTTATTTTTAATCCTCATGTGCTTCTTACGAGTTCAGATTTGGTCCAAGCGCTAACGCACAGAAGTGCTTGGATCGCATCAGCTTCTATGTGACTTCGCCTCGATTGATCAGTTAGGGAAGCATGTAAGGCTATGTAAGGCTATAAGCAAAACTACATGATTGACAACACTGCATTGAAATTGATTTATTCTAATAGTCTTACTAAGAACCGGTAAGGTGAAGCAAAACGCACAGGGTAATGCTAGTATATAAATAAAGATCAATATATGTATGTTCGTTGCTAATGGACTCCTAAACCGTTCAACCGACCGACAAAAGATTTGACATAGTTACATACATATATGTTTCTTATGATTTAGGATGCTCCGTAATATAGTTAACGATAAATGGGTGATGCCAACCCCACATAAGAGAAAAACAGAATTCATCATATATTATCAACAACTTGATGCAGATTAATAAAACTTGGTATATTTATAAAAGGTAGAGGCATAACTAAGATTCAATTAATAAAATGGGCGGTACCATGCCTTCAATATAAGAAAAAAATTAACTTTATCATATCTTAATATCTATTTGACGTAGATAAATAAGATTTGGTACATATTTTGCTTATAGTTTGTAAAAGGTTCATAGCTTAGTTTGGCTTGGAAAATAGGCAATGCGTCTCCTTCCCATATAAGAAAAAATTAAATTTATCATATCTCATCCAATTCACCAAAACTAAAAACAGACATTTTATTTTATTTCTTGAGGCTTGATCAGCCTATCAGCCCTGATACATATATAATTTTTTATTTATTTTAATAAGAACCTCGCTTTTTTACCGAGGTGCCTCGGCCGAGAACGAGGCGAAGCGACTCGAGGCGAGGCATGTGATGGCAAGATCTCGTCCGAGGCCGAGGCGAGGCGAGACTTAAATTTATAAAACGAGGCGAGACCGAGATCAACTAGAACCTCGCCTCGCCTCGGCCTCGGTGAAACACTAATACTGACAGTTCATCAGTATTATTTGCACAGAAAAGTGGCATGCCACTTTTTGGGGCAGATCCGGCTGAAAGTTGGTCAGAGGGTGCAAGTAGGCACGGGACGGCAAAATCCTGGGAGGGGGCGTGGCATGCCCCATTTTGTGGCAGATAGACGATGAGGCAGCGAAACTTGAAAAAGTTCCTCATTCAGTGGCATGGAACATTGCGTCCAAGGGTATGGTCGTCCGATGCCTAGCTGGAGGCGTGGTGCAAGTTTGGATGGAATCTGCCCCAAAAAGTGGCATGCCATTTTCGGCTGTCGGTCACGTAGCCGGAGCATAGTTTGCACCTTCACCAGTCGAATGTCAAAAAAACTGATTCTTACAATAAACAATACTGACCGTGTGAGTGGTACACTGACAGTAATGTAAATACTGTCAGTAATTATACTGTCAGTAATATTGATCGTGTGAGAGCCGCTTTAAAAGTATGCAACACTTTCCGTCGAATTTCAAAAATAGCACCTAAAATTAGGACATATTATCTGAAATTTTTAAAATCGTTACCTACTTTTAGGCGTTCTTTTTGAAATTTGTCAGAAAAAGTTGCCTACTTTTAGGGGCAAATTATTAATAGCACCTAAAAGTAGGCAACGTTTTATAAATTTTTTGAAATCGAGTTCATTTTCCAAGTCTTCAAAACTTTAAAATCGAGTTCGTTTCCCAAGTCTTCAAAATTCCAAAATCAAGTTCGTTTCCCAAGTCTTCCAAATTTGAAATCGAGTTCGTTTCCCAAGTCTTCAAATTTCTGAAATCGAATTCGTTTCCAAAGTCTTCGAAATTCTAAAATCGAGTTCGTTTCCCAAGTCTTCAAAATTCCACAATCGAGTTCGTTTCCCAAGTCTTCCCGATGACGGTCGGTGTCGCGAAATTATACTTTTTTCCTCAGCCGCACAACGTGCCATAAGAAGTTTTCACTTCAAAAATCAAATAGGGTAAAACTTTTACATTTTCGATTTAAATTCACCATGTATATGAATTTTGGCAACTTTTGAGATTTATTTACGAACTTTTTAAGCGAATAGATAATTCAGATGATCCCACACTTTTTTTCCACAAATATTGTAAATAACCTATTGGATGTATTGTATTCTTACTGCTTTAGTGATTGGGATACCTTAAAGTTTAAAGACATAGTTTTGAGATATTTTTTTTTTTCTTTTTGAAGAAGTGTATTTTATGTATAAAGGTGTTTTTTCTCTTGAATGCTTTTAACAAGAAACCAATTAAAGTTAGAATGCAAAACTATCAATATCAAAAAGCGAAAAAAAGAGCTAAGCGTTGTTCTGTGTTCTTCTACTTAATTCTTTTCATCAAATGCGATGACATTAAAAGTTTTAACTCCAGCTAAAGATATTTTTTTCGCTGTTTTTTTAAGTGCAATATGAGATTCTTGTCCTCTAGTCATCAGTAAACAAAACTTCAAACTCTTTAAACGCACAGAGTCAGACGAACTAAGAACAAGCATGATCAACAATAAGAAATTTTGTATATTATGCTTTTTATTTTAAATTGCAATAAAATAATAAAAAAAAAACCAAGTATCTTCTTTATATTTATGTTTATATATTGTATAAAAAAAATTCACAAAAAAAAAACATACAAGACTTTTTCAACAATACATTCAACCACGCGCATATATATACACAAAAAAAGTATGTCTATATGTATATTTCTAACATGATCCAAAGTGAAGTCATTAAAAGTTTTTAAAAGTTAAACAGAGAACACAAAGCACCAAGCGTCGAGTGCCAAACGTGGGGTGGCGCAACTGTATGATGTGCTTCCATGGCTGCAGCGCGAACAAAAAACTAATGCTTTTTTTTAGTGCCGTACAAAATAAAAAAAAAATCTTCTTGTTGAAGGCTGATTGTTTTTTATTTTTATGTACTATTTACTTATGGCTTATATGATACCTTTGAAAGCGTGCTTTTCTCTTGGGAGCGAAGAACATTATTAATAAATTTATTCGCACCTTCTAAGGAACTCAAAACCACTTAGCAATATTTTTTTCGAAAGTTTAACCCATTACAGTTTTGTACAGCTGTGGAATTATTTTTATGAAATTTCTATTTTATCACTACACAAAACTATGAAAAAAAATAGAAAAAAACTTCAAAAGTCTCTTGGTATACCTTTGCCATTAACAATTGAACTTCGAGTTATGTTAAGAAAAAGACCCCTTCTTGAAAAGTCTGCACTTAAAAAAATATAATTATCATAATAAAGAAATAGGTTTATCTGTTAATTTATATATGGAGAAATAAAGAAATGGTTGAGTAATAAAAAAGATTATTTATAAAAAAAAAGGCTGAAGCTACTACAAATATACCGCTTACATATATATACTGTCGAATCATATTTAAGTTCTTAAGACATTTTAAGAAAACTCTTATAAAAAACAACAAAAAAAGGTACGCTCAATTGTTTGACCAAGTGCATCTCAATATTTGATATAGAATTAGACCTTTAGTAGAATTTTACTTGCCGGAGAAAGATTGAATCCTAAGTATTGCAAAGCCACTGTAAAGAACAGAGGTGGGAGTGCAATGGTCTGGAATTTCTTCTCTGGTCAAGGGATTGGGCCAATTCATAGGATTGAAGGAATTGTGGATCGCTTCATGTATTTTGTATGTATTGGACATACTAAAAGATGTGATGCTGCCATATGCCGAACATATCAGAACAACGATCCCAAAATACTCGTCTTAAGTTTTTAAGGCATGGCTTTTGAGCAATAGGATAGAAGTTCTTAGTTGGCCTGCCTCGATCTGAATCTTATTGAGAACTTGTGGGAGGTCGTATACATGCAAATCAATAGCAAAAATTGTAAAACCACGGCAAATCTGTTTCAATCCTTGAAAAAAGTTTGGAAAGGGATCTCGCAGGACATCATTATTAATTTAGTATCCTCTATGCCTAAAAGATGTGATTGTGTCGTCCAGAGTAAAAGGTTTGCCACGAAGTACTAATTTTAAAAGTTTTTATTTGCCATTAAAAAGGTGTGTTTTTTAGTTTCGTCCGTTAAGTTTTCTGATCTAAAATGTTCCTTTGATACTAACTTTTTATTTATGAGACGCTGAATTTTTTAAATTTTTGCTTGTCAATAATAAAGGCATAAATAAATAAGATAAATACAGAACATGTTTCAAAAGCGTTGTTTACATAAAAAATTTATGATTTCAAAAAAATGTACTAAGGGAGTGCTTAAGTTTTGGCCAAGACTGTAGATACTGAAGTAAGCTAATACTGAAGCTGTTTAAAACCGAAGTTCAAGTTTTGGCAGACTTTTTTTAAAATTGGTACAAAGTTCATTCGAAGACACTATAACTGGCAATTGTTTAAGATTTAACGGATCCATAAATTTTTTTTATTAAAAAATTGATACCCAATTGCACCCTTTCTTTGAGACCTTAAAGCAATTACCCATAACAATGTTTTTTGATCCATTTGAAACGGATATAGAAAATGTTGCTCAAACTATAAGCTTCGTCGCAGGTCAACTTTTGCCTTGACGTAAAATGTGCGATCTACATTAATTATTTTGTAAAAATATAAGTTTTTATAGTCCTTTATGAACATACCTTTTTCTAGCTGTGGTAGTCACATTTTTAACGCTATGATTGAAAGTAAAAATAAATGTGGTTGCACAAGTCTTTATTAAAACTAATGACTTTATATGGCTTTAAACTTTTAAATTTACTACATAATAAAGCACCGAGCTCAGATAAAAGATCTTATTTTAAGTGATGGCATACACCGATAATAAGTATTTTATCTAATATAAAAACAACTGGTCAAATTAAAAACATGAGCTATTTCTTATGAGTTTTTGATTTTGATGAGGTATTTTCAACTCATCGTTGATAAAAAAAATAAGAAATAAATTTTAAGCAGTTTGTTTAAACTTTTCTTAATTTTTTTTTTCTCAACGAAGAGGGACTTTTTCAAAATAAAGTGCGGGCTCATATGATGCAATATAAATGGTTTGATAGTATGTCTTATTATATATATATATTTAAAAAAATATTTTATCAGTGTAAATTATTTTTTGAACACCAAACAAAAATTTTTATTTCTTAACTTTTTTAAAACTTTTCTTTTAGAAACAAAACAACAGGCATCATTATTTAGTCATAAATTAGGTGCTTTCGTACAGTATTTTGATGGACATCTCAGTCCTATGTGGTTTTTATACCAAATTTTTAACTCTGTCTCAAGAGATTCACCGTGTCCATGCAAAAGGAAATAAGTAGCCTTTACCGAATTTGAGGCTTCTCTTTGTGTACGTATATATGTATGTATGTGTATATACAGTGTAATGTCCAATTGCATAACAAAAGTATGTAAGACATAGAAAACAATCCAAAACAAACAAATTGATGAGGGTTACTTATGCTCAATGGAGTGTAGCATATACATTTTTTATGATTTCATAAATTTTTCATTTTATTTTATTTTACTCGTATTTTCCATTATAGTTTTTATAAAAATCGGCAGAAAAAATATTGAAGCATTTTTTTTATGCACTTAACGCGTGTGAATTTTATTCAAGCCGGACTAAAGAACCAAATTTGAATGCGGCAAAAGTGTCATCGAAAACGGAGCGCACCTAAAGTGTAAGAAAAAGCTTTAGGTTCTAATGAAAAAGATTATTTTTATGTGTTACGAAATTGTTATTTTTATTTACAAAATGGCTTCATCTATTTAAAACTAACTCGGGAATGTCAAAATTATATTAGAGTAAGAACCTTTCAAATTAATTTTTCATTGAAATTTCTATATTTTCTATAGCAATTTTTTCATATAATAAAATTTTGTAATAAAATTTTACATCTAAAGATATGCGTTTAATTATTTCTAAAAACGTTCAAAGCATTTTATTTAAATTGTGTTTATCTTGTAATAAATTTAAAAACTTTTTAATTTTTGTTTGCCCTTGCAAACAAAAAACCGTCTGACCTCCAGTTTAGTCTATGTCCAGAAAGGCTATAGTCCCTCAACCAGGATCAGCAAGCATGTCAGTATTTTGAGCAGCACTGGTAACTTTTATGCAGCGTGCCTCAAAATATTGTCGTACTAGAAAAAACAAAATGACATTTTTGGCACTTAAGGAATACATGTTTCGAAACTTCTTCAGCAGTATTAGACTAAAAGAAACAAAATGGCGTATTCCGAAAATATGATTTGTTATAAAATTTTCGAACTACATTTCGCTGTAGGGTTAAAATGAAATATCCCACAAGCAAACGTTTTATAGTATTTTGTGTGAAAAAGTAACGAATGATTAATTAGCTTGTAGCTAATAGTCAAGTAAAAAGCTTATTAAAAAATTGATTGTGAAAATTGAAAAAATTAGGCTTATAGCACTACAGTTTAATATTTTTTGTCTTCTGATATGACGTTATTGGTCTCTTGGAAAAAGTTGAAGTATTAAAAAATATCTTTAATAATCAGCTTTCTTTTAACCTACCACAGTTTAAAGAGCAAACCTCTTAACTAATTTCAGCAGTCAGCCTCGGATTTTATGAGAAAAAAATGACATATTGCCTTTTCGTTTAAAATTATTCATATTTCCTTAATCAATTTAGTAAAAAAATGAGAAAAATTTTCAAATCTAGCATAAGACATCTTATGTTGAAAAAATATATTTGAAAAAATTTGCTGAAAAGACCAATCCAACTGCATTGTCTCAAGGACACTCAAGGATATTCTTGGCATGCCAAAGTTTCGCATACGGTTGAGTGAATTTCCATTGTAATTTATGAATTATATGAATGTCATAACGAATGGAACGGAACGAAATGGTAAAAGGAAATAAAGAAAAACTATATTTTTACTAAGGACATTGCAAATGGGCCGTGGGACAAAAATCCAAACAAAATAAAAGAAACTTTGAAATTTAAAACTAAAAAAAAAAAAACCTTACAATTTCCTACAAATTACAGTTTCAACTTGCAAGAAATACATAACAACAACAACAACTTAGCAACAACAATGGCAAGTGCATTTGAGTGCAAAACATATCCTTGTTGCAAAAGAATCCCGCAATTATTATTATAACGCGTTGCTGCAACGTTGGGTTTTGGGACAGGACCATTTTTTTTCTTTTTCTACTCATTGTCATATTGTGTTTCGTTCCTTCCTTGGTGCTTTCCTTGTGAAATATTTTTTGTTTTTTTTTTTTAATTCTTTTGCAACAACATTTATTATTTATATGAAATCTTCTTTTTGGCGTAACATATGATATGTGTGTGTATATTTCTTATATACATATATATATATTACATTATTTGTATTATGATGCATTCACACTGTGAAAAATTCAGGGAATCATTTTCAATTTATGAACGTTTTCGAAATATTTGACTGTTTTAGATGTAAGATTTCGGGGAAACAAGGGAAAACACCTTTTATTTCTTTATATAAAGAAATTTTGTTATGCCAGGCTATTCTTGTATGCAAAATACTTTTCAGATTGTGACTTGTCGCAAGGTTATTTAGTGTTTTTAATGAACATGGGCAGAAACACCGGAATTGGTTTATTATAATAATAGTTTTATCATTTGCTCATCGTATGCATCTTTTTTTTACAGTGCTCTTTAGAGAAATTGACAATGCAGTAAAATTGTCCTTTCATTATTTTTTTTATATATATTTTTACCAAAACTGCAAATTGCATTGGTTTTTTTTTTGTTAGGTAAGTTTTGCAAGATTTTATTTTTCTCTGTCAGACAATGAATTTCAAACTTGAAAAAATTGTTGTATCTCAATAAATAAATCTTTTACAGACGAATAAATTGAATGCAATCTTTTTCTCTACAACACTTCCACATTTCACAGTAAATATGTGAAGCGAAGTAAATTTTTATTCATTTGTGTAAATGAGATTTTTAATGAAATAGCCGAATTTCATTTCGAATAAAATAAATTTGTCTTACAATTAAGTATATCAAAACTTGAAAATGACGTTAATGTTTTTACTAAAACTTGATTGCATACGATATTAGTTAAAAAAAAGTTTAAATATTTGGCATGCCACATAATTAATACTGTTACTGTTTTTGTTGTAACGACTTCAAGCGAAAATTAAACTTTTGTCGGTTAAATTTGCAAAGATTCCAAAGCTTTCAGATAGAAATCGCTTATTTTTTGAATGTTAAAATACATATGCCACATTACTTACTTACTTACTTAGATGGCCATAACAACCCGTTGTCAGGTTACGGCCGACCTCATTAGCTCTCGCCAGGCGCCTCTGTTTTGCGCGCGCCTTCTCCAATCGTTAATGCCAAGCGCGGTTAGGGCTTCCTCAGCTTGGTCTATCCACCGGAGGCATGGTCTCCCTCTTCGTCGTTGACCGGGGACCTTCCCTTCGAATACCTTTTTCACTGGAGCTTCTTTATCCATACGATGGACATGACCCAGCCAGCGTAGTCGCTGTATTGTTATACGCTTAACTATGTCAATGTCGGCGTAGAGCTCAAACAGCTCGTGGTTCATTCGAATGCGATAGTCGTCGCCAACTCGAACAGGACCAAAGATTTTGCGGAGAACTTTCCTCTCGAACACCCCAAGAGCGGCTGCGTCTGTTGTCGAAACCACCCATGCCTCAGCGCCATAAAGAAGCACAGGTAGAATGAGCGTCTTGTAGAGCAGGGGTCGACAGCGCCTAACTCTTTCCACTCTTTGCACTCTTCTACAACAACTTCGTATTGTTGTAATTCGCCGAATCGTTGGCAGGCGCAACTGCACCAAAACAATTCAACCCTTGCGTGTTGTTGCTTTGCATGTCGTTGTTTGTAAATACATAGCACTTGCGACTGCGCACAATTCTATGCTTTGTTTGTTGTTGGTAATTTTTGTTTGTTGTTGGTAATTTTGCGAACTGGTGCGCTGCCGTGTGCGCTACCGGCATGCGCGTTGTTGCTTTTATATGTTAATAAATCCTTATGGTACCATATCCAACGGTTTGGTGTTGTTGTTGCACTCTTGAAATAAAATCCTTGTCGACCCCTGTTGTAGAGTGTTAGCTTTGTCGATCGAGAGAGAGCTCTGCAACGTAATTGCTTACTGAGACCGTAGTAGCACCTATTAGCAATTGTTATTCTCCGCTTTATCTCCAGACTGACATCATTGTTGCTGGTTACGGCAGTGCCAAGGTAGATGAATTCCTTGACAACTTCTAATTTACAGTTGCCCGCTGTAACATGAGAGTCTAGATCCCGTGCTCTCTTGTTGTTGTTAGTAGACATCATGTATTTCGTCTTGCCCTCGTTTACCGTCAAACCCACTTTGGCTGATTCCTTTTCAATAGCAGTGAAAGCAGCAGTAACATCTCCCTTACTCCGACCGATAATATCAATATCATCAGCGTACGCAAGGAGCTGAACACCTTTGAAGAAAATGGTGCCATTATGATGCACACCGGCTTTTCGTACGATCCCCTCCATAATGAAATTGAAGAGATCGCACGAGAGCAAGTCGCCTTGTCTGAAACCTCGCTCGGTATTAAAAGTTCCGGAGAGGTCATTCCCTACCTTGACGGAGCTACACGTATTGCTCAACGTCATCCTGCAGAGCCTTATCAACTTTGCAGGTATACCGAACTCAGACATTGTTGCGTATAGGCAATCCCGCACTGGGCTATCGAACGCAGCTTTATAATCGACGAAGAGATGGTGAGTGTCGATTTGATATTCATGGATTTTCTCCAGGATTTGGCGTAGTGTAAAAATCTGGTCTATGGTGGACTTACCAGGTCTAAAGCCACACTGATAGGATCCGATCAGCGTTTCTGTATACGGCTTCAATCTTTCACACAATACGCTCGAGAGGATCTTATATGCGATGGAAATAAGACTGATACCCCTGTAGTTGGCGCAGATTGTCGGGTCTCCTTTCTTTATTACAGGACAAAGCACGCTGAGATTCCAATCGTCGGGCATGCATATGCCACATTGCGAACAGAATTAAACTGTGTGCAAAATTCCAGTTCAAGAGTATAAATGGGTCAACTTTCATTAAATAAATCTAATGCACTTGACTTTTGATTTTCTTGAATACCCGCCAGTAAAAATGTTTACACATCACTACTTTTTCAGGATATTATAAATACAAACAATAATTTATTATATTCTGAAACAAAAACCCTCTACTTTTATTGATATAGCAACCTAAAGGCTGTTAACATAATTTTTTTTGTAAAATACGATCTAATTAAAGCGAAAATATCAATAACCATTTGCTAATGATGAACAAAACAAGTTTTAAAATAACTTGAAATATTTCAATAATTTGGCCACGTTTCAGAATCCTCAATTCATACTATAGGTAGAACAATTATTTTCAGCTGCTATTATCGCCAAGCCTTTGTAGGTAATTTTACAAAATTTATACAAACAATTTCAATAAAATTGTTGATTACGCGAGCGCTTTCAGGTTAAATGAAACCATTTAAATTTTAATAGAAACGACTGCTTCAAATGGTGCGAATATTTAAAATTAAACTTCAAATTACATTACAGCGAGCGAGTGAAATTGAAACTGAAAGTAAACAAAAACGGTTTCATTCATTTTTGTTGTGATTTAACTAATTATAAATAAAATATAATTAAATTACATTCACAATAACGGCGCAGCCTTTAAAAACAGCGTTAGCAATAGAGCTGGTAACCCTTACCATTTGAGCGAAATACTTCATTGGTATGAGATACTGCTGATATCGATTGGTGTATCAATATCATTTTTATGTGTCGGAATAATAGTATTGCAACTTTATATTAATTTTTAATCGAATTTAAATCTAAACTTGACTCAAAAACTTGAAAAAAAAATTTTGAGTTACTGCATTGGTAAGCACTCTAAAATTTAAACTTTAATTGCATGGATTACCAAAAAAAGTCGTCCACAATCGGAAAAAGTATGAAAATCATTGCAAAAATCGAATAGTATCGAAAATTATCGAAAGAGCGGAGCATCACGAAGTCGACTTAAGTTGAAAATAATCAAAAAAAAATATTAAAAAACTGAGTATGTTAGAAAGTATCGAATGGTATCAAATGAATCTGGACGAAACCAAACGTCTTAGCACCTACACTGCATTTGCAATACTCATACTAAAATTTTTTGAGAAGTTCCAAACATTGATCTTAAATTTCTTTAAATTTTAATCCAAACACTTGATTTTCTACTTTTCTCCAGTAAAATAGCATTGCAATCTAAAGCAAACGATTTTTCACTACAGCAATATAATTTCAGCATCCCTAATACGGCAGCGTTGCTTCAGTGTTTTTCCTCTACTCTTTTACAAGCATTTTTGAAACCGTTCTATGTCAGCTATGCGCAACGTTTGAGTGTTTTTAATAACTTGGCTTTCATGTTCCATTAAAGTGGCTGCGCTCTAATAAAGCTGATTCAATAAAGCACACAGATGTGGTGTTAGTTGTATTTTGACCCAATTCCAGAGATTATCATAACATTTGCCTTTTGCAGGTTTCAGTCGGAGTCAACAGATTTTGAAAATAAAAAACGAAAAGGAAAATATGCTTAGATATTTTAAATAAGAATTTTTTTATAATTTCTTTAGCCATGTTGTCGTGGTAACAACGTTTTGTTGCTAAGTTGCTTTTATCCTTTTGGTATGAGTAAGCATACCAACTGTACGTATTTAATTTGTACATATAGATCCAATAAGATTGGAGATTTTTCACAGATTTTCAATTGGTGCATACTTTTTCACTTTCTTCAGCCAGTTCCGTCTATCGATCGACCAAATTTCGTATTAATATCGTCTAGAGCTATCGAGTTATATGGCATGAGAATTTTTGAGCGGTGCCACGCTACCAAAAAAAAAACTTTAGACAAAAAAATAAATAAATTATATCATTTTATTACTTGTCATTTCACACACAATCTTCATGAAGACGTTTAAGACATAAAGATCGTTTTAAAATAAAAACTAAGTTTAATAAATGACCAAAAAATATCTTTTCCAACGAAACTTGATAGAAACATAATGATGAACTTTCGGCCAATTTCATGTCCTTCTAAAAATATTTGTATTTCATTATAAGCTTTTCAAATTTTAATAAGCAAACAATGTTATGAATACAATTTTCAGAACAGAAAATGTACAAGTTTTTCATTTGAAATGTTCGTACAGATTTGTTGGTATGCTTTGGGTATGAGAATGATGCGATAAGATTTCATAGATAAGACAGCTTTACAAAATCTCATATTACTGCTTCAGTACGTATTATAGTTATTGTTCTAAAGAATTATAAAATGTTTATGTACCGTAGAGCAAAAATCTTCAAAATGTACTAAGTAGAGAATTACTTTGATTTCGGGCTTAATAGATTTCTTAATGATAATACTGTCATCGCTATGGGTTTACATAAGAAATTTCTTACTTTGACTGAAGTACAATCACCAATCAGACCAAACCTCTCATTAAAGAAACATAAAATTTGAAATACATGCTCCTTTTGTAGCATATAACGTTCTATATTAGGGTCTAGTATGTGGCAAGTGAAAGGCTGCGGGTGCACGCAGGGAATCCAGCTCTGGCTCGTCGGCTAATGGGGGTGGGGTCTTGCGTCCTATCGCCTGCTGAAATACCACTACAGAGCTAAATAACAACAAAAAAAAAAAATTTTGCGTGCGTAAAAGAACCATAGATGGCGGAAGTAAAGTAGAGGGGAAAAGAATATGAAAATTGTTATCGTTGTTAGGCCTACAACTATGAAACATGGTGTTGTCGTTTCATTATACCCTCCCAACCTTGATCAACAGATTGACGATCAAAAAAAAAACAAAATGTTCTGAAGATCCCACGAATACCTATGCCACAACTGAAACTACATATGCCTTAGCTCGAAATCAAAAAAAACAGAAACTTAAGCTTTCATTTTAAAATGTTATATAATTATAAGTGAATTCATGGATACAAAAAGATATCTTAAAAATAGATATAATTGTGTAAGCGCGTTCATATACGTTTATATGTAAGCATTTTTATTTACTACAACTAAATTCAAATTGAGGAAAACAATAAAACTAAATTAAACTTAATTTAATTTGATTTAATTTAATTTTAAGAATCTTAATTTTATATAAGAACTTTAAACAAATGTAAGCAATTAAGTTTCAATAAATATTATTTTAGATACATTGGCAAAATAAAATGATCAAAACAAAAATAAATTTATCTGTTCCGTTTCAACTAAGTGTACAAAGACCAAAAGCAATTTGCAAAGTTCAATGACCTGCATTCTGTTCCGATTCAATTTTGTTCTATCCATTTGCTTTAAATACTCAATGCAAGTTGAGAATTGCAAAAACAAAATATGTAGTATGATCAAAATTAAATAGACTTATTATTATTACGCGCCTCTCTTTCCGCAAAAAAAAATTGTTACCGCACTCATTACAGATTTACCAAGTTACCATCGTTCACTCATTAAGTTAAAAAAAATCTTAAAATATTTAGTTCAATGATTTATTATATATTAATAATTGCAAAAAAAAATAGTTGGTTTAAATTTACAGAAAAAAAAAAATATTTGATTTAATCTTCTTTTACATATATAATTTTAACTTTCATAACAAATTTAAATTAATTAAGTGAAAGATGGTAGCGCTTTGTTTTACTTTTAAAGAAATTGAAGTACAAAAAAACAAAATTCATCACTCACTTTGGACCGGTGCGTCGCTCCCACGTTGAAAGATCTTTCAATGTGTGTGTTCTATTGTTTTATTTATCAATTGTTTCTAAGCTGCGGGAGAGAATTTAAATTTTTAGAGAATATTTTTTTTTTATATGTTGCAATAACTGGCTCTTTTGCAACAACGAATGCGTTTCTTTGATTAGAAATGCATACAATAAATATGTTGAGCAACAAAATTATGCGCAACATGGCTCAAACATGTTTGATGGCCGTAAATTAAATTTTTTTTTTTATTGGTTGAAACCGAACAAAAAGTTAACCGCGATCAAAAAGTTAACACATTTTAACTAAATTTAATGAAAAGAAACAAAATCATTTAAAAATTAAACATTATGCAAAATTTGTTTATCATTTTGAGCATGAGAAAAAAAAACAGAATGCAAAACTGCTAAAAAGGTAGTGTAGCATGTACATACGTATTTATATATATTTTTCTGTATTCACCACGGCAAAAAATGTAGGTATATTTATACGTAGGTACATATTGTCACTCACATAACTGTCACTCTCTTTCTTCTATGCACAAAGCAAAATCAATTATATATGTATATACATATGTACACATATAATTAAGCACATTTCGTTCATGATTTTAAATTAAATTTTGCAATTTAAAATATTAAACTATGTATTATTATTTTTTCTTTCTTTTTAGGTAATTAATTTAAAGATTATTTTAAACGTTTTCACATTTCTTAAATTGACTTTTCCTCAAAAATGTTTATAAATTATTTTGCCGTTTTATACATCACATTTTTCTCGCGATTCCATCAAAGACTTGGTTTATTTTTCTCTTCGACGATATGACCGCTTTGGTGGTTGCGTTGAACTAGTTTTGCAATACTTCTTGTCATCCAGAATAATGATCTTTGTGGTGAGTTTCGATGATGGTAAAATTGATGAATTTTTATGAGTAATTGAATTTGCTCTTTGTGCAAAATTCGCAATAATTTTGGTGCTAAGCCTTATATAAAAAAAAGTTTATGATTAATTGAAAATTCAATTAAAAGAAATTATGTTTATTACCCCTTTGAGGGCTGGCACCAAGAATAACGTATGAAATTTCGATTCAATTTTGGTATTAAATTGAATTTCCTCTAAGATGTCTTCACCACAAATAGTAAAAACTGATTTTATTAAATAAAAAATAGAAATTTGCGAATTAGCAAATAGAAGTTGCTAAAAATTAAATCATTTCTGAGCAATAACTCACCAATGGTTTTCTGAATTCACAGATTTTAATAAAAAAAAAAATTTAGTTTCAATATATGAAAACTGTACACAATTTAACACAGTTTAGCACTTTTAAATTTTAAACAAGATATGGTGTTTACAGCACGACGATCAAATAGGAAAGAACGAAAGTTTTCATATAACTTTTTAGCAAAGTTCGGTAGATTTGTGGCGCGATGCGTAAAATCAACGAAATAACATGATCATTCCAACGAGAAAAAAAAAAAATATTTGTTAATTCGAATATTAGTTTTCGAAGCCAATCGATGGTTTTACAGCGGTTTACATAGACTTACTGTCAGTACACAAAAAAAATTCTTTTATCGTAAAGATAAAATTATAAGAAATGAAAATCCTATAATTAGGACTACAAGCGCCACTACACTTTTACGCGGTGAGTATCACAGAAGTTGTAATATTTCAAACTGAAATATTCCAGTTCGATTTCATGATACCAAATTTTATTTTTTTATCGAAACAAAAAAGGAGCAAAATCGAACAAGTATGAATGACATCACACAAAAAAGTAAAACTTTGTTATCATATCAAAATGGAACGTAAAAAACCGGTGTCACCCGGAACCCAAAAAATGCACTACCGTGTCAAAGGAGCGCTTCCGAGTCAAAGCAGCACTCTGGAGTCAAGGCATCATTAGCAAAACAATAAAAGTATTCGCAAACCAAAATTGCACCTATAAAATTAAGTAACGCTTTTAGGCCAAAAAAAAAGCACGAACGCTGAAAAAATGCATCAAAAAACTACAAATAGGAACGAGCTCCCAAGGGTCCTTCAGAACAAATTTTTCGTACAAATTTTTATAGTACCAATTGATAGTTTAAAGTTGAAAATATGTTTTGATCATTATTAAAGGTACCTTAGAGCATCAAAAAAAAAACACTGTTCCAATTGATGAGTAGAGGTCGAAGTAATACATAGTTGAAAACAATGAAATGGAGGAATAAAAAAGTAAGACCACAAAAAAATCGAACAACAAAGAAAATTTTGGATGACAAAATAGTTGTACGCCAAAGAAGTTGGGCAAACAAAAGTTATATTACAAATGAGTTATGAGTCAAATTTTTTTTTTTTTTCAAAAAAATGTACTGCGTTCATTGTAGAGCTCTGCACGAATGCATTCCCTTCTTCGTCTACAGTAGTGCATTCTACTTCAGTGAACACTGCTGGGTTGAAATAAGCAAGCAATAGAGAATGAAGTAAAATGAGAGCATGACAGAGAACAAAACATGTACAGTGCTTGTTGCTTTGAAATCAAAGCATGTACACATTTTAGTCTCGTCTCACAAGTACAGTGTTCGTTTTATCAAACAAAAACAAAATGTCAACTGCAAAATATACACCGAGTGCACCAAATAAAATGAATGTTTTGAATGTTTTGATCTGTTAGTAAGCAGTTGAGACGATAACAACGCTAGTTTGAAAATGAAAAAAAAATGTTTTGCAGTCAGTACTATTTTTTTCTTATGTAAAATAGACTGCTAAACTCAAAAAAGATATGAATCTTGACGTATTCTAAAATTTTCGAGCAAAATTTAACTTCACATTTACCGATTTGAACAAAAATTGTATCAAATTAAAATTAATTAAATAACCAACAAACTTGTTCCGAACATTTTCAACTGCAGATTCAACCGATTGAAATATGTGAAAAAAGTATTTTTTTTCTTTACAGGTAAAACTCTTAACAAATACTGATTGAGAGGTTAACATAAAACTACCTGTTAGTAGACAAACTCCAAGAATAGAACCCAATGAAGTCAATTTTCTAATTTTACAACATATTTTAAGAAATCCCGAAATTTTTCAATAATGGTTCGTGTAATAAAAACACAACCCATTGATGAGGATTGTTGTGTTGTAATAAAATTAAGCTCAAACAGGTCAATTCCTTACGGTCAATGCTACTTTGTTGTAGCATATCTACAGGTACTTAGTTCACATTGATAGGGGCTCACCTCTTCTGTCAGCTAGTAAGTCATAAAGCTTGCTAATGTAAAAAAAAAAAACAGCATAGATGAGGGGATTTTCGAAGGACAGTAAAAGTTGCTCTCAAAAATATATAGAAATAAATTTTATAATGCTCAAATTCACAAACTAATAAATTCAAAAATCCTGTGTGAGCCTGTGAATGTATGCGACCTAAAATCAGATTTTTGATATCCGGTTTCGGCATTCTTTTAAGCAAATAACAGCTCATTAAAAATCATGTACCATGGGATCGGCAATAACATAATATCTGAGATGTTGCAGCCAGAAAGTGGAAAACCGGTACTTTCTTACTTTTGTCCGGTCAATTGTCAATTTTTTTTATAAGAAAGAAAGAAGAAAAAGATAGAAGAAGAAAAACAAATTAAAGGTTTGAATTTCCCGATCGAAAGTTTCCCGAAAACCATACCCACATTGTTGGAAAATTTTATAACGTCTGTAACTTGCATCATTTTTTGAATCAATATTTTTGAAAATGGGTTGTCTGCTTAAAACAGAGGGCGCTAATTCAGTTTTCAATATTAACCTTAATCCTAGTAATGTGCTTTGTCCCGACATATAAGGCTACTGTAATCCGCTGACATATCGTGAAAAAATCAAAAAGTTTTTATTTTAAACCGCTCTAATGTACATGTGTCAAAATTGTAGCAAATCAAAGTTATAAGTAGTAAAAAATACTGACAATAAGCAGCCACAATTCTGTTTGACTACGCTCATTATATACTAGGATATTTCCTGTACACAAGAACATTTGCTGTACACTAGAACAGCTGCACTCGCTGCACTCGCTACAGTGAACAGTATTTTCAAGACATTCTGTTCTAGTGATGTCTGATCTCATGAGTACAGTGCTTGAATATTTTGCTCTCTCTTTTGTTTGGTTTTCGTTCTAAGAAGGGATGTTTTCTACACTAATGCAGATGCTTTGCAAGCAGTGGATAGAATGAAGCAAGTGCTTGATTTGCAATAGAATGTTTTGAAACGAATTTCAAGCACATTCATGCAGAGCTCTAGTTCATAGTTTTGCACCAATCGAAAATCAATTTTTTTAAAAATCAAGTAACTTTGCCAACATCAAACGATAAAGTAGGTTGTTTACTTAAAAATTAAGATTTGCTTATAGCTATGCTCCGTACTACGTAACTGCTATCAAGCCAAATTGCTTTGAAAACGTTGGAAATACAAAAAAACAAAAATTAGTTTTTATTTTTAATTTATCCCACTGTACATGCCGAGGCATTTGCACCACCGCTACAAGTATGTTATTAAAAATAAATCCTCCAATTAGAAAAGGTCGTTATGGCGTGATATGCATATCAAGCGTGCTTTTTTTTAATTATTCCATAAAAAAAGGCTCACGTAACTACATATAAACGCAGTCTCATCGGCACTACAAATACGCGAATGTGAGTGTGTGTGCTAAATTAGTGTGTATATGTTATGACCCATTAAGACCCGTATTTACATACATATGTATGCGCTTAGTATGCATAATATGGATTTAAGTTTCAGGCAAAACCTACTGGGCGTAGATTATTTGAAATGTTGCTAACGTTGTCATTATACAGCAAACGATTTTGCGACACTAAAAATAAATACATATGCACACGCACGCACACATGCTTATACATATAAATTTAGAATATATTCCATGCTAAATGCAGCGTTTTTCTGTAATGGTACTGCATTAATAGCAATTACGGCAACTAAAAATAATTGAAAAAAAATTGTTTGTCAAAATTTTCGCTTATGACAAATAATTTTGTTCTATGAATAATTCAAAGTTTTTTTCTAAAAAATCAGCACTTAAGCATAAACCTTAGAGATGTTGGCAAAATTATTTAGTTTTTGTTCGAAATTTATAGAATACTTTTTGCAAATCGGTCATTCTTTTAATAAATGCACATTTTGTTTTTTTTTTTGACCTTTTTGAACATTTTTTGAAATGAAATACCTCAAAAACTATAGTAGACAGGATAAAAAATCATGTAATCATATTTTTTAAGAAAGACTATAAAACATTTTTTAATTAAAAAAATTTGTGTTTTAACAAGTTTATTTAAATTTTTATAACTTTTTTATAAAGTTGTAGTCTTTCTTAACAAATATTATTAAAAGATTTTTTATCCTATCTACTATAGCTTTTGAGATATTTCATTTTAAAGCCTAATCCGAAAAGACACCCTAAGTGCTTTCAGTATCGCCATGGAAAAAAAAAATTTGGAGGCCACAAAGTATTCTTTTGTATTTTTTGTCTCTTCATGGAGCATAGGGCCTTCAGTTGGTGACTTCCGCAACGTGTACAGAGGCCATAATGCGCGAGATTGAAAGTATGACAAACTTAAAGAAATAGCGGAGTGAGTTTGATATTCACTCAAAGGAGCTGAAGTTAAGATTTGCTACGAGGCTTCGGTAGACTATGACAACGTTTGTCAGGCAGAGTTATAGAGAGATAGCAATTTGGCTTAGAAGAAATGTGGTATCTAAATCAGTGATCGACAAAAAGCGAAACTCAAATTTTTCCTTGCTCTCAAAAAAGAGAGATATCAAAAGCGCTCTCACCACTAAGAGAAATTCCTGTATGTTTCACTTTGTTTGCATATATTCTTCCAATTTTCATATTGCGCTCGCAGTTCTTTGTTTTTAGCTCTTTAAATCTATTTCTTACCGAGTGGATAGGAACAAATTATTTTAAGAAAATTCATTCAAAATTTATAAAATGAAGTCATAAAAAAATGCAGTTTTTATGAAAAATTAAGATATTTTTTTTTTTTTTCAATTGAATATGTGGCAAGAAAATTCAGTTTTCATAAAAACTGGTACAGAGTCAAAAATCTCCTTCGCTTTATTTCTCTTTTCACCAAAAAACTGCAGAACATCTTTGCTTACATCCAAAAAAAAATTCATATTGAAAAGAACGACATTGTTTCACCAATGATAACGAAATGTAACTACATTTTCGTTTTCTAAAAATTAAATCTGTTTCAGACTTTGTCTTATTTTCACTAATTGAGTGGCTAATAATTTGCTCAAAAAAGTGTTTTTTTCAATTCATGAAATAAAATTTTCCTCTCATTATCCTGTTATGAATATCTTGACAAACAGACAAGAAATGTCTTTCTATTTTCCCTTTATGTATTTCCCTTAAAATGTGCATGCAAATCAAACATTGCGGTTGACCAAAAAAATTTTTTGCGAAAAAAATAAGGTTTTTCCCATTCCACGTTAATCATTTTTCGCAGTGCACTAAAGAAAATGCGAGCGCGAACCTACTCATTCAACGTTTCAATTGAAACTGAAATTTTGAATTCGTTAAGCAAGAGCGAATGCTTATGCTCTTCGCTTGGCCACGGCCAGATGGACTGCCGGTCACTGATCTAAATAGAACATAAACTTTTATTCAAATAGTCGGGCTGCTATTAAATCTCTAGATTCAGTCTTCCTTAACTCACTAATGACCCAGAAATGCCGTACCTCTCTTATTGATATGGCTCAGCATTCTCGGATTTATCTCATCTGGAAACCTGGGCACAGGAACATATTTTCATATTGATGTTTCACATTTCAT
This sequence comes from Tricholauxania praeusta, assembly GCA_949775025.1. NCBI lineage: Eukaryota > Metazoa > Arthropoda > Insecta > Diptera > Lauxaniidae > Tricholauxania > Tricholauxania praeusta. The sequence goes on from OX459029.1 coordinate 51,939,445, forward strand.
ATTTGGACCCAAGGATTAACTTGCAATATAAAGAGGAAAATCTGGCCGGAATTGAATGCTTAGCGCTCTCTAGAACTGATATTTTGCACTAGAAATAGTGTCTCGTTAGTTTTTGCTGTCATAACTGGCCACGGTTTTTTCCGTCTTTGAACTACTCTAGAAGTGTAAGGGATATAAAGGAAGAGGGAAACATTACACGTTTTATTTGTTTCTGTCCTGAAAACGACATAAAGCACTTAGTTCGTTTTTGACATGGATGACCTTAGACAAGATCTTAGTATAGGCCAGTTACTTAGTTTTATTACGAGATCTAGTTGGTTTGACTAAAGAGTATAACTAGTTAAACACGCTTTAGTATCACAATTATTTAATTAACATTTGGTCTAAGGGAAGAGGTTTTTAAACCAACTGCCACTCCTTCCTAACCTAATCTGAACACATCTAATTTATAATCTTCTTATTTTGCAATAAATTCTTCAAAGCATTTCAGAACCTCTTTGTTAAGTGATACATGTACGGATGATTTCAATAACGAATAGCTTTCTAAAATAGTTGAATTTTAAGTGCATTTAATCGTACCGATGCAGACTTCTGTAACCTAGAAACCCAAAATCATCTAGAAGCCGACTTATAAAAATCAATCTGAAAATACTTTTGATGCAATAAATTGTAAGTGTTATCTAGGCTTACTTTCTCAAACATCTAAAGAAACTAATATACCCTTACTGATATGGTGTAGGGTACAAACACTTTGGAAGCTTACAAAGCACTTTAAAATAATTTTTCAAATCGTAAAAAAATTTTGCTAAAGTACGAAATTTACTTAGCTCATATTGAGTTTAAAGTAATTGCTAAAACGTTGCTCGGCCACTTAAGTCGTAACACTTACCTATGCACACTCTTTTTATGGGTCAGAGGATTGTGGTGAGAATGGCACTGCGTTTAAGAAATTTACCACATAGTTTTTGGTTCACAACGCAATTGAACTCCTACAGAGTAAATTGTGGTGGTATAAAAAAATTTGAAGTAAAGAATTGATTTTGACGTAAGTCGTAAATAGTAAAAATACGAATTCCCGAAGTATTGAATAAAATCATGGTCACTTTTCTTTTAAGCTTTCAAACTATGGAAATCAGTTTTTCCAAATATTGTTTCAACTTTTTCTGAAAGCAAAGCTCATTGGTTTTAACATTCTTATTACTCTCCTCCGATGTTTTTGGAAAATTTCTTACCGTATTTTTTCAAAAAAAAGTAAATACAATTTTTTTAAATTTCATTCATTTTCCTGCAATTTCAAATTAGAAATGTTAACTTAACTTAGCGATTCCATTGAAGGAAAAAGCCTAAGCTTAAATTATGCAGAAAGCTAATTCATGCAATAAATTGTTTAACAACTTTAGTAACTACACACACGTGCGCAAACAACAACGACAACAACACTAACACATATACAATTGCAAATAAACTTACACAAACCGTTAAATTGAAAAGCGGAAAAAATCCTGAAATTCAATTTATATCGATGCTACAAAACCACAAAAATCGAGCTAAAGTGCCTGCGAAAAAATCCCATTTAACTTAAGTACCGATTTTGGTAGTACGTACATTCGAAGACGAGTATGGTATATAGTTTGGTATGTGGCTGCCAACGACTAATGCTGGTGGCGCTGTTGATGGTGGTGGTAAAGAGCAGGCTTCATCATGAAGTAGATGCGGTAACAGCTAAAGAAAAAGAAGAAGACTCTGAAAAATACATAAAAAAGGTAACAAGTGGCTGGATAACCAAATGGCAGTAGCAAACAGCAACAACAAAGGCACCAAAAAAAAAACAAGGCAGAAGAACAAAACAGGCCACAATTTTAAAAATTGATAAAAATAAAATCGCATAAGCAAAATAAAAATAACACGGTATTCAGATGAAGATTTTAAATGAAAGGTAAACGTAAGGATTAGCGTGCCTTCAAGACACCAATTTTCTTCAAATTTTTGTGAGTACACAAAAATCAAGTAATGTACTTTTCATATAAAACCCAAGTTTTATTTTTTCCTTGCAAAATTTGTTGTTCTTATGCAAGCCATACATTATACTCGTACTACTAATCATGCGACAAGACATCATTTGAAGGAACTACCCGATTTGACAGTATATGGTGCTATAATACTACGGTAGCCAAATCGTCAGATGAAATTCAAAATATTATGATTTACTGTCGTTTTTTGTGCAGATCGTATAGTGAATAGCATAGATGGATGCATGTGCTTGTTGATTTGGATATTTTTCTTCTTAAGAAAAACTACGTGCTTGTTGTAAAGAGCAAAAATTAGCTCATTTTTCCTATTTTGCCCATCGCTGGTGTACATGGTTGTTTAACAGACTTCGCTTTATTAGGCTGTTGAGCCTTGTTTTCCTAACATTTTGGAAAACAAAAACAAATTTTTCTGGGTCTTTCATTTTAATCATCCATTTGAACACCGTGATAAGTAAGCAGCAGGGAGATGACATACAGTGGCTTAGTTGCTTAAGTTTCAGTCTAAAAAAAAGTTCCATTTGGGACATTATGAAAAATTAAAATTTTTAGATTCACTTAATGCACGAAAACACGAAACTTAGCTTAGTTCAATCAAGCCTTGTCAGAGTTTCTGTAAAGCTGACTATTTGATAATCATTATACGTATGCGGACCAAACTGAAATTCAAGAATTTTGTGAAGTTTTTATTTGAAATTGGTGGGGCAAATTGGAAATTTGAGATCTCCATATCAATAACCGCTTGAAAAAATTATTAGAAATCGAGTCCTGAACAGCATTTTTGTTTTCTTCTTATATTTGACAGCTATTTGGGTGTGGTACAATAGATCGTTGCAGTGATCCCTACATTAATTTAATGTACGGCCGGTTTTGATTTTTTTATCAAAAATTATATTAAGCGAAGAGTCTTATATATTGATATCCTTCTAAAAGGCGCCAATTTTAGTTTTTTTCCTTGCGTAAGTTAATAAGACCACAGATGTAAAAAATTTACTATTGCGCTAGGTTTTTGTTACTATCTGTTCTTGAATTTTCGCCATTTTGGCCACTTGCTCCACAGTAAATACAAAAACCACAAATTGAAAACTTCAATTGAAGGCAAAGTGGTACACGTTCGCCGCGCTGATTTTTTGTTGTTGCCGTTGGTTGTTTTTGTTTCTTTCTGATTTGGTTCTGGTTTAGTGATTTTTTTGGTAAGTATTCCTTTTTTCGAGGTTTTTCACCTTTTTCCATATTTAAACCTGCAACAAATTTGGTACGTTTTTTTTTCGTTCTTCCACTGATGTTGTTGCAGTGGTTGTTTTACCGGTGTCTGCCTGTGGTAATGAAATTACAATTTTTATAGGCTGAATCATGAAAAATAAATGAGGCTTAAAACACCGTCAAGTCGCTTAACGGCTGGTGCAGAAAGTTCCTTCTAAATGTTTTGGTGATGGTAAATCGCAGGATAGAGCGGTCAATGGGGAGGTGTTAAATGGAAAAACGCCATTTGTTGGACGACGCCTACATGTGTCCAAATTAGTAGCGGAAGTTTATAGTCTTGCTTACAGTATGGACGTATTTTAGGATATGTTCCTACTTGAGGATTCTTGTAGTTGCCAACACTTAAAGCAATAAAATTGAATTGGTTTCGTTTTCGGTTTTTTTTTTTGGATTTGAAGCATTTTGAACTAATTTTGAAATTTATGTTATTTGGATGCCATTTCAAATGAAATTGGTTGGTGTAAATATTGTACAGCATCGAAATTGAATTAAATGTAATTGAATTTTTATTGATACCAGTATGAAAGTTACGATTATAGAAAGTTTTAATTCTTAAATTTTCAGAAAATCTTTCGACCATGACTGACCATGCGACTTAATATTTACGGTTGTAGTTATTAAGAAAAGAGGAAGCAACTTTTTTAGCACAAGCTGTTTTTGTATAGGGTTATAGGTTTGTATAGATAATATTTCTTCTATTTAAGAATTAACTAATTAATGCCTAAGGTTTAGAAATCTATATATAAATGTCTCTAACGGATCGCACCCTTTTCTATCGATATTCCTCGAAAATTCAACTCTCTGAAATCGACCCAACCGAAAATCTTCTACGGTTCATCAAAAAATCACTCCAAAATTAACTTTTGAGTAAACGATGAAGATTAGAATTCCATTGCCGCTTGCAGAATAATCTGAAACTTTCAAAACAAAATAACTTTCGATCTGAGGCAGACTTTAGCGCCCTGTCGTTAAGACTCTTGGCTTCAATATTTTTAAGTCCCGATTGGTCACAGATTGCAGGAAACTGTTGTGTGAAATAGAAAGAAAATGTAACCAAACAGTATTTTGGATTTCTGCACGTAACGCTTTCATTGGCAACGAAATAGTGAATGATCTCTTGGTTTTCTTCCTGAGATTAATGACCAATTTTTAATTTTTTTAAAAAATTATTTAATTAATTAAATAGACATATTTATGTATATTAAATTTTTCCCTGACGTTTCGCTACTTATTTGGCAGCATTTTCAAAGGGGTTGTTTTAATAAAAATTTTTAAAAACAGAAAACAGAAAAGTTAATGGACAACGATTAAAACATTTTTACAATTTGACGGCTACTGGTCTTGCTAGGAAAGTTTCTAAAGATCCTGACATAGAAGAGTCTACCTTTCCATGTCTTTGCGAATGCCTAGCGCCGGAAATCGGTGTTTTAATGTATTCGACTTTTATTAAGAATCTGAAAAGTTAAACAAAATTCCTTTTTTAATCAAATATAATTGAGATAGAATATTTAATACTGTCGTTCCAAAAACATCGCCTGAAACATTGTTATATCTTGATATATTTCAACTTCTTAGTCACCATGATTTTTGTTTATGCTTAAAAGTGCTACTTTGAGACATACACCTCTTAGAAAGATTATCTCAAAATCTTAATGTTGGGAAAAAAACTTAATCCGAGATTTTTCTCAGTTGAACTATTTTCTGGGATGAAAAATTTTGTGAACTTTTTTACTTAAATCAATACGTAAATTGTTATCAATGGAAACATGTAAGGTTGTGCTTAGTAGAATCATAATGAACATATATCATTTCCGAAGTATTTTAGGTTTGTATTTTCTGAAGCAAAGGAATATTGTCTACATTTTCAATTGTACGATAGAAATAAAAACTTTTTTTTATTCGTAGCAAAAAGTAGTATTAGTGCAAAAGCTTTGTTAAAGCTTCAATATAATTCTGAAAAAACGATGAACGTCCCACTACCTCACCTTACGAGCTGACGCGGACACCCTCAATACAAAATTATGTCAAAACACAAACCCTCTACAAAACTCTTTTTCTTCTTTTTTATCACAAGCTCCCCGACTAAACTATTTTATGCCATAATTAAATCCACAAGTAAATTACTCTACGATTACAAAATTTTCAAAATTCCCTTAAGATCTACAAGAATAACCCCATAATAACTTAACTAAGTTATAACTCATTTTTAAAAATGATTTGAGATTCATCTCGCTTGGTTTGCTCGAGCCTCTAAATAGCATTACGCATAGAGTGAAACATTTTACATTTCACTTAAACTTGAAATCATATTTTACAATTGAAATTGGAAACAAAATATCATTGCATTATTGAAAATGCTGCCTTAAAAATTGTCAACCTTTCATTTTGCTAAATGAAATGCCAATCTTTTACTGATATATTTCCTTATTTTATTTTTGCACATTTTATTGCTGCCTGACTTATTCCCCAAGGCAGGCAGGATTATTTCAGTTTTGAACAATGAATCCTATTTACTTAGGAAAATCGCATTAAAGTCAACGAGTCATAAAATGCTGCAGCAATAAATTCAAATTTGATATTTTCTTTGTTTTCTAATGAAAACTCGTTACATTTCGAAGGAGTTTCAGTTGCTGTTGCCAATGTTGATAATGATGAAAGCGCTGAGAATGATAATAGTCGAGCGTTGAATCAACGTATATCTTAAAACTACAAAAGCAAATATTTAATTGAATTAACTTCACTTCCTTACGACAGCAGCAGCAGCACAAAAAGCTAAGATGATAATGTTGCTGTAAAACGCCCACTGTAATTGCCTTTGTGTATATGGGGCATTCCACATGGAGTGCACAAATAAAAAATGTTTTTTTTTTTAAATTATTTTTTATTTAGGTAGGTTACACCACTGCGAATCAATGTATGAAATTTTTATCCTCTACGAAACGTAGTCACCGACTTACAGGTTTCCCGAAATTAATTTGAGTCTTTCATGAAATTAATTCAAATTCAATACCACAACCGAGATAGGTAGTCAGTTTTATATAAAATTCACTGATTTATTTAATTTTTGCATAAATTTCTTAAGCTGTGTAATACATATATCATACATAGCCAAAAAGTCCGAAATTCAGACTTCCTGAAATGAATTTCAAGAAACAAAAGCTGTGCGCTACACGTGAAATAACCCATATTTACGTTTATTGAAAACGTTATGTACGCTAAGTGCTAGTAAGAAAATAACTATTGATGACTTTTTCGACCTGTTCAATTTATTTCAATTAAGTTCAAAATAAAACTTACAACCTTTGCCAATAATTTGCTATCTCCGAATTACATAGATGATGTGTACTGAACAAAAATAAACGGCACGATTGTAATTGTACTGCTCGGTTCGCTTCAAAACATGAAACTCTAGCCGTGTTTTATTCGCTTTGGTTGAACCATAATCTCATACAAATGTGTGAACCTGCTCAATTTCGAGTTCAATTGATTCAACTTTTTTTTTCTTTGCTAAAGTTTGAAGCATCATAGACACAAACTTAAAATAATCAAAAATATATGGGAACTTTGCTGAAATTTTGAAGAAGCGTTCTTAGGTCACGCGAGGCCTTGTGCACCCAGTCAGTGCTAGGCCCAAATATTAAAATAGAAAAACATAATAACAATAAAAACAGTGATGAAACAACGGAAAACGAAAAGAAAACTTTTGTATTGGCGTCTGCGACACTATAAAAACAGTTTGAAATCATTTGATACCAATAATTTGAAAAAAAAAATTATGTACTGATACGTGAGGCCCCTTACCGTGCTAGGCCCCGTTCAACCACACGACCATAAAGCCGGCTCTGATTTTAAATTAAAATTTCTGTGAAACACTGTCATGCCACCTATTGGTCAAATGCAGAATTATAAAAGGTTAAACTTATGCGATTTATTTACTTTTAGGTTTAGCCAAAGCGAATAAAACACGGCTTCCATATTACTGCATAAAGTTTGTCATCCAGTGCGCAAACAAAATGAAAACAAACTACTGGAAAAAGGATTAATCTTTGGCCATGCCGAAATTTTGCTTACACTACATTGACATTCTTGCTGTTCGTGTGGAATTTGTTCTTATTATTTTAAATAATACTCCCAGAATATAGTTTTGAAGATTTTTCTTGTATGGGAGGCACCACGCCCTTTTTTCGAAATGCATCAACTTTTTATTTAGAGCTTGTTCGAGTTATTTCTAGTATTTGTAAGAAACTTGAATAAGCTACAAACTTAAATTCAATATTGATTTGTGAATGTTTTATTTGAGTGGGCGGTACGTGTCTGTGAACTGAGCTTTGTTTGAAGTTGATGCCTATGTAGAAAACATCATTCAATTATCTAGCTTGGTTTTTCGCAATCACGATTTTCACAGACAGACATACGGACATGACTAAGCTGACTTAGGAAATAGACAGCAATTTTATTGTGTTTGAAACCATTCCAAATCATTTTATTTTTTGACAGACATATAATAAACGCTTTATTCAGTTTTTTTCTTTTTTTAAAGATTCTCTTTCATCTGCCTCCATTTTCGGGGAAATAGGAACGCCGAAAATAAACATTACGGTAAAGTGGGGCACATTCATTATCGGGGCACATTCGTCAAGGCCCATTTCGATATGACGCACTCTTATTTTAGAACTATTTATCATGCCGAACGCAACCTTTATCGAATACATACTCACTCTCTTAGTTTGAAGTATGTGAAATCGGGCTCAAACAAGTTGCATGCATTTTTGTGTTTTTTCGTTATTCGCTGTAGTTTTGAATACCAGGCAAGTTAACGATTTTCAAAATAGCTCTTTGAATTTTAATACGGTTTTTGTGACCTGCTATGTTATTATGTGACAAAGTGAAATTTTAAGTTAAGATTCGATTGCATTAAAAAGTTTTCGAGAACTGTGTAGTTTTGTAAAATTCTGAAAAGTGGGGCAGTTTCGTCATCTAGGTGGAGGCAGATTAAGCAGGTGCCGAATGTGTTTGGCGATACGGCGTTTAACGGCAGTTTTCTTCGATTTCATTGAACCTTCGACCGAAGACATCTCGGTTGTTTCAAAAGCTGAAATCGAGCTAAAGCTTCCTGATCCCACCAATCCGGCATCGACTTCTAGGTATCGTACAAAATATAATTTTAATTTTAACATTGATGAATTTAATGTTAAGTAATTCATCATTATCTTATCTGAATACAATATATACATTTATTTCTCATTTTTTCAAAATAAAAATGCAAGAAGTCTACATTTTTTTTGTGAAATTACTTGAATGGTGAATGTTCCCCATAAAATGCCGATGCTGCCCGTGTCTTGGCATTTTCAGCAAATTGACTTGCTTTTTTAAAATGCGAAAATTATTTGAAATCATCAACAATATTTACAAAATGTATTTTTAATATAGTTCTCTAATATCGAAATAGTCTGAAATTTCTCAGAGGTTTGATTTCTATGCATTAATTAAACCAATACAAGGCTTTAAAAAAAAATTAACCAATGTGCCCCACTTTACCATACCGAGTCCTGCCCCTCATAAATAAATTATTTTCTCACATAGTTGGGAATACGCGGATACTTTCAAAATAAAATTCTCGTCAAAGATCAAAAATACATAGCCCTTGTTTCAAGCTCTTCTCAAAAAAAAGCTTACGTCCATCAAATGGAAGAGCTGAAAATAGTTTTTGAAATACACCAAGTTCGAACACAGCAACCAAAAAAAAAAATATCTGAAATTACATTTTGGACACCACCAAAAGCGATCGCCAAAAAATTCGTTGGAGCATTTTTCGAAAAAACATTGTTGACCATAAGATTTTCGAAAGTTGAATTTTTGAAACTACCCGGCCATTTTTTATAAAAAATTTCTTTCACCAAATAATTACAATCAAAGTCTTAACGATATTTTACAAATTTACCTACTCGGGGGGTAATTTTATGTGCGTGTATTTAATATGCAGCTTGCAATACTGTTTCCACACCTCCATTACGAGGTCTGCTTATCAGTAACTGCCGTGTGCTACTTTGGGCTGCTTCAATGTCTTTAAACTCAAATTTCGAATGAATTAAACATTTGAATTTATAACGACGACACTGAAGATGATGACTGAGGCTGCTACCAATGCTTTGGCTCCACTGGCTGTGGCTGTTGCTCATTAGTGTGGAATGTCAGTGCGTTTGATAAGCGTTTCTTACGGTTTGTTCTTCATGGAAAATAAATAGAGTGGAAGTTGAGTTGAGTTAAGGTGGCTCACCAAGGGATACTGCCAATGAATGCCGTTGACAGGTGTTTCAACTAACAGCTGCTGAGGCATCCCGTGAAGATTGTTCTTTAAAATTTGTAGCATCATTGTGTGTTTCGAAAGTCTTTATGTTAATTTGTCAATTGCAGGTGGATGAATAGATGTCTTTTTTTGTTTAACGATTGACTTGCCAATTAGCTGATTGTTAAACTGTCTCATAAATCCTCTGAATTTTTGTTGCTTATATTTATTTTAATACAAAATAAATTAAAAAGGATATATTTAAAACTGGCATGCATTTAATGGAACAGGCAGCAAACTCAAAAAATATTTTTGTTAAATTTATCTGAATGAGTAGGCAAAGTGAAAGAAATTTTCAAAAGTAAAATTAAGACTACTATTTTCTTCTTCACGGCCTGTGACGTTCTTCGTACATAGAGCTCTTTAAAAAATTTACTTATTTTATCTTTAAAATATTTCTTTAACGTGTTGTGATAAAATAAATAAAAACCTTACGTTGCAGTTTTTCTTCGATTGTTCACTATCTAGCCATACCATATTTGAGTCAATCACTTTCATCATATTTGCCCAAAAATTGAGCTTAGAATTTTCATGAATTTTATTAATCTAATATTATATTTACACAAAATCAAAAAACAAAAACCATTCAAAGATTACAACGAGTGCATATTTTTTCGATATATTTATGAGTAAAAAAGAAAGACTTAAAAAGAACAAGAACTGAAGTGCGCCATTTTCACATGAGTGCGCTTGAATGGCGCAATAACTCAATTGACTTAAGGCATCAACATACTCAGCAATGAGCTTTGTACTTGGCAATATTTGTGCACCATATATACACATATGTAAGTATATGCAGTAATACAAACACATAACAATACATGCAAACCCTATATTAGAAAATCCTTTTCAATTGAATTTACTCAAATGAGATTCAACATTGTTACTGCACGCTCTGTGTCAAACGGAGAGAACTTCATTCGCGCTTGTTGTCTGTCGTCGTTATCGTAGTAAACGATATAAGCGATGGTCTTCGTTGACAAGGATTTGAAATTATTAAGCAATACTGAGGCTCGATACTTCCTTTCCATTTAATCGCACGAAAATTGTATATAAACAATTTTTGCCTTATATAACTAAATATATATGGAATTTTGTCTTTCTTTAAGTTTAATCAAACTAACACCTAATATGGCTTTCACACTGGCATCATAAGCCACGCGTTTTTCATTTACAACCTTTTTGTTTTGGCTTTTTTAAAAATAGCTTTTATGCTGACATTATCGCGTTTTTGCTGATTCATTTTTATTTGACGTCAGCTGTTTTTTTGACATGTGCAAAATGAATATAACAGTAAAGTTAGTAGTTATTCTAGATGGCTCTTTCTTAAGTGCATGGTTTTTTCTTTAACTATAGTTAATAATCTTTATTAGCACAAAAGTTACATTTTATCCCGAACGAAGCAAAAACCTCTCATAATACAAACACTGAAAATGGTACATCTTGGCACCTTAGACAGCTGCAGTTCAGAAATTTTCTTTACAACTTATTACGAAAGGTTAGCCAAAAGTAGTTGAGATTGAACCAGTAGTCATGGTACCTCCCATATAAATAATAAATATTATATTTGGTGAACATGTGAGCAATCACAATGTTTGTTTATTCATATGATTATAATGTCTCAATAAAATCGTAGGCGTGGCACCTCCCATATCTCCAAAAGACTTTAACTAAATGTTAAAATAAAATTTCACTGGATCATTAATTTTTCCGATGGTATAAATAAAATGAAAATCAACTTTAATTATGCTATCACAACAAAAATCCGAATAGTATAATCCGGGCTAATCGTTACTTTCAAAAATTTATGCCAAAAAATCAATATAATAGAGTGAGAGCCAGGGCCTGCCAGACATACGTTAAAGTATAAAGGTTGAAATAAATTTTATCTTATTCTTCTTAGTGCAGAGTACAATGTTTGGGGGTTATAAACCTTGGCTAATGGTGCTTTCGCCAGGTATCAGGTAATAAGGATGGTCGGACATACACTCTCTCACGTTAAAGTATAAAAGCTGGGATTGATATATTGTCTTTAAATAACTATTTTAAGTTAGTATTCAAGAAGCCAGACCTATTCAATGGGTCTAACACCTTTTCAGACGTTGTAAAAGGTCAAATAGTCCAGTAGAAATAGTCGAGAAAATGAGAAAGAAAAAAATAATTCGTTACAGCAATCTGACAGCGGAATATTGTTGAAAAAGCTCTTTTAAAAGAGGACAAAAAATTCGAACCGACAGCAGCTATCCGGGGTGGAATGGGGTGCATTTTTAGAGGTCGAACACAGTTTTCCCCGATTTCTGGCTTAGCTGTGCATCATATCAAAAAAAGTACAATGCAAAAGTTGTAGGAAATTATAAGATCTACAACTTTTGTACTGCTCATTTTAACCTTAACCTCAAAATTTTTCGAAAAAATGGCTCCAAACCGGTTTTTTGGTTTTAATTTTTTTTCTTCTGAAAATTTCTCTTTTTTTAGTCCGTACTTTTTTTATTTTAAATCTTACATTCCTTATCTTCAGTGACAGAATATGTCAACGATATCGCATCTCTAAGCATACGCAAATTCTATGTATTGAAAGTTGTTACTAACAAATTGTAAGCCAGGAAAAGACGCATCCTTGTTGATTTCAATGACTTGGCTTGTGTACTCAGTGCTCGTCTAGTGACTAAAGGCAATTCCAGTTTTCATTGAAGGAGGAGAATGGGTACATGTTATTCCTTCCTATGCAAGGAAAAGAGATAGTTTCCTGTACGATGAAACTATCAATCGAAAGAAATAAGAAAATCATGCATTTGTTTGTACATGTGCATTACTCTTTTCAGGCAATAATGATAAGTTTGCAAAATGCAAAAATTCAGAACGATAATTTGAAAAAGTTCACAAAGGCTTAGGAGTAGGATTGCAATTGTATTTACCTGTTATATACTCTTCAATTGCCAAAACGTGCAAAGAATGTAAACGAAAAAACAATCAAATTTTTTGAACAATTTTTAGGCTGCATTTGTCATAGCTAAGCACCAGTTGTTCCATAAAGAGTCGTATAAGTCTTTTGAAGAACAATATGAGTATATGACAGAGCCGTGGGCACAGCTGAAGAACTCTAAAATTTCTTTTGAGCTTTCTTGTTCAAGACAGATAAGTTAAAGTATTGAACGTTGAACTTGCCAGCGCACCTTGACTTTCTAAAATTAACACTGGCATCAAGTAGCAGAAAATATGTTACAGTGGTCATAAGAATCATGTGATGGTCACAAAGACCATTTTAGGTCGTGCTCAGATACTTTAGTTAAACATGAATTCATAAACTCCAAGTACTTAGTCCAATGTGCATGCTGCCGAAGCATGTGCATTTACAATATTAACGTTTGTGGTTGAAGAATTATTTAATTTTAAAGTCTAAGAATCTATCTATATAACTGAGGAAAAAAGATTTGGCCAACCCCATGCAGTAGGTCACGACTTTGATAAATGACACAATCTTTGATAACCATACGTGCTTAAAGCCTCTAACCCAAAATCAGACGCCTTTTGTAGCTGCCAACTTTGAGTACAGAGGCTTAAAAGTTTGGAATTTATGTCTCAGCCGGCCGACAGACGCAAACTAAGAAGCTGATCAAACGTTTTCTTAATTCACAAAAGTATACGGCCTTGTTAATTCCCTCATCTCTCTTCAAAGAAATTCTTTTGGAGGTCATGACTTCCACATTTCATTCCATTTGAACTGCGAAATTTGAAATTATTCACATAAAAAAATTAATATATTTCCGCTGCCTGATTGTTTTTATAATCACCTCTATCATGAATAAAATTCCCTGGAAAATGAGATTATCGGCAATACTTTTTTGGGGAACATTTTTTGAGCATTCATGCAAATTTTTTTCCCTAACTTTGTAGCAAGGAATTTAATGAGGAAAGAGTCAATGTTAGCAATATTTTGTAATTTTATTTAATAAAAAGATTTTTTTAACATATTTACAAGATCTAGCAACACAAACAAAGAGCAATTACTGACATTGGTCCAGTACATGGAATCCAATTCGGATACAGTAAAAGTCTTCATGAAAAGGAGTAGATGGCAAACTATACAGCTATGCTATACTATATTTTTGATGATTTTTTTTTGTAATATAGATAAATGCACGTCATTTTTATTTGTAAAATTGTTCAGCTGACAGATAAGCTAATGTCAAATGTGCAAAATTACTGACAAGCTAATGTCAAATATGAAAAATGCAACTGTGATTTTGGACTGAATGGAAGTAATTGGAAATATTTTGGCAGCACTGAATGGATATGAAGTTTTCCAATCCGCAATTATTTATGATCGCAAAATACTCCTCTCGAGAAACAAAACAATCCGAGAGAATCGTTTCGCTCCGGATATTCATGATAGTGGTGAATATGTATGGTTCAAAATTTTGGAAATTTTGGTAAAAGACACCGACTCAAAAGTTAGAAGGACCCTTAAAAACGATATCTGCGTCATTTTTTTTATTCCGAGAAAAACCAATGGAGCGCTTTTGACTCCCCTGAAGGTCCATTTTGGCTAAGAAAAGTGTTTCTTGCTCGTAACTTTTTTTCTTCACAAAATCGATACCTGAATTTGGTTGAATAACAAAGATTCCGTTCCTGCAAAAAATTTGACGTTAAAAAATTTAAAATTCAATTGCTGCTAAAAATAATATTTAGTCCCAAAATTCGATTTTTCTATATAAATTATCTGAAGTAGAAAAAAAAATTTTAGTTTTTTAACGTCAAATTTTATACAAGAGCGCAATCTTTATTGTTCTAGCAAATTCAGGTATCGTTTTTGTGAGGAAAAAAAGTTACGACCAAAAAATACGTTTTTAAGCCAAAAAGGGCCTTCAGGAGAATCAAAAGCGCTCCATTGGTTTTTCTTGGATCGAAAAAAAAAATGACGCAGATATCGTTTGTAAGGGTCCTTCTAACTTTCGAGTCGGTGTCCGACTGAATCTACTTTTCGAGCCGGTCTAATGTACTTGAACTTAGACTTTTACATTGTCGAAATACGTTGAAAAAAATATTTACTTCAAAACCGACCAAATACTTTGAGTTCGTAAAAATTAAAAAATTAAAATGTAGTTTTGGATCATTTTTGAACTAATTTTTGTCAGAATTTTTTTTTTTTTTTTGTTTGCGCGAGACTTTTTTTTTTAATTCTGCCTAAGCTAAATTAAAATTTTTTGTGCGCCAAAATACCTAGGGTAATTTGGCCAACATAGGACTTCTAATTTACTTTGTAATTACCCTTCGAACGATTTTGCTTACACCGTAACCTTAACCTTAAATTATGAGCAACTTTTCTAAAAGAAATTATCATATATTCAAAATCTATTTCTAAAATAATACAAAACTTTATATGCAAACATTTATTTGAAATAAAAATGCAAAATTCGTAAGTCAAATAATTCATAAACTCTGCACACAGAGTTTATTAAGAAGAACTTGTTCTTTGTATAAAAATTAAGAAAATTTAAGCTCAAGCACACATATGGACACAATGGACTTTAATACACAATACAAATGGTCAGTTAGCATGCAAACGTTGCGTAAACGCTCTGGAAAAGGAAATAAGCAACAACAATCTGAATGAAAAAAATTACAATTACAAATCATAAGGCAAAGTTCCTTTCCATGTGAAAACATTTCTTACGCAAATCAAACATTTGCATATTTTAATTATTACGCAAAACATTTTGAAAAGTTACCAGCCCAGCCATCCAGCCGGCCAGTCAATGAGGTGCACAGGCACCATAGCACATAAATGCACGAAGAACTGAGACAGTGTGAGTGAATGCTCCTTGTTATGCGCAAGTATTTATTACATTCCACTTTCTTCATAACTGTATTTCAAAGAAATTTTAAAGTAAAACAAAAAGACAAATAAAAATAAGGCAACAAACAAATAAAACACAAAATAAATGCAAAGAAACTTGCAAAAGTTTTGCAGCAACAACAACAATGACGACGCAGAAAGCGCAGAAAGTTTGCCCAAGCAATGCTGCTGTCACTTGTGTTGATTGCGTTCGCTTGCCTGGAATTGGTAGTGCAATGTCCCTTTGCCTTTCGAAAGACCTTCGAACGTAGAGAGTTTGTCGATGTTCTAAAAGTCCTGCTTCTACATACTGTTGTTGCAATTACAATGAGCTGTTACTTGTGCTTTCTTTACTTTTGTTGGTTCATTTAATTCTTTTCCTTTTCAGTTTTACTTATTTTCCAAAAGGATGCGCTTACAATACATTGACACATGTGCACATGTTGTTTGTTGGTTTTGTTGCTGTTGTTGGATAGAATTGTGTGTTGTGTTGAATTTTCTACATTTTTGTGTGGAAAATGAAAACAACAACAATGGAAAACAAAATAGAGCAATTAGAAAATATGCTAGGAATTGCACATCGATTTTTCCTAAATTGCGTCTTTATTATTTGATGCAGCGTGTACTGCATAAAAGCCGATAAGCAATTAAAATACCGTTATCAGAGTACACTTGCACTAGAATTGTATGGAGGTTATTTATTTTATTTATTTATTTATATATGTATATAAAAATTAATATTTTATAAGATACGTAACAGAAAAAAAATTAATGTTAAATATTTTTAACTTTACGTACAATATTATTTTCAAATTTGAATGCATAAACAAATCCGATGAGGTCCTACGGACCCAACATGTTTTGTAGGCAGAGGGTTAGCAGATGTTATTTGATTTCGCTAAACTTTAAATATCTGAAGTAATGGCTTCTTCTGGCATTTTATAGTTTTATATTTTGATAAATGAACAAGTGAATTATTATATTTTATAGCAGTCCGATTATTTATTGACACGCCACGCTTTGCTTTGAAGTAGTAGGAAGTATCGAAAAAAACTTATAAAAATAAAAAAACCTCAAATTTTCTTAATTTTTTGGCCAAATCCCGAAAAATTAAAATTTTGCAGCTCTGAACTATTTTTTTATTTATTTTTCTAAATGAGGATATACCTACTCGAATATGCCTACTCGGATATGAATAAATTTTCGGAAATCGAGTGGTCTTGAAGTATTCTGGAAGATACCATTTATATAGCAGAACGAACATTTGTAATTTATTTTAATGTTAAGAGGAAGATCTTGTGGACGGATGAAAATAAAATTGCTTTGTTTGGTGGCACAGAATCTCGCTCGCATGTACGGCGACCCCCTTACACGGAGTACAGGTCAAAACTTACAACAATAACTGTCAAACACGGATGTACTAACGTTACGTTGAGGATATATTTTTTCGTATTACGGCGTTGGTCCAATCCATGGATTAAAACCATAATGGATCACCACGTATCATCGATACAATAAATTAATATCATACAGGATGTTGGTGATGAAATGCCGATAATTTGGACCCTGCAACAAGAAAACTATCCAAAGTATTCCATCATAAAATCCAAATAGTGGTTCCAAAAAAATCAGGTCAATGTGGTGGAATGGCCCCCGTAGTTAGCAGATTTGAACCCAATTAAAATTTTTTTAGCTGACGATAAGAAAGGAATGGCAAAACAGTCAGCCTATTAGTTATTAAAGGCTTTGAACGTTTCTGGAAATCGCTCCCCGTAGAAAAGTGTCTAAAACTGGTAGAATCAAAGTAATTCCAGTTATTGGCAATAGAGGACATGCAAAAAACAAAGTATTAATATAATATGTATATAATGTAAGACTTGTTCAAAAGTACTGAATAATTAAAAACCTATTTACAGCTTTTCAGATTTTTTTTGTGATATCTGCTTTGTTTTATTTTCCTGACTGTCTAATATTAGCATTTAAGAGCATTATTATGTCATAAAATTAGAACCTTTAAGTAATTTCCTTAGTTAGGGAGCATCTGGTATATTGTATTTTACTTACTTAAAAAACACATTCGATAATCCAATAATCGATATTACAATAATAAGCTGTAGTAGTATACGATATGTTGGAAAAATTAATATTTTCCTATATTAACTACTTTATAGTCCAGGAGGTAGCGTCATAAAGATGTCATTCGTTTGCGCACATCTCTAATATGCCTCTTCAATAAGTTCATGATCGACTCAGCATAATGCTGCTACCAAACTTATAGGACCTGCTTTGAAATTTTCGGACTAATATATACACATTCGAAATACAGATTGTGCTGTCTGAGTGTGGTCGATGGAATGAAATTGAATAAATTTCACAATTTTCAACCGATCGGCGTCATCTTTTGGAAGCGTCGATTCAATACTATTGATAAATACCGAAAAAACGATCGATAGTGACACCTTACATTTGAAGTAATCGCTCAGTTGTGTTTACTCTGCGTACATATCGTCGAAAATATTGTGGTATTCCTTTAGCCTCAAATTGTTTTGAGAACATTTGAGAGAGTTGTGCCTCAAATACAAAATCAGTGGAGGAAGACTTTCAAGCAATATCTTTACATATTCTTACAAAAAGTGCAGCTGACTCATAGGAACTTGTTTGCAAAAGACAAGCCGCGTCGATTGATCTACGCAAATATCGTCATTCAAATGATTGAAGCTGAGCCGGATGCTTGAGAGTGAATTCTGATAACCGTCGAGGTTCATTTAATAATCTCGACACTCACGAATTTTTCACAAAAAATTTCTACACCGCATCAAGTTCAATTGTCACGACTCAGCTCAGTTCGTTTAGTTCGGTGTATTCGCTCACATTTCGTTATTTTGCTTCTGTTTTCGCCTGCGCATAAGTCGTTCGAAGAAAAGTGAACATTGCGGTACCCCTCAAAGGAGCGCTCGTCAAGAAATGTGTAATAACAAAAAAGCAGCTGCATGTAAATTACTGGACGTAAAAGTTCATTAAAAAAAAATAATATTAAATTTTAAATACATGTGTATAAAGAAACAATTTTTTGTTTGTTTGTTTGTTTGCTTGTTTTGGCCACAAAAACAACAATAACAACATTTCAGCGCTGGCGTATGTGCAAGTAAATCACTGAATATCAGCGAACTAGTGAGTCGGTGTAAACAACATTTTTGTAAAAACAAATTTCCTCGTCATTGCGTGCATGCACATCTTTGGAAGCATATAAAATACACTTCCTTGGATGTTCAAAAAATATGCTAGATATATTTGAAGGAGCTTATAATGGCACTAAGCTACTCTTATCACTTAGTTCAGTGAGGCTAAAACTACATCAGTTTTCTATCGACATGAATAGTTAAGTTTTCGATTTTAATGTGTTGTTAACACTAGATAATTCATATAATATACTTTAGCCAGCTAAAAATAACAATAGAGTACTATAGATGTTATTAAGCTTCGTATGTAATAACATGGAATGCACAGGCTCAAACCCCAGTGGATGCAGAAAAAAGAATTAAATTGAATTTCAAATTAAATGCTTCGGAAAAAGCACATCTGAAATGCTCTCCTTGGAATCTGCTTTTAGATTTCCCATTGGATTAGTAAAAAAAAAGAGGTAGAATACCTTTCTTTTGTGCGTTATCATTGATGCATAAATTGTTTGTAGATAGCTAGTGCTTTTAAAAGCTACTAACGTTGTCAAAGAAGGCGTTTCTAAAGTCTTTTGTTGATAGATCGTCGACACCATGGCCTTTTTGGTCAAACTGGTGCACGATATGTCATGTTAGTATTCTCCCCCAATTCTTTGCTTTTTTATTTTCTATTTGCGTATCTGCTGAGCTGTGCTTATGCTTGTCACAATTTTTCATGTGATGAGCTTTGAATGTTTATTGAAGTTTCTTTTAAAATTTTTTTTTTTTTATTTTTTGCAACACCTTCACTACAGTAAAAACAGGTTGCAAAGTTAGCATCTCACTTTGAAAAAGGAATAAATGGCTTAATATGTTAAGTCCTGGAGGCACTAGTTTCTGCTTCATTGAATAATTTATGCAGCACGTTATTTGGCTCCAACTTCCATTGTAATATTTTCTTCGTATATATCTTTTTAGCGAATTACATCAATTTTTATGTAGAATTTTTCACCATATCTGCATATCATTTGAGGTTGGAATAATTTGGCGGAGATAGTTTTACCCATTGTGGTCTGATGCTCTGGGTCGTGTTTCACCATTTCTTTATTTAATATTCTCTTTCTAACTTTTCAATCATTGAACGGTAAATGTAAAAAACTTAGGTCAGACATTCAATTTACCGCAAAATCTTAAATTTGCACAGGCACATTTACGCAGATTTACTCGTACATGTGCATTTTCACATACATTGTCATTTTAGCCGGCCATGGTTTCGATTACTTTTTATTTTTTTTTTTTTTGGAGCAAACCCTTCAACCATGGTTTTTTCTTGAAGAATGGATATTCAAGGTGGAACAATTAAAATTCAAAGGGAGACATAAGTAGTTAAAATTACATTGAAAGTAAGAAATATATGTTTTAATGTTAAAACCAATGTTGTAAAGAAGATGAAATCACATCAATTTTATGCCCGAAAAATTTCCAAGATTTGACCCACTTTTCATAGTTGTCGACAAAGCTCAAACTATTTCTAAAGCTTTTCGTCATCAAACAAAGCAATATAACATGTAAATTTTAACTCAGTCGGATATGATTTTATTTTTAGAAAGCAAAAAAATATTTATGTCGGTATGTAGAGCAACTCTTTTTGTACATATTCATAAAAATAACTTCGATGGTGTAATGCATAATGTTAAGGCAATAAGAACTCGTACTCATCGTTTTTTAAAGGCGTTTTCTAGGCTCAATATTATGCTGAGTTTTGAATAAAACCACTTTATCAATTTTTAGTTATACCATTAATATCTAAATGTAGCTCCAGTGAGTCTGCTATTTAGTCGTAAAGTACACTCAGAAAAAAATGTCTAACCTGCGTCAGGTAACACATTAACTTGATAAATTGTTCTACGGAATTATGTTTAATTTTTCTTGCATCCAGTGGGGTTCGAACCTAGGCATTCTGTGTTGTTACATGCGCTGTACTTATATGCTTTTAGTTTCACGCAATTTATTAATAATCAGGAATCAGGTTAACCTGGGAATCAGTTAGACTCAACAACATGAGCCACCATATTTGTTAAAAATCTGGTTACAATTATCAAATTTATTTTCTCAGTGTTCCTTCATAAAAATAACTGATAAGCAGACTTTATTATACAGCAGGTAATTGGGAACAATTTGTAGTTTTTTTTTTAACTTTCAATGGTGGTGCTATAAAAACTTGATCCATTAATAAAATAAGTACCCTACATTCAAAAACTGTTATTGGAAACTATCACAACAAAGAGACCCAAAAAGTTATATCAACTGTAACAAAAATTAATTTATTTTGAAATTATCAAACCTTGATCTTTTTACAGAAAAATTTTCTGTAGGTAAAATAAGTGGTTAAAAATCACGTGATCAAGCTGTAGAATTTTAACGAACAATATAACTCTTTTGTTATTTCAGTGAGTTTTTTTCTAAAAGTTTCGGGTGAAGAAATATCCGGTTGCCAGAAAAAGCCGCTTATAAATTGATTATGTGAAAACCAGCTTAAGTAGGAATAAAACTTCAAGCTCGAGCGAATATAATTTGAGATAATATAGAATTAACAATTATTTTGCAGAAAAGCAACTCTATCGCATAGAGATATTTCGCTTAGACTGCCATCAGTTAAGTGACCGAAAAATCACCTTGGTCAAAATTAGGTCAAAGTCAAAAAAATTTGAGTAGCATTAAATATGTTCTTGAAACTTAAAAAATTTGGCGGTATTTTAGTCTATTCAGAGTAAACTGTTCTACATATAATCGATAATCCACGATGGACCTTACTTAAATTTGTAAATCAGTTTACATACCGTCGTTATTAGAATATTTTATAATAATAATTTTCTTAAATTTTTATAAGAAAATATATCAGATCAAGGTGTAGCTTATATTTAAGAAGTAATGGGTTAAAATAAATTTATATAAATGGATAAAAATTTGAAATTTTATTTAAAGTGGATTTGGTCGCTCTTATTTTTAAGCTAAGATAAGTCGTTACATAGTCTCGTCAATTAAGTTTACCACACTCTTGGTGCTATTATTTTGAACGCATGCGATTGTTATCAAAGGTAAAGACTGAAGAAGAGTGCAACATTTTATCAGTACATATAACGTCTTCCAAACAGAGAACCTTATCAAATCGTCACCAAGGTCGAAAAATCTAACTACAATAGAAATTTTAGTCTTATATTGAAAATCAAAATGAAAGCTCTGTTTAACAAATCGTTGGTGAAAATATTTTCATTTAAGTGTAAAAAAATTAACACAACACTGATTGCACACAGAGGTAGAGAATAGCAAAGCATAGTCGAACGCTTCATTTGAGTAACAGCGACTTTTGCCGCTTCTGTTGTTGCTGCATTCAAAGCTGTTCAACGCTTTTCTAAATCCAGCAAACGTTTGCTTTGATTTCTTTTCTCAACTCTTACATCAAGTTGCCTACATCACTCCAACCCCCCGCTACCATCGACCATCACCGACTGCTGTCATTTAATATTTAGTCGTTCTCTCTCTCTCTCAACATCCTCCCTCCTCTTTTACATCTACCATTGGATAAAGTTTAATTGACTGTGTAGCGTTGGAAGCGTTTGCCAGCGTTTGGAAGAATGAAGCGAATGAAAGATTTTGTTACGTAAGTAAAAAAGTAAATAAAATTTAAAAACTTTATTTCTTCTTTCTTTTGCAATCTCTCCCTCTCATACGCTTGCTGTCTTTTTCTCTTACTTTATTCACTAGTAGTGTTGGTGAATAACATTGAATTGCTTTTATTAAGATGTAACTTTTGTTCTTGGTGGAAGTCCGAGAATGCCACCTGCCATGCGATGGTTGGTTTCAGTGATGGAACACTGCTGAGTGTGTGTGCATGTGATTGTGTGTGTGTGTGTGTGTTTGTGTGTGTGATTTATTAAGCGACAGTAGAAAATCCTTGTTCTTTGAAACTTTATTATTTCATTTTACGCTCGTATATAAGAAATTTATTTTGAATAATTAAACAACTGCAATTATTATTTCAATTATAGATAAAGGCGAACTTAATATGATTTAGGGATAATGTAAAATTTTATTCCATTAGGATACAATGTTTATTTCTTTTTAATGTTCATCTAATTAGTTGTGGTTTCACAGTAATATTCAAGCACTGCATGGTGGAATGTTTTCATTTATTTTATATACTTACATGGCTTCAAAGAATCAAATACTTTTGTATTGGAAATGTTTTTATGACGATCTAAATAACGTTTTGTTTAAGAAATAAACATTATCATAATACATCAAACTGTTGAAACTCATTTTTGCCTACGTTGCAGCTCTTCAAAAAATTTTATATTTCCCAATACTGCAAGTATTTTGAATGTTCATATGGCTTTATGTGATACTTAAGCCTTCAATGAAGAAAATGCCGTTTAGGTCTATTATCAGTAAGTATCAAGCCACTCGACATTACGAATGATGAATACAATTTCGTATCGATGTCTCATTGCTTAGCCATTTTGTTGGAACTAGGGTCTGGCCAGACGTTTTTCAGTATTGAATACAGATTTCATTTAGTTTGCATACTCCTCTCAATTTCATATTTCATATTATGCTCAAGCAATATAATACATATATTATATAAATACCTTTTAAGCTTTAAATGTCATATCAATATTCATTTTCCTCTAAATTTAAAGCATAAAACAATTTATTGTGTTCAATCATTTTAAACCAAAAACTTAAACATAAACAAAAGACTTAGGACTCTATATCCTTGGAATTTGCAACAGTTGCCGCTTAAAATCTTCTTTTGTTGTTTAATTTCCTGTTTAAGGTACATTTTGCATTGTTTGCATTTTGTTTTATTTATGATACTAATTAATTAATTCCACAAACAGAAAACGGTCATCATCATCATCTTATGGTTGCAGACAAAATAGCAATAAAACCCATCAACCTGAACAATGCTGATGTTATCTTTTATGATTTTCAGTTAGTTATTTAAATTCAAGTTACAACAAATTAATCAACTGCCCCGGAATGACCTAAACTTTGAATTCATAATTTTTGAAAGATTTAATTTCCATGCAAAATTATTTATGACAAACATACACAGATGAAGCCACACGAAAAGACCATGCAACAATGAGTGTTTTCTTAAAAACACATAAGCGATAGGGTGTTACAAAAAAAATATTTTCATGATGCTAATACTTTTTTTGTAACTTTCTGATTTCTTTTAGTGTAATTAAATCATACGAAATTAAATAAAATGCTTTTGAATGTTAAATTTATTTAAAGTCCTAGCAAGTCCAAGACTTATATATTTGTACATGAGGCAACCTTTGGCAAAACGAAAGAAGTTGGACCTATAGTTTTCCGATTTTACTGTTTCGTCTTTTTATTTCAATTTTTTTTTTTTTGGTTAGGTACTAATTGATGATTTGCTGAAAACCATTTTGGCATAAAAGATCTGTTGTCGCACTACAATAAATAATATTAAGCTTCCAATGTTGGAAATTATACAGTTTTTCTTTAGCAAAACAATTTCTTAAATTCTTTATCTTTCTTAATGTACATGATATTTTAAGTTGAACTTAAGTTTAGCTATTTTTAAATTTACACAAAACAAAAAACTATTTAGCCAATTTAGTTTCTAAATGCTTTATATTTTTTTCATTTGCTGAAAATTTTCAACAAAAATAAAATTTTCTAAAATTCAGAAAAACTACAACTATAGTAGTGGTCTGTTCTCGATACATTTTTTACTGATTTGCTTGTACAAATTCCAAAAAAAAAAAAAATTAATAACATCAATATCTGGTCTTATACAATTTTTAAGTTCGAATGACGAACTTATTTCTTACAGTTAGTGTTTCAACAACTTGTATCTTAGAATTAATATTTAAAGAGATAAGAATTATTTATGAAATTAATTCCTTTACATAAATTAAAGTTTAAAAAATTGTAATTTAGCTTATGCCAAAATGATATAAAGTAAATCAAAATTGGAAACCTCAACTCCTTCCCTTTTTTTGGAAAAGGCATGTCCCATATGTATAACCAGTATCTACAAAACCAAAATAAATATTTTGAAAGGATTTTTACAGCACCCTGACTCACATATTTACTTCACTGCTTGAGGCTAGCAAGACTTAAGGCTGTCTGCAACGTATCTTCCTTTTTGACATCCTGCATCCTGAGGGTAAAATTAATTTATTGTAAGAAATTCCTTTTAATACGAAAAATAAACTAAAAGTGACTAAATAAAGAACTTGAAGCTAGAAAAGGTTGTTGCCTTAATTTATTATGTCCATTGAATTCGCTTGCATTCGTAGCTGAATAACATTAAAACCTTTTTAACAATAAATTAAGTGTTTCGAAAAGTAAAGCGCACTAATTGAATAAAAGTAGAGATGGAATGCCAAGTATTAAGAGGAGGACTTTCATTAACTCGACCCCTAACTGACCTGAGTGTTAAATGAAGGTCGGTTGTCACACAGTGGACAGTCGAAATTAAATTTAAAAATATTTCAGCTGAATTCACAGACTCTACCTCTCTATTATTTTTGATAATACTTTGGTTTATATCTCGAGTGCTAACATAGATTTGAAATTCGGTTGATGGGTCCCATCATGGGAACTGACTGGCGTAAAAATTGGCGAATAAGTAGGCATAATTTCTCTCATAAGTACATGGTTTTTCTTCAGTCAATTCTAATTGCATTTCCTATTTGCAAAATAAATTCCATAAAATTATCTCTGGTAAGCTCCTGTGAGTAGTTTAACTTATCGAGATATCTACTTTCAAATATTTTAGTTCAGTAAAATTTGGTAAAATTAGAGGTGCCATATATTTGTTAATTATACAAGTTGGTTTTTGTTAAAGTCTAAATACCAAGCAATACAAAGAAAAGCCACCGTAGAGTTCGTGTATATGGGGCCTATAAAAATAAGCAAAAAAGTCACTTTTTTCGGTCTTTGATCACTTGTAAGTCCATCAAATCTTATTCGATTCTCAATAACTCCAAACCGTTAGTAAGAAAAAAATAACATTTTTAATGTTGTGGAACTGATTTAGTTCGAAGAAACATTGATGGAACAATGGCCAAATAAATGAAAAAAGTTCAAAAAACTGGTTTTTGGGGAATATCTCAAAAACGATTCTTAAGAGAAAAAAAATTGTTGGCATTTTTGGAATTGACGACCCAAAATACATAAAGCCAGTATTTGAGAAATCAGATCTTTTTGTCTGTAAACTAGTGATATAGGTAAATCAATCATATAAAATTTTCAAAATTCGAAAAAAATGGAAAAAATTGTGAGCACATCTTGAACTGTGACTTAAAGGTTGCGTAATATAAAGTAGAATTTTGGAAAAAATTTTTAAAAAAAATCGAAGAGTCGCACTTTTCGAAAATGTCAATTTTAATCTTTAAACACTAAATTTTTTTTAATTTTTATTCAGAAACTACATTCAAATACGAAAAAAATAATAACCTACTTTTTATTGATATCGATATTTATTACAAGTCTATCGTTGATTGAAAATGTTTTGCCTTAAAATTTAGAAAACCCATTAACTCCATAACGGTTTCGAATTAAAGACTAAAAATTGGTGTGCTTGTTGCTTTTAATACGTAATATAAATAATAAAACATATCAAAAAATTAGCAAAATCGAAGAGGATCGGGCCAGATCCTCGGTGATTTGGCATGGAACGTCCCATATACATTGATTGCTTGTATAGTTTTCTCATTGATGTAAAAGTTTTAAATTAATTTTTGACCTCAAAAATGATGATTATTTTCCACTGTGCGTCGCTTAGTACTTCAGAAGTGTATAAAATTAAAATTTAATTGAACACTTCATTTGACAAACAATTCGGATTTATTTATTTACGTTCTGTTTGGAGTGTAAAAAGACGTGACATAAGTCATCAATCTATCAATCGTAAACTCAAATTAGTCTAATTAGTAGCAAACATGACTTTTAAATTTTAAAAGAATTGCACTTAAGGCATTTCTCTAATAAAATAAATAAATAAAAAATTAGAAGCAGAAAACAAACATTTTGTTTTAAGAACTTCGGTTAAACTCTACAGCTGCGTTGTGTTTTGCAATATAAACATATGTTTAATATATGGTATAAGGGTATTTCTTATGAAATCTCAAATTTTTTTTTTTTTTATAAACTCAGATATTTTTTTGAAGAGATCAGAAAAGTTGCTTTTAAAGATGGGGGTATTGGTCTTTCCATATTTTTGTAAATAACCTATAAAAATCCTCCTAAATGCAGTGAGGGAATGACGAATTTTAACTTAAGCTACAAAAACACCGACACATAACCTCAATTTGCTTGTTACATTTCGATTATGTATTTTACTCCCAAAAACGCATAAAACCAACAAATTTTAATGATAGATATTAAAATGCTTAATACATTCATGTAACGTGAAGTAATGATCGTCATAAATTTAACTTTTAACAATTTTTCGCAAAATATTTTTTTAGCAATATTTTTGAACTAAGGGACAAGGTGAGGGAATGATTTTTACGGTAACAAAGTAGCCATATCTTTTTTTTTTTTGAGGTAATACGTTTTCTTTTTAAACAATAGCGGTATAGACAGCGTACATTCAAATAAAAAAACAGACTGATGTAGTTAATGCATATGACTCGGCACTAATGGCTCGGGAATCAAATTTCGAAATTTGACGAGAAATACCCATATCTAATGTTTTAAGTAAAGTGAATTGATATGGACAAGAATGAAATTATTGGGAATTTCATGCAAGTTAATTTAATAAAAAAGTTGCTTTTGGAAGTAATGATGAAGTGCGCTTTGATTACATCACAATATAAAGGCCGCATAATAAGTGAAAACTTAAGTAATGTTACAGTATGACATTTTTCTAACAGAAATTTTAAAAATTTACATGAAGTTCTACTGTCTTTAGTTTGTTTTTTTGTTTGGCCAATTATTCCTTTAT
The DNA here is from genome assembly GCA_949775025.1 of Tricholauxania praeusta. Taxonomy (NCBI): domain Eukaryota; kingdom Metazoa; phylum Arthropoda; class Insecta; order Diptera; family Lauxaniidae; genus Tricholauxania; species Tricholauxania praeusta. The sequence continues at coordinate 51,967,067 of OX459029.1, forward strand.
CGATTTCACATACAAATTTTATAGCTCCATCACTTCAACTCATTGCATACGGTCACGTTTAGTTCTTCAAGTCAAACTGACAACCCAAGTCATTAACCCTACTGAGATATCATCATTCCCGACTAAGCTAAAAGAATTTATCTCCGCCATACCAAAAGATTTCATTCACATTTTCACAACGCGAAGGCTCAATATGCAGAAAACGTTTCACAAATTGCTAGTGACTGTATGCGTACATGCGTTTGCCGCAATTGTACCGCACAATAGTGCTGCAATGAAGACAAAAAACTGTGCAGGACATTTTCACTTGAATCCCGGAAGTTGAGCGCTTTCAGCACATACGAAGGTTTGCTAGGCTCATGACGGTCATTTATTGTGTGAAGCGACGATTTTATGTTGGCGGTCTTTTGCTTTTTCGCTACAAAAAACTTGAGAATGCTGCAAAGATGGCAAAGTACGCTTAAGTAATACATTTGATATTGGAAATGGAAATGCGATGATGACAGTGTTTACAAAGTGCAATGAAGGATGACAGAAGCAATAAAAGTTTCAGCTTCATTTATTAGATATCAGTTGAAAATGCAAAAATTTAAGCAATTTTATTAAAATAATTCTAGAATCATGCGCTAAAGAACTTTCTTCATTTCCAGGAAAAGTTTCGGTATAAAATAATCAGTTTACAACTTTACTACTTGTAATCTTTTTAAAACCGTATCATAACATATTTATGTTTATTTCATAATGAAAATGAAAATAACCATGTTGTTTCATATAACTACATGCAATAAAAATATCAGATATTGCTTTTTTCACTCATTTCACCATCTGAAAATCACTGTCAACTTGTGCATTTTTTCAATAGTCATTTGCTGTCAAGTTTTATTATTACCGAAAAAAACCGATAAAGTTTGCTTTCATGATTTGTATTTTTGCGAAAAAACTTCATGGATGTTGACATGCACGCTTGAGTTGATGCTGATTTTATGGACATGTTTTATTTTTTTTTTTTAATATGCTGTTGGTTGGTATTTACTAAGGATACATGACGCGCTGCATGAGTTTTTTTTTTTTGTGCAAAGTTTTGATTTCAAATCCAGTTGATTTTTCAAATTAAATGTTAATTGATAGTTCATACAAATAATGAACCCAATTCTCTTGCAACATGAAGTATAAATAACTTTATATTCTATGTAAATTAAAAATTAATTTAATTTCTCAAGCTGGAAATAATATGCATACTTATATGTAAATATATCTTGTGCGCGAAATTTATTCTTTACCCCACAACCCACAAAATATTGTAGCTGAAATTCTTATACTTACGTCAAAAATTGACTGTATATTTTGTCGTATGTCACAATCAATTTTTGCTTGTGCGCAAAATTATCGTATCCCAGCAGGCAAGGGCAGGAGCTAACAGTGCTTCTAGAAGGCCTTCCTTGGTAAGTATAAGGTCTTCTACCCTCCTTTCAAACGTACTTTCTTTTTTATATGAAATGTCCGAAGAAAACATGCCTTCCTAAGCAGGCTTTCTAAGACCGCTTACCGTAGAAGGACTCTCAGAAGTACTTGACAAAAATTTAATTTTAATAAATTTAAAGACTCTAAACATTAATTGTTTTTTTTTATCCGCGCCATCTCACTTGCGTTGATATTTTTTTAATGACTTTACAATTTGACAAAGAATACACAAAACTCTACCTCCTTAACATAACATGAAACAACAGAAGACTAGCCTGCACACCTGTCTTAATTTCTAACCATGTGTATACTTTTCATGTCGTATATGTACAATGCATATGACAAAAAAGTTATGCCGAATCATAAAACATTGCAATACATGAAATAAAAAAGAAACAGAAAAGCGCTAAAGTAAATGGAGTCCTTCTTCTTTGCCTTCTAATATCAGGCCTGATAGCACGTCTGTTGTGGCAAGGCATATTATGTCTTCTGTGATTGTATTTTTATTTGCATGAAAATCTAGTTTTGAGAAGTCCTTATATAATCGCAGCAGTGCTAGCAGGCCTTCTCCGAGTAAGGCCTTGCTCATTTGCCTGCTGGGATGTGTCTTACAAAAATATTTTGCACATATTAGTTCTTATTATATTCACTATTTTTTATTTTTTAATTAGTGAATGTGAAGCGTAATGATTGCCCGCCTTATGTTGCCTTTCGTATCATGCCTCTCTCTAAATTACTTATATTTACTTATTTTTGAAATTGAAAACATTCTTTTGTTAAGTATTACTTTTGTTTAATGTTATTTTATACCACTTATAATCATAAAAAAAAGGATTTACTAAAACCATAATTTGTTCACATAGTTTCACAAAGAATTAAGATCACAAATAATTTTGTGTTTCAACTCAAGCTGTTTTTCATGCACTGAGAAAAAATTTAACCAGGACCTGGATAATTCAACTAGGAAACTCACTGTTTTGGTGCCAAGTTAAAATCTGGTTATTTCAACAAAAATTAATCTAGTTAATTCAAAGGTATATACATATGGTTAAACTCAATTGAGGCTTGTCAATAATGTTAGCTAGGGATCTATTTAAATTGACTAGGAAATTGCAATAGTTTCAAATGACATATGTCCACTTATTCTTGGACAGCTCGGAATCCAAGCCCGAGATCACTCATTTATTTGGTTGTTTCTATGACCATTCCTAGGACCTATCGATTGACATCACTTTCGTCGAAATTGGACCAACTTTAGTTTTCCATATATATTTGGCACAACATTTCTCCAAAGCTCTTAAACTGAGCTTGTGCGCCATACACAGGCAGCCTGGCAAAATTCACAGATCTTTACTCTGTATCTACATTTTATGTCGTATAAATACAATTCTGAAAGCAAAACAGTTATAGCGAATCAAAAGACATTTTCTTGAATTAAAATTCAAGGTGGAGCAATAAAAACTCAAAGGGAGACATAGTTAAAATTTCATTTAAAATTAAAAAACATGAAAAGTTACATTAAAATTATAGGTATTTGAATTTTTATTGTAACTTTAAGAAAAACCGTGGTTGAAGGATGTGCTCCAAAAAAAAAAAAATCGAAACCACAACCGGCTAAAATGAAAATTTCTGTAGAAATGCACATAGACGACATCAACTTTAGATACATATCTATAACAAAATTTAGTGCTTACCTGCGATGTATACCATATATTTCCTGTTTAATTTATAAATCTCCTTGTTAAAAATATTGAAACACAAACAAATCAACTGCGAATAAATTAATAAGCCGTCTGTTTAAAAAAATCGTATTTCTTTTCTTTCAGTGTGTTATCGTAAGTGCTATTTTCTGCAAGCACACTTACGAAACGTTGTGAGCGAAATTATCGTATGTGCCAAAAAGTATATTTTTGTTTTCGGAAAATGTACACTTTTCCACAGGAAAATTTCTGAGTTTAGTTATAATAGTTAATTATCTAAGCACATTGAAAATTTGGTATTGATATTGCCAGCCAAAGCACAGAAAAATAGAAAAAACCCTCACCTGTAAAATTTGGTTTTTGGTACATACGATCATTTCGCGCAAAAGAGTCGATATTATCATCGGAGAAACAAAACCAAATGTTCACATGATAAAGTTTTAAGATTTGTGAAACGTATATACATATTCTTGTTCTTTTTAACCTGATTTGTTACGAGCAGAAATTTGTTGCGATTTTTGTTTTCGGCATTTTGGGTAACGAGAAAGAACGCGGTCGCTATTATTTGCTTGCATGAAAGGTTCTGGAAGTCACAAACAACACTACAGTTGCTACATTCTTTGATGAATCTTTGAGTGAATATTCGTTTCCATTTTTTCATGTAAATAATATTGAATTTGATTATTCATTTAGTCAGATGTCGAGAAAAAATGTTCTTTTGGTTGTGTCCGGTATGTCCCGTATAAAAAGACAATTATATTCCTAATAATATTTTTCTAACTTTGTTCATACACAAGAATATGGAAATGCTGTGAATGATAAAACAAAATGTTTTTTACCATTAAGCCGAAAATAAGGTTTCTGACTTCATAGAGACTTTTCATATGAAAAGAACTGTACAAAAAATGTACCTCAATTGATACACTACATATGAAACGAGTAAAATGGAAATGAAAATTTCTTATGAAAGCGTTGCTTTGCTGCCCAAACGGAGTCATGCAAAAAGTTAATTAATAATTTAATTTGACGATACTAAATGGTTTAAGTTAACCACAAGCAAAAAGAGAAAATTCGACGGCTATAAATTTATTCAGGCTTCTTATTTCAGTATTTCCGTTTTATGTGCCGCCACTTTCGTTGCTGCGTTTTGCATGCAAGTCAGTGCAGTGTGAATGCTACTTTTGTTGTTGTTGCATCACGCTCCAGAGACAATGACGTTGTAGTACAACGACATAAATGACGTAAATTACAACTAATTACATTTTAATGACGCTTGTTTAATTCATGGCTCACAATTACAAACGCAATTAATGCTGCGAGTCTGCCGATGTTTCATCGTGTTATGCTTCTTTACCAACACTGCCGCGCGCAGCAATTCATTGTCATTTGAGGCGTGCATTAAGAGTTGCACGCCGTACGAAGTAAAGCAAAAACACGCGCAGCGCTTGCACATAGCCAAAGTTGCAGAGCAAAATGTGATGCAACGTGAGATGCTGCAGTAAAAATCTGTATGCGCAACAGGCAAATACGTACAGTATGTGGACGTACATATGTAACATAAGTGTGTTAGTCTCTAACGCATAAAAGTTGCATGCAGTAATGCAACAATTGACAAATGCGGCAAGTACAAAGTTATTTAAGTGAAGTGCAATGTCATATGTTGCATGTCAAGTGTCTAGTTAAAGTGACAGCGGGATTCTTCAAATGTTTGCTTTACAGAAAATTAGTATTGGCCTGAGTTAAAAGAGATTTTTACTTAGGCTTAAAATAATAATTATAGCTATTTATTCATAATAATAATAACTATTTATTAATAATAATAATAACTATTTATTAATTTTGCTATAACAAATATTTCTAATGTACCCAAACAAAGGAATTTAACAATTTAATTCACATACCCACACAAAATCAAAAGAATCCCCATAAGACTCTCAATCAAAATTTTACATACATTTCAAGAACAAAGAAATCAGCAAAAGCTCCTCAAATCCTGTAACCACAAAAAGGACATGCAGTTAGCAGATCGAATCAATCAGATGATTTATTTCTTTTATAGTTGTATGCATTTCAACACAAAGTGATTGCAAGCAGCCAACGAACCAACCAACCAACCAACCAACTAACCAACCAACTACTCAAGACGGCAAAACGAAGCGAAATGGATATAGACAGGACATCCAATAAACCGAATGCTGATTTCGACGGATGCATGAAAAGCAACCCAACGTAATTTTACTCGAAAATGCACACACACACCAGCAGACAAAAAGAAGAAGAAGAAAATGAAATGTTCTTTATTCTGTTGCATATTTTTAAGGGACTGCACGTTTTCTAACCGTTGTCTGGCAAAAACTCGATACATTTTGTTATTGATTCTAATGTTATATTTTATTCATCTTTTATTTTTGCATTCCTTTTCTGGAAATGTCGCTTCCTTGGAATTTGAAAGGATGAAATGTTCAACGAGTTGGAAAATTCATGCTTAAACCACACCTTGTTGCTGGATAGCGTCACTGGTTTGATTTTCATTGTTGATAATGAAGACAGACTGTAGGTATATTATGAAAATTTTTAAATTTTTACAAAATCGTGAGTTTTGGCAAAATCGCCAAGGAATATTCACACAAAAATAGTATAAATCACCTCAAAAATGTTCGAGCTGAATTAAATAAATACGAGTGGGTGCTTTTGCGAACATATTTAAGGTAATTTTACTACTCCTATTATTTTGTATAAGGGTCAGATTTTTGTTATCTTTTGGCGATTAAATGTTGAGACTATTGTTGAAAAAATATATTGAAAACTTGGCTAAAACATTGTCTACACACTAAATTCTGTCCTAAAAGACTAAGAGAGAGTCTACCTAACAGAACTTACAGAAAGCTATCAAAAATAGCATAAAATTGTGATTTTAGTGTCTTTTCAATTACATTGATATAAGTTATTGCGGCACAACTTAAAGCTAAGGAGTTAAGCCTACTGCAAATAACATTGTTATAATATTCAGTAGAGTGGCAAGGAAATTTGACATCCGGGGCTAAGCTTCGGGTGTCATTTCAAAGGATTTTTTAATGGAAAAATGTTTAATTCTTAAAATCTGTTTATTTTTCCTCCAATTTTTACTGCCCATTATGATAATCCTCAGCAAAAGCAGCATCTTGGACAAAAGAGTTTCTAGAAGAGTGGAGAGGTGGCCGCTTCGGTTGCAAAGTTTTAGGGAGTGGCAAAATGGTCCACGTAATATTAAGCTGAAACTTTTTTTTACCTTTTTTCAGATCACTAAAATTGTAAAGAAGAAAGTATACAATATGCAGGGCGGCCTGTGTTATAGTTAAGTAATTTATCTAATTTTGCTATGGTTTTTGAGATACCAAAACAGATGACTTTTTTATAAAATTTTTTGTTAGATAATTCTTATTTTTAGTAGATAGGAGGCAGCAAATTATTTCTTCGCCCGGGCCCTAAGAGTGGACGGTACGCACCTTAGGATACACAGCGGAAATGCCTTCAATTTGGCAAACTGAGCATCCATGCAAAATCTTTTCACCAGGATGAATACTTCATTATATAATCTGTTTTTAATAAGTTTAAGAATAATAATGCTGTAGTAGCAAAACTCTGTTATTAATATTAGATAGCTTCTATTTTTGTGCAGAATTCATGTCTGTGTTTCAGATTTGTGCAGACGCATCAAAATCTAAAATATTCACACCTGAGGACCTAAAGATGTCTTGCTTAGATGTTTCCCATATTTTCAAGGTTTTAATATTTTAATAAATCCTAATCTCAACACCACCCATTGCATTTTCAATTATAAGAGCGTTTTTCTTTAATTTTATTGTAATATCTTGCATTATCTTAAAGTGTGGCAGTTTTTGAAATTTCATAAAGATTTCTTCAGAGCTATCCACTGTACATGTTCAGAAATATGTTTATACCTCGTCTCATCTATCATAATTTCAATGTCTACTGTGATGAATCTAGCAGAAATATATTTCGACAGGATTTTGTCTCAGTGCGAGTTCATCGCTCCTGTGTGCATTCTGATATAATTCAATACATAAATTTACAAACATTGCTTGCTTTGCGCCAGCAGTCTTCGAATGTCTCTGTCCGTCTGTTTGTCAGTCTTTATGACATTTTGTCTTCATTGCAATAGAAACAAAATGTCCTCAAGTAGTATAATTTACATTTGATACAGAAATTTTTGCAATTTTTATTTATGTTGTGGCCTTTCGGAAGAAATCAATTTCTTAATGTTGCAAATGCCTTAATATTACTGTGAATACATTGCTGACTGTTGCATTGTTACAATTATAAGCATATATTTTTACAAATAACATTTAAATTATATAGTTGAGGTGAACATTTATAGTATTTTTGATACCTACCTTATTGAAGAAAATAAAAGTTATGTTCTGCTTTCGAAAGACCTTGTTCTTGAAGTGCAGTAATTTTAAAACATAAGCATTTGAGGCGCCCAGTTGCAAAACCGGCCAAGTCCAAAGAAATAAAATTTTGAGATATTCTCATATATAAAAATCTAAACCATGCTTTATCTTTCTACTATGGTTTTAGATTAAAAAAAAAAAATTTTGACAGAAATATTATACTTTTGAATTTATTATTGATTCATGGGTTTCAAAACCGGCAAAGTCCATAAACTTGCATTCAAAGCCAATCCAAGCCTTGGAATCAAAACCGGCCAAGTCCAGTACATTGGTATCAAAACCGGCCAAGTCCACTTTTTTTTCCAACGCCTTGGAATCAAAACCGGCCAAGTCCAGTTCATTGGAATCAAAACCGGCCAAGTCCAAAATTGTTTTCTCAAAAACATTCGCAAATAAAACTTTAAATATCTGATCTGACGTACCTTGAGTAAGAAATTTTATAAGCTATCATGTGTGAAATACTTTTTAATTTTTCAATGAACATAGATGAAAACAAACGTTTTTCGTTGTTTTCCCAAAAGTATGAAATATGGACTTGGCCGGTTTTGAAACCGGGCGCCTCATTTGTCTGTACTTTAGACATTGTTCTAGAATTCTTCGGGATCGCTTAAAATTTGAAAACTTAATAATTTTCGAGTATATTCTCAATAAAAAAAACAAAATCTTAAGTTTACTACCAGAGCTGCAAAATGTTCATTCTTCGGAATTTGAGTAAAAATATTAAGAAAATTGCACTTTTTTCTTATAAATATAAACTTTTTTTCCATTTTTCTGTTGTACACATAAGGTAGTATCAGTAGTACCTCACTTATGTGTTCCGGAAGAATTCTAGAACATGAGACTATTTTCAACAAGATCTAATATCATCTCAAGCCTCGTACACAGAGCTGGGTACGAATCATACCTTGGAGAATTCATTACAAATTTGGAATCAGCTTCTTCAACTCCATGACAAAGGGAATTGATTTTATTGTTGATTAAGTTCCAGGAATCAAACTTTTAAATTGAAAAATTTTAATTGCTTGGTATTAAACTAAGGAATTGCAATTCAGAAGCGAATACTTTAATTCGATGGCAATGTGAAACTTCATTCCAATAATCAAAATACGCAAATGAAAGCTTTAATTCTTTTTTTTATTAGAAAGAAAGTAGAAGAAGAAAAACTAATTTCGGATTCAAATTCCTCGATCAATAATTGCCCGAAAACCACACCAACTTTGTTGAAAAATTTGATAACCTTTATAACTTGTACCATTTCTTAAATCAATATTTTGAAAATGAATTGACTACCAAAAACAGAGGGCGCTAATCCAGATTTCAATATTAACCTTAATTCTAGTAATCGACTTTGTTCAGACATATAAGGCTATTGTAACCCGCTGACACATCGTTTTGAACTGCTCTAAAGTACACACAATGTAATGTATTTGCACAAATATTTTTTAAAAGTGCAACCAAATCTGACCATACATACCGGTAATCGAATGGTTTCATTTTGTTATGTATAAAATTTTTTTCGAGCTTTCCTTATCAAGGAACATAAGTTTTTGCTTTTAGAAAGTGGACAGATAAAATAAATTCTACGAAAGATCAAGCCCTTCGAAAACCTTCCTTGAAAGTTCAAGTAAGTTTTTAATCCTTTAAATAGAATCAAAACTAAATATATTCTTATTGCCATTTTTTTGAAAAAAAATGTTCCTAGTTTTAATCCAAGAGTTGGATTAAAAATGTTCCATTTACACAATGAAACAGTCTAAGGCTATCTCTTTACACACAATGAAAACTCTAACCATAATGATAACACTCAAAAGACAAATTTGCAAATAGAATGAAGTAAATATTTAACACTATATAAACTATAGAAATCTAGCTTTTTGAACTTCACTATCTCAATAGTTCTCTCATGGTCTTTTAATATGATATGATAAGTCGCAGGCATATTATCTACACGGAACTATTTCTTTCTTCATTTTTTTTTTTTTTTTTGATTATTTTATATATTCGTTTTTAGTATTTTATTCCAAATAGATATATTTTGTGCAAATTACCATTTCTCTGTTAAGGTAAAGCCATTAATCAAAAAATAAGCTCAATATATAATACTGAGTGATTATAACTGCAATAATGTTGTTGTTGTTGCTGCTGCTCTTTCAATTAGATTTTCAATTTTAAATTCAATTACAAATGACATTCATCATCCCATTAGGCAACCAAAGATTACAGGAGATAAACGACGAAAAAAAAATAAGGATTCATCGTACGTTGGCTTAAAACAAATGCATTACATCTATCGATGATGAGAGAATTTTTTATTATAAGCTTCATCAAGTCAGCGGTAAAGCGAAAGCTTCAATGATGATAATAATAATGATGACGATGATGCTTCTATTGCATTTGTTCAACAAATTGCACAAGAAATCGACTTAAGTCGCAAAATTTTATATAAAAAAAAAAGAAAAGTTGTAATCGAAAAAAAAGAGCGGATTAAATAGAAGCAATGAAAGTAGTCGAAGGAATAGAATGCATTTTTTTGCACTCAAGCAACCAAATGTTGACAGTGATAGTGCGAATACGACATGAAAATGACAAGAGAAGAAAAAAAACACAATGCAACTTTGACGACAGACGACTGACTACATTTTATAGCATCAGGCATGATGAATGCAAGCATGGCATTACAATTACAACAACAACAAATATCAAATGCGTTAGCGAGACGCCATGCAGACGCTGCCCATAATTGCTTTCAATACGCGCAGCTTAAGTACAATATTCGCCCCATTTACCATTTGACATAAATAAAGCTGTAATTGCACTATCTTACTTTTTTACTTTACCATCTCTAGAGAGCTTTAACTCTAAAAAAATTATACTCGTAATGTTACAGATGTGTAACACATGATTGTTTTTACTTTTAACTGAAACAATTTGGCAAAATTTCATTGGTTATTTGATAGTAAAAAATAAAATAAAATAATACTCTAAAGTTGTCATAAAGAGTGTTACAACTTTGTAACTAATCATCAAAGGTAGAGTGAATTATTTTTTAACAAGACCTTACTAACTTAGTTGTACTCTGTTTGACATCGCCATAGCTCAAAGAGCGTCAGGAGAGCACTTAAGCCTAATCAAATTTAACTCCAAGTGTCAACTTGCAATATAACAAGGCATATCTGGCCGGAATGGAACGCTAAGCAATCTCTAGAACTGATATCACGCACTAGACATAGTGTCTCGTCAGTTGTTGCAGTAATAACTGGCCACTGGCTTATCGGCAGACATGCTGAGAGATTAGGTATTCGGTCTTTTGACTACTGTAGAAGTTGTAGGGATCTGGAGGAGGAGGAAAACATTAAATATTTTCTTTGCTACTGCCCTACACTTGCTAGAAAACGCCACAAAACACTTGGCTCGTTTTTGTTTGATGACCTATATGACCTTAGACATGTTAGCATAGGTCAGCTATTTAGTTTTATTACGAAATCTGGATGAGAGAGTATAGTCAAGTACCCTGTGGTATCAGAATGGACCAATCTTGGTCTAAGTGAGTCGGCTTTGTAACTGACTGCGACTCCTACCTAACCTAACTTTAACTTCAATTAACAGTGAGCTTTAAGTAGCTCCCGAATATTACAAAAAATATGTAGAAAAATATTTCCAACTTCTGGACTACAGCATCAATTCAACATCAAACGATACTGCTATCATGGTAGGGCAGTAGCAGAAACGACCATATGTGATCATTTACCCAAACTTATCATTGCTTTAAGACTTTGAAACTGATTATATTGAAAATAGAATTTTAGGCCCTTAATTTTCATTTACAACATTAAGAATATAAGAAAAGAGTATCACGATGACTAAAGCATATAATTTACTTAAAGGGGCAGGGGCAGTCAGAATTTTCAACAAATCGATTTTTTTTTGCATTTTCTTGAAGTATAATACCTTAAAAATATATTCTGAAAATTTTAAGTCAATCCGACAATTACTTTTAGAGTTATTTGGCTCTCGAACGGTTCGAAGCGGGAGTGTAAAAATGCGTTTTTTCTCAAAACTATGTTTTCGGAACTCGTGACCACTGCAACTCGAAAACCGCTTGATAGATTTCAAAGAAATTTACACAGTTTTTGAAAAACATAAAAGATTTTTTTTCTAAATACCGTTTTTTATGAACAATAAATTGTTGGTATTTTCCCGAAAATCTGGAGGTAAATTTCCTGATGCTGCCATTTTGTTGATTAAAACAAAAAACCTCGATCAGGCACTAGATTATTTATTTATGTAACTAATTTTTCTTATCCGATTGATTTTTAGATGATTTTCCAAGGATTTGTGACGGTCACCGCAAGACACTCTATATGGGACAGGGTCCAACACAGCCAGCTATAAGTTTTTTTATTTTAAACTTTTTTTTTTAAAACTTTAGTCAAGTCAAGTTGAAACATAATGCAATGATGCCATATTATCGCTTTTATTATATAAATTAAATTATTACCAAAAAAATATTAATGAAAATTCTCTATTTTTCACGCCTCTGACTGCTCCTGCCCCCTTAAATAATAACTAACAATAGCCAAGCTAATGTTATTGTTGCAAAGCAAACTTTTTTATAAATTTCAAAAAAATTAAAAAATTTTAAATATCATGTCAGCTTAATATTGCTATTCTAATTCATTTTCCATTTTCTTACTTTAATTCATATTCCCATTTTTTTCGCAAGTGTCAAACCACCAGCCATTCGACTTCCGGCTGTAGTTGCGTGCCGCTGCGCATTGATAATCGAATTAAGGAAGTCAGTGAGGCAACATGCTCGCTGAATTTGTTTTTCAAAGAATTTCATAATAGTCTGCTGTAGCAAGGCCCTGAAATTTGATGCTATCAAATAAATTGAATTCGACATCAAGTTTTCCTTACATTCGATCGTACTTGCGTTTTGCCCTTACCTTTTAATTTTATTTTTTTCCAATTTGAATGAAGTTTGACTCATGAATTTATTGGCTTTTAAAAAATAAAGAAAAACTCAAAGTAATAAAATGCATCCTACTTTTGATTGGGTTGCAATTTCCGTTCGGTCGGTTGCATCGTCAGCTGGAGTGCTCTTTGCACTTGTCATGATTCGCAATTTGTGGTGGTGAAAAGTTCACAACGATTTATTGGTAAAGTTTTGCCTCTTCAGCTCGCGGTTACATTGTAATTGATATATTTTAGTTATAAAAAATTCATCGATTATGTCATTCAGCGAAAGTTTTGTTAACTTCTGTAGTGGGCAGTTAGCCAGTGCCATTGAAATGCGTAGGCTGGTTTATGGTCTTATTTCTTTATTGAGATTTTTTCTTTGCATGGAAATATAAAATTAATTTTTTAAAGGTTTTAGTGTTTTTTTATAAGCTTTTTGAAACTGCGACTCAAAACTTGATCCTGTATATGCAACGGACGATATATGACAAAATTGAACTTTATTTTTTACATTCTTTGTGCATTAAGGGAGATATACCTCTGCCCCAGGGGGCTGCCAGAAGCGACTCTGTTGTTCAGAACTTTTCGTGATTTTCGGAATAACAATTCATAAGACGTTGCTGGCTCTCCATGTCTATCGGAGTTAAATCATTCAGTTACTTATGATTCATTTTCGGCTGAGGAATGAATTTTGTACAGGGACAAGAAAATTTGAGTTCACTGTGCGGTCCTGTTTTACAAACTGAATTACATACAGACGATCACGAACTTACTAAAAGAACATATTAGAAAAAATTGCAATTCTGTCAATTTTTTGTAACATATCATTCGCACTATAACTAAAGGTCATATGGTCCCTTGAACACATCCAAAAGTTGAAACAAACGAAATTCCATTACAAATTCATAACCAATTTTCAAATGTATTCCAATGAAATTTCCTAAAGTATGCCAATTATTTATGCATTTCTTGTGTAAAATTATTTATGTAGAAACCATTTAAGCTGCTTTCAAATGAATTATCAAAACTTTTTCACTATTCCCGGTAGAATCAAATGAATATTTTGCACCTTTTGTAACCGCACTTGTGTGGCCACGACCGCATTAAAAATTAAAGCAAAGCAAGTGAGGGGCCCAGAAAATGTTTATTTTTTTCTGCTTCTTTTTTTTTGTATGTATTTTCTTTTCGTTTCTATCTTTCTCTCACTCATACACTGATAATTCACGCTAAATAACCGTACAAATGAAAAATCCATTTTGAAATTAACAAATTCTCATAATCATTTACGAGTGGGACTTTACATTACGTTGTGCTCTCCATCGCCGCTCGTTGCTGACACTGGCGGTGATGGTCAAAGGTGGTCCGGAGAGCCAGGCATATGCGCTGCGGCACGTGTTGCGCGCGTACCAACGGTGTCGCTGATTTATGGCTGCTTTAAAGTATTTTAGAGCCCAGTAAGTAGTTTAAAAAGTTTTAATAATAATTTGCAAATAAATTACGTCCTTCTCATGGTGATGACGCAGGCAACAAAAATACCACCATCCAGGTTCGAGTATACGTATGCATGTTTGTTTGTATGTTATACGGGTATATGCCAGCATAGGGTAAATGTGAAAGTTTCAATGAACTCTGCTCATTTATTGTGGGCAGACAAACAGACAGACCAACAGATCGACAGATAAACAAATGGACGATATGGTTGCTGCTGCTGCAGCTGCTGTGTAAAAGGACGGATGTGGGCGATATTTCCGTTTCCGTTTGTTGCTCAAAATTTTAAAATATTAAGCTACCTTGTGGGAATGGCGGTCATGATAATATGAACAAAATGCGCAATCTCTTGCAATCCTCGATTTAGATACATTAGTTACGAGTCTAAATATATTAGCGAGTACGGAAGATTTATAAAAAAATTTCATAAAATTCTGATATAACTCCTCACAAATAACGTTGAAAATTTTGAATGCTTTTAAAGATTTTCAGGACAATTATTTATTTTATCCGCCTTAACCCATATACTTAGTACCAAAATATTCAACAAATTTTTTTTTTTATAAAAAAAATTGTAATGAGGTGGTAAAAATGGCGGAAAATAAGTTTAAGGTCGATCGGAAAAAATTTTTAGCCAAAATTTTTTTTTTGAATCTATTCAGCGCTTGACCTAATCGGAAAATGTTATTTCTTCAAGATTTTGAATTTTTTAACGCTTGGGCTTCTCAAACAATTTGACATCTTCAAAAATAAAAATTGCCAAATAGTTATATACACTGAGAAGTGGCCATTAATTCGTATACGCATCACCATAATTGAGTGCTATATATAGCACACCCAAAAAATCTGGATACATAATTTTTATTGTGGAGAAAAACATTAGTCCTTTTGAATCCCTTCTGTGTAGGTTTTGTCCACATTTGATCAATTTTAATATTTAAAATTAATTTTCAAAAAAGTATCCAAAACTATTGTTTTTTTTAAACTCCCACTTAACCCTAAAAAGTGGGCCTGTCAAGAGAAAAGAAATTTTTAAAGAAAAGCCAATATATCAAACTTAAATATAAAAACTATAAGCCTTGTAATGTTTTGTTATATTATAATGAAAAAAGTTTCCAAACATGAGCAATTTTCGTGATTCGTTAACGAATCGAAGGTACGATATGGCTTAAGAGATATATTGTACCTCTAGATTTATTTAACTATATTCTTAGTAAATTTCAAGCTTTACAGTTCAATTTTACAGTGTTTTAAGAACGTACATAAAAAAAAATATTATATACTGATAATTCACTGACTATATGTGTGATTAAAAATCATTGTGCTTTTTGAAGGATTGTACTAGGCGATTTAACTTACAACCTTGGTCTACTCACAAAAAGTTACTCAATTACCTGGAATTCCTACTTGGCCAGTGTTACAATTTGTGTGTGTTAATGTATTGGTGTACATTAAAAACTCATTGGAATAAATTCCAATTTAATGTTGATTCCTTCCGTCCGTCCTTCCGTATTCATTTGGATTTTTATTTTACTTCTTTGTATATTTATGGCTTTTTTTTCTAAAGGTACTATGGACTTTGTTATTTTGTTGTTGTTGCTTTTGCCTTAAATTTACACCTTACCTACAAATTTCAGTTGCCACTGACGACAACAACTACGACCACTTCACCGCCCACTTCATCTGCAACTGAGATTCGACAGGTGGCGGCCATTTGTTTAAGCGAGTGGCGGCTTTGCCTTTCTGTTGTTTAATTTCATTTTCCATCTCTTTTTGTTTTTCACGTTACGGTACATTATCTCGCTATTTCACACCTTTTTCTTTCTTTATCATGTGCTGAAAAAGCCAAGCTGTCTGCCTGTGACTCGACCTTTGTACAATCGCGTTACAAAAGTCGAATCGAATCGAATTTAATGTTGTGTTAAAATTAATGCTGTTATATTTCACCAAAATGGTCGAATGAACATCAACTTCATTTTCGCATTTATATTTGGCCGTCTGCCTTCTCATTTTTTATACAACAAAGCAGCATAATTCTTACAGCTGGTCGCCTCGGTTAGCCTGGGGGCAGTCTTCTAAAGTTTACTTGAAAAACTGGGAGCTTAAAATATGGTAAAGAAGTAATCAGCATCGTAATCAAATTCACTTTTTAATTAATAAATGATACCTTTAAATAGAAATTGTAAATTATGCTCAAAATATTGTCTAAAGTGGATTTACTGCTGATTAATTATCACTTATTGCTATCTCTAACAGTTGCCTGAAACTATGCAACCTAATAAGGTTGCTATGGCCTCTCACACCTAAGTTGCAATTCAATCGATGATAGCTGCATAATATAAGTACATGAAACGGTTGCTGAATTTTCATTATCATTTGTAGCTGAAGCTTTAAAGCCTTTTACTTGGAATTAAAGCCAATCGGCAGTCGCTCAATACTGTTTGCTTGCAACGTTGTTCAACACTTAATTGAAATTCAACAACATGTTGCATGCCGCTGATAAAACAAATTTGCATTTTATTAATATCGAAAATTATGGTATCTTAAGGAGTCCTTCGGAAAATGCAAGAGCAAGCAGTTTTTTTGTTCTCTTTGCGTAAAAAAAACTTTTACAAGGTAACATAAGGAAAATATAAAATATGTAAATAAATCAACAGGAAAGATGCAAAATATAACGAAGACGCTTTTGCTGCAATTTCAGTTAAAGTTTAAAAAAATTGCACTTTTTAAGACACATACAAACATATAAAAAGATTAGTATCGAAGGAGAACATATTGTTACGAAATTCCTGTCTCTTAGACGATAATTTCGATCTCTTACACTTTTCTGAGTTCGATCACTGGATTGTGTAACAATCAAAAACACACAAACTTATTTAATTATAAAAATGGTTTATTTAAATCACAAAAGTAAGTTTTTACACGGTACAATTGCTTATTTCATTAACATTCAAACTCTAATAGAGCAACTTCGGGTATTGTGATATGGTCATGTATTGTGATATGCCATCATATTTCCTTAAATATGGAATTCTCGACAAAAATTTGTTTGTCAACACAGCAGTAACGGAAAAAGATACGTGCTGCAAGGTTTTGTGCGTTCGCATTCACGGTTTTTGGTCTCAGTGCGGTGAAATTGATTTAGCCACAAGTCGAGATTTTATTTATGTGCATTTCATTAGTGAATTAAGCCCAAAATAAAGTAAGTGTTATAACCGAAGCACTAAAATTTGTTAGTAGATGAATATATTTTGTCATAAATAATGTGAATTCTTTATTTACTGAAATGTGTTTTAATAAAAATAACCCGTGCATATTAAAACTGAAATTCGGGTAATGTGATATAGTCCAATTTGGTCCACCCAGCAAGGACATTACCTGTGCTTTTTGCAACAAATTTTTCCAAAGTGTTACAAAGATTCAGACCTGAGTTCAATGCCTGCAATGCGATTTAATTTGGACTCACAATGATTGTCTTCCAAGACGACAAGCAATTTTTGTACGTGAGTCATCTATCTGACTTTAATATGTTCTGCTTTTCGCTTATTGATTCAGTCTAAATCTAGTTTCCTTTTTTATGGAAATTCTATTGAAAGATGGAATGTTATTGTGTTATTAGTTCTTACTGTTTTATACTTGTTATACTTTTTATGATAGTATATCACATTATCCGAACGCTATATATAGCTGCACTTGGCCGCTAGATGGTGTAAAAGTATTTCTACAGCCAGTGATGATAGCTAGTATCGTTTAGTTTTCTTTCGTTGGTTTTTATTTCGAGAATTTTTTGGCATAAGCCAAATTTCGCTACATTTAGTGGCCAATTGCAGTTTTTGTACTAAAAATGATAAACCGAAAAGGCGCTGCAGTACACTATAAAAGTCGACAACCGAGAGAAATTATCGCCGTCGTTATGCGCCATCTAGGAGGTACTCGTAACATTCTAGATAGTTGTGTATTCCACGCCGATACGCCATTTAAAAGGTACTGGATTATTCGAGAAAGTGATAACTGTAGTATAAAAGGTTGTCATCTGAGTTGTCGAAACACAGTTGAAATTAAGCAATAAAGTGATACAGTTGATTTTAAAAGTAAAGTAAGACATTTGATTTTAGCACAGTGGATTTTAAGTAATAAAGTAAAACAGTTGTCCATACAGTGCCAGATTAATGTTAGAGTTTGAATGTTAATGGAATAAACAATTGTACCGTGTAAAAACTAACTTTTGTGATTTCAATAAACCATTTTATAATTAAATAAGTTTGTGTGTTTTTGATTGCTACTCAGAAAAGTGTAAGAGATCGAAATTATCGTCTAAGAGACAGGAATTTCGTAACAATATTTAAAAAAAATTTTTTTTTTTTGCTTTTTCCAAGAAACAATATTTTTATTTCAAAATTCCGGCTTTGAGCATTTGTTACAAGCTGTAAGCTTTAATTAAAAGAAAAATTTTGGAACGATTTAAAAATATGGCGGTCAGAAACTGTTCGGTTTGTAAAAGAACGTCTCATATACTTATGTATAAGCCACATATGTTAAGTCACAGTTAAGCTACATCCAACCATGAAATTAATTGTTCGGAACCTTATTCGTCTCGGCCAGGATCAAAAAATTATAGGAAAATACTTCGTTCTTTCATCTCTACCAAGCATTCTTTTCAATTTTATTGAATTTTTGAGAATTATAGAGTAGAGTACATATAAAAGATATATATTTGAAAAAGGAATAAAATAGTTGAAATATTTGCAAAAGATACCTTACGCAAAAATTGGCTAATTAAGTTGAAGAAAAACGAAATTTTATGAATTCCTCAAAGTTAATTTAATACGAAATTTAATAGAAATTTTCGCTTCCAAAATAAAATAACAAAAAATATAAGTTTTTTAAGTTTTCCTTTAACAAAAACTTTTCTAAATTTTGAAGAAAACGCTCTTAAATAAGATATAATAACATTGACCCCAGGGTTTTCTTGCACAATTTCACTTAAATCTACCCAGCAGAGAACGAACAGCGGAATTATGAAAAAAATCCATTTTGCGTGCTGCTTCGTCAACGCACTTAGGAAAAAATAATCTAAGTTATTTTACTGGGATCACACTACACAATTAAACATAGCGCTGTGTTACGGCTCTGGAATGTGAGATCCAATGTAAACTTTTTGTCACGTATTCTTTGCATTCATTTCATACATTTGCTATTTTAATGTAATAAGAATTTAACCATACTCACAGACACAAATATACAGTCATACACACAAAAGCGCAAACCAACATTTTATACAATAGCTAAGTATGAAGAAAGTAATTTCTTGCACATTAGGTGCACCTTAAAATACATGCTAAAGAGAAAGGAATATTTTAAAAAAGGGCACTCCCCTAATGCTGACGCTGCATTATTGTTGATAGAAAAAATATTTTTCATGAAATCAGAAATTTTCTGCGTAGATAGATGAGCAGAATATGCTTGCAATTGCAAACTTTTGTTAGATATTTTACCTTAAACTCAGGGAATGCAGATATACCGATGGTTGTTATACACCAAAGAGTATTTAACTCTTGCACTTTAAAGTCAAATTTCACTATCGTTGATAGCGCAATCATTTTCGAAGATTATTGAGAAATTGATTTGTGTTCAGTCAGACCTTTTTTAATTTTTCTAGTCCAGTCTATAATTGATTCATATTAATAAGAGTTCCCTACCTTACTCTTTAAAAAGTAAAAAGTTTATTTTGTTTGTTCACTATCTTAACCAAAAAAAATAAATATAAAAAAAATTTCTACATCAAACAAAATAAATTTAATACCGACGAAATAGCAGTTTTCACCACTAACTTGGCGTTTACATTTTGCATTTCCTAGAAAGTCTTGTGAATACGCCCATTAAGCCTCATACCTTATAGAGTTACATGTCTGGTACCATTTCCGCAATGGCTGATAGGTATCAAAGGATACTTTTAAGCTTATTCGAGTTTTTCTACCTCTTAAACTTTAACTTGTATACTTCATCAAGATTTTTTTACGTTTTCATACTTTGTCAACATTTTTTGAATTATGGTATATTTTAGACCTATTCAGCATTTTTCTGACTCTTCGAAATTTTTCAATCTCTTCAATTATAGACATATTCCGCATTTTTTTAACTTCTTTGTAGAACATTTTTCAGCAAACATCATTAAGTTCACACATCACGCCGTGAGAGCTTGCGCTAATCTACATATTTTGTTTGGACACTTATTTTGTAAGTTTGTGGTGCAAATTACAGTATAAACTATTCATTTTTTATGGTAATAAGAATGGAACAATCTTAGAAAAATTAACACCTGTATAATTGTTGTTATTATTATATCTTAAACAAAAAATGTGTGAATTAACTTCCATTTTCCTTTATAGCCGAAGTGGCTTAAAATCAAACCAAGTTCCGGCCTAAGCAACATAACATACTGTCGGTATTGTATCGCAACGCAAAGTTTCTTACAAACTGGACTGTACTGACACATTTTAAAATTGAAAATTTTATATAATTTTTATAAAATTGGAGAATGAAATTTCGGAGATTGCCTTAAGGTCTGATCCTTACAATATAAGACAAAAATAGTTCAGGTTCCGGTTTGTACAAAGCGAAAGAATTATAATTATTTAATTGTTTGTTGTTTGTGGTACGAACTATATTGCCCTCAAAAGCGAGAAGGGCCTATCTCAAAAAAATTATATTCGTGATTCTTATGGAATCGGATAGCTCACGAAATTAGGCGACTACTCTAAGTGTCGATATCTTAGCTCAAACATATAAAAAATCTCTATCTCAATTTTACAGGTATTTTAACAAAATAAAATAATAATAAACAAAACATCAATTATCTACAAACGCATTTTTTTCAGTATAGTATATAAAATTTTTATTCTAATAATTTTTTTATTTTTTTGTAAGCTTTTCAGGAATTAAAACGATGGAAATAATTTTCCATAATTTTTCATAATTTGTTGGAAGTTCTTTTTTTGAAAGTATAAGTGCCATTTTTTGTAAGCATAACTTGTATCTTTATCTATAACTGTTCTTAAATTTCAAATAAAAAAAATATATGTGATGTTTAAATTTCAAGTTTCCATCCAGATTCGGTAAATCGTTTTTTAATTAGGCCAGACAATATTAGTACTTCCTTATGTTTGCTTACAAACAAAGCTCTTTAGCTGGTAATAATAAACTACATGTTGTTTTTTTATTAAGGAGAATATTCACTGCAAAAATAATCTTAATTTAATATCCTTTTACTTAATCCTTTGTTACTGTCAAAGCAGACAAATGACGCCGGCGAGAAGCCGAGAAGCAATAGTTACACTGTCAGTTAACAATCAAGCAGCGTGCGCCACAAAATGACAACAACAATCAACATCCGCATTGACTCATTTTAATTTTAATCACCAACACACAAAAGCAAAACGCGGTTTCCGTTCCATTCGGAAATGAAGAAAAAGGATGCAATAAGAAAAAAAAAGATGAGAAAGGGAAAACCAAAAATGGGAACATACGAATCGGGAGCACAAAAAAAATTAAAACGAAAGAAAAAACTTCCCACATCTATACATCAACAAGGCAAGACAGCTATAATCGGAATACGATGTTGCAACAACAGCAGCGGCGGCAATAACAAAAACAGCATCAGCAACAACAATAGCATTAATAGCGGCAATGGCAGCGGTAGCGGCACAATAAAAAGCTAAAATTATAACAATAACAACAATAAAAGGATTCAAGTAGAAAAGGGAAAAAGCATTTGAAGAGTACCATATTTCATTGTGGTAATGGCGTTGTTCCTTTTGCTTTACCTCCTTATATTATTCTACTTCTGTTCTTGTTCTTCTGGTTATATTGTTGGTTGTTTGTTGGTGTTGGCGCTGGTAATGTTGTTGGTGGTAGGCACTATTGTTGAAGGCAAGCGTATCTTTGCTGTCATCAACGCAACAACTGAGAAGTAATGCGAAATAGCGACAAATGAAGGAAACATAAAACCGCAACCGGATTTGCAATGGAGTGTATGAGGAGAGAGTGAGAGTTCATACCATTTAGCGATGCAATTTTCAATTACTATCAACACTGTGTAATTAATAATTGAAAAAAAATAATATATATATAAAATCATAAAATGTGAATTTTTTACGAAAGTTTTTCATGAATTGAAATCGTTTCTCAAAATTTAAAAAAAAAAATATTAGAAGGCTTTTGTTACATAATTTATATATAAATTTATAAGATTGTTTTGAAAAATTTGTGCTGTAAGCAATAATTTCAGGGTGTATTTAAAACATGTTTGAGTAAATTTCATTACTGTTTAAAAAAAAAAACAAAACTTAACCCGATATTTTTTTTTGCAAATATTTATATACAATGTGCACCATTTTAAGTAAGAGTAAGTTTCGGGCAAAAGTTATAAGGTTTCTACGGGATCAAGTAACTGTGACCTTGCCTTTGAAATCAATTTTAAAGGTCATATTGATGTCAACTGCTATTTTTTATATGCAAACCTACAGTTTTACTGCTGATTTGTATTTTATGGGAAAAAATAGAAATGTTTTGTATGAAACAATTTTCTTCTAGGATTTTTTGTTGTAGCATTAGCGATAAAAATAGTTTTGGTCAAAATTTCAACTTTTATTTCTCTGAGGAAAAACTTTCGTGAATTGGTCAAAATATTCAGAAAAATAAAATTTTTATTTTTCTTGTGACAATTTTTCTTCAAAAAAATTATGACGTCATAGTAAAAGAAATATCACAATATAAGAAAAAATATTTTTCTTAGTATGTTTAACAACTTTTTACTCAGTACAATTTTTACTGAAAATTGAAATAAAACCTAAAATCATATGTTAGCAATGTTTTAAGTTTTCCATTTTAAGTTCACCCCATTTAAAATTTTGGACCCTTTTGCGATGTCATATTTTCATATGTGTTTATATTTGCATATGAAGTAAAAAAGTTATTTCCAAGAGAAAAAATTTTTCTGGAGCCTTTGAATCACTCACACTTTGAATCATACAAGGTCCACCATGATGCTCCCAAAAAAAACCACTTGACATATAAAATTAGATACAAGGCACTAACTTATGAGCTTATGAAATCGGTTTTATGGTAAAGTTTTTTTTTATGACTCGAAAAAGTGTATGCCTATATTTTTAACATCATAATCAATGCAATATACTCAGTGGCTTAAGTTTTTGTGCCGATTAGGGTCCCTAACTCATGCATTAACCCATTTATGTAAACTTTAAATTTTTAGTACAGAATAACACACCGAAATTCCAAAGAAATCAGAACAAGGCTTAGATTTGATTTTTAGAAATATATTTTGACTTAATGTGACATACCGAAACATAAAGGCTTTTATATAAATATAAAAGTACTTATTTTCAATACATACATATGTAGATACAATTTTACACAATAAGACTGTCATCTTTAGTACTTAGGTCTTTCAAATATACTCTCAACAGCGCTTATGGCATCTGTGTCATGGCGGTTGGCTAAATCATTTTCCGTTGTCATCATTTCATTATAAATAAAAAAATATGGCTTAGTTAAGCCGGCAGCAGAGGCACCATTTGTGTTATTTGACCGCAAATAAACGTTTATTTCTAAGCAGCTGGCATGATACATCTTTTTTATTTTATTTTTGTTTACATTCTTTATTTTAATGGGATTAAAACCAAAAGATTATGATTTAGAAAAAATATGCATTTAAAAAATAATTCTAAACCATCAAGAATACATACTTAAGAGTTTAAGGAACGCAATTAAATTTAAGAATGAATAAATAAAGAAAACGTATGACGACCGTCGATAATTCCACAATTTTAATCACAGTATTAAGTCGTAATTACGGTAAACAGGTCAAACCTTTGCAGTGGGTAGTACTCTGATTTTAGATTTGATGTCTTTAGAATAACATATACCATGCTCAGAAGTCAGAATAAAAATCTTCTGCACTTTAAATGTCTGAGTTTATTTTATGTTGTTATTACGCGTTAAGCTGCTTAAGTCTTGAAAATGAATT
The DNA here is from genome assembly GCA_949775025.1 of Tricholauxania praeusta. NCBI lineage: Eukaryota > Metazoa > Arthropoda > Insecta > Diptera > Lauxaniidae > Tricholauxania > Tricholauxania praeusta. Next base: position 51,991,174 of record OX459029.1, read on the forward strand.
AAAAGAAAAAACTATATCACCAAATGACAAATTTGCACATACATATCTATAGGTTTGTATATGCGTTTATGTATTCTATTTATATGACAAAGTACTTTTGCCCTTTAGTCTATTGGTATGTTCGTCCAATGCCTTATTACTGAATTCTTCTGACAGAAAATGTTGAATCGCATTTTGAGTATGCAGGCAACAACAGTCTTCTTCAATTGTTTACCCGTACCAGCTGCTTGAAAGACAGCAAAAGAAACAGGCCAGACTATAAAGCTAAGAAAGTAATAGCATCAATGCTAAGAAAATGAATATGACAAAATTTCAACATACCCTACGTCTGTATCTACGAGACTGAATGGAGGACATAACATAACACATAGATTCAGCCTCCAGCCACCAGTATCACCACTGGCGCTTATCAGTAATAATAAAATAATTCAGCATTCAAGTGGAGTATGTTGGCAATGAAATAATCAATAAATTACACACCTGTCTGGTTGCGCAAAATGTTATGCTGCATGAGTTGATTTCAACACAACAACACGTGAACAAGCATTGAGGCACAATGGCACACAGATACATATTTATAAATTCAAAAATAGCCAGTAAGAAAATTTTAGCTGATGTCTTACAGTTTAAAGGGTATGACTTTCATTTAATATCTAAGTGGTAGCAAAATTAATATATTTTCTTAAAAAAAAATGTCTATTAAAAATCCACGTTTCTATTGATCTTTATAAAGATTATTGCTGTGTTAATAAAATTTTGCTTCCGAACTTGAGGTAAAATATATAGATTAAAGAACATTTTGGAGTATATTTTTCAGAACATTTTTTGAAAGACTTTGAAATTGTTAATAGATCTAGAAAAATCCGAAAAATGTTTGTTTCTTTCCTTGTATTATGGGGCATTTTTCCACTTTCTTTAAGGCAAATCTTAATTTTAAAGTTGTATAAAGAAAACCCTACGAAATGTTGTTTTAAAGAAAGACAATGCCATGAAAACTTTATTGTTTCATGAGGGCTGACATTTATTTTATTTATTTAGTATAAAACTGAGGATGCAGTCTCAATTGTTTTCAAATTTACTGCTTTTTATGTGAAAAATGCATTGGATTATTCTTTGTCAAGTGTAACACCCCACCAGTGCATCGCAGGTTTTCAGTTAATAAGGCCTAACCAGGCATAAAGTTTTCAATGAATCAATAACTTTACAAAATGCCTCAAGATGGCGTCCACAACAAAAAATATCACGTAACATTTTTGTAAAATATTAAAAAAAAAAAGTAAATCAAATGAAAATATATTTTTTATGATTTTAATGCATAGAATTTGAAAAATTTTCGGAAAACTTTAAGTTTTTGTGTTATTGATAAATACCTACAGTTTAGGTCAAAATTCCTTTTATCGATTTATTCTTCTAAATTATCAATTTTTATTAAAAATCTCGCTGAGTAAAAAGTTCTCAAAAGTGGTAAATTTTTTCAGGAAAAAATATTTTCTTTTTTTTTCTATACAGTTTTTTATTTCTATAACGTCATAAATTTATCATCGAAAAGAATAATTTTCTTGAATAAATGCTTAAATAAAAAGTAAAAATTGGTCAAAAAACGCAAATATCATTTTTTCTAATCTTTTTCTAATTAATTAATAGCATTCAGTCGACTAAAACAAATTAAAAATTTCTAAAACCGGAAGAATACGTCCAACAATTATTCGGAGAATAAGTGGCGGAAGCCCGAAATTCGAAATAATAAAGCTACATCATATAGCAAGTCCTTAAACCGATGGTTTAACAAAGCTATGCAGCAAACGAGAAATGACAATAAAATTACAACAGATGGCGCAATCGCATAATATAAATTGCACTTTGTGTATGTCGTTCAGCACAACCTCCGTGGCTCAAGTGTTAGAGCGGCCGTCCACATATAATTCATGGAATGGTCGGGGGTTCGAATCACATTACAAATTAACCAAAACTGGTCTGATGAGGCTATGTATATACATATGAATATGTGTATATATGTGGTAATAGCCGAAACATATGTCACCAATTACCAGGTTAAATTGTTCCATTTGTTGTCTTTGTCATGTTTGTTTATAAAGCATTAACCGATTTGTGAAGTTTCACAAGAACATTGGTTACTGCAATTGACTGTAAAGTTCGATTAAAAATTTCAAATTAATTTTTTCTAATCGCTATATTTTTTTTTTTAATTATTAATATATACATGCAAATCTTTTGCATTTTTGCAAAAGATTTGTTCTGAAGTTTAAGATTGATTTAACATATGTCTACAGATTATTATCAAAGAGATATAACTTTATAGTGGAAAAATATCCCATCTGAAACTTTACACATATGAGGCGCCCAGTTGCTAAACCGACCAAGTCCCTTACTTTTGGAAAAACAACGAAAAACGATAATCTTCATCTATGTTTATTGAAAAATTAAAACGTCTTTCCCACATAACAGCTGATAAAATTTCTTACTCAAAGCACGTCAGATCAGACTTTTCGAGGAAACAATTTTGGACTTGGCCGGTTTTGATCAAAACATTTTGTTTGAAAAAATGTGGACTTTGCCAGTTTTGATATCAATGTTATGGTCTTGGCCGGTTTTGTTTTCAAGGAGTTGACCGGTTTTCAAAGCCAGTTCATAGTCTTGTCCGGCTTTGAAATCCATGCATCAAAATAAATTTAACTAATAAAATATTTCTGTCAAAAAATTATTTTTTAATCTAAAAACATAGTTGAAAGATAAATCATGGTCTAGATTTTGATATATGTATGAGAATATCTCAAAATTTGATTTTGTTGGACTTGGCCGGTTTTGCAACTGGACGCCTCATATAACATTTACACGTGTAAAGATTAAGATCCGTAAAGTTAAAAACTTCAATAATGTAAAGAAAATCATTTGCTACACAGATGAATGGACAATTCTAAGGCGAAGATTTTGAAAAAAATTTGTTTCTATCGGTTCATTTTTATAGCCAAAAAGTTGATTTTAACGAAAAAAATCACTTTTTCGCCGCTGTGCGCCGTGAGCAAACTAAATTGTCGCTTTTGGGGTATAGATAATTTTCACATAATTCACGAAACACCATTGCACAATGAGAAAGTGACTGATGGGCCAGTGTTTGCTCCAAAACTATCATGGGCAATTCCTCTTCAGAACTGGTAAGACATTAAATACCGATCATGTGTGAAAAAGGTTTGGACGAGTTCTGATTCCAACAAGACATGGCAACATTTTGCGCACTGCAATGGACTTTTGGCGTCAGAAGTTTCCATTGATCAGATTGCAATGGCGAACTTTGCATAATTTTTGGTTATTAGATTACCTCACTTGGTACCACTTAGAAGGCCATCGCCAGACTCAGTTTCGTTTTACGTATATTAGTTTATTTTAGACCATACAATTTACTGTAGAGAAAGCACAAAAAGTTAAACCAAACCGAATAGCAAACACCCACTAAAATTTTTAGTTATGAAATAGTTCACCCACACTTATATTGCTGACTGGGCAGATAGTGGACTAGAATCTCACGTTCATTGCTTTATTTGAAATGAAATATCTTCATGATTACTTTTTGCACATTCCTCAGGTACTCGCATTGTCCTTGGCTTGGCGGTGAATGTCACGGTGCAAGTTGTTATGACCCTATGAAATGTGCTAAGGAAAATAGTTTGTACCCAACACTCTTCTGATGTTCGTCCACCTGGGCCTTTTTCTTACAAGCAGATGCTAGTGCTTACTGCCACTGGTGTTGCTGCAATTGAAAACACTCCTTATATTATACAAAGCTATCATTGAGAAAGAAAGCAAATAGTTAAGAAAATTTTCATTTTCCCACTGACTGCGTTTTCAATTGCGTATAGAGTGGTAGTATCCTTTGCAGGCGTTGGTATTGGTTTGAGTTTCTTATATAAACAGACTTTTGGTCATGAAATTCAGTGGGCGTATTTTTTTTTCTTGATTTTTCTTCCATTATCCTTTTGTGTGAATTTGGCCCATGCTGACTATGAAATTACTAATGCATATTTTTGTATGTTCTACAAGTATTTGTGTGCGTATGATTAAGAGTGTGTGTGTGTGTGTATTTGTCTAGCAGCTCCATTATATCGGACAGTCGTGAAATTTTGATTTATGTTCTTTCTTATGGCATTGACTAGAGCGAAATAAAAGAGAAACTTTTCTTTTATCCTTTTTCCCATTTTTTTTTGTTGTTTTCTTTTATTATTAAGCGCTCACAACGGAGAGTCATCAGCAATCTCTGGTGAATTACAAGTTTTTCTTTCATTTTTCTATTACGGTATATCATAGAGCAGCCTTAAGGGTATGAGTTGATTTGTTTGTGTGTGTTTCTTGTATGTAATTGTGTACGAGTGTAGTATTTTAACATTATCATCTGGTAAGTGTTGGTATTTGAGTTCTTTGCTCACGTTCACTCTGTTGACATTCAGGACAACACGAAAATGAAAAATGTTCTCAATAATTTGTTGTATCAACAGGCGATTTGGACAAAATATTTGTTGGAAATAAAATGACTTATTTAGTTTGCTTTAGGAAATTACAAGAAATTTGTCTGAGTCTAAGTCCTCGTACTTATATTAAGTAAGCGATATCAGCGTGCAGTGGGTATTCTTAATTTAATAATGTTGCCAAGTCTTCTTCAATTTTCATGCAACATTTATTAAAAACTTTTTTCGTCAGTATTATGGTGTTTTATAAAGCAAATTAATGTGCAGAGAGTATTTTCAATAGTTTTTAAACACAGAATCTTATAACCAAACCGAATAAGAACTCTTCTTCGATATCAAGTAAGTCTCGACACATAGTCTAGAAGGTCTTGATAAGATTCCTAAAAAAAACAATACTGATACGATAGTCGACTTTGAAAGACATTTTGAAAGAGGGATGATGGTATGAAGTCTTTTGAGCTTATGTCAAACTTTCGCTCATTTCAGAACTTATTTTACCATATACAAAAAATGCGATACTACGTCTTGTAAGAACTTCGTCAATACCTGATTTTATATGTATTAAAATGGTGTTTCAAATTTCAAGAGAATCGGTCAAGAAGTTTTTGAGTTAAAGTGTCCACCGACTTTGAAAATTTATATTCGAGAAAAACGCACTTAAAGTTTTAACACTGTTTTTTAATATACTTACACAGAATCAGTAGGGAGACCAAGGCACTGTATCTTCGTCAGTTTTGCTTAAACCAACCTCAAATTTTAACAGAATACTATTGAAGAGTTGTACTATCAAATAACAAAAAATAGAAAAAAAATGTTGCACAAACCCTACCCCCTCCCCCCTTAAGAACTTTGTCCTCAGGGCGATTTTACTGAAAATTAATAGCTCAGGGAAAAAAAAGTGATAAAAGACAAAACTTTGACCAAGACTGATTTCGTCACAAACGTTAAGCACAGAGAAATAAACACCAAATTTCTGTGCTTCATCTGGAAAGAATTATTTTTGCTCATCTTTTTCCAAGCATTTTTCAGCCCAATAAACGAACCGAAAATGAAAAATATCGACCTATTTTCTTAACCGGAGGTATTAAACTAAGGGGGGGGGGGGGCCAGGGTTTTGCCAAATTTTGTTTTTCAATTTTTTTTTGTTGTTTTATTTAATAGTATGACTCTTCAAAAGTATCCTGTTAAAATTTGAGGTCGATTGGAGTAAAACTGACGAAGATACAGTGTCTTGAGTCTCGATGATTCTGTGTAAGTAGATGAAAAAAAAAGACAGTGCTTAAAGTTTAAACGTGATTTTCTCGAAACTAACTTTTCAAAGTCGGTGGAAACTTTTTCTCGAAAACTGCGAGACCGATTTAATACATATAAAACCAGGTAATGTCGAGGGGTTTTTTTTTTCATTACAACCACTTCTGCAATAATAAATACACTGATTTTTGCCTTTTTTTTTTAAAAAAACTCGTTTTTTGGCTTAAAAATTATGTCAAAATCTTAAAAATCGTCAAAGAAAAAAAAACTCTCGACAATACCTTGAAAAACTTATAAGCTAAGGGAAGTTTTTTTTTTTTGATTTCAGATGATAACGTGATGAGATATCTTGTCCACCGTAACCACCAATGGCTTATTTTCCAATATTTTTTAATTAAATTTTTACAGAATACTCTTTAAATATTGTACTTTTATATGCTTTTTAAATAAATAAATTTACTTTCACCGTATCGCTAAAAAACATTTTTAAACTTATGCCAAAAATGTAGCGCCAAAACCCTACCCCCTCCTTAAGGAAACCAATAGCTCAAATTCCAAAACATTTGATGGACCACCCTGTATATTTTTAAGATCGAACCCAAGCGGTTGATTACGCTGCGCCACTATGCTTATCTGTCTGTCAACATTTCGATTTTGTTTGCCATTATAGAAAAAATTTCGATCAACGGCAGGAACTGGAAGAATGATAGCAGCTATTCAGGTTTTTTTAATTTTTTACCTCAGGTAAGCTTAAGTAAGGAGACTAAATGAAGCTCCGATACATTATAATGACACATATTGTATGTGTACAGAATATAACTCCAAATGTAATTCGCATTTCTTACTATTTTGTTTTTTTAATTTCGAACCACTTCCTTTCATTTTGTATGCTAATGTTTATCAGAAAAGCTCCTTAAGTAAGAAACTGCCGGAAATACTCAAGCAATAATCATAAAGAATACTTAAGGCTACTTAATAATGACAAGCATTTAATTGTCTTTTGAATATTGTTAACTCTCCTATTCTAGTGGGCAACTAACGTACCCTAATACTACTACTGGAAGTTAAAAGTAATAGAAAGAAAAAACGCTTGTAATATACAGAATATAAAAAAGTTAATTGCAGCTAATGACGACATTAATCACAAGAAAATGAACAGAAACGACAAAAGAACAGAAACCCATAAGAAAAACAACATTCTGGGATAATGGAAGAAAACACTTGTTCGCAGGCGTCTATTAACATAAAAACAACAAGAACAAAAACGAAACAGAAAAAGAAACGGATGATGAGTAAGAAACCATAACGTAGAAACGAATCCTATAAGTCGCCTACAGGATCAAGACGCCAACCAGGATAATTTCCTCAAATATGTTGCATAACCGACAGAAAAATACAAAACAATCCCCAGGAAAGTAACTGAAATCCAAGCTTTCTTTGCACAGCTAACCAACTTGTATAGCCAAGTTTTTTTTGAATATACACTTGGGCACATAGTATGTCGCCAGGATCAAGGGACAAAAGCGCCTGAATTATACGAAACAAAAACAAAAATTCAAACTCCAAATGACAAAAGAGAAAATTATATGGATTAGGTGCAGAAAGCAATAAGAAATCACAGTGTTTTTTTCTATTTTTCTCACTGTTTATTGAAAAGGCAATGACAAAAACGTCAGTTGAATAAGAAACTAATAATGGTGTTATCCTTGGCCTGTTCAAAATTCAAACACCCTACATTGCGCATGAAATTCTTAAATTTTTATTAAAAGGGCATTTTTTAAATTTTATGTGATGCGTGCGGTAGGGGTACTCTGTTGTGCTTTATGTAAAAGAAACTAATTCCGTATTTTATTTAATGACTAACTGCTCGTTTTGATATTCAGAATGGACATTTTTCGGAACGACCAAAAACCAAAAATTTTTTTTCCGGAATGATAATTATTAGTATACATAAAATCTACAACTTATTACTTTCCTATTTCTATTTAATATTATAACTTCTTTTATTTTCCAAATTTTTTGCCTGAACACCGATTTTTTGACTTAGAACAACTTTCGAGAAAACGATATATGTTCAATTAAACTTTGCAATCCCGTTCGGAGTATATGTGCGGGACCCATCTCCGGGTTCTCTTCCGCCTTTCCAACGTAGAATCAGATCACTCGTTCAAAAATACACGGAATATGCAGATCGCGGGTTTGACCTACGATTTCTGCGCTCAATCGCAAACAACATATTTCTGTGAAAATTTCAAGTTTTGTGTACGATGATTTATACAAACAAATTTATACAAATTTCGTACATATACAAAATATTTGACTCATGAAGCATAAGTTAGTAATTATTATTTCCGGAAAATGTACAATCCGGAAAACGGATTCCGGAAAAAAAATTTCGGGTTTTTGGTCGTTCCGGAAAATGTCCATTCCGGAAAACGAATTCCGGAAAGTGGGTGGGAACCGTCTATATAATTCAATTTCTTTATTGTTTTCGTTAAAATAACACACAATGAATAAGTTTCAGCTGCATATATCAGACTGTGAAACATGCGAAAATACGGATTTCTGATACATTTAATGACGAATAAAAATGATTGTCTATTAATGTAAACGAATACTTGTGCTGTTATTTTTTGTCGATCTCTTAAGGCCAAAATTTAAAGTAATATAAGTTTGAACACTATTTCGTCGCACAGTGTTTGAGCATATAACAAATATTATCAGTTTATCTGCCTTCGTGTTCCCATGATCATGACTTCCATAGTCAGGTCGACATAGCTAATAGATCGAGTCAGAAGGTGACTCTGCTTATGCATATGGTATACACTTTTCCGTACCAGCCACGCCCTCTTCTATGTCTTACAAACGTTGAGGCAAAATTAATATACCCCACGTATAGAGTATAAAAACTGAAAGACATCCTCGGATGCCATTGAATTATGAAAGAAAATAGAGAAGAAAATAAAATGCTAGACAATTGAAAAGCCAAGCAAAGAAAAAATGAAAGAATTGTAATGAAGAAAAACGATGTTATTAACATTTAACGCAGCGTATTAAAGACGAAAAAGGCATGGGAGGAGAAAAAAAAAACAAAGAAGCTGCAAAAAGAAAAGCGACACAATAGGTGATGATTCCAGAGAATTCCTTTGAATTTTTAAATTCATTTTTTTTTCTGGATGTGCGAAGGTGAGAGGACAAAGTTATTAACTTAGTTTTATTGATTGTCCTTGCGTTATGAGTTTGTAATTAAAATTTTTTTTTAATTATTTGTTTGTGTTTGCAGTCTAATGCTTTAGGGTTAGGGATAATTATTTTCGTCAAGCACTTGCATAATAGTTAATGTAAAGTGAAATTGCAGATGTTGTAATTACAATGCAGAAAATCTCTGAGTACTCGTATGAGCGAAATGTATTCAAAATTCAAAAATTTGATCTGATAGCGTCGTGAAAAACCATCTTCAATTCAAATCAATACATTTTCAAATTTTCAGTACATTTTCAGTACATTTGCACTAATTCTAAGCAGTACCATTTTTTGTTTTTTAAGTTAGCTTAGCTGAAATATGCGTAGAAACCTGGAACAATCTCTGTTGACCAGAGTCTTGATTCATTACATTTCCACAAAACCAAATTGTCATTACTGGCATGGACTGCTTTTTGAACTCATTTCGGATAAATAAATTTGAATCTGTAATTCGGGCAACCACAAATATAATGCCTAGTTACATTCCAAAATGTATCTATATGGCTTTACTGGAAAATGACCACAGTCTAGCTAAGTTTTCACTTGAACTTTTATCATTGGCTCAAGTTTGTATTATGCCTGACTTAGAGCAACTTGAGTCAAAACTATAGCTCAACATCACAGACAAACAAACCTATTTATTTGAATATAAGTTGGTGCCTGTTCATCAAATCTCGCAACGCTGGTCTATTCATATTTGGTATGGTTTACTATTTCGTTATGGAAAGACCGCAACAAAGATTACAATTATAAAAAGTACTCAAGTATTAAGTATAACAACTTTAAATTAAGTTACAATTCATATTGTTTCTTAAGATAGTATTGTGAATTGACCAACGAGGTCGTATAATTTATTGCTTCTAAATTATTTTCTCTTAGGCATACATCAAGTGTTTAGCTAATGCGAATAATTCAGCGACGTAAAACCAACTTTCACCATATTATTGGCGAGATATGGCTTCAGATATTCAAAAATGTGGTCGAATATCAGAACTAACTGCACTGTATTTGATCCAAATGTGGTGCTTATATGCCCGACTTCATGTTTACTTGCCATAAAGTTATTTGCCGAATAAGGCTAAGGGTAAGACAACTTTTTTGTATTTTATTTCAATTCGAAACTACAACGCTCCAACCATGACCCATTAAAAACGGATACCAGAAGGGCCCGTACAATTTTGATAAAATTTGGTATGGGAGGGCAGGGGATCAATAGAAGTTGCTGATGAAAAAAAAATGTTTCCCTATCGACACACCGGAGATATGGCATGTATAAATTTTAACCCAATAACCCTCTATGAGACAAAAAAAAAAAAAATTATCGTCTAACCTTTCATTCAATCAAATCTGTTTTATTATAGCATGTCACATAGGATCTTTGAATTTGTTTCAAGCTTTTTTCTTTAAGTCTATAAATTTGCCTGGATCGATTTTCCACCAAAATTTTATAAATTATATGTTTCCCAAATTCTTTCTAACAAAAATTCAAGTTAATCAAAGAAGTTCGGAATAATAAAAATATTAATTTCAGACCAATCCTCCTGTCGCTTGGTAGGATTTTTTAAAATGCACTCTTCTTTTGGGTAGAAATATACCCAACAGACCGTAATGAGTTAAAAAACGTCCACAAAAATTCTAGAATTTCAATCTCATCCTTCTTGGCTGTGCACTTGATTTCAATTTCGCTGCTTCCTCCTTCCCTAAAAGACGTTCACAGAGGATTATGCTTCTCTTACCCCTTCTTCTTTAAGCTTTTATTCGTTTCTTAGGATCGAAAAAATCTAGTGACTCTTAAAGGAATAGACGTCCAAAAATGTATGAGCTCTCCTCCTGCTTTTACGGGTGTCTAATTCCCCACTCGAACTTTATACAAGGCGCTAGCAATACTTATGATCTTAAAAAATTTAAGACTATTTCTTTTATGTTTCAATTTGTAAAACATTGCAATGACTAAAGATGAACATAAATATGAATTTCAATATCAATCAGCGCTTGATCTCAATTCAATGAAAATTCACTTCAAGTAAAATTCTGCTTGCAACTGTTTCTGCAAATTAACTTTTTATGTACAATATTTTAATAATGCAACGTTCTTTTATTATCTGGCTATTAAATTTTCCTGTCTTTAATTCTTTTGAGAATCTATTAAATATTTTATAGCTCGTGCAACAGAAGGAGTATCTATACAATTATTTCTTAAAAAAAGACTCTACATTTTAATGCAATAAAAGCAAACATAAACGTTGCTAGTTGCCTCCACCATCCCTAGACTACCGTCGTCAGTCAACGTCCAAGTTTTATGATTTGCCGACCCTGAGCATATGATCCTCTTTTCTAGTTCTAAACGGTTGCGCAGTATTATGACTTATTTCAACAGTTTTAATTTTTCTCACCCAAAAGCCTCTTAAGTCCCTGCAATATGATAAACAACAAATTCTTCGAGATCAACAGCACACTTATTACCAAAAATTAATGTAACCTACTTATAAACAAATAACGCACATATAAGCAATTCCAGAAACTCTAATGCTCTCTCCTCATCCAACTCACTCTTCCCGAAAGCACCATGAAAAAAACCATATTAACGAAAGTAGAAAATAAAGTCATCACAAACGTATTAGCAGCGTAAAACACCTGAGCAAATAGATTTATACCGGCACTTGCACAGAACAACAACAGCAATTTTAAGTTCCACATTCTGGTGGCTTAGGCTTCAGACATTATGTAACACAACCTCAAACTGCGTAGAAATACCTTCTAGCATCAAAAGCCAAAAAAAAAATCTAAAGCAAACATCAACATACATAAAGAAAACAAACAAACAAGCAACAACAACAAAAAATAAATAAAAGTGAAAAACTTTTTTGTGCCATTTGTTTTTCGGTGTTCTATGCTTTATTTTTGTATGTTCTCTAGTCAGAGAATGACACGGGGGGTTCCGGTGAATTACGGCTACATTTATACAAATTACGTACGAACATACGTTGACAGTAGCTGCTCAGCTCCCTATTTTTTCTGTCCTATCGTGGATGAATGCAAAAGATATGGCGCTTCTTGCTCAGGCTAAATTATTTTATTATCTTAAGATTACGCTTGTGAATATGTGGCAATTAAAACCCAGCGAGAAATTTAGCAACAGTTTTTGAAGCACGTAATATATTTTTTTTTTTAAGATAATTTTGTATAGTGGTGTGATACTTGCGACTTTTATATAGGATAATATCGTTAATTAGGCCATAATCAAAAAAAATTAAAATAAGCTGCAAAGTTAATAATATAATTTTTACCATTTTTAGCTGCAAATTGCAAATAAGAATTTGTTCATATTGAAATGCAAAAACAAAAACATGTCTCTTTTTTGTTTAACTAGATCCCTAGCTAATTTATGCTTACAGAGTTTGACTTTACCATTCAGTAATCGAAAAGGAAGCCTAAAAAAATCATTATACTTTTTCCCTATTGTAAGAAAAAACTGTCATCATGCCTACTTCACTTTATACTTTCTTGGAAAAGTGGATTGATTTTCAGGCTCCTGACTCTTTCTTTCAATTTATTCATAACTCAAAACTATAACTATAACATTAAATTTTCTTTAAATTTTTGAAAGTTAAAGATCATTTTAGCTGCATTCAGTTTAATTAAATGTGGCTAATACGGGTATTTACTTTGACAAACTTCTGCTGCCTCAACATAACTAAGCTATTTAGTGTAGATCAAATTTAATGCTTGAAAATTAAAACTAAGCAAGCGGACCAAATGCGATCTTCGCTGTATATTATGTTCATTGATTACGTAAAGTGATCGGTTTCATCAATCACGATTGTATTTGCAACTAGCTGAAAAATATTGGTGTAGCAGTTTCATAAATTGAAATTGAAAATGTTTTGTTTCAAATTGTGGAAGGATTTCTGAACCTTTCAGCTAGATTTCTGGATGCTTTCTTTCATAGTTGTAGTTCCTGGTAGTGATGGACTTACTGTGCAAAAGAGCAACAGCAAATTAACCAAGAGGTTCTACCAGGAAATCAGTTTAGTCATTAAAGATGCTGGAATATTTTTATTGAGTTGATGACAAATGAAAGCTTGCTCATAGATGCAGTTACATCGAACAAAATCTGGATGATTATCTCGAAGTGTCGTAAGAATATTACATATAATTTGGTAAGCCATAGCCCCTACTACTCAACCTTTTGATTTTTAAAGAATATTAATACGGGGATATGAAAGCTTCAAATATTTGGCCATAGGCGACGTTGTTGACAAAATTTTTCCAAAAGCCCTGAATTTTATGGAAATTTTGTAAGAGGACGAATTTCTCAATGTTTTTGAATAACTTTTGGCTTTTGTCGACTTTTTCGTTGTTCTTGGATTTCCATCTATTATTTTAAATGTTTTTCGACACTTTAATTTTTGTCTTTTTTTATAATATTTGATGGCTTTTCGATTTTTGTCGACATTTTTCGATACTTTTTGACTTACTTTCATTTTTTTTTCGAGACTTGACAGTCTTGGTGCATTTTGATTTTTATCGATTTGTCTAATGATATTCGATGAGATATGACATTAAGTGATTTGTTCTATGCTTTTCGACTCGTATCTTCTTTTTTGTTACTACTTGATACACATTGACTTACATCGAATTTGTCTATATATTCATCATATTTTTCTATACATTCTTAAGCTTTTTCGTTACCATTTGATACTATTGTGTTTAGAATTATTCATATTATTCCATAAATTTATCACTTTTTGTTTTATCGACAAATTTACTTCTATGTTTGATTCATAATTTCAGCTTAACTTCTGTTGTGTGTTCTTTTCTTTCTTTCTCTCTTAGTCTTTTAGAGTCTACAACCCTGTCTGCAATGGAATATTAGTTTCGTTAAAAAAGCTTCAAGCAACTTTTTGGCAAGGTCAAATTATTTCAAGCCCAAAGTGCGTCAATGCATCATATGGGTTAAGATTCCCAGATGATTCCCACTCATGACTTGTAACTCAAAGGAAACGATACAAAGGAATAGACCGAAACATATTATTGTATTTTAAAGGAGCAAAGTATCAGCACATCAGTCGCAACAACACAACGACGTATTTTTCATATAGGACTTTTCAGTTTTCTCTGGGCGTCATGGCATGTATGAAAAAGAAAAAACGTAAAAAATTACATGTTGGCAATGCGTGACGCACTAAAGGCAACATAAGTCGCGTAACCAACCAAGCGCTGACACCACTTTCCCACTAGTATCTTGCTGAAACTCCTAGTGTGGTAGGTAGCGTCACAAAATTTACTCATCTAAACATTTTTTTAATATGTAAACTTATTTACTTAGTTCATTATTGTTTAAACACAATTAGACCGCTCTGCCTTAGCTCAAAATGAAATATGCTGAAACTGGGCCACTTGAATTTGAACACAATTTGTATTTTTTATGGTTTTTTCTCAATTTACTCATAAAATATGTTTGATATAGAAAAATATATTGCAATCAAAATTGAAGAGGAGAAAATTCATAACGATGAACAGGACTTTTATGCCAATATTTTTTGAGTTATTACGCTTTAAAGGGGGTTTTTCTTCATAAAAGTATTATAGATTTTTTTAGATAATATTTTTTTATATTTTACTCGAACCAAATTATATTTTTCTTATAGATTTTAGGTCGTTGCATCCAAAATCGATACCCGCTTTATCTTTTCACTACACAAAAACAAATTTTTTTTTTTTATATACGCTTCTCTTTATTAGCTATTGAATCATTGAAACATATTAATTAGCATCATAACTTGAATATTTTTAAAATATAACAAATGCGAATGATCACTAGATAATTAAATAGGTATAGTAGAAAAGTGCGTAATGTTTTATGACGCTACCTCCCGGACTATTATGGCTATAGTGGTTGTTTGTTTGCTCCTATTTTCGGTGACATTCTTAGTGTGGCAGAGGGCGTTTATGTCAATAAAAAAACTTCTCTTTTTGCGATTGCTCTTGACTACTTTTGGCTCGGCTTAGTTGGCAATACTGCTGCTGCATATACCCCTTCCAAGAGGTTTATTTAAGAATTAGGAATTAGGTATTTACAGTTAATCTCTTGAGGAAACAATGAAACTGCCGTTGGTGGCATTAAAAAAGGCTTAAAAGGCTTTTACTCGCATATTCCAGTGCCACTTCGTGTCTTTATGTATGTATGTACTCGTATTTGTGTATAAGTGCGCTTAGCACTGTTTTAATATTCATGTGCGCACATGTGTCTTTATGCTTTTTTATTTTTGTTTTACACTGAAAAAATTAATAAATATATCGTGACTCCATGAAAGGCTAAACGCTATGCAATAAATAGGGTTTCAGACCCTTAATGTAATCTAATGAATGTGAGTTTTTTTCTGATTGGTAATTCCTTTCAATGCAATGTGGCAATTCTTTAATCGTTAAAAATTGTTTATTCTTTCTGTGTATAAAAAGTAGTACATTTGTAGGTGTACGGTCAACAGCTGCAAGCTGCTTTGTTCCCTGCTTTTATTTTCTTTTTCCTTTTCAGCATGTATGTTTTCTTGTAGCCTTCAGGTTAAGAAAACACTTCTTAGCTGTGTTTTTTATTTTCTCCCACATTTATGCATGTACTTATATGTACATATAAATCTCTCTTCCTTGTGTTATTGTAATTTTATTTTAATGCCCCAGTAGGTAAAATTAGAAAACTAACTTCACATTTTACATGAAGAAATTTGTTAAAGAAAGATATATGTACCTTCCTTACTTTCTTCTTTATAAAGAAAAAAATAGTCCTTCCATGAAAAGATGTTTTCCGTGGAAGAAAGAAAGTGAGCCTGCTGTCAAATGTATAGAGATTTGTAGAGTTTCCATGCAAGGGAGCACGTCAGACATTTCGTGCTCGTTGGAAATGAAACAAGTATAATTCCTTGTATAACATATAAACTCTACACACCTTACAAGGATTGATTCAGCTTCGGTGCGTATTGGAGAAGACCAAAATTCGAAAAATTGATTTTAATGCCATTTTTCCATATGTGCTTTAATCTACAAAAACGTACAGGGGAAATTGTTCAAAAACGAGTTTTTGAGAAAACAGCTTTTAAAGTTAGCAAGTTTACTTATTTTTCATACATTTTGCAGATGAGTGCACTTTTAAAATAAATAATAAAGCCAGAAACATGCAGGTTGTTTCATCAAAAAGAACGTACGTTTTCCTATCAGAATCAAAAGTGATTGATCTTTCGAACAATATCGTAGACCAGATCGTACGTAGTTTTACTAGTCAATAGAAAAAATTGTTATAATTGATAAATTTTAAAGTTTTATCTTAAGAACGGCTTTCCAGTTAAATATTAACAAAGTTAATAGCTATTTTAAAATTACTTCCATTATTTTTTATGATCTAATGTACAACATGACGTATGTGCAACATTAATCTATGGTGGTGAAGAATTATTTCAAATAAAAAACTTTAAACTGGTTTCATTTAAATTATTGCTATATGAGTAAGAATTTCTCAAACGGGCCACTTCTCAACCCCAAATGCTAATTTTTTCACGAAACTTTGTTATTTAGATAGTGGTATATGCTAGAAATCGAACTGTGATATTATTTTATTTTTATTATTTTTTTTTGTTGTTGTTATAGGTAATTGAAATTCGGGTACCAAATTTTTTCAAAAACTCATAGCTTTTGAACAAGTTTTACGATTTTTATAAATTTAACTGTGTTCGATTTGTATTAAATTAGAGTACAAGTGAAATTGTTTTCAATTTTAAGTGATGTTTTTTTCAGTGTTTGGAGTACGTTTATTTATTAAAAGTTAATAAAAAAAAGCCTTACCTGTCCGATTGAAAACCAAAAAAAAATATAAAAATGTAACAAACATTAAGGTACAATATTTCGTTGAGAAAAAAAATGGATCGCCCTTGACATAATTTTTATTAATATATTTGTAACTCCGTATTCTTTAAATTTTGTTTACTTTTCTACATAATAAATAGTCCAGCAGAAATAGGGTTTGAACAACAAAATAGTTCGTTACAGCAATCCGACAGCGGAATATTGTCGAAAAAGCTCTTGTAAAAGAGGACAAAATAAATCGAACTGACATTAGCTATCCGGGGTTGAATGGGGTGCATTTTTAGAGGTCGAACACAGTTTTACATAATTTCTGGCTAAGCTGTGCATCCTATCAAAAAAATTTGAATGCAAAAGTTCTAGGAAATATGAAGATCTACAACTTTTGTCCTGATCATTTTCACCTTAACCTCAAAATTTTTTGAAAAAATGGCTGAAAACCGGTTTTTTTGGTTTATTATTTTTTTTTTTGACAAATTTGACAATTTAACATGTATAAGACAAGCCTAAATGATCGAAATTGGCCTCATACCAAGGACATGAAATGGATATTATGTATTCAATCCTAATAAGTACACACATTAAAAAAAATACGAATTAATATTCCTTTTTTGATTTCAATCATAATAATTTTAAAGGAAAAGTCATAGGGGTCAATATATGCCCAAAACCTCATTTTCTTTGTAATTTTCAATGAAAGCTGTCTACAGAAAACCCTGAATTTTTCAAGTAAAAAAAAAAATTCTTGAGCTATGAACATATCATTGCGTTTGCATTTGTTTAATATCAAGGTTTAGTATTTGACAGTTATTGAGTTTTTTGTCCTTTTTTTATAAATTTATAGTCTTTCTTAATAAATATGATTACATAATTTTTTATCCTATCTACTATAGTTTTTGAGATATTTCGTTTCAAAAAATGTTCAAAAACGTCAAAAAAAACAAAGTGTGCAGTTATTAAAAGAATGACCGATATGTAAAAGATCTCAAGTATGCAAATGTTGACGGTACTGACAAACCTGCTGTTTAATTGACTATTTGCATGAAAATCTCATATTAAGATGTCCTAATATTGGCATGTATTTTGGCACTGCTTGCAACAGTTCTAGCAGGTTTTCTTCGAGAGAGATATTTCTCTACTGGGACCACACAGAGGTTAAAGATTAAAAGCTTCGACTTAAACCGCTGCATGTTGTTGTGTTTATTATTAAATTCATTAGTTAAATATTAAAACGCTCTCTTTTTCATAGTAAATTCGTTTTTGTCATCCTTGACCATATTTTGTTTGTTTGTTAATTTCAACGTCATTTTTTTTTCTTCATGCCTTTGTCACATCACTTGTCACGTAGGATTTTAGCTGCATGTTTATGTCAGGCTGTAAAATGTTAACC
Source organism: Tricholauxania praeusta (assembly GCA_949775025.1). Taxonomy (NCBI): domain Eukaryota; kingdom Metazoa; phylum Arthropoda; class Insecta; order Diptera; family Lauxaniidae; genus Tricholauxania; species Tricholauxania praeusta. The sequence goes on from OX459029.1 coordinate 52,009,390, forward strand.
TGCGGGTTTTTTCTTTACTAATGTTGTTATTATGCTGGCAGCAAGAATCGCTGAAACGTTTCTTTTCAACTTAGAACGCATTCAATGTCATTTTTTATGAGACATTACATTTATAGCGTACAGAATATTTTCATTTATTTAAAGATTTAATTGAATGATCACACCTCATCTCAAAATATTTTGAAATTTAAGAACATTTTTATAATTTAGAAACAAAGCAATGGGCTTTAACAAAAATATGACAACAAAAGCTATAGTTACACTCATAATGGTACAATCACACAATGAGTTTTGCTACTATTGTGCTATGTTTAGGGTTGAAATTTTGAAATAGTTTGCAAACCTGTAAAGTATAATAACTTTTAAACTCGTTCTTCTATTACAAGAGTCCAAAAAAGAAGAAATATATTTTTTTGTGGACAAAAACATTCAAGCTGGAACTCAGCGGGGCTAGAATACGGTTGATAATAATAAGGAAAATGTTTCTTTTTTATCATGGTCTATGTGTAAAGGTATATATGTAAATAGCTTCTTCTTAAACTGAGTATAAGAAGTGCATTAAATTATGACCAGGATTCTGGAAAATTGTTTCAAAAGTAATCGGCTTTGTATGAAGTATTATCGTCTTAGGCACAAAACAATCACAAATATTAGCAAACATTTGTAAATACATATTTACGTACGAGCATAGAATAATTCTCTTACTAGAAAAAGACAATGTCATTGAATTTGTTACTATTTATTCTTAACAAATCCTCAAATGTTGTGTTAAATATTTGTAATTGTCTCAATTATTTTCTTTTTAATTTGTGTTATCAAGATTTATCTTAAGTTACTTGCCTCATTTGCAAAACTTTCAAAACTGAAGATAATTAAAATACCCACAGAAATCAAGTCATTGATTACGTACAAAATGCCTCAAAATATCGGTCAGAGATAAATTAACAGACAAATGAAATTGTAAAGCAATTAAAATACAACAAAATTTATTGGGACAACAATGGCAATTCGGATGATAACTTTTTAATTTAATAAAAGCGGAAACAGCAAAAATAACCACAACTAACAACAACTGCCACTATAGTACAAAGCTATAAAAGCATTCATAATAATTCGTTATTGAGAAACCGCAACAAAAAGCTAACAGATGGCACCACCTCAAACAAAAGCAACAATAATCTTCTCCTGCCTCTCGGTATCCCTTAAATACAAAATATCGTTGAATAATTGAAGTAATTCGCCACAATCTTATTAAAATATCATTGAAGCAACACCACATTGAACTGTAGCGCTTATGTCAACAGCAACAAAAACAACAAACAAAAAAAGCAGGAAAATATGAATTTTATGAATCTACCCCAAGATGGCACTGCAGCTGCTGCAAAGATGCTGCCGTAAACTTTTCAATTTTCTAATTAGAGTCAAAAACTTCGAACGATATTTCCTTTTAACACAAAAGTTACAAGTCAATTTTTTTTTTCGTTCATCTTTTTTCCTTTGCTTTTGTAATGTGGTCAATAGAAAACCGAATGAAAGCAGGGTGAAACAAACCATAGAGAAGAACGAAACGAAACGATGCGCCACAACGTAACGGTTGCAACATCAACGACAAGTCGAACAACATCAGAAGTCTTGTAAAGTTTGCAACTTTTAAGCGCAATTCATGTTGCTAAACAAATTGTGGCAACAGCCAAGAAATTGAAATGTAGCCTCCCTCCACTGCAGTAACGAAGCGAAGCAAATGTTCATAAAATGTTAATATCCAATAGATATACAGATACTTGATGATAAGAGCGAAGAAAAAAATCAACCACTTTGCAAGCGATGAGTGGACAAAAGTTTTCCAATAAACAAAGAAAAAAATGAAGCAACACAGTGCTGCTGCTGATTCTCAGGAGCGTAATTTGTTGATCTGCTGTTGGCGGTTTGGTCGAAGCATTCATTTTAAAATCACTAACAAATTGTTTTTTTTTATTATTGGGGAATTCAATGGTTAGCGTTTCTGCTTGTTGCACAAATGGCCGCAGTTCGAATCCTGCGGCTACTAAGTGTGGAATATTTTTATTTACAGCCAATGCAATGTTTTGAGAGTATAATTTGCTTAAGTCCGAATAAGTTAATAGCACTCTAAATATTTATAAATAGTGGCAAATCTTTAAAATGCAGACGAAGTAAGGACTTGGCCACCCTTTTATACCCTGCACGTTAGGTATATTTATTTTGTTTTTCTGTTTGTAATACATAGAAAGAGGCATGGAAAACATGCACAGGTAAGAACGTTGCTAAAGGCACCTTCCATACCTGGAAAGGCTTCAGGTGTGAACTGGCCTAAGACTCAATCATGCGTATTTCTTCATATCATATGCAGTACAAATGAATATTTTATAAATGACACCAATATTGAAAGTATTTATCCCAGTGGCCAGCTCATAAATTTAAGTTATATAATTTTTTTATTTTGTTTACCACTTCTTTCAAAAAAAAACAATAAATAGGAATTTGTGGCTTGTTGTGAAGAAACGTGCATAGAAGTCAGAAAATAATGTCTTTCAACATGCTATGGCATTTAAACTTTTTATCAAAATCTTGTACTTTACTGTAAATTTCATAACTTAAATTTAATGCGAACATTCAAATTTCTAGTCTTAACCATATCACGTACTTAGAGCATATTTAATGCAATTCCTAATGTTTGTTTTACACTCTCGAAATAAGTTAGTAATTTATAACACCTGCAAATATGTTTCAAGATATTAGGCATGCAGAATTAAACTTTAAACCTTACTTCTGCACTGTAAACTTAATAAATGGACCTACGATATGCATGCAATTGAATGAGCGAGAATTCCTTGTATATGCGCCTAAAAGTATGTCTCACTTAATTTTGTTTTAATATCATAGATATATGTGTGTGCATATGTGCGTTAGGGTGTTTCAAGCCATAAAAAAAAAATTTTTTTTTTGTGTAACCTAACTTAAGAATTTACCTCGACTATGTTTTAGCGACACAAAACTTTTTTCCAATCATCCTGTTAGATCTGTCAAAATCAATTTTCCATCAATGCTTTGCTTATCAATATTCGATCGTTGAACTAAAAATATTTTTTTTAAGTTCTTAACAAGCACTATATTCGGCAACAGGTTCCATTGCCCTATTTAGCACCTCTAAAATTTTAATATTTTCTTTCTTAAACTAAAACAAAAAATAAACAAAAAGTACCTTTTAAGATGTTCTTATATTATTTCAGTAAAGTTTCACTTTTATGCAATTTACAATCCCACACTATAAGGGTTCTTTCATTTTTTTAATAACAGTTTTTTGCAGTATTTTCCGGTAGCTCTCATTTCAATTTATTATTTTTTGACTGATACAACTATTGATGAAGGAGAAAAATTTTATTAAAATTTTCGTATCGTTTTATACAGGTTCGATATATCGAAACCGCACTAAGCAACGGTTGCATACATTTTATAAACATGGCTCTAAGACCCCCTATGAGGTGTATTTTCAAAATTACACTTGATATCTTAAACTTTTTTTTCTGTGGTACACCTTAATTTTGCATAGATATGTAGATGCATTTGTTTGCAGTTGTTCAAGTCAGAGTACGAGTTACTTAAAAGTTGTAAAAGCAGACGTAAAACTTTTAATATCTAAATTTTGGTGATCCCAAAAGTAGAAAACGCTTCCGTAACGTAAATTTCTAGTCATTCGAAAGAACTTGTGATATTTTCACTTCGTGGTTGAGAGTCAAGTTGATATGCATTTACGGCTTTGTCGGTATAAGAAACTCAACGCAACATCAATGTACGAGTACATATGTATTGGAGTTACACGGCACGCGGTAACGTTTTAGTTTTTCAAATCTTCACCCCAAAGTTTTGCCTTGCTGCCGGCATTTTTCAATGTGTTTGGCTTACAATATACATATATTGAAGTGTAAGCAAGTGTATTAGTAAGTTGAAAGTAGCACGCCACTGATATTTATGGCCAAAAAGTTTCTTTGCGTGCATCTTTTGAGATTTGCAAAAGCGTATTGTTTACATTAACCATAGCCGGAGCAAGCCCAAGTTGCGCCTTGTGCAAAATTAATTTTTTACGCCCACTTATACATACATATGTACAATTTTACAACATTGTACATAGATAACTTTTGGCTCAACGAATTATTTTGACGTTATCATGGAAATTTTTTTTACATAAGAATTATCTTTGTTTTACCAAGTACATAGAAGTAAATTTAACACAAGAATAGAAATAAATAAATTTGCCCAGAGAGGAAAAACCGGCAGAACTTTACCGAAAATTAACAAGTCAAATATGTGTAGAGCTCGACAATTTATAATTCTACAAATGTATGATTGTGGTACAATTTTTATGGGAAACAATTGATGACCTTTTTTTTACTCGTTAAAAATCGTCCAATTTGAGATTCACGTGTCCATGGACATATTTAAATTTAGCACACTTGTACTTTGTACTTTATGTCAAAAATATAGATTTTTTTTTAATTTTCCATGATGTGTCAAATATATAAGCGCTCTATGCATTTGCACACTCTGCACAAATAGCAGCTCCGGCCCTGGCCATAACAAGCAATAGTGTATAGAACTTAAAGAACATCGAGATACAAATTAACACCTAACCATTACGGTAATGTACACAACATAAACTCATTTTATGTATATAAAAGAATGCTTAGTTAATAGGAGTATGAATGTTCTGAACTAGACGTGTGTTATGCTTTTTAGTTTCCTAAGAATTGACTAGTGGTATTTAGTGGACAAGTTATTATGAAATTCAGTTCTCAAATTAACATCTTCAAAGTCTATGAGTTCAACATTTGTATTGAGACATACAATAAATAACAGTGAATAACTGGTGCTAGCTGGCACAAAATTTCTCGTGCTGCCTCGTAATCTACTGAAACTTTAATGTGGCCAGATTAACACAGAAGGTGATGCTGATCAAGAATATGTGTGGGAGCAAGGTCTCAAGGGGTACAATTGACATGTCACGTTCAACCGAGTTAGCTTCCACAAATTGTTATGGAAAAGGGATACAATTGTAGAGCTGATTCTGGGTTCTGTTGATTAAAATTCTTTTAACTTTGATAACATACGAGGAATTTACCATACAGCTTTATATTCGTTTTTCTAGAAAACACAAAAATGTCACTGTTACCCCTTGGCACCTAATCCCCACATACATAAATTCTATTCTATATCGACCACGCCCACAAAACAGAACGACAGAGTAAATATACACCCTATGTGAGGCAGCTCTGGACTAATGGTATGGTTAGAGGCGTTATAGCTTCCAACCTTGAGATCAAAGGGGTTGGAGCCCCGTGCTTCACCATGTTTTGTTGGAAACAGAAAACAAAGACTTTTTTGGCACATCGTCACAATACATCACAAAAGCCTACTGTAGGCCTCTGTGCCCACCGCCATTTCAATGTTTTTTTGTGCTTTGCAATAGCAAAAACGTATTTATTGTATAATTGATCTTTTCTGTTCTATTTTGGTTATCAAAACTTTTTTGAAATTTTTTACATGAAAAAGTGCCCGTTTTCAGTTCTGGATTCTGCAAAGTCTTAACTAGACGCTGGTGTCAGGTATAAGAAGAGATTAGAAAACGTACAGAAAACTCTGAAGCACCTTATTGATATGAGTCTACTAAAATACATCTGACAAGTGTGTGATTCAGTTAAATGAGCAAAAACTCAACTTTTTAACTAATTGTAGACAAACTTTAAGATTATCAATAATACGCAAAAGACGAATTCCTAAAGTCGACTAATTGGTAATTCTATTTATCTTATATAGCTTTGAGTGTTTCAAAATACATACAAGGATATTTTCCTTGGAAGCATTATAGTCTAATTGGTACCAGGTAAGTGAAATTAAATGTTTGTTCCCCCTTAAAATACCATTTTTTCTACTTTACAACCTGGAAGGTGTTTAAGAAATATTACCATATTTCGACAATTTTAAGAAAATTATTTATTTAATTGCAACTAAGGAATGCCACGAAAGTATTTATAACAACAACGAAAATGGATGTAAGATTTAAAAATTGGTGCCTTATCGTAGAAATCACAGTTTTAGGTAACTGCATTTTTATACTTATTCAACCGCACAGTTTCTTACTTAAAAAACTAATCAGCGAAAGCTATTTGCCTATATTTTGAAAGGAATAGTACAAAATCGCCCATTTTGTAATAAAAGTTGAAAAAAAAACTTATTCCCCTGAAAAGCCTACAATTGAGGCACCCAGTTGCAAAACCGGCAAAGTCCAAAAAAAATAAAATTTTGAGATGTTCTCAAACATAAAAATCTAGACCATGCTTTATCTTTCTACAATGGTTTTAGATTAAAAAAAAATTTTTTGACAGAATTATTAAATTTTTTAAAGATATTTTGATGCATGGATTTCAAAACCGGCCAAGTTCATGAACTTGCTTTCAAAACCAGTCCAACGCCTTGGAATCAAAACTGGCCAAGTCCAGTACATTGGTATCAAAACCGGCCAAGTCCACTTTTTTACCAACGCCTTGTAATCAAAACCGGCCAAGTCCAGTTCATTGGTATCAAAACCGGCCAAGTCCAAAATTGTTTTCTCAAAAACATTAAGAAATTTCATAAGCTATTATGTGGGAAATACTTCTTAAATTTTCAATAAACATAGATTGAGATAAACGTTTTTCGTTGTTTGTCCAAAAGTATGGAAAAGGGACTTGGCCGGTTTTGCAACTGGGCGCCTCAATTTTTAAATTCAAAACGTAATTTTAAACTTGGTCAAACATCAACACACAAAACTAAAGTAAAAAAAAATACACTTCTAATTGCAGGCCCTCAATTAGAGCTGTGATAAAGTCTGTGTCAACAAGGAATAAAAGTTTAAATCGATCTGTAATCACAAGGCAAAACAGCGTAAGTTCTTCATATGAAAATATAACTTTTACCGTTTCGCTTTGTCATTATTTAGCACAGATATCATTACAACAAGTCTCATAGTTTTATCAATGGCATTACGGCATTTTAAATTTTATTAATTTTACTTCTTATGCATTAAGTCTTGTAGATTCTATTTCCAATAGTATTTCCACTAAATTTTTTCGGATTGATTGAGTCTTATTATGTGTTGGCTTACATCAAATAAGACTTCGATTTCGATGTCTGCCGCCTTAATTTATAAATTAAAATATTTAAAATTGAAAAACTAAATAAGTAAAATATATGTAATTTTCTCATTTCGAAATGTATTTTGAGAAAAATAAAAACATAGCAAAGAGTATAGGTCCAAGTACAGAACCTTGCGGTACCCCAGACGTCACCAAACTAAAACTTGAAAAATTTTTACCTACTTTCACTCTTTGCAGCCTACCACCCAAGTAGCTTTTAATAAGATTGATGTCAGAGATTCCAAATCCAAACGATTTTAGTTTTCTACATAAAATACTGTCAAATGCCTTCGTAAAGTCTAATGGGCACAGAAGGGTTATCTTATTTTGATCAAAGCTGATGCGAACATCGTCTAAAACCTTCATCGTTGCCGTTGTGCAACTATGTGCTTTGCGAAAACCAGATTGCAGAGGGTGTAAAAGATTTTTATCATTGAGATGCTGAGTAATTTGATTAAGCTTTCACACACTTTTGACAGGGCAGAGAGTAAATTAATAGGCCTAAAATCCTGAGGAGTAGACGCATTTTTGTTTTTGGGCACAGGTGTTACGGTGGCAAGTTTCCAAAGGTTGGGAAAAGACGATGTGGTAAAACAATGGTTAATTATATGTGTAAGGGGTCTAACTATGTATGGTAAAATAATTTTTATAAATTTTATTGGTAGCCCATCTTCACCCACTGCATCAGATCTAATTTGACAAACCTTGAGATACACGTCCATTTCAGTAACTGGTGAGAAATGGAACTGGCACGAATCATATAGACTGAATGATGAAGGATCATCATCTGCGGAATGTGTGATCATACTTGTTTGGTTGAAATAACTGTTTAGAGCATTGGGATCGATATTGCAAAACTGGTTCTTATCACAATAAACATTAAGTTTTTTTAAATTATGCCATAACTGCTTTGGTGGTAAAGATACATCTAACTGTTTAAGACAAAAATACTTTTTAGATTCACGTGTTATTTTAATAGCATCATTCCTAGCTCGTTTATATTTTGCAAATTTTTCTTCAGATTGGTTACGTTTCCATGCAGTATAACACTTGGATCGGTATTTTAGAGCTTGTTTTACGCGAGGGGTATACTTAGGACAGGCAGGGTTTTCTACTTGATAGGTTCTAACAGGTAAATGCTTATCCATTAATTTTTTGATAAAATCCGTAAATACAGTTAATTTTTCATTCACACAGCAGCAAAAGAGACATTCATCCCAAGGAATTAATAAGGCATCATTATATAATGCTGAATAGTTAATATTTTTATAATCATAAAATGAACGCATTTCCGGATACGGACAGTCATGCTGTATATCCAAAGTACAGAAAATTAAATCATGGTCGGATATAAAACCAAGTTGATCAAAAATTAAGACATTGGAAAGATCAGATACTATAAAATAGTCCAATAAACTAGGATTAGCGTTTTTTCCAAACCGGGTAGGCATAACGCTATTAACAATTGAAAGACCAGAAGTATCTACAAGGTTCTGCATATCAATGGTAGCCTTTTCAGTACTTAAAATGTTGACATTCAAATCACCACAAATAATTAAAACTGATAATTTTATATCAGTGGTCGGCACCCCATATGCTCGCGAGCAAACGAAGAGCTTAAGCGAGAGTAAGCAAACTACAAACTGAGCTTGTTATTTCGTTAATGCACTGCAAAAATGTTTGAAATCAAATGGCAAAATAGATATTTTTTGTCGAACATTTGTTTGGCAATGCGCAATGCTTAATATGTAAGCGAGTTTTATGGATAGTTAATAGATTTTATAAACAAAAGCATTTTATAGCTAAAATCCAACTCCTGCAATAAGAAATCACATGGAGTGTAAACAGCAAAACGAGCAAACATTTTTGTCAGTGCTTGTAGCTAAGTCATTTCTCTCTCTTGTGAGCGTAAGAAAATATTTGATATTTGCGCTCTGCCGACCACTGATTTATATGTATGTAAATTTTAAATGTCAGTAACAATGCAATTTAATTTAGTTTCTGAAGTGTTGACAACAACTTTATAAAACTTTTTTAGAGTTAATATCTTGAAATCATGCACCACAAACGATTCTTAGCGTTGGATAAATTATTTAGTGTATTTAAAACATTATAACATCAAATATAGTTGCACGATAAAAAAAAACACGTCTATTCGCTGAAGTACATGACTATCCAATCATTTTTGTTTTGAAAAGTTATATTCTCCCTGATTTAAAAAAAAAAAAAAACAAGTAAGTACTTTTGCTCCCATTTATTAAGACAGATTAATAATGGTTTAAATTGGAGTAAAATTGAGTGAAGTGTAGTCTTGCGATCATTGTCTTATCAAGTTCAGCTTAAAGTTTCAAGGCGTCTCTTTTGAAGAAAAGTTTCAGAGCTGGGGATACCTTGTGATTCTGCTTGTCGATTGACTAGACATTGATTGATCACGTTAATAAAATGAAAGTTTCTCATTAGGAATGACTCCCAGGCACTCGGTCTTTCTGACGAAGGAAATGTGTTCACCAAAATGTAACGATTCTTGCTTGAAGTTCCTGTTTCTCTAGTTTTTGAAGATGATTTCTGTTTTTATTTTTTGTTTTTAAGTACATATTTACACTTAACCGTTTCCTTACACCTTTTTGAGATTCTGGAGTTGATATCAGATATCATCCGCAAGGCCTTGTATCCTAAAGTGATTAGTACTTGGTGTGTCTAGAAGTTAATCTGCCACAATAAGCCATCGCGAAGGCAACATACCAATTTTTAATGAGTTGGGAGCCATATAATTAAACAAATAGTTGGGTTTTCTTACGATTTATAGTGAATATCTCAACCTGAAAGTCTAAAAAAATTTTACAGTTTTTCACCAAATTCCTGTACCCGAAAAATTAGTCTAAAATGATGAAAGCTGTTATGAAACAAAGTCTGTTACTTTGAAGAGAAAGTAGGCATAAGTAAGTGTTTATTAATGTCAATATCAAGATTGTATCTGGTAACTCTAACCTTGACCACATAATAATAGACTTTAAAAATAAATTTTCAATTTTTCATTTATCTGCGTTCCTTGAATAAATAGAGAAGAAAAATCACTTGCTTTTCACCCTTTTAAACCTGCACAGCTGCAAATTTGTACCTAGCACTAAGCGTAAGTCATACCCCCTCCATTTTGTTTCGACTGCCCTTCCTTCAGGATATGCGCGTGATTGGTGAAAAAAGAAGTATGAAGTTTATTTTCATCAAAAATTTATGTACAGCGGCGACACGTTTATAGCAACTATTTGTTGTCGTTGTTGCTGTTGTAGTTTATGCAGTTGTTGCTGTGGTAAATTTTTCGCCAAGGAAAGGAAAAATTGCATTTTCTTAACGCAATTTTCTTGGTTGTACTTGTGCAATTGTTTTTGTGTCCTTTTTCATTCATTTTTTGTTTTTGTGTCTTTAGCTTTCTTAAAATTGTCTTCCACGACTTATTTATGCAAAGCGTTTTGCATTTGTGCCGCGCTCTTGCTTTACAAAGAATAAATTTCACAGTGAGTGTATGTATGGTACATATACATAAGGAGGTTTTGTATATACATATGTATGTGTAATAACAGCAACAACTACTACATTCAGTACCCAAAAAGAAGATTTTGCATCGAAGAAACACATCGCACTCCCACTCTATCTCAAACATTATTCACGTAACAAATGCATTCGTAGCTAAAGGACTTGAAAGGCCGCTTAAAGATGAATCACAATAGCATACTATAGTATGAAGAACAGTAGAGTCCTTTCAAGTCGGCGGCCTATGGCCGCGGCTCAGGATTTACATCCTCCAATATGTTCAATGCCGGCTCTATAACGTGTTCAACATCGGCTTCGCTATCCACAGTTCTTTTGCATTAAAATTAAATTGCATACTTTTAGGCATGCAAATCCACTAGTTTGGCCTTGGAAAAACTAGTTGATCCTAAAAACTAGTTAGCCGTTAACATATACATACATTCGTGCGACAAGTCCGCGTGTTTCGTTATCCGTGTCTTGTGAAAGTGAGGACCATTTTTTAAGTTAATAGTTTTATACCTATATTAATTATATAAGCACTTTTGAAAAATATCTCATTATTGATGCATATCTCATGTTGCGCTAGGGTTTTGTGAATGTGAAAGTGAGAACTAAAAGAAAAGGTCAACTTATTCCGAAAATTTTTAGGATCTTAACGAAAATTTGATGGATTGTTTTGCTGTTCCGTATTTTGCCGAAAATTATCTGGTCACGTTAATTTTAACTTAACCTCACTTGAATATTAAAAGTCAAAGATGACAAAAAACGTATGTAAGTAAGTACATTTTGTATAAAGTTTTGGACTTGTAAGGTTAGTTTTGCGCAACATAAAATGAAAACAAAAGTTTTTATAACAGGCTTCCTCAGGTGATTTATATATATAAAACTTGTTTTCAGAATTTCAACGTTATACAATTAATGCAAAATTTACACACGCTAAAAAATATTGAATACAATCAAAAATAAGATCACAAAACAGTTTTTCGATATTATCTCCTTTTCTATACCGGACAGCAAAAAAAACTGAGCAAAAGTTATAAATGTATAATTTTTTATAGAGAAGACTCAGAGCATAAGAAGTTTTTTTTATGTAATATCTTGCTTCTACATCGATTAACGTCAAATTGTGCGACTGAGAGCAATTTGTTAACTTTCAACATCTACCAATAAAAGTTTTTATTCGCGTCTACAGAAGATACTTAGTCGCAAAACTATTAAGTCTGATGTATACTTAAGACCATAATATCATTCAACTGCATTCAACTACGAAATTTAAAGCGTTAAGCCTAATTTCCATGCTATCTTTCTTGATCCCATATCAGGCATATCAAATTAAATTTTTGTAAGAAAGAAAAAGCATGCGAACAGAACCTAATACGCTTGGAGAATGCGAGAGTGAATAGCATACATTTGCTATCTTTATAGCATGTGATGTCCTCACTGATATTTGATAAGATAAGTTCAAGAAAGATCACATGGAAATTAGGCATTACGTTTACGTTTATTGTTGTCATCCTCGCGTCATAAATTTGGTGGGCTATACGCATAGTTGGGCACCGTTAATCAAATAGTTAACTTCGTTAATCGCTAATCCGTTACTAAAAAAATTAACTTCGTTAAACGTTAAAGCGTTACATTTAGGAAGACTTAACGCAAATTAACGTTAATCGTTAATCCGTTAACAAGTGATAAAACTTTAATTTTTTATATCGTTGCATTAGGAACAAAATAAAAAAAACGTGTGTAATTTAGTCATCAGACATAATGGAGATATTCCCCTTCATGAACATTAATATGTTGAAGTTCTCATCTTAAACCGAGGCTAGCTTCATCGTTAAAATATCTTTGCCCGTGGAAAAAAAGATTTTCAACTGCAGCGCTTAATCTGTTTAAGAAACAGTTGACTGAAGAAAAAAAAACGGTCACATACGCAAACAGGAGAAATTTGAGCAGAGTTGTCGAAATGTACAATTGTACAGTACAATTATTTCTATTTATGGGACCTATTCAAAATAAATTTCATGTCACTTGCAAAGAAAATGGAAAACGTTAAAGGGGTTGCAAAATTTTAAAACAGTTGGTAAATGCTTAAAAAGTCTAGGAAAAACTAGTTTATCCTAAAAACTAGTTCGCTCGGTAATATATTCCACTTTCTATGAATTAAATTTCTATTTTAATATTGTTTTTTTTTTTTTTTTGATAAATAGAGTCAATACAATTCAATACAATTTTTTGTTTTATAATAAAAAAGGTTTAACAGTCATACCAAGCAAAAGAAAGGTTTTAAAAAAAATACCATTTTCGAAACCACACGGAACATATTTATATTTATAGCCATACCTTCCATATGACATCAATCTTGTCATTATGTCTTATCATTTTTCAGAAAAGTTATATCTGCAACTTCCGGTGGCTATATCTTCAAAGACTATATCTAGCGAAAATTTCTGTTTACATATTACTTTTTAGAATTAAAAACCACGTTAGCAAACTATGTTTGAAACAATCTAATACCTCTAAAGAGCACTATTCCAACTATTTAATGAAGGTATCATTCAGTTTTAGGTGGCAATTTAAATATCGGAAGAAGAGGATACATTAAGTATAGACATTTTTTTGTTATGAGTCGGTATTCAACAAAAAAAAACGTGTTATTAGAACCTATCCCCAAAATTTATAAGTCAATCAAAAAAATCATGTTAGTATGTAATATTCGTGCAATGAATGACCTCAAAACGATAGCAGAGGTAACGAGATTCGTTGCGTTTTTCGTGTACTACCACGGGATGTTAGCCGAAATTAATGGGGAAATTTCATCAAAAAGGCGAAAGTCTGTAATGCTAGTCGTGGCGGCAAATTGTTTACCTAATCTTAATGTTCCCAACATCGTATCTAAATAAAATATTAACAATTTATCCAAATCCAATTACATCAGTACGTCATTACATGGATACCATCGATGATGATTAGATGATTTTGGTTACATGTATGTGCTAAAATTTTTTTTAATGACTCTGGTTTAATAAGTATCGCCGACTATATTAACTATCATTCTCATACAAAAAAATCACGGCTTATGTAGAATTATTATAGATAATATAGATAATGAACTGGCATTTAGAATTGCTGCTACCATGATAATTGTACCGTGAGTACAACATACATACCACTAAAAAGTCTATTCCTTATGCATCTGACATGCTTTTCGTTCAAATTTGACAGTAGGTTAAGCTGGCCTATGTATAGTTTAGTTTTTCCTTTAAGCAGTTTCAAAAGTTACATTTCAGCTGTTGCCAGCATCTCTTTTTTTATTATTACGAAAAAAAGCGAATTTTTACAAATTAATAACGCAGGGGACACATTATCGACATAATTTTTTAAGGTAGCAATGCGCATTAGAACGGGAATATTTCACAAGTTAATTTGAATTAAGTCTGCTAATGCAAATTAACGCTGCCGTCTATCTACGCTATAAACAGAATTGAGGCGTGCGATTTATCTTCAGTATCAAATAAATAAAGAGAAATTCTTGAATGTTTTAATTTTTTTACATACATTCTTATAATTTTGAATTGCTATTCTACGTTTTTATTTTTTTGAATTTATTTTTTCATTCAAAATTTATGTAGGTAGTGAAGTTATAAAAAAATGCTGTTTTTATGAAAAACTATTAAATTTTTTTCTTCAATTAAATTTTTGGCAATCTCTTTCATGCACGAAAAGGATAACGATAGCAGAACTGTCGAAATGTACAATTTTACAGTACAATTACATAAATTTAAATCAATTACTTCTTTCTACTACTTTTTTTTTCAAATTGTCCTTAAAATTATAAAAGGAAATTCCTTACATCCCTGTCATTGATATGTATTACACTTTTTTACGAACAAACTCTTGTAAATGTCAAATAGCGTCGTACGCTAAAAATTATTGGAATATAAACAAAACCATTCAGTTCTCCTTTTAGCATTTGTAAAAATGTGCTTAAAGATCCTTGCAAAACGAAATTTGATTTAAAAAGTACAGACAAAAAAACCAACTTCTTTAATAACTTTAACACTCAATTCAGAAATAATGTTAACCCTGCCAAAAGTTGAGCCGGTTTCGGACTGCAGTGGAGAAGTGAAAATGTTTAAGATTGATATGGACCCAGTTTTATCGAGCTTGGGACAAGAACAGGTCTTTACCTTCTTTAATTATATATTTTATATGAATCTATACTCATGATTTTCTTAGCAATATGACGTTTTTGCTTCGCTTCGTGCTGGTGACATGGTGGAGCTACCATCACTTATATTTGTGGAAACTAGGTTTATATCCAAGCAGCGCGCAGAAGCCGAGATGGCACAGCAAAGATTGAACCCAGGAAGAGAAGCTACAATTTCCACATTAAACTATGAACCCGATTGGCAGCCACAAATATCGATAAAACCTTTCCAAAATCAAACAAAGGACTTACTTTCTATGCAGAATCCAGTTCCAATAATAAATCAACGGATAAATATCACTCCTACAACTTTTTTCTCTAACATGGGAAATCAACAACTGCAAGACAACTTTATTCCCAATTCACCTGTGACCATAAAAGAAATTGTGCCTCTACCAAAGCCGGAACCGAAGAAAAGCTTTGCTAATGCAACGGTCATGGCCAGTGTTGTTTGCAAGGATTTCGGCACCATGGTCGATAGTAAAAATCCGACACGAGATCGTGGAATACAAATAAAATCATACAAAACGAATTCAATTGCCATTCAATGTTGCATAGATGATGATTTGGATTTTTTAAATTGGGACGAAAGCTCAAAACCAGACAAAAATGACAAGCAACCAAAAGAAAATGAATGTATGAAGTTGCTCTTATATAATTGTGAAAAATCTCTGTGTCATTCAAATGGCAAAGTTGAATGTCGCGTTTGTGGTGAAGTGCAATCGAACTTGAAACGAATGGAATCACACTTGGTATTACACTTTGGTCCGAAAGTTTTGTGCTTCCGCTGTGGAATTCAATTTGAAAATGAGTTTGATTTGCGTAAACACGGATGCGAAGGGAAACGCCGTCGTCGCCCTAGTCGCCTACCATGTCCCTATTACAATTGCAATGTTGTTGCTATTTCTACATTGGAATTATATGATCACATTAATGAGCACACTTTCGAATATAGCTACAAATGTAATGCTTGTGAACGTAAATACTTCACGGTTGGTGAATTACAACTACACTTGAAATTAAGCAAAAAATGTAATAAACTTAAGCAGCCACAGCGGTTGCCTTACGGTAAAAAGAATTTGCAATCTGCTAGGAATAGAATTTGTCGTACTCGTGTAAAAGTTGCTCACGCTTTTAATGGCGTTAAGTTAATGCGCATATCGCCTCTGACCACAAAATCTGTGACTAAGCACAAGTGTCAGCTTTGTTTAAAAGTTATGAGCAATAAGTTTAAACTTCGAAATCATCAAAAAAGCTGTTTCCTTCAGTACAATATACGCTACAAATGGCAATGTCTTAAAGCTGAGGAATAAGTATATCATTTTCGTAATTTTAGAGATTGTTTCTTTTATAAATATTAAAGAACTAAAATAAACTTCATTTTTGCCCACAAAGAAAAACTTAATTCTTCCATAAACATTAAAAACTTCAAAATTTTTTTGAAAATTTAGCAGGGTTACGACTACAATACTGAATACCGCGGCAAAGATGAAACATTGGTAGCAGGCTTATCCTATTATGTTAATTGAATTGAATTGAATTCTTTATTGAGACTTTTCTTTTCATATATCGATTACATAAAAGTGACTGAGATAGCTATGTTTTATATTTAGCGGTTGTAACGTATGGCCAGCTTATACTTTAACAAATTCAAATGAATAAATTGAATGCCTCATGGCAAAATTCTTCTTTTACTAAAATAATATATTGCTCTTGCTCACGGAGCACTATGTTTGTTTTTTTAACGTTGCGTCAAGTATATAACTTATAACTAAATTCAATAACAAAACGAAAGAGAAAGCGATAGCACACAGAAACACTAGAATAATGCAACTCAAACGTGACATCGGTGACTCTATAATAAATACTTTTTAGACAAAGTTAATTTTTAGTTCATTATGAATCGAATACACTTAGGATGTAATTTTCAATAAACATAACCAAGTGCACGAGGCAGCAAAATGTAGTTGGTGGCGCCATTACATTCGCCGACCAACCTCCGTTCCACCACCCCCCACCCATGGCATGGTAAAAATGAAGGTACTAATTGTTAAGAATTTCGTATATTTGAAAGATAACTCAATTAGTTGTCAATGGATACAATATGAAATTTAAAAGTTTCATAAGTATTGCTTCGATTTTCTTTTCAGCAAGCTTAAAGCTGAAGAGTTTTTTAAATCTTCTGTACTCCTCTGATCCTTCATATAGACATTGGTACTATTATTTTGTATGTTTTAGTGTACTAACAGTAACAGTTGAAAATGATAGGTCCCATTAAAAAATGAGACATTCTCAAGAATGATAGAATACTATCATTAGACCAGAAACAGAGTGATCGCTATATGCTAAGATTTTCTATAAGTCGGAGCTTACACGAGGAGTCAGAGACAAATTCTTGTCTATTCTCTTTTGTGATATTCGTTTTGCTTCTGCGACATGTGACAAATTTTTTACCTCGTCCTTTTCGTTTTTCCCCTCTTTCCAACAAACAAGGAAACTGCCGAAAAAGATCCCTCGTGTAAATGCTGACTAAGCGAAACTAGCCAATGCTAGTATTATTCAGAGTGGAAGCGTTTGGCCAAGAGTTTTACGTATTAGAACAAAACTATTTTAATTAAGCCGCGTTTTCATGTTATCTTTATTGATCTTCTACTATGTCAACGTTTACACGAGGAAAGTCTTGCCGCAAAGTTTCCTTGTTTGTAGGCAAGAGGGGAAAAGCGAAAGTGACGAGGTAAAAAATTTGTTGCAAACGCGAAACGAAAATCACAAAAGAGAATGGACTAGAATTTGTCTCTCAGACTTTCCTCGTGTAAACGCCGACTATCAAATTTTTGTAAGAAAGAAAAAGCATGCGACCAGAACCTAATGCACTCAACGAACGTGAGAGTGAATAGGCATGCATTTGCTATTTTTATAGCATGTGATAACATGAAAACTAGGCATAGAGCTTCTATCTTCAATCTCTTTCATGCACGAAAACGATAAAAACTACCTTAAAAAATTTTTTACCACTTAATTCAATTAAAATGTCGATAATGTGTCTCCTGCATTATATTAATGTGTCCCCTAAAAACATAA
The DNA here is from genome assembly GCA_949775025.1 of Tricholauxania praeusta. NCBI lineage: Eukaryota > Metazoa > Arthropoda > Insecta > Diptera > Lauxaniidae > Tricholauxania > Tricholauxania praeusta. The sequence goes on from OX459029.1 coordinate 52,027,393, forward strand.
AAATAGTTCAACAAAAGCACTTTATCGCGAAAACTCTAATATGGCAGCGCTCTCACTCTGCACAATTTTCGAAAGTTGCATACAAACAAATTCTCGTGCACTGTTTTATAGCAAATCTTCGTTTGTGGTAAACGAAACTGAAGTTTACCGCAAATTGAAGCTATTAAAATTTCGATGTTCTGACTAAATTATTATGGACTCATTATGTATACTTTGTGTGAAAAAAATTGGGAAAGATTATTTTAATCAAGAGATGCTAAACCAAAGTCACTTTCCAACTGGGGGTACATGTTTCTGAAAATTGCAGCCCTGTCGTATAAAACGATTACGTGTGTCATCAAGATGCGTAAGTAAACGTCAAACGTCCATCACAGTTTCTGTTTGTGCCACATTTATTCACTTTTGCTTTGAAAAACAATAAAACTGGAAAGATTTAAAATAGCTAAATAAAATTAGTAATTACTTTTCACATACTCAAGATGTCGATGTCCAAGACAACCAACACCTACAATCGACAAAATTGGGAAGACTCCGAATTTCCGATTTTGTGCCAGACCTGCCTGGGCGATAATCCGTACGTGCGCATGATAAAAGAACGCTTTGGTAAGGAGTGTAAAATATGCACACGTCCCTTTACAATCTTTCGCTGGTGTCCTGGAGCACGTATGCGCTTCAAAAAAACAGAAATTTGCCAAACATGTGCAAGACTCAAGAACGTTTGCCAGACGTGTCTATTGGACTTAGAGTATGGACTTCCCATACAGGTGCGCGATGCAGCACTCAAAGTTGCTGACCAAATGCCACAGAGCGATGTCAACAAGGAGTTTTACATACAAAATATTGACCGAGAACTTCAGGATACCGATGGTACACAAGCGGCAGGTGCAGTCGGACGCTCGTTAGCGGCCAACGAAATGCTTTCAAAATTAGCCCGTACAGCTCCCTATTACAAACGCAATCGTCCACATATTTGCTCGTTCTGGGTCAAAGGTGAATGCAAACGTGGTGAAGAGTGCCCCTATCGACATGACAAACCTAACGAACCCGATGATCCACTTTGTGAACAAAATATTAAAGACCGTTATTATGGACGCAATGATCCCGTCGCAGAAAAAATTATGAAACGTGCTGCATCATTACCAACGCTGGAACCACCAGAAGATAAAAACATCACTACGTTATACGTTGGTAATTTATCCGAAGATATCACTGAGCCCGAAATACGTGATAACTTCTATCAATACGGAGAAATTCGCTCAATTGCACTGGTACCACGACAACAGTGCGCTTTTGTACAGTACACAAAACGTTCAGCTGCTGAACTGGCAGCAGAGAAAAGTTTCAACAAACTTGTCATGCATGGGCGTAAAATATCGATAAAATGGGCTCACTCGCAGGCTAAACAAAATACTGTCGCTAAGACTGATAGACGCTTTGACATTGGCGGTATACCACCAGCTGCATCAAATCCAAACGATTTCTTTAATCTTCAACAGGAACAGGTCACAGTTTTGCCGCCTGGCATGAAATTGCATCAAATACCGCCAAATCTAATTCCTGCCTCAACGTATCAAATGTACTCGCAGGCCACTTACGCTGCGCCTTATTCATCATTACCTGTTGCTTCGACTAATTCAGCTACATTGGAAGCGATTTCGCAGCCGGCTGGTAGGGTTGGTGGTGCACCGGGTCAGGTTCATTATCCCAGTCAGGATCCAAGTCGGTTAGGGGCAGTTAAGAAATGAAAATATAAACAATACAAAGCGCCATCAGGGATCTTATAAGCGTTTTCAGAAATATAGCAATGGAACCTTGTAACTTAAAATTAAAAATTTTAAAATGTAAAGAAAATCAATAAAATTATAAAATAAAATTAGAAAGATAAAGAAATCAATTATGGATGAAAGCCACGTATCCTTAACATACATGTGTACACATATGTAAGTAGCTTGTAAAATCCATTTTTATTAAACTGTTAACACAAAAGAACTTACAAAAACTGTATCTACACTTAAGAAAGTTAAAAAAAAAGTCTTACAAATCTAATTCTAGCTTTTCGGTGTTTTCGGGAAAGTCCTTCGCTTTAAATTCTGGCACTTGTACTAAATACTTATCTATATATTTTGGATTTTTATGTATAAGCACCTCGGTAAGTATCTGAACATCTGTAATGGTTTTCTTGCTAATTACCAAACTGCGTTCTTCACCTTTGCCGCGGCTAGTTGATTTAAGATTAAATTTACCTGCTAATCTATAGTGAAAAATCACAAACAAATTCTTTGAGTTACAATTTTCATTAGCTTACTCATGCAGCATGGCGCGTTCATCCTTAGTAAATGAGGCCTCAAATTGTAATTCACAAATATCATCTGAATTAATATAATTCTTAAGCATTTGTTGAAAATATGAACGATCCAATTTACAGGCATCGTTGCCTAAGCCAGCACGATTGTTCTTAAGTAAATAACTGAAATAGAATCAAAACTATTAAGTACATTTTGTGCAAAGATATAAAAAGCAAATATCTACCCCACTGGATCTTCACGACCCTGCGTTTTTGAACCAAGACCACCACCAGTCCAACCCATCATTTTCATCATTTTATAGCCTTTATTGCTAGCGTCTAAGCGTTTATCCTCTGAATTGTCAGGATTTTCCTTGGTCACACCGCAGACGACTTTGTTGTCTGTTTTGTCAATTTTGATTTTCTCACGTGATGGATTCATCTAAAAAGTAGCAAAGGATCAGAACATAATTCAAGCAACATACACACATTTTGAACCTTTATGCTATAACACGCTTTCTGTATCACATCCATGGCATTTGTAAAAGCTGTAGTCTTTGATAATTTGATGTTATCCTCTGCAGCAGTGGTAACTAGTTTCCCACCCAGAAATATTTCTATTTTTCTATAATGTAAGTAAAAAAATATTTTAAAATTGCATGTTTTGAGCTATTTCGACTAGCTAATAAAATTCAACCCCTGCAACTGAAATATGGAAATCTTTAGTTTTATGGACTCTTTGTTTGAATTGAACAATAAGAGAGTACTTAGCCAAATTCATTCTTACGAGAAATTTTTTTGGGAGAAACAACTCCGTCTAGAAACACTTACTTTTTTTCACCTATATCGCCAACTTCCTTCTCCAAAAATTCAATATTAAGGCGTTGAGCTGATGTGCGTATACAATTCCGACCACCAATTAAATGCAATACAAATTTCCCAAATAATAGCCCATCAAAAATTCCAGAAGACGTCGCACGCTTTGGCGAAGGCGGCGCACTGTTATTACCCTCCCATTCGCCTGTGCCAAACCGTTTGCGTCCCCTGTTCTGTTGTTGCTGTTGGCGCTGCTGCGGTTGTGGCTCTTGTGTTCTACGTGCTGAAATAAAAAATTAAAAAGAGTTTTTGGATTTTGCTTTAGCAGTTTTATTTAAAATAAAATGGATCTTATACAATTCTAGATTTCTGTACTACACTACATTATTTGGTTTTTCTACCTTTGGCACGTGCCTCTGCTGCATCTGATGCCCCTACAAAAGTGCGCTTTAGTTTATTTGCCCGCTTAGCACGAAATTCTTTAGCCACATCTTGCGAGAGTTCACCTACTAGACGCATGGTTTCTGCTGGATATTTACAGCCCATAAATTCCATGTTGATGAATACTTGCGCTAAACATACTAACTCATCTTCTTCAAATTTGTCTTTATGAACTTCCATAAAGCGGCGACGCAACTGCCAGTGCTCCTCGCTTTCATGGTCCGCCCGGTAGTAGTCAAGATCCCAGTCTCTCTCTGTGCCACTGCCAACAGACTTAATTTTTGTTATGTTTTGAGACTCTTTGGCTTTTTTAGATGTTGATGCCATATTTTTTTATTTAGTTGTTCCTAATTTTGAAAAAAAAGATGTTTTAGCAAATTAACGAAAAACTTGGATCTCTGTTGGCGCGTGTGTACAAATAATACTTTTGTTCCTTTCCCTTGACATTTGGTTGTGTTTTTCTTTTCGCTTGTCTTATGTTTTCCTTTTTTAGAGTAACCATGATTGAATAATATTCAATCATGAGAGTAACCACAGCTATGTTGCTTTCACGCAGCATCGACGACTCACAAGTTCCGTGTTTTTCAGACACTAATACGCACATACGCCGGCGCTCAAATGTCATCCATAGTTGTCAAAACCATGGCACAATTATCATGGTAGCAACTAAAGCCTAATTTTCATGTGATATTTCTTGAACTTATCTCATCAAATATCAGGGAGGACATCACATGCTATAAAGATAACAAATGTATGCTATTCACTCTCGCATTACCAAGCGCATTAGTTTCTGTTCGCATGCTTTTTCTTTCTTACAAAAATTTGATTTGATATCCCTGATATGGGATCAAGAAAGATCACATGGAAATTGGGCTTTAATAATGATGTCCTCCCTTAAAGCCCAATTTCCATGTGATCTTATCTTATCTTATTTTATCCCATATTAGGGATATTAAATCAAATTTTTGTTAAAAAGAAAAAGCATGCGAACAGAACCTAATGCGCTTGGAGAATGCGAGAGTGAATAGCATACATTTGCTATCTTAATAGCATGTGATGTCATCCCTGATATTTGATAAGATAAGATCACTTGGAAATTGGGCTTAAGGAAAGTCGTATTATGTATTTGCAAAGAGGGTCGATATTGTACTCAGTATTACCAGCCTAAACAATTTTAATTTTAGAGCACTATTAGTAAATTTTTCAATCTGCTTGGCAGTTCTTTGAACAGCTGATTAATGTCTTCTTTTTGATACGTAAACAAACTATTGAAGAATAAAAATAAATTTTACAAAAAATGTCTGGAAAAAGTGCACCGCCACCGATAAAGCGTTATAGACGCGAAGAAACAAATAAATCCTCTGAGGATGAAGCAAACAATGATGACAACTATGTACCTTACATGCCGGTGAAGGAACGCAAGAAAAAGCAGCTCATGAAAATGGGGCGCATCGTGCAGCTCTCAGCCGAAGCTGCGGCGCAACCCAAATCTTCTAGCGAAAATGAAAATGATGATGAGACTCAGGAAGAAATATGGGGACGAAAATATAACATTAGCTTGTTGGATCAGCACACAGAGTTAAAAAAACTTGCTGAGGCGAAAATGGTAAGCGCTGTAGAGAAACAACTCAAGGAGGAAGAAAAAATTCTTGAAAGTGTTGCACAGCAAAAAGCGCTGATGGGCGTAGCAGAATTGGCTAAGGGTATTCAATATGAAGATCCTATTAAAACCAGTTGGAGACCACCGCGTCACATTATCGCAATGCCGGAACACAAGCGTAATACGATTAGGAAAAAATTGCGCATTCTCGTAGAGGGTGAGGACATTGCACCGCCAATACGAAGCTTTAAAGAAATGAAGTTTCCAAAAGGAATACTGAATGGGTTGAATGAAAAAAAGATAAAACGTCCAACGCCTATACAAATTCAAGGGATACCAACGGTCTTATCGGGACGCGATTTAATTGGAATTGCATTTACTGGATCTGGCAAAACGTTGGTTTTTGTGCTGCCTATGATAATGTTTGCACTTGAGCAAGAACATCGCTTACCATTCTTGCGAAATGAAGGTCCTTATGGTTTGGTTATTTGTCCATCGCGTGAGTTGGCAAAGCAGACGCATGATATTGTAATGGTAAGCTGGAACTATTTTTAGTTTTTTTTTTTATACAAATAAAGAAACTTTCCACCTTCCACATACATATAAAAACCTACACTGGCTTAGTGTGGTGAAACTAACTTACCTTAATTTTTTCATTTCATATAACACTGAAATTGCAAATTACGTTAATTTCTAAAGACGAACAAATAATTTTATTTTTCAGAGTGCAGTTTGGTAGGTTATAATGGTTAGTCGATGAATTTTCAAAAATATGCCGCGAAAATTGCTGTATTTGTTTGTTTTGCTTTGGAAGTGAATCGTTAAATATATTAAAAATCTGCCTTAAATGTTGGGATTATTAGTCCATTGTCCAAAAACACCTTCATTCGATAATATTTCATTGAGCTATGCTGTCCTCAGAAGCGAAAAGGGCGTATCTCAAAAAAATCATATTCGTGATTCCTATGTCATCCGTTAGCTTAAGAAATTACGCATCTAATGAACTAGTCCAAATGCCGGTATCTTGGTTCAAACATACAAAAAAATGTAAGAGAATTTTCTCTATCATGCATCTCTATGCATCTCCCCACGGTTGATAATGCATCCACAAAATTCTTCCAACATGTACGATCAGTATAGAGTGCTTTTAATTATATCCCCGTTTCACGTATTTCTTGTAATCGTTGTCACGATGATTTAGAACGACCGCGTTTTCTGCTACCTTGAGGGTTCCACTCCAATGCTTCCCAACAGACTTCAGTTGGTGATTTCCGCGACGTAATAAAACTGTACTACGTGAAAAATGTAAACTTAGAGAACTAAAAACAAAAATGAAATTTTTATTTCATTAAAATCATGATTGAATAATACAATTACAAAAAAAAGAGCAACGAGCTGCTTATACTATATATCAGTACCTTTGTTAGCAGACGTTTAAGAAATCACAAGCTTACTATATTTTATTTTTTGCATTGGCCTGTTAAGAATCATAGCAAAATATAAACATAGTTCCTCAAAATTCTGGATTTTTTCCCTTTATATGCTATTGTTTTTGTAACTCTTTTGATATTACACATTTCTTGACGAGCGCTATATATAAAATCGAATGGCTCACCGAAACTAATTTCTTTGTTATCGTTTTTGGAACAAATATGACATCAATAAATGTATGTAAAATCTGTTCAGGAGTTTCCAACGAAAATCTCACGTCGACGTTAATGCAGAGAGTGTACATTATTATAGAAAATTACATCTAAAAATTATAAGGAAAGTCTAACGGAAGAGAGGGGAGAGTCCCACCAGAACTCACCAAACCTCACCAAAGAGAGGGGGTGGGGGTCCGAATTTTTAAAAAAGCACCTTACGTAATTTATGGACGTTCCCTTAGGTCAAATTTCACTTTGAAATAGGGTCCGTAGGGGTTAAAGATAAAAATTTTAGATTAATTTTAAACCAAATTCATATATTCAAAAAAAAAAAATAAATACTGAACTAAAATGCAGTGTATAGATACTGTTCCATGTCTTATGAAATCCACCTACTTTTATCTGTGCACAATCAAAAAAGCGGTCAGTGCTCAGCTGACCTTATAAGAGTTTCACAATAAGAAATCATAAATTTGGAAATATTGGACAAGTCTATTTTTTTCCGTTTCTAACTGACTTCAGTGTCGTGCTTTCCTCTGTTTTATTAAGTCTGATGGTTTTTATTTATGCTAGTTAAATATTACACTTAGTTATGCAGAATATTATGAACTTAAATTAAAACCTTATAATCGAGATTTTTCAAAATCATCAAACATTTTTTTTTGTTGATCATAGATTGTTCTTCTATAAACTTTGAATTAACCTAAGTTTATATTTTCTCTCACAATAGCATTATAGCCGTCACTTACTATCCTGTGGCATGCCAGAAATACGTTCCTGCTTAGCTATTGGTGGTCTGCCAGTTTCAGAGGCTCTTGAAGTTATATCCAAAGGTGTGCATATAATGGTGGCCACACCAGGTCGACTTATGGACATGCTGGATAAGAAGATTGTTACATTAGATATTTGCCGCTACCTGTGCATGGATGAAGCTGACCGCATGATTGATATGGGTTTCGAAGAAGATGTGCGTACAATTTTCTCCTTCTTTAAGGGTCAAAGACAAACGTTACTCTTCTCTGCTACTATGCCCAAAAAGATTCAAAATTTTGCACGTTCTGCACTCGTTAAGCCAGTTACTATTAATGTAGGACGTGCAGGCGCTGCTTCAATGCATGTTACTCAAGAAGTGGAATATGTTAAACAGGAAGCTAAAGTTGTCTATCTGTTGGAATGTTTACAAAAGACACAACCGCCAGTTCTTGTATTCGCTGAAAAGAAACAAGATGTAGATTGCATTCATGAGTATCTGTTGCTAAAAGGTGAGAATATTTTTTCATAACAATGACAGCAGTGGCTACCATTATTACTTTTTTAGGTGTTGAAGCTGTTGCTATACACGGTGGTAAGGATCAAGAAGAACGTTCACGTGCTGTTGAAGCCTATCGTAATGGACAAAAAGATGTTTTAGTTGCCACAGATGTTGCTTCCAAAGGTCTAGATTTTGCAAATGTGCAACATGTCATTAATTATGATATGCCGGATGATGTAGAAAATTATGTACATCGCATTGGTCGTACAGGACGTTCCAACACTAAAGGTCTCGCTACAACATTTGTTAATAAATCTGCTGAGCAGTCTGTGTTGTTGGACTTAAAGCATCTGCTAATCGAATCTAAGCAAAAGGTACCAGACTTCTTAGCTGAGCTATGTCCTGAAGCAGAGAAATATTTGGATCTTGGTGATTCGCATGGCTGCAGTTATTGTGGTGGTCTTGGCCATAGAATTACTGATTGTCCTAAACTGGAAGCGGTGCAAAGTAAACAAGCATCGAATATTGGACGTCGTGATTATCTCTCTAATACAGCAGCAGATTATTAAATTTATTATATTCTAAGTATTTTTCAATATTCACTTTTTTTTTTCATTAAATTTATTAGTTTAAGTCATGCGATAAGCGATTTTGCATTTCAAGCTAATTGATAACAAAATATATTTTATTTTAATTAAATAAAATAAGCAAGCTGTTTTTGCTTTGTTAAATTACACATAACAAAAAAGTATGACAAGAGAACAATTTGTTGTTAGTAGATTTTCGTTCCTGTGGTATTTGAGGGCGATTCTTATAATTTTTAATAAGAATGATTAGAGTTGCACTCATATTTTCGCGCCGGATGACATCCAATCTGCTGACGCAACAAATTTCTAAAGACATATGGGCGGACCGACAAATACAATAAAATATATATAAAAATCTATTCGTTCATAGCTTTACCCAAATTCAAATTAAAGACATTAAAAATTTTGTTAACTTGTGTAAGAACTTGTAAGCAAACTTGAATCATTAATAATGAAAAAAAAAAATTCGTTTGTCGTAAGTGACTTCAACAAAATATATATAATTTCCAAGAATATTTATAATTGGAAAATATTGTATAAAAATATTATTGAATTTTTTAAAAAACAACTTGAAATTTTCCAAGAATGTTTTATCAATTTTATGAGTGTTATCTTTATTTATTAAAAAGCAATATTAATGAATATGTATTAATTTACTTTCAATTGGATCAATCATAAAAATTGTGAAAAAACTTTATTAATTGTAATATGATTCTAATAGACTAAGTTTGAAAACAGAAAATCTCTGAACCATATCAGTTTCTCTTGTGGCTAAAGAGCGCATAGAACTGTTTAATAAAAATGTAAAAATCTTTATTGCCGGTAAATGAAAAAGTAACAGTTATATATATATATATATATATAGTTTTCTGCGCTTATTTAAATTATGTAGAAGCAACTTTTTTCTATTAAATTTTCAAATCACAGAAATCATGAAATTCTTTAAATTTTTAAATTAATTCCTTTTAAAATGCTCTTATCAAAATCAATTCTAACTAATTTTTGTCAAAATGCTTAAATGTGATTTTCGTTTTATTTTAACAGAAAAGTTTGTCGCAGTATCAATGTTGATAACAAGAGTTCAACGTTGGCTGTTCATATACGCTTCATTCTACGCGACGTCACTATCTCTTATGAGCAATAAAGATCACTTGCTGCTCTCAGCACAATATGCAAATGAGGAGCACATTCTTTGATTTTCTCTGTCATCACAACAATGCGAATAACGTGAGAGTTCCGTAGTATCACAACATAGCAAAGCCGGCTTTTATTATTGATCTCTCGACTGAAGCCTGGTTTGTTTTTAGCGACAGCGTATTTGTTTTCATCCATAAATTCACTAACAGTACACTGATGTCGAATTAGTGTCTCGCAATTTGTTGAAACGACAACAACTTAGCAGGATCGCGTTGAATACAAGTTTTTCAATTTGAATTTTAAATAGTGGGAAGCAAACTAATTTTATTGATTGATTTCATTATAGTTTGCTAATGTTAAAAATTAATTTAATTACGTTGCCCGGAAGAATTTCGCACTGAGTGAAGAAGCATAAGAAGAGGTAATAAGCAAAATCATCGAACAGGTATTTGAGTGATCATAGTGAGGCTGCGTTACTTACGCGTGTTGAACTGTTGTTTGTCTGATTGCTTTTTATTTACTTATCTACTACTTGACCAAATTGTTGTGTTTGTATTTTGTTTAAATCAGCTGCAAAAAGTTTTTGTTTATTTTTATTTTCTTTATGCATAAGTGAATTGTAAATTGGTTTCATTTTCATATTCTCAATGAAATGTGATTAAAATTTAATTTATGCATATTTTGCTGAAGTGTTCTGCTAAGAGGCGCTTGTTAAATTTTAATTGTTGATATAATCAAATCAAGCAAATTCAATTACAAGCAGTCAGTTAATTTGATATCAATAACTCTCATCAATGCTTCACTAAAAAAAATCCGCCACGCCCTGTGAATGGCAGAAAAAGTTTAAGCAGAAAACACCAATGCTCTAAACATGCATTTATTGGTCTTCAATGTATTTTGTTTGAGACTATGATATACTTTTGTTCGGTTTTGGAAATATTTTGATGGTATATTTTTAAAAGAAATTTCTTAAGAAATAAACTTTTTTTTTTATTATAATGTAAAAACTCATTTTTAAGGTGGTCAGTTTTGGGCTGTGCATAATGCGCATAATTGCTGAAAATTGAACACTTAATGTACATTTTTAATTATGCTTTAGATTCTGGTGAATGTTCCTAATAAAACTCACTTTGAGTAGTTTGATCGATTGTAAAAATGATTGGGTAATCGCCAACAGTAAGAAATCAAATCAATTCATCCATATTAGAATCCATTTTTTACGGAAATTTTTAATTTTGCTTGATTTGGGCGAATATTCAAATGAATAATCGTTTCAAATAAGGCGAATGTTCATTTTGTTTACTTTGTAGTCAACATCGTTGGATAAAACTCTCTTTGAAAAATGTACTTATAATGAAAAAAGATTTATTGATGATTTTCCACAGTTTCACAACTACATATGTTAATATAATGCTATAAGTGAGTTAGTTTCTGCAGTATTTTGTAAACTTTCTCGGAAAACTTCTAAATTATTCAAATATGGGAACGCATAATACATATGTCTATATTTTACTGTCTGCTTGAAATGTATACAGTTTTGGCTATAGTTCTTCGCATTTTTGGTTAAATATTAAAAAGTGAAAAAAGACCCAACACTTCCAACTTTTCTTTGTTACCACATTTTTGAGTATATGTTCATTACAAAAGAAGATGCTACCATTTGAGAATATTCTTTTTTTTAATTTTGGACAAATATTCAAAATAAAAAAAGAATCAATATTTTTGTGACTAATCGTTCAAAAACATAATGAATATTCTTTAAAAAATTCAATTTGGTCTATAGGTAAAATAGTTGATGCTTCTGAACGCAAAACGTATGCGTACCTCACTTTAGAGTTGTCGATCCTTTTTACATAAACCACGAAAATGTTCGCTTCCACACTATACTGCACTGTTTACTGAATCAAGTTTTCTTGACGGTATTAACCTTAATTTTTCTTAGAAAACACTCATAAATATTCCATGTCTGGAAAAGAAAACTTATAAATTCATATTTTTATAACAGTAAAAGCTGAAGTAAAAAATTAATAGATTTATTATAAGCTATTTCTTTTCATAAATTAAAAATTATAATTATCTGAAAGCAATGTATTTTCTATATCGCAATATTTCAGTTATATATTATAAAACATTTTAACCTTTAAAAACTACATTATAAAAAAGTTACTAATCCGCTTAATATAAACTGCTTAAGTATCTGTACAGTTTATACGACTTGCATTTACATACATTACGGTTGCAGTAAAGAATAGAGGTTCGTTTCCAGTGGTTAGATATAGGAAGTCGAAAGGAGTCTTAAATGATTAATACAATTCTTTGTTTATGTTTTCTCAGTAATTCAGTATTTTGAAAGGTTGATTAAAATTTTACCTATTATTATATTATGGTACTATTTTTGTATCAATTGAAGCTTTTTTTTTAATAAGAAAAACTATTTTTTCAAAGTGCATTGCTTTTGAATTATTGATGTGTGAACATCTTTGCTGTCGGGTAATCAAATGAACTATAACGCTAAAATGTAAAATTTAACACTTGGGGTGTCTTCACCCCACCAATCGATGGAATACATTGTTAAAATATATTTGGAAGCGTAAAAATGCGCCCCGACTCAACTAAGATGCAGTTTGATCACTTTTAGATTGATAAAAATTTTTCCATATGACCGAGGATGCCCTCGACCTCTGAAGAGTGTGTTTTGGCACCATTTATGATAATATAAAACATTACACAAATCGATGGGGAAAAGTTGAGAAAAATTTTCTAGAGAGGAAAGGCTTGCGATTTTTGCGCTCAAAAGCAAGCTTTTCTAAGTGCTGAGATATCCCGACAACTGATTTGTGTTAAGTTTTTAAAAATGTTACGGACTTAACTAGTCCGTAGTCGCACTCTTGAATGAGACCACATATTTTATTTTGTTCTTCATTGTTATTACAGTTTTCAATATAAATATTACCTAATACGCTTATCACAAACAACATAATCTAGGGTTATATTATGAGGTTATTAAATGTTATTAGAACACAGCAATTGAAAATGCTAGACAATTATCTCAAAAACAACTATTGTATAGTACAGCCTCTTCAATTCTTTTTTTTGAGGTGGTCGATGCCTATAGGTATCGTCATCTTCTTCATATATTTATTAAAAATTATATAGAACTCTCACATCTCAGGGTGTGTCGGTCGTGATACCAAGAATTCACTTGGTATAACTTGAGCAAAACGTTAATACATTTTTTTCATATTTTGTTATATCAAATAATAGATTTACTCCAAAAAAGAACAATTCTTTTTCTTATTCTCGTCAGGTACACATTTTAAAGGAGTTAGAAAATGTACAAACGTGGTAATTCTTCATGGGTAGTAATTTAAAAATCACAAGTTCTCAAAAGCGGAACTTATAGCAATATATAAACATCGATTAATTTATAGCTTCAGTCTCAGATCCCATGTAGGAATACCAGGAAATGTTTTTGTTTAAAAAATTTTCTTTTTCCTGCCGCACAGTAGAGTCAATTTGAGAATTTCAGGGGAAATTTATTTTCCATATCAGTGTCAAATGTAGCTAGCTGAAACTCGGATATGATGTGACTTTTATGTTTAAAAATACGCCCGATCCAATATATGTAGGTGTTAAAATTTGGCTCAAGCGTTTTTTTTAACAAAAAACTCACAGCGAATAAGTGTTCAGTGATCATAAAAATAAACCTTTATAAAACCAAATTTTATCTAGCTAAAACTAACATTGAGCCAGGAAATAAATTTTGTCCAAAGTAACTCAATATGGCTCCACTTTGCATTGTCTTAAAATGTATCTTACCGCATCTACAACAATTCTGAAAGGGTTAGGTCTTGCTTAGCGCTTAACTTAAAAGTCCAAATCAAACCTTAATAAACATATCTAGGTACGTCAGTGCTAGAAACCTAAATATGCGCCAGTGATTTTTTAAGATTAAATGCGAACGTGCTGCTAAAACTTCAATACAAACCCTGACAATACGAGGCATGAAATACATCAGAGGGTCAATGTCAAGTTGATATGAAATATGTAGGTATCAGTATATTGTTCAACAAATTTCTTTAAACTAAAAAACACTAAAAGCAAAAAAATTATCCCAAAAAATTTTTAAAGCAAAGTACTGCACGTTCCACAGTAATTTTTCTTAATAATCTTAATTTATGTATGTTATCGCGCATTATTGCTCGAACGGCAAAATGTAAATTTGTCAATTACGAGTATTTAAACAAGGTCGCATAGGTCGTTTAAAGCCTATGTTTGAATAGCAATTTCAGTTAGTGTATCTTTAAATATTTTTTTTTTGTAAATAAATATTGTTTACTGAGAAAAAGAAAACAAACGCTGAAAAAGTAAATAAGTAAATTTGTCAAACTAAGTTGACTTTGACTGATTCATTAGTAACATATCTTTTCAAATCTACCAAAATTGTGGGAGTCCGTACACACACAGATACTCGTAAATACTTAGTTTGCTTTATTTGTAAATGTAATACTTTTAATTAGTAAGTGACGACATGTGTTTATATATTTGAAGTGATCTTGTGCTTCCTAAATAAGCAAATTTCGCTGCGCGCTAACTTTTCTGAGTGTGATAAATTGGGTGTTCCACTCACAGTGCTATACAATAAATACGAAGTTGAACAATAATTTTGAATATTGAAGGGTATGCGTTTTCATTGGCACTCTTGAAAATATGCCATAGTTTTTAATCTGTACACTGGAGATTGAATTTAATATGTAGTAGTATTGGATAGTCTATTTTCCATAAATGCATTATTCAGCTTTTGATTTGTAGGTAAATATCTACCTGTTTATAGTGTCGAATTAAGGTGGAGCTGGGAGAAAACGGAATGATTTTGTTGGTTACAATATGTATGTATACATCACAAATGCTTACTGGGGGAGCCCCTTTGACAATGCAATAACTTTTCTGATTTTCAATTGTAAAACGTAATTTTATTATGAATGACCTTTTTCTGGCCACTAATGTAATTTTTTTCGTCGTAACTTCTTAAATAACTATTTTTCTGTTTATTGAACATTTTTGTTCTTTGAATATCTCTTTTTAATCTTGTTGTATTTAATGTAATGAACAAAAAATTCTCACCTCTTACTTTTGAAGAACCCTTGGAAAGTAAATAATATTTCATAAATAGGGCCCTATCAGACGATGCCCTTGAAAAGCCCTAAAATACTCCTCTTTGAGAGCAATGAGCAATTGTCATCTAAAATGACAGACATCACCCACGCAACCAACATCAAAATTCAAGATTGTAAGAAACGCCCACTAACTACAAATTGATAATGTAAAACGTAAAAAACGAAACTTTTTCGACGTCTAAGCTAGAGATCATATATGTTGTACATATCGGTCATTCTTTAAATAACTGCACACTTTAAGTATACTATTAAGTATCATTATTTTTTTCGTACTTCTTGTAGTCAAATTTTTTGTTGAGAGCAATTTCACTCCTACCTTCTCTCTCAAATTATTTGACTAAGGACTTAACCAAAAACTCAATAGAAAAAAGTGTGGGGAACACGGCTAATATGGAGCAGTCAGCTGTATGATTTACTTTCTAGTGATTTCTAAAAGCTCCAGTAAACTTCTGCCCAACGACTTTTCTAAATGACGGTAAAATTATATCTATTTTATAAAAATTGGTCAGTCTTTAAATAAATGATTTTTTCTTAACGAAATATCTCAAAGCCTATGGGTAAGCATACCAACTTTGGGTTTGAAAAAATAAGTACATTTGCCTAAAATCAATAGTTGAAAATAAGTACAAATAAGTACAATATCAATCCATGGTGTTTTTATATGGTGGGTGCAGTAAAGAGAAAAATCAAATAGAACAAAGAAAAAATGCAACGACCAGCTGTCAACGCGGTGTGCTTTAGTGGTAAGAGAACGATCCTGTATTGCACCCACCATATAATTACACCATGATTCCGAGCTTTTGTTTCTATATCGAAATTTCTTTATTGAATTGTATTTGTCAACAATAAGTACAAATTTAAAGTTGAAAAAATGTTCAGAAAATTAATTAATATTCGCTCTGTGTACTACCAATCGACATTTTGTTGGATGAGGCAGCCTTAGCGTCAGCAATTTCACCGACAGCAACCATGGTGCGCTGTTGCTCTTTGAAATTGTACTTTTCTTGACACGAAATTTGTCGCAATAGCTGCGGTTGCGTTTTCAAAAAATGGTAAAAATCGACGCATTTATACTGCAAGTTTATTTTTACGAGCAAAATCGATTTTAGAGTGTTCACTTCAAGCCGAGAGAACTCGGTTTTCTAGATGTTTTTTGCTGATGAAAAGACGCGCTCCACTGGTGAAATCGTTCAGGTAGGCACAGAATGAATTCGACGAGACGAGAAAATTCAAAATAAGACACTTGTGAAGCTTCCAATATCTCAACCCAGCGTTCTTCAGGTAACAATTTTTTCTCTTTCCATTCTTCAATTATAATTACGCATTTCGAAGAATGTGTGAAATATTTTGGAAGCGCAGTCCGATGAAATGAAGCTATTATTCGCTTTTATGACATGATACAACCAAACGCTTTCACATGCCGTAAGGGTGGTGTCGGCTGACGAAGTAAAAAAGTTCGCAACAGTGTGGCTGTTCAATTTGGCAGACAACGCTTTCTTCCGTTTCGTGGATTCCAAATGCTTATCGATTTCACTCTTTCCGTACACCGTATATCACTTTCTGTTCTTCCTTTTTTCATTTGCGGATATTTTTTCTGAAGATCCGAATTAAAAATACACTTACGGCGTTGCGGTGCTATTACCATTTAATGAATAGAAAGACTAAGCATATAAGGCGAAAAACATAAAATGCATGCAAGCATCGTATGCTTTTCAACACACATAGAATGCATCTATTAAAACTTGCCACTCTCTTTTCCCATACGATTTTCTCAGTAAATATGTATTGTTTACAAATTTTGTTTTTGTGACTCTCTTTTCCCATACGATTCTCTCACACAAAATCTGTCATTGCTTCGATGCCTACAAAAAGTTGAAAGTAGGTTTGACATTATTAAAAACTACTAGTCTGCGCTCTCAAACTCAAATTTAGTGATGCCTCATATCAATTTTTGAAACATTCGTGTGTAAATACTTAATTAAAGAAATTCTAGTTACAACTATTTCGCAATCATCGGGCCAGCGCAAATGATGTTTATATATATTATTAATTTGAGAAACAGATTTCGGCCGAAATAAGTACAAATTAAGTACGCTTTGAAAAATAAGTACAAATTAAGTACGCTTTAAAAAATAAGTACGGCAAGCTGAAAATAAGTACTGTACTTATTAAATAAGTACAGTTGGTATGCTTACCTATGGGGAACAAAATAAAAATCTTCAATGATTTTTTATATTTTATTTCAATTTATTCAATGATTTTTGCTTAAAAATGATTTAATTTTATAAAATCCTTTCAAATTATATGTATTCAATGTTGGATTTTCCTTGCCAACCTAATATGTTAATGAAAATAAATGAACGACTCCAAAAATTTTGAATTCCTATGCGAAAAAAACAGCGCGACGCAATAAGGTTGGCAGAGAAAAAACAACATTTGAAAGCACATAAAAAGTACTTTCTTGTGTATTAATAACAATGTTTGTTGATAACAAATGTTTGCAAAAAATAACGGTTTTTTAAAAAAAAGTTGATCAGAAATTTAGATAAATTGTCATATATATATGATATATCAAAAACTCAAGCACTGATTTCAAATTTTTAAGATTAATATTATAGCATATTAAATTATCTTTTATATGACATCCATATTTTGAAAATCGATTTAGGGGTTCCCAGCTTATCAATATTTTATTAAAAGCTATATCCTCGACTTCTGATGTCTAAATCTCTGAAACTAGATATTTATAACTCCGAAACTAGATTCGTTCGCCAACTTTTGATTCTATATTCGTGTTCAGTATCAAGAGCCTCGTAATAAAAGTAGGGCTTTATAAAAAAAATAAGAGGCGCTTCTAAAGAAAGCTTATGCCATAAAAATGTCAAAGTACTTCTACTATCTTAATAAAAATGTTTATATTTCAATATTAATATTTTATTTACAAACGAAGTTTAATTTTGTTGTTTTTTATGCAAAGTATTGTTAAAAGATGATGCAAAATTTTTGTTATAATTTTGATTTTCATAAATTTCAAGAAAAAACAAAAAATTTGATTTCTTTTTGCATGTCAAAATACTTATGCCGACGATTGTATACAGATTAGAGATTGACTTAAGGTTTAGAACTGCCAACGATAGCCCTATAAGTAAGCGCATTCAAGTATTGAGTGTGATAGCAGATATAAACTAAGTCTTGATAAATACAATCATACCTATTACATTGGCTTCAGTACTTTGTGTTCATTTCTTATTAACGCTTTATCAATTACGAATTTTGAGTCATAATAGTCCGGAAGGTAACGCCACAAGACATTGACATACTTGAGCATTTTTTTAATATCCCAATTAAATTAGTTCATGATCGACTGAACACAATGACGCCAGTTTTTTACTCAGTTGGTGGAACAGGGGCTCACATCGGGTTTGAACTGACAATCATTGAATAACATTTATTCCCGAGCTGAAAATGAAATATACAGCCCTTTCATGGTTGGCTACTATCTCGTCGTTTTAGCCACCTATTAAGAAGGGCTGATTGATTAAAAAAAAAATTTGCATCATACATCTTAATCATAAGGTAATTGAAAGCTTAATTGAAGTTTGTTCCACTTAAGCAAGTAAAGTTTTCATGTTTAACGAACACTTTCGCAAATTACAAGTTCTACAAGTGACAATGTTATTAAGAAGCAACACGCCTAAGTTAATATTACAACAACTTTATCAGCATTATAATAACTAAGAACGACAACAACAATAAAAGCATCTCATGTGAATTAGTTTGATGGCCCGAAGGAATTTAAACTCCTCACGTTGGCAACAGCATTTCTGTTAGACACTGTGGCGCGAGTAATGAAAATAAATCAATACAGTAGAATGCAACAGTATGCAAGTGGAGAAAGTCTTCACATGCTTATAATGGCAAGGATAATGATATGACGCGTAAATAACTTTTTATTATTGATTTTGGCAATGGTAGACGCGTATGCAATACTCTACTCCGCAATGCAGCAAAATTTAGTATTGAAGTATGCTACTCATTAATGTTTACACACTTTTGCTTTATACTGTTTATTTATAATTTGCATAGCTATGAAAATGCTAATGAATTAAAAGTTGATTTCGTATTAAGTGTTGCATACCCCCATCAATATTAATGAATCATAAGCGCAGTTGATGAAATTGGTTCGATTACCTTTCTCAGCGAAGGAGCGCTAAATATCACTGTAGCATAAATAGGCGAACGTAAGTGTATTACATACATACAGACTATGAGATAAGTAAACATTAGTTGTAAAACTAAAAAGTAAATGTGCTTGGGCTGAGAACTAAGAATGACCTAATTACATACTTACAATCAGAATGCGTGATTTTAAACGACTTTAAAGTATTACAATAGGGTCCGAAATATAGTGTACATTACTTTTTAAGTTATGCTCCGAAGCATCAGTAACCATGAGAATCAAAATCAGGACAAATCGATTAACGATGTGATCTCAATGTAGCGAATTTAAAATACATTTATTTTATACTGTGCTTTAACTACATTGAGAAAACGATTTGTTTGAATATAAGAAAATATATACAGTGACTTACAAAAGTGTTCACAAAAAAACATATTTCTGGTTTTAAGGCTGTATTTTTTTTTTTTGTAGAAAAGGTTTTAAAAAAAAAGTATGAGGAAAATTTTCAAATTCTTTATTCTAGCTAAAAAAAATCCAAACTAAAATATTCCACGTTTTGTTTAACTTAGGTAGTTATTTTTAGACTTAGTCTTTTGTGAACAGTTTTGTAACTTAAAGTAATAAAAACATTTTAAATCATTTTTTAATGTTTTATGTGGCCGCTTTTGGCTTTAGTGGTGAAGTGTATTTTCTTAGGCATACTCGCTTTCAATTTGTCTAGTATTTGAGTACTAATCACGGACCATTCATTGGCGACCTTCCATAGCTCGTCCAGATTTTGTGGGGTTATTTGACTCATGGGTATTTTTTTTTAAAAATATTCCACAATTTGTCAATGGGTATAATATCCGGTGACTGTGCTGGCCAATCCAAGCAGGTAATATTTTGGTCTCGAAGCCATTTCATTGTAATTTTAGCCATATACTTAAGGTCATTATCCTGTAAAGGGATGATATCGTCTGGCTCTTTGCCGAACTATTCCAGACTAGGTGAGTGTAAGGCCACTCGAATATTAAAATAATCTCTTGCTTTTATTATTCCATTGAAAAGACGATCTACTTGAGTAGATATTATGAATTTTTCCTTATACATTTGCATATACATATGCTTAAGAAATAGCGGTAAATTTTATTTCGATACTTTTTTATATGTAAAACGGGGAAATGGAAAAAAATTTTAAAAATGTAAAGTTTTTTTTTTATAACTTAGTTTTTGTCAGTAAATTAACGAGCCAGACCATGGTATCAGTTCCCGCTGTGTGTTCTTGTATTTAAGAATAAATAATTATTTAGCAGAGAGAATGCTTACCGATCTAGATGAAGTCTTAACGGCATATACGACCCAATTATCATTATTTCCAGTCATGAATAACTTGTAAACTTGATTTCACTACGGTTTTCTAATTAACCTAAAGCTGGAATCTGAGGTTTCCAATAATGCAAATTAAAAAAGTTATGTTTAATATTTCACTAGACCTTCTGATACTTTCAGACTAAAATTTATTATACAATTTCTTACAAGATATTTTTTTTTTTTTACAAATTTTGATATAATCTTATTTTTTCTATTTCCTTGTCATATCGCATGATCATAAGAGAATTACCCTGATTATTCGTACAGTATAAAACAGCAACGTTTTCATTATTGAAACCTCTTCACTTTGGTAACCATGCTATG
This sequence comes from Tricholauxania praeusta, assembly GCA_949775025.1. NCBI lineage: Eukaryota > Metazoa > Arthropoda > Insecta > Diptera > Lauxaniidae > Tricholauxania > Tricholauxania praeusta. Next base: position 52,048,190 of record OX459029.1, read on the forward strand.
TTTATCATTATAAAGTACAAAACATTGGATTTTTAAACATTTTTGCAGTGTAATTTATATCTTAATTTTTAAAATAATACCAAAATGGGTAATTAAATGAAACATATAATTCTCTCATTACAGAAAACTTTATAAAGAGATAAGTGGATTTGCAAAGCTAAACTGCTTTAGAAAGAGAGACAGTGGAAGTGTAACAGCAGGAGTTCGGGTGATTCATATCGCATCTTTTGAAGCGGCAAATAGAATTTTATCCAGAAAAAAAACATCAACGGCAACAAACAGAGCGATAACAACAGAAGCAGAACCAGTAACAACAACAACCACAGTACATACATCTGTTGTTGGAGCGTGTGAGAAAAATGCAAACAACTATGGCAGTGATCTATAGGTAAGCAACTCAAACGGTTCGCAACGATCGCGTAATTACTGTAACCAATTGGGGTACGGTACACATTTTATTAAAGAAAAAAAAATTCATGTTATTTGAAAGTGCAAAAAAGATAAAATAACGTACTCGAAAAAGTGAAAAGAAAAGCTTTCAAAAGAAATAAATAAATAAAACAGCTAAACCAAATTAGTATATAAAAAACTACAAACATCAAGTTTTTAAGGCTCATAGAAACAAAGGTACATAAATCCGATAAAGGAATTGATTGATATCAAAAAGTACAAATAAAACGCGGTTGTGTCACTATCACAAACTTTGTCAACAATTGGGTGTATCGGTAAACAAACAAAAAATTATAGTAAGTCAAGAACGAAAAGATGTAAAATACGTGCAAGGTACTTTTTATTTTTTCGGAAATAGAAATATAAGACAAATAGAGCATAAAGTTTCTCGCAATACATGTATTTAGTAGATATACTAAAAAATTTTATAAGTGACAGTTAGCTGATTGCTCTATAAAATAGTGTGAAACTTTAGTGAACATTTTAAGTACATGTGAAGCTGTGAACTTGCGCAAGCTTTGATCTGGACAGAATTTCAAAAACTATAAAGTCATTGAAAAACAAAAAACCGATTTCTCTTAAAAAACTTCAGTGAATTGTTGATAAGCAGATTATGAGATTTTCTATATAAGGTCACAATAGTTTTTACCATTTCGTTTTCATGTAAAACACACTCGGACTGACTCACTTAGATATGAAAATAACCTTGAACACATGGGAAATTATCAAGCCTATATTTCTTGAGACTTAAACTGATTTTTAAAACACCAATTTTTCCCCTTGGACCTTAAATATCTCGTATCTGGTAAGATGCACTATGATCGACCAACATATTGTTAAATTATTTTTGTATTGCCTTCCGTTCAATGCTTGTAAAGTTTTTTCTATTAGAATTTTTTTAAAATTGGAAAAAATTTAAGACTATTTCTGCTTTCCAAAATATTTAATATATCAGGTTACTAACATACGGAAACATGACGAAACGATTGTTAAAATGTGTGATGAGAGCGAGACGAGTATCGTTACAAGTGCCAAAATTCCTCGTCAACGCTAAAATTTATCTGACTTCTAACATTGCAAATAACGTCTCACTCTCGTCACACAATCAATGTGATTGGCAGGGCCCCTACGACAATCACATTATTGCCGCGATGCACCGGAAATAAATATTATATTTTATGCCATAAAACCGTTGATGACCTTTTTTAGTTGCTTTCACGCTTACAATTAATAAATTAAAAATAAAAAATTCACTTTTTCCCTAATTAAACTGCCACCCCAAGGGCATGCTGTCGCTGCCGTTGGCGGTAATGTGGCCCTAGTGGTTGGGACTAGTGAAATCTTTTTATCATTTACAATTTTGAATTTAGGGAATTTTTTATATAAAGCAAGAACCCTATTTTGACCTCTTTTAGTTTTTTAAGTAAAAATAAGTCAACTCTTATAATTGTTAGTGCACACTTGCAAATTGTGTAGCAGAGTGCTGTTTTTTACCAGGTTTCACAGCCGTACAAATGCAATTTTAATCGGTTGAATTTACTTCTCCTGTTTCTATTTTTTTGTTTCATTTCCTTGTATTCATATCACATCAAATATTAATAGACAAATATTTTATTCGAGCAATTTTTATGCCACTTATACCGAAAAATTACATTTTAACTAATTAACTACTATGGATACTATGGCGAATTTATTCGCTCCACATTTCAATCAAAAAAATATTTATAAAATTTATCAACCCGTTTCTGTACGAAGTTTTCTTGCCGCAAAATAGCAAATTGAAGTAAGTATCTGCATATATTAGGGAGAAACGCTTCGTAAGTGCTCCTTAAAACAGGACTGAATAGTAGTGAAAGGAACTGTATTCTCATTCCAAACGTAGCCTTTTAAAGCTTACTTACTGTAGCTAAAGCACATTATCTAAGTATATGCTCCATATATACTTTTTAGACGCTTAAAAATAACTTAAGTGCTTCGTTCTCGCTTTAAATAGCGCTTCTTGTAACATTGTCAAGTTAGTGTAAACAAGCACTTTTCTCTTAATAGCATAGGGTTAATGTTCACGGTATACGCTAAGATCGGCAATATTTGACAGCTCATCAACGTGGAAATTATGTATTCATAATGAGCAGATTTTGTGATTTTGTTGCCTTGTAAAAATTTTAAATTCCTGTTCATTGGTTCTCCACTATAAAGTATCTAACGTTTACTCCAAACTGGTCTAACGTCACTGGCTCAGAGGTCAATTGGTATGACCATTTCAAGAAAGTTAGTCAATTTCCACAATATATAAACGTTATTGCAGTCTTTCGATAATGATGAAAAACTTTACTTAGTATAAATACACAAGCATTGCCATTGGAAAGTATAACTCTCGAAAACAAATACTCTATACGCTAGGCACAAAGCTGTAGGAAAGAAAACATCTCGAGTGCCTCGCCATAAAATTAGCAACAGCAGTAAGCTACACTAATACGTAATAAAAAAATGAGATTGTGAGAGGGTAGATTAATCAAAGTGAAATGGCGCTGAATGATTTATGCTGAACATAAATCTGGTGACTGAATTCTCGCATTGCGTTAGAATTTTCCAAAATTAACTCAAAGTACCAAAACTGATAGATTTGTATTTATGTATGTATATTCTGTAAGTCTTTGCAAATGAAAGTTATCATTTATATAAACTAGAGTTCACCCAGTGGTTGATGTTGCCCTATCCCTATTTATATCCCTTCCTTAGAGTTCAATAAACATATGCATCTTCCAACCAAATTTCATCAAAGTCAGTCGATTAGTTTAGCTAAGAATACATATTTTCCTATTAGAGGTGTGGCGCTACCCATTTAAAACAAATACTTTTCTCAAGGTTCAATATATCGGCTTAAGTTTACTTTAGGGACAAGTCTCAGATTTTATTTATTTTTTTAGGAGAAGTAGCATGCTATAAATAAACAATAAATCTGCAAAAAAAAATTATCGCTCGGATCTGGCTTAGGAGATATAGCCATCGGAAGTTGCGGATATAGCTTTTATAAAAAACGCTATAAGTTGGGAACCCTTGAATGAATTTCCAAAATATGGATATCATATGAAAGGTTATTTAATGAGGTCTAAGATTGTACCACAAAAAACTTAAATCCGTTGGATAGTTTTCGAAATATGAGGTTTTTTGAAAAATTTTGACCACTTTTTTTGAAAGAAACCGTTATTTTTTCCAAAAAATGTATTATTAACCTATAGTGATACTTATGCCTTTAGAGATTATAATTCATTAGCTTTAAAGTGATGTGCTATTGGTACTATATATTTTTTATACTAATCAATTTTTTTTACCGAAAAACGAAAAAAAAAATTCTTTGTTTTGAAAACAATGAAATATGTATGGGCAACAGTTATATGTATGTTAGGGACTGAACCGCGGTCGAAGGCCTCCGCGAAGCCGGTGTTAGATTTTTGGGTGTTTTAAATCATGAATCGGTCGCTCGGCCTAATTTTTATGTAGAATTACTGTGGCCACCGAAGCCAGTGTTGGATACGTTATAGACTGAACCGCGGCCGAAGGACGCCGCGAAGTCGGTATTGGATTTTTGGGAGTTTTAAACCCTGCGCCGCTGCCAAAGGCCACCCAATTACAATAACTCTTATGTAGAATTTCTGAGACCAGCGGTTCAGTGTATAACATATGATTGTTGCCCATGTATATTTTATTCTTTTCAAAAAAATAATACCTTTTTTTGTTTTCCGGTAAAAAAAAAATTGCTTAATTTAAAAAATATATATTCAAATAGCACATCATTTTAAAGCTAATAAATTATACTTTTTAAATGTATAAGCATCGCTATAGGTTAATAATAAATTTTTTGGAAAAAATAACGGTTTTTTCAAAAAAAGAGGTCAACATTTTTCAAAAATCCTCATATCTCGAAAACTATCTAACGAATTTATTTTTTTTTGCAGCACAATTTTATATCTCATTAGATTACCTTCCATATGATATCCATATTTTGGAAATCCATTCTGGGGTTCCCAACTTATAGCGTATTTTATAAAAGCTATATCCGCAATTTCCGATGGCTATATCTCCTAAGCCAGATCCGAGCGATAATTTTTTTTTGCAGATTTATTGTTTATTCATAGCACGCTACTTCCCCTAAAAAAATAAATAAAATCTGAGAGTTGTCCCTAAAGTAAACCTGTTGCAATATGTCATATTAAATTTCATCAAAATCGACTGTAATAACATATTTTTTGTATTGAGGGCTTGGCATCATCCACTTTAAAACAAGTACCTTTCCTGAGGGTTCAATCTATTTCTGTACCAAATTTCATCAAAGTCGGTCCATTAATTTAGCAGTGAAAAAGGTTTTTCCTGTTAGAGGCGTAACACTGCCCACTAAGGAATCAATCTATCTCCATACCAAATTTAATTAAAGTCGATGTAGCGGCTCAGCCGTGACAGTGTTCCTTTTAGGAACTTTAAGTTTTTAATAAGTTTTCTTAGGGGTCAGTCTATCTTCAAACTAAATTTCATTAAAATAAGTTTGTTAGCTTATCCGTGGAAACGTATTTTCCAGTTAGAGGCGTGGCATTACCTTCCAATAGAAAACAATTTACATTCTGTACTACCTTCTTTACAACCTTACCAATAAAACAAAAAAAAAAAATTAGCGATTATATTGCGTTATGGCAGTTAAAAAGGCATGAAACCATTTTGCAACTGCCTATGCTTGGGGAATAATGGACAATCCACACATTTTCCAAGTTTCTTAAATCCAGGAGCTCGGTATACTAGGCTGTTTTTGGTTAATAAACAAAATATTTGATCCCAAAAAATTTCATATTATTAAGTCTAGTATAGCATGCTATTTATTTATTCAAAAACTTGACTTTTTTGTTCACTATTTTACAAGTTTTTCAGAGAGAAAATATTTTTCAGTGTATTTTATTTTTTTCTTATAAGCTCATTTGTAGGTTTAATAGTTTTCGATATGTATGTATGTATGTGTACCAGTCAAAAATGTGTTGCATTGAAAGTCAAAAAATATGTGTGAGTCGCATTGAAAAGACGATTTGATTAAACGTCCTGTGTGCTATGAGTTCACAGTCCTAACCATTTCGCCACGCTGCCTTGTATTTTTGAGTTTTTTATTATTCCTTTTGTTCACTATGTCTACAATATTTTGTGTCAATAACGCAGGGTAATCTATTTTTTAAAACTTTCTCATAATTTAATGCAAGTTTTTCTCCTCTGTGTTTTTGATTTTGGGTAAAAACCAGGTTTTAACTTAATTTTGCGACTATAATTATGGGCCAAAGCCTTTTCAATTTCTAATTTTTTCTTTAAACGAGCATTTTATTTAAGAGTTATAATGTTTCGGGAATCGTGATCACTAGAATCCAATTATGTACACACACCTGGGTGCGCTCTTGATCCATTTTCACCGGGAGATGTGACAATTTTATGCAGTGTATCTGCCACGTCACATTTTTTGGCTTATGAATTGAGAACAAGTTGAACATACCTTCGGCAGAATGATTAGATTCTGTTTGAAAAAAAACTTACATATGGGTTTTTATCCACCGAGTCAGTACTATTTTTGAGATTCCATAGTCTATGGTATGTATAACTTGACCCTGGTGTAGGTGCAAAAATAGTTGTCGTATATAAAAAGTTATACCATTCTTATAATTTGTTATATTTTTTTTTTATAAAAAGTTAATGATTTATGTATACTGACTTAACTTTACGTACAAGTCCTGCCAAATTATTTAATCTCCATAAACTTTTATTAGCAAAGATGAAAGTATTGATTTAAAAAAAAAAAAAACTGAATAGCATATGCTAATTTTCCATAAGAAATTAACAGAAAAATCTTCCCACAATGCTTAAAGTACTTGCATGATAATGAAATTATAGGCGCGGTGGCTCATTCGGTGCTGTTGAGTGTAGCGTGCTAGTATGCCATATAAATGAATTTGTTTAATAATCTTAATTAAAGTGCTGTCTCGGTTGGTATCTATTTCTGTGTGCGTCTGTTATGTCTGTCTATCTTCATATCCAACACCAAAAGAATACACGTTTACATATTTGTATCACTTTCTCGCTTGTGTCATCGTATGGAGTTAATTCTAAAAAATAAGCTTTTTATTGAGATGAATTTAAAATTTAATATAATGTACACAAAGCTTATCCCTAATGCCACCAAAAGATATTATAATGACGCATCACTACCTGGAGAACTTTTTAAAATTTGAAAAAAGCTTCTGAACATCATGACAAAGAAATTAATTATACAGGCATGTCTCGCACTTTTCGATTCAAATAAAATTTATATGTATATTATGATGTTAGTTTTCCATGGTCAATATAAAAGTTCAAATAACACAATTGCAAATTTAATACTTGGCAGGCTCTATTTAATATGCAATTTAATACTTAAAAGTTAATTCACATAATACGTAATGCGACTAAGGGGGGAAAGTGGTCCGTAACATGGAACTGAATGGGTTTACTCATATGTTATGTCACATTGAAGAGATATAAAGTATACAAGTTTCATGGGGTCATATAAATTTTACTCTTGTAATAGACATTTATGCCAATATGAAATATAATTGCACATTACTTTAAGGTACTCTATCCTTGGCTTCGTCATGTTATCACATTGTTTATTAATTTATTACAATGGCTAACGATGGAAAACAAGCGAAATGTATAAAAATGCCAATCTGCATTAATTTGAATAAAATGGATAACATTTGAAAAGTAAATTAATAATTTATAAAAAGTGGTATGAATCTTCATAATTGAATAAGTAGTTTTTGAGTTAAAACCAATTTTTATAGCCTTTTAAATTATATTTCTTATGATGATAATTTTGTTGAAAATATTTTGGTATATATTGACAATCGACAGCAAACACAGTATAAAATTAAGCAACGCTTTGAGCACTATAACACATGAAAATTGTGTCAAAGTTTGATATTATCATAAAAAATACATAAAGACGTGAATTCCACATTAAAACAAATTTTTGCGATTATCTGATTAGAACCGAATTATTTACTTCGCGTTAACGAGTCTTTACTACACTTGGCTCTCATGTGAATACCAATTACAAAATGACTCATTTTTTTGCAAGGCAAGAAATAAATCTCTTTAGAAATGCAACCCTGTGCTTAGTCTTTTCACAACCTTCTGGCAACCCTCAACACATTTTGACAGTCAGCGTGTGAGGAAAGCAATTGTTAAAATTTTTGCTGAGAAAAATTGTTTAATTTTAATTTATTTTATTAAATTTAATTGTGGACTAGCAGCAACAAGCGCCTTATCAGAGTAAAAATATTTTGTTTTTTCCTGTTTACACGCAAGTGTTTGCGTATTCGTAACAAAATTATACATTTTTTTTTATAATTTTGTAGATAAATATAGCAGAGGCAGAACAAAAACTTTCGTGCTTGTGTTGGTGAATCAGTGGAATTGCTGCTAAATATTCAGACGCCACAAACCCGTTTTTAAATTAGGGATTGATTGACTAACATTCAAAATGACTGCTCCTCCGATTGTGTATCCGAAAAATTACCACGCCAGTGGCATGGGCCTTGTCAACTTGGCTGCCCTTGGATTTTTAAATAATGAAAAGCAGCAGAGGAAGTCAGCGCTCTACCCGTCGTTGCCATATCCATCAGGACCGGTAGCAGCCAGTTTGTCGTATGCACAAAATTCCGCGGCTTCGCCAACGTCTCAATCAGCTCCGTACTATCCATCGGCCCCTGCGTATCCTGGGGCGACACCATATCCATCAGCAACACCGTATCCGTCTGCAGTGCCCTATCCAATGGGTATGCCTCAACCATATGGTGGGGGCGGTGGTGGTGCTCCTTACCCAGGTGCAGCACCAGCGCTGCCCTACCCTTCAGGCGGCGGCGGTATGCCTATGCCATATCCAACAGGAGGAGGCGGCATGCCATCATCCCCAGGCTTATATCCGTCAGTATCTTCTATGCCTGGCGTGCCTGGTATGCCCGCTATGCCAGTGTTACCGGCTTTGCCCTCTTTGCCGCCCGGTGTTGTGCCAACTTATGGAGGAGCAGGCAGACCTGCGCCCAACATGTATCCCTCACTCGAAGATTTGAATGCACATGAAGATAAGCCAATGCCAGCTAAAGAGGAGGAGCCATCTGTTGGTGTTGCAGAAATTGCCTTCTCTTCCATTAAAGTGCCTGAAAATGAGAATATGTTTTGGTTGGGCAAAAAAGCAGGTGGTGCTCGTGCGCATACCGATGAAATTCATTACGACACGTTGCGTCAGTCTTGTTTAGACAATGGTCAACTCTTCGAAGATCCTGACTTTCCAGCGAGCAATGAGTCGCTAATGTTTTCACGACGTCCAGATCGTTATATCGAATGGATGCGTCCAAATCAAATCGTTGATGATCCACAGTTCTTTGTCGATGGTTACTCGCGTTTCGACGTACAGCAAGGTGAATTAGGCGATTGCTGGTTGTTGGCTGCTGCTGCTAACCTCACACAGTTTGCTGACTTATTCTTCCGTGTTGTGCCGCCAGATCAGAGTTTCGAAGAGAATTATGGTGGTATCTTTCATTTTTGCTTCTGGCAATATGGTAAGTGGGTCAATGTTGTTATTGATGATCGTTTGCCTACATATAACGGTGAGCTGCTGTACATGCATTCTACGGAGAAAAATGAATTTTGGAGCGCTCTGCTAGAGAAGGCCTATGCCAAATTGCATGGTTCTTATGAAGCGCTTAAAGGTGGTACCACATGCGAGGCTATGGAGGACTTTACTGGCGGTGTCACTGAGTGGTATGAGCTAAAAGAGGCACCACCAAATCTATTTAACATTTTGCAAAAAGCTGCTGCACGCAACTCAATGATGGGTTGCTCACTTGAGCCTGATCCAAATGTGCTTGAGGCTGAAACTGAAAAAGGTCTGATACGTGGTCATGCCTACTCCATTACTAAAGTGTGCCTTATGGATATAGTGACGCCAAATCGTCGTGGTCAAATACCTATGATACGCATGCGCAATCCTTGGGGTAATGAGGCTGAATGGAATGGTCCATGGAGCGATAGTTCAGCTGAATGGCGTTATATACCAGAAGAGACAAAGGCGGATATTGGCTTAACCTTCGATCGAGATGGTGAATTTTGGATGTCATTCCAAGACTTTATTAATCATTTTGATCGTGTAGAAATTTGTAATTTATCACCCGATTCGCTTACTGATGAACAGCAGGAGAATGGTAAGAGAAAGTGGGAAATGTCAATGTTTGAAGGCGAATGGACTGCTGGTGCCACTGCTGGTGGTTGTCGTAATTTCCTGGAAACTTTCTCGCACAATCCACAATATGTTATTAATTTAGTTGATCCTGATGAAGAAGATGACGATGGTAACTGTACGATTATTGTTGCACTTATGCAGAAAAATCGTCGTTCTAAGCGGAATCAGGGCATGGATTGCCTTACAATTGGTTTTGCCATCTATCATTTAACTGAGCGGGATTTGGCTACAAGACCACAAAGTTTGAGCTTCTTTAAATATCGAGCTTCCGTTGCTCGTTCACCACATTTTATCAACACACGTGAGGTGTGCGCACGCTTTAAGCTGCCTCCTGGACACTATTTGATAATACCATCTACATTTGATCCCAATGAAGAGGGTGAATTCATATTGCGTGTCTTCTCCGAAACACAGAATAATATGGTAGAAAATGATGATCAAGTTGGATATGGCGAGGTTGATGATAGAATTAGGCCAAACATACCAACACCGGATGCAGATGATCCACAACGTGCCAATTTGCGTCGTCTCTTCCAGAGTGTTGCTGGGTCGGACGATGAGGTCGATTGGATGGAGCTGAAACGTATTCTTGACCATTCAATGCGTGACGTAATGTTAGATGGTGGCTTTTCTAAGGATGTTGTGCGCTCCATGGTTGCAATGTTGGATTTGGATCAGTCTGGTAGCTTAAATTTCGATGAATTTGAAGCGTTGCTAACAGATATCGCCAAGTGGAAAGCTGTATTTAAATTATACGACACAGATCGTACTGGACAAATTGATGGCTTTCATCTACGCGGCGCACTTAGATCAGCTGGTTACCATTTAAATAACAAAACACTGAATGCATTGGCACATCGTTATGGTTCAATTGGTGGTAAAATTGCGTTTGATGATTTCCTGATGTGTGCTGTCAAAGTAAGAACCTTCATTGACATTTTCAAAAAGCGAAATTCAGGCGACACAGCTACTTTTAGCATGGACGATTGGATGGAACAAACAATGTATTCCTAAGTAAAACTTAAACTCAATGCAATTACGAAATGCTCTTTATCTAAAATTTTCTAATATATTATTAAGACTATAGTAATCTCAAGATAGAAACGATACAAACGACAATTTTTATTCTGCATTAAAACTTAATTCTTTTTTTTTGTATTTTCTAAATTTTCAATAAACTATAATTATTTTTATAGTAAACTTAAATCTAAATGTAAAATGTTCTACTTAAGAGCGCTATTATTGTTATCAGTTATATTAACAAATAAAAATAAATATATATAAAAGTCTATCGATGTTACAAATTAACTAAAATTGAGTTTTTTATTTCAAGTACGTACATGGACTGATAAAGCAAATTGCTAGATTCACTTAATGTATTTAGATTAAAAAAAGATTAATTCAAGTCCTCTAAATCAGTTTATTTAAGAGACATACATATGATATGAATAAAAGTTTCTTACAATAAATATACGTACATTTAGTAAGTTTATTATTATGACCTCTATTTTGTAGTGATTCACTGTATGTGATCAAGTACTTCCATAAAAACATTTACTTTATTTACACAACGAAAGTTGTTTTTCTCCTTATACGTTGTTCTAAAGGCTGATCAAATTGCGATGCATCATTATTTAAACGACATTTATTTTTTGTATGCATCACAAAACATTCTAACGAAAATCATTTGATAGAGCAATAAACTATAAGCCATTAGATTAGATACGTTTCGTCATCGTTTTTCCCTCACACGATAAAAGATCATGAGACAACGAGAGGTTTGTATTCAGAGCAAAAGCTTTTTTTATGCTATGAAGAAAACGTACGAGCACTCATTGTTCTACCAACGTATGGTGAAAACATTCAATTGTTTATATTTACCTAATTGTTAATGAGTTGTTTGGCGTCTACCCAACGTACCTTCAGAAGTGTGTGTATCTTAAATTTTCTTTTGAACATTTAATGAGCATCAAATGATTCAAAAATTTGACAAAAAACTTAAAAAAGATTTTAATTGAGCTATTAAAACATCAAAACATCTAAAATTATGTGTGAATTTATGGTTTTTTGTGGCTTGTTTGTTTTCTCTTTAATTTTTGACAACAATTATGTCTAATAATTTTTGGTCAATAGAAACCGTGCGTAACATAAATTTATTGCAATATATGGGTGTTAGGGTGTACGCTATTTTCCAAAATGAGAAGTTTTGACAGTCATTTCAAAGTACTATATTTGTAGCTTTCAGCAGCACTTGCTGGATATCAATTTGAAGTTTAAACTATAAACGAAAAATATGAATTTCAGCAAAAAAAAAGTAAATTCGCGTAACTTAAAATGCTTGGCGACACGCGAGCTTTGAACCTTTCAGATGGTATACGCGAACTGTTTTTTAATTACAGTACAAGTAGTATTTTTAAGATATTAATAATTAAAAAAGTTTTGATCCTTAGAATGCCAAGGACAAAAAGGCAACACAAATCGATCAGTCAATCTAAGAAGTGTTAAGTTTTAGATTTCATTGAAACTGGAAAATCAATATGATGTGCAGCTGAAAACTTCAAAGTGTCAAAATCTACATTTTAAAGAAAAATTTCAAAAAATTATTGGAGAGGTAGAACTCGATGTCTTCTTCAATGCTGATGAATCTGCAATGTTTTGAAGAGTTCCTCCAAATACGACGATTGTGCAAAAAAAAAAAGACCGCATCAAATTCATGCCTTGCTCAAATGCCAAAAGATCTCACAAATTGTCACTCTTAATAATACGAAAGTCAGCTAATCCACGCGCCTTCAAAGACCATAATCTACATAAAGGGTTGGATGACGGCATTACTGAGCTTTCTGTATTCCGGACAGATCCAGTTATCCGGACATACCCCGAAACTATATTTGTCCGGATTATCGCGACAGTACTGTATGTATGCATATTCGAAATCCATGCAACGTTTTTCAAAAATCTTCAATTTTAAAGAAACGGATTCTCAGATTAGATTGCTGCTTATTTTCCAAGTGCCTTTATCTATCTATGGGTCATTTCTACCTCGATTTTACATTTAAAACTTAGATTTCTCAAAAACAATTTTTTTCCGATACTTTGTAAAAAAATGCATATTTAGAGAACCAGGACTCGGCTCAATTTGAAATAAATTGCAAAACGATTGCTAGGATTTAATTTACTCTCTAAAAAAAAAAAAAAAATCAAAAAAATTAAAAATTCCCAAAGAAGACAATTTTTGATTTCAAGTTTTAAATTACAAAATTATTGTTTATAACTTAAGAGAAGAAAATTTTGAATACAATAGTAAGAAAATAGACGTCAAATGCTAACTTTTATGTCTCAACGGGTTTTCTACCTGACGGATACATTTTGAAATACAAGTGTCCGAAAATCCATGTATTTTTAAAACTTGTGATTTTCAACAAATCGTATTTTCGAAAAAAAAACCAGGAAAAACTTTTTCGAAAAACACGTATCGAATATTTTTTAACAAAGTATCGGAAAAAAATCGTTTTTGAGAAATCTAAATTTTGAATGTAAAAAGGAGGTAGAACCCTAAATGCTTGTTAAAAATAGAAATAACATTTCTTAGGTGAAAATATTTTACTTTTAATCAAGTATAGCGTGTCAGCGAGCACTTAGCTTTTTATTTTATTTAATTTTTACTGGAAAACTTACCGAAAAAATTGTTATTTATTTACTAAGCTTTATAAATAAGTAAAATACACTAAAAAAAAATTTAACGGACACCCTAATGTTTGAATAGAAGTTTGATTAAAAATTTGAATATACAATAAAAGCAATACATAACATAGGCATATGGATTTATTTGTTCTAATTTCACCAAAAATAATTGAGACACAACCCACAGTATGTTACCTTTTTAACGTGCTGTATAAACACATAAAAGGTGTTGCCAATTTTATTGCCATTCATTAACAAATACAAAGAACACAGTTTATGAAAGGCGGTAAACTAAATAAACTTGCGATACAAAGAGCACAGACGTTAAGTTTCTACTTCCACTGCATAGAAATTCGAATACAATCTCTTTAATTTGTTTACATAGCAATCATCAAATACTTAATTAAACTTTTTGTCTGAACTCTTGCTAAAGTAATTTCCCGGAAAAATAACAGAAACAATAACAATAAGAAAAAGTGTAGGCATTACAGAAAAGTTTCATACCCTATAATCGAAACTCATAGGTACAGGTGATAGATGAAAATAAAAAAGTTGGTAAGAAAATCAGCTGAAGTCCTATATTATAGCTACGTTTGTTTTGCCAAGTGTTGCCATATGTGTAGTACTTGCCACACCTTTTTTTTAAATTGATGTAAGTATGTGACACAAAATCTCTAGGGTGTAGGGGTGTAGGGTATAAAATAAAATAGTTTACAAAAAGGTAATGAACTCATTAACAGCCGATAAGGGTATCAGCGTGAATAGCGCTAAATGTAGCAGACAACATTTTTGAGGGTTGAATTGAAGCGATTGACGCAAAGTTTATGAGCAACAGTAAAATTAATAACATAAATATTGCCAATGTGTGCGATAATGTACCACAAAATTACTGCTGATTAAAATAAAATATAGTCCAGTGTCTGTAAGATCTTTCTTCGGAATTCTTCGATTATAATCCGATGTCCATGAATTTAAAACAAAACAAATATGTATGTTAACACGATGTACCTATATTTTCTTTTTTAATGCCTGACCCTGGTACAATTCCGATCATCCCATATGTCATTAAATTGCTTTTATGCTATCTGCGATATGATAAATCTTTCTTTCTTTGTGAGCTGCCACACCTTCTGACTCATATTCGAAAGGTTCAGATGGCCTAAGTCTTCGTAATACATTTTAAACCATCTCTTTTAATAGATGAATAGAAAAAAATCGAAATTGTCATCTTACCTCGACCATGGCTTCGATTTTTATTTTATTTTTTTGGAGCATACTCTTCACTTATGGTTTTTCTTGAAGTTAAGACTATCTTGAATTATTATTCAAGGAGGAACAATTAAAATTCAAAGGGAGACATAGTTAAAATTGCATTTAAGTTAAAAAACATGAAAAGTTACACATAAAGTTAAAAAAAAAAAATAGCTATCTGAATTTCAATTGAACAACCTTTATTATGAGTTCAAGATAGCCTTAGCTTCAAGAAAAACTATGGCTGAACGATGTACTCCAAAAAAAAAAAAACGAGGCCAGCTAAAAGGCCAAATTTGGCGGATTTGCACACATATCACCTCTCCAAGTTTTATAAAAATCCGCATATTGGTCTTATAATCACGTTTCATGGGAAAAACAAATTGAGAAAAAATTCTACGTGAGCATTGATTTTTTTTTTTACTACTGGACTATAATTGAATTGCCAACATCTGTTAAATATTAGATAAAAATTTAAAGAAATGTTTTCTTCTACATATTTATGTACATACATACAAATATTCTATCAATTTGTCAAAGTCTGTATTTTAGACGAGAAGTGGCAAGTGCAGCTGGAAATATACATATAAAGTCTATTTAAAGCTCCAGATTTCACAGTTTATTGGTCTCTGAAAACATGATTGCATATGATGTCTTTGAAACAGGCAAAATTTTGCTTTTTGTGGGAGTCTAAAGAAAGAACACAAGTAAACAGAATGAAACATTTTTTGAAGTCCTAACTATAAAATTTATATCTTAAAAATATCAATTTTGTAATACATGTATGCTCTTTTTACGACGAATGTAGGTATCGATTAAGAAAAGATTTTTAAAAATTTAAATCTTAAGCGTCTGTGGTACTGTGATGGGATTTTCGGAACATTTGTCTCTTTTTTCAGTACATTTTCGTTGTGAAAAATATGCGCCAGCACATTTGGCACAATTTTAGTACTCGGTACGTTTGGCACATTTTCAGTGTACTATTTGTAATGATAACCCTTTTTTTAATATATTTACCTCACAAGTAAATAAAAACCTCGAATTCATATTGTTTTGTAGTACGAGTATATGTAGCGATCTTTTTTTTTTAGTAAATTTTAAAAAATACTTTTACTAAATTTTCGTGTCTATTACGAAAAAGTATATTTGGCCCCAAAAAAGTGCATCCCAAGTCTCGATTCAGTACAATTTCAGAAAACTCAAATGCCATCACTGCTGTGGTAACCTTCTGGTATCGTATTTTGCATATACATACATAATTAAATTTTTTCCTTAAGAAATTAATGGGGAATCATAGTTTATGTCAAATTGGCAGCCGTCAAAAAACAAAAATACAAATGTATGGTCCTCACAAAATAAATCCGACATTTGGGAAATTTTGATTTTTTTTCTAAGATTTCTTTTTTTGATACTATTTGTCAAGTGGGCGTTAAAGCCCAATCAGCTCTAGAGATGCAGATAAAATGAAACAGTTCATTTCAGCTAGGACTACCAGATGGCCTTCATTTTTTTTTAATTTCATACAAATATTTTTGATGAGCAAAAAAAAAAGGTCCTCACTTCCTAACAAAAAACCCCAGAAAACCTAAATTTTTTTTTAATTTCATACAAATAACTTTGATGAGCAAAAAAAAAACAAAACGGTCCTCAGTTCAGTTCAAATATTTTATTTTACAATGCAAACATCGAAAGTAGCAAATCCATCCAAAAGTAGCACATTTCGAGTCAAAAGTAACAAAGTACCAAAGCCTTGCAAAAGTAGCACTTTTGCTACTTTAGTATCGCATCTGGTAGCCCTAATTTCAGCGTCAGATAACGTAATGATAGAAATTTTTTTTTTCTTGGAGCTTGGGCAGAGAATAGTTTTATTCACTCCAAAAGAAATGCAATATCCATGTAGATCAATAGAACGTCAGCTCTGTGCAAACTGAACTTTCATATTTTTTTTTCATATGTAAATACATTCAATAAAAATTCTATGAATCCTCTCACTTTCGGGTAGTCATGACCCCAGAATTATCCGCCTTTATACGGCTTTACTGCCAAATACCCTCAAGCTATGTCTTTTGAGTATTAAAAATCGAGCGAAGCAAACCATTTAATTTTTATGATTTTAATGTGAACTTTTTTCACAATGAGAAAATTTTACACATGGGAAGCAAAGATGTTTACTAGTGTACGCAAATAAAATTAATTCTCATTTATTCCCAGAACTCTGGGCGCCTCTGGAAATTCTACAGTTTTCACCAAATAAAAACGAGTGACTGTTGTGCCACGACATGATATCATCCAATTCGAAATACAAAATAAGAAAAAAATCGATAAATGCCAAAATTCTGGCACTTCCATTCACTGCAAACCTAACAAACAAACGATAGTCTTTGTCAGTGTCTCGCTGGATTGAGTCTATCTACAATACAGAAACAACAAATTATAAAATTCACCTTTGCTATAATTAACAGTAAATAAATCAGTGAATATTTCTTTTAAGTTTTTGTTTACACGACGTATTTAATTTAAAATGTCGAAAAAGCACAAATATTTGTTTATTTTGGAACATAATAAATTTTGTTTAGTTATTTTAAATTTTTATTTTTTCTCTTTTATCTTTTTTGTCTGACTGCTTATTCGAAACGCGCAGCTGTTTTGTTGTACTCGCGATAGCAGCAGTTTGTTCAGCTGGTACTATTCCCAATCGTCCTGCCTTTCCGGTGCAGACATCGCAAATACAACCAACAAGTGGTACGAAATCCTCACCAAGAAGAATAATGAATCCTGCTTTTGCTAATGCTGGTCGCGTACCCGGCTTGGAGATTTGGAGAATTGAGGTGAGTGCAAGTGATATTATAGAAATATCTAAATTTTGAGATCTAAAGCACTAGTGAAAATGGGCAAAAAAAAAATAATTTTTTGATTTAAGCGATTTGCTAGTTCTTTTTTTTAATTTGTTCCTATAGTAATATTTTTCTCGAGTTCGTTATTTAAATATTTCGGAAATGAGATACAGAGGTCCCAAAAATGTACATGTACTCGTAATGCATAAAAATGACACCTGTAGAACATAACATTATGTTAAAATTCTGTAAAATAAGTTTCGTTATAATTGAACTCAAAAATTGACTAAAAAGTCTAAAAAATTGCTTAAGATGTTCAAATAAGTGTAACAATATACATAAGTATTATAAAATTATACGTATCTATATAAGCTCAGTTCGGCTGGATAGAACTTAAATAAAGAAATGCATGAATATTGATCTCTGAGATAATATATGTATGTATGTAATTATCAATTATGTCTGATATATGTATATTATAGATTTGACTCATGCATACATACATTGCATTTAATGAAATCCAATATTATAAAAACATATTTCAATCTCTGGAGCAAAAGTTATAGTACTGAATAAGACCAAGATCCAATGACGTACATGCAAGCCGCTGAGAGCCAAAGTGATATATATGAGTCATATTAACGGTCTTTATCTGGTAAATGCAAAATACTTCTTTACAGAGCTGGAAGAGATCTGATTTTTGATGAGAAATATTTTTCTAAAATAAATTGGTTAAACAGTCATGTTGTTGTATTCCTCTAACTACTAGGGGAGCATTTCCTTTTATGATTTTCCCGGTCCTTTTATTTTCTCTCCAGCAACCTTTTCCAGTTGAAATTTGGTCAATTTGGACCTCTACTGCGTTGGGCATTATACTCAAGGACCTGTCCTTAAACTTCGTACTCCTATTTCGTTTGCTATGGGCATCTGGTTGCATTTTAAGTGTTAATCGACGACGTTTGAGATGGTATTTGGCCAGTGGAATTTTAGTATTGCTCCTTTGGTATTTGTTGTCGAGTACTTGCAGTTTGTTCATTGGGTGAGCAGTAGCCAGCTAGATAAACGAAGAGCTCCATATTTTGTTTAGCTGAGCAAATGCGCATTTTGCTTTTGAAATTCTTGAGTTTATATCCTCTCTTAACCCGCCGTTGATAGGTACGCTGCTGCTTAGATATGTAAGGTAAACATGCCTAGATATGTAAAGATAACAGTTATTGTGATACGGTACGATTGTAAGCATAGAATGTACAGTATCTTATTATATATGTATGTACATATATTTCTTATTTCACTATGAAATAGAGCATACACATTACTAATGTGACATTAGGGTGTTTATTTTGAAAACTTTGTAGATGGATTTTCTTGCTTATATTTTAGCTGAAGGAATAAAAATAATTGACCCAATATTTTAGCTTAATAGCTCAAACTTGTAAACGGCACGGAGAGAGTTTATGTTCGTAGAAATTTAACGAAAAATCCGACTTGCCAAAACGTATAAAAAGTCTGCCTTAGGTACTTAGTATAGTGTTTTAGGTATTTTAGTTGAATGGGAGGTGTAACCCACTGTTGTCAAACCACGTCTACATTTTTCGTGTGGCTCATATGGCTCGTACGCTATGTGAAGCTTTATTACTTACCGGGTTATACGTAGAAGTGTTATGCGTTGAATTGTTTCATTGTTCAACTCAACCTTAAAAGAATTTGCTTCGAGTCAAAATTTCGTAGATTGGGACCATATCGAAAATTAAACTAAAATCATTTCTCCAATGATATTTTCTAATGTTTTGAAAATGGTAAAACTATAAATCTAAAAATTTTTGAGTTATACCACTTTGGCTCTCAAATCAAAAATACATTTTAAATTTATTAATTTCGCAACATAATTCTTTCTATAGTCGCTCTATATGTCAAAACGGTTTTTTGTAAATCTATTTTTTTTTAGCATATAATAATTGAAACCAAGTAAGAACTCAGGAGCATTCCTACCTCCATTTATTTCCTTTATTTGATAAGCTGTGCGAAATTTTTGGCAAACATTTTTATACGAATTACTTTAAATCCTATGCTGTGTTCCATATGTGAACTAAATGTGTTAATCAGCGCTTATATTTCATATAAAATATGACTGTCTTAAAGTTTCAAAAATCTATTCATAGCGCATGCTGCAGATTCTAATTATATTAAAATCATAAAATAAAAAAAAAATCATAATAAAATTAAAAATAAGTTTCCTTCATATACAATACAGCCAGTTTATTGTTTAACAAAAGCGTTATTAAGGAACATAATTTAAGGTAAAAATCGTGCTATTCATGATTTTCATATAAGCAAACGTACACAAAGATTACTGGAAAAACAAAGGCTGTTCGCTTTACTCTAATTAACAATTTATTTGTTAAATTATAAATAATTTAATTACAGTAAACGTTTTTATTAACTTGCATAATTCATGCGCTTAAAATGGGGAGGAAGGCGTGATACTTAAAAGTACAATGCGCCTTAGGCGAATGAACGGATAAACAGAGTTACTCGTACATGCGTAAAAAATCAAATTAAATTTAAATCACGTGACTTAATATGGTGCTGCATCCAGTTTCATTGATGTACATACAATTGTCTGAATGCATTTCATTGTAATTGCAACATTGAATCAGTTGTAAGTACATACAAACATATGATGTGCGCCTGCAGTTGTGCTTTCTTTCAGTGTTTAATTTTGTTGTTGTTATTGGTTTCATTTGCAGTTTCAGTAATCGAATTCAGAGTTTAATTTTAAATTTAAGGTTCACATTTCTCGGTTGCATTCAAGTTCGATTTCCAATGAGGTCAACTGTGACGAATCATTAGTAAAAAAATCGGCTCGAAACTGAGCAAGATATTTAATTGAATTCAAAGAATTTTTAAATAAAAGATTATTCAACTAAATATTTTTTTATTACTTTAATATTTCTTGTATTTCAACTTATTTATATATTTTCATGCAAAAATGCAATTTTTTCAACGTGTTCCGTGACATTGTTCAGTATCCTTTGTAGATTCTAGTACGATACTTACTAACATAATCAAATCAAAGTATCTACCTTTACTAGCTATGACACTCAGATCATGTATTTTTGCATGGCGAAGTAAAGTTGTTGTTGTGGCCGAAGTAACCGTGAAAATTTTAAAACACTCCTAACATATTTTCTTTTTTGGCTCAGCGGTACATATCTTAAAAGAAATTCCAGGCTGCACTTCGCTTAGCTTTTCCTGTTTTTGTTTCCATATTACACACAATATTTGCGTAACTAACCAACACACCCAAATCGCACTGAAATCGAACATTTTAAAACTCGAACAAACGAACTGTTCAAACTTTTGAGTTGTTCGAAACTCACGAGTTGCATTCGTATGATACGAACAACGAACGAACTGAACACGAGTTGAGTCGAACGAACTGAGCTGTTCGAGTTGGACTCGTTGCGTATGACAAAAGTTCGAACGTGTTCGATCGGTTCGTTGCACAGGCTTAAATTAAATACATAATTGAAAAGTTTGAAATATAGATGATTGCTCAGTGGCTACGAGGCAGCCTCGTTTTTGACTACGAGAACGAGGCGAGACCGAGGCGAGAACGAGGCGAGATGGAAAAATAAATTTTCCTCGCTTGACCGAGGCGAGGCGAGATCACACGGCACCTCGCCTCGGCCTCGCCTCGTCCTAGCCTCGTTTTCGAAACCAAGAGCGAGGCGCATTTTGACCAAATCTGAACTCGTAACTCGTAAGACCCATATGCAGATTCAAAATATGAATGTAATTTTTATTACATTTTTATTACATTATTTTATTATATTAAAATCTATATTAGTCTTTCTAAGAACCGGTAAGGTGAAGCGAAACGCACAGGGTAATGCTAGTATATAAATAAAGATCAATATATGTATGGTCGTTGCTAATGGACTCCTAAACCGTTCAACCGACCGACGAAACATTTGACATACATATATGTTTCTTATGATTTGGGATGCTCCGTGACATAGTTTACAATAAATGGGTGATGCAGATTAATAAGACTTGGTATATTTAAAAAGGTAGAGGGCATAACAAAGATTCAATTAATAAAATGGGCGGTACCATACCTTCAATATAAGAAACAAATTAACTTTATCATATCTCAATATCTATTTGACGTAGATAAATAAGATTTGGTACATATCTTTCTTATAGTTTGTAAAAGGTTTATAGCTTAGTTTGGTTTGGAAAAATAGGCAATGCCTCTCCTTCCCATATAAGAAAAGAATTAAATCTATCATATCTCATCCAATTCACCAAAAATAAAAACAAATATTTTATTTTATTTCTTGAGGCTCGATCAGCCTATCAGCGCGTATAAATTTTTATTTATTTTAATAAAAACCTCGCTTTTTTACCGAGGTGCCTCGGCCGAGAACGAGGCGAGGCGAGGCATGTGATGGCAAGATCTCGTCCGAGGCCGAGGCGAGGCGAGACTTAAATTTATAAAACGAGGCGAGACCGAGATCAACTAGAACCTCGCCTCGCCTCGGCCTCGGTGAAACACTAATAAATACCCACGGCAGGTGAGGGAAAAGTCAAGACCTTTGACTTACACTAAATTAAATAATTTTTCTAAATAGAATTTCATCAAAAAAAAAAAACGTAATTTTTGCCCAAGTATATAAATGAGTTTGCTTAGATTTCCAATTTTTTTTAACAAAATTTATAGTTAATATATGCAATTAAAAAAAATTATGAAAATTAAATGTAGTAGGAAGCAGTATAAAAACAATTTTTTTAACTCCATTAAAACCTAATTTTAGCTTAGTGCTTCAAAAAATTATTTTTCCAGTAGAAGCACAACCCTGATTCGATTCCGCAAACAAATTTTTGGCTATAGGCCTCAGGAAATGCATTATTTTAGGCCCCAGATAAAACAAATATTCCGTAAGAGAAGAAAATTTCTTTCAATTTTACGAGCTTTGAAGCTAACAATTGATTATAGTCCACGGGTAAATAATTTGTTTATACAGCTATAACATGTAGCGATTAATGTTTCTTATAATAATCTCCATAGTTAATTTAATTCTTGGAAAGTTTAATAAACGGAAAATAACGAATTAACATAGAAGTGCAAACAAAATTTTCAACTATCAAGCAATTAACAACAATTAAACACCATTTATATAGTTTCACATGCTAAGCAAATACATTAACCAAAAAATAAATAAAAATCCTCAAAATAAAATACAAAAAAATACCTACGTATGTAGGTTCCACATTCAGCAAGCCAGTGGCGGACCTAACATTCGTAGTGGAGGGGCGTGTTAAAAATTTTCAAAAATCAGCCACCTCATGCAACAGATACAACAAATAAAATATATCACTTCAGTTAGAATGATTTATTATATGTTTGCACTGATATTATAGCATTTATGATCATTTTATTATGGTTTTAGCACTTTTTGACGATAAGAATTATAATAAAAATTTATCGCAATATTTGCAAATTGAGGTGAAAACCATATTTTCTATTAATTGAGATGTTATTAACAACAATAATGATAAATGGTGAAATTTCGCCTCAAGTCCAAAGCAAATCAAAAAATTATCCATGTACCACATACTGTTTTCTATTACGAGTATATCTTCTACACAAATTTGAAGTTTATACCATATTGCATGAGAAAAACAGCATATTGCTAGTTAATCAAAAAATGAAACTCTCCCCGCGACTAGATAAAATAAATCAACACAGATCTAAATTTTGACGATGTCATCAGAGATTTCGCTATAAAAAAGTCGAGAAAATAATGTCTCGGCCTCTAAAATATTTTTTAAAATTTATTATTATTTTGCTTAAAATAAAAAACCAACATAAATGTTTGTTTGTGTTACATGAATATAACATATACAGTGGTGTGCAAAATAATTGGTGCGTGATAAAAAATCATCCACAAACCATTACACTTCCGCTATCATGTTTGATGGTCTTGACTTTGTACTATGGTGATAATTCTTTATATTTTAGTCTTACATGTGTTATCCTTTTATCTGGTGAAAATAAATTAAATTTGGACTTGTCAGACCATAAAATATTCCTCTACTTTTCCTTAGACCAAAGAAGATGCTTCTCCGCAAACTGTTTTCGTCTTTGCCTATGCCGAGTAGTCAATAATGGGTACTTCCTCGGCAGAGCACATTCCAGGAGCTTTCCCCACATTGTTGAGTTGTTCAAATCCAAGTCTAGGTCGTTTTTAATTTGGGTATAGGTGACAAATGGATTCTTTTTGGCCATCCTGGTGATTTGGCGATCTGTGGTCTCAGTTGTCTTCTTTGGTCTTCCTCGTGTTTCTTTGCGTTTGGTCCATTTTAAGACATTTGTAACCTTGTTTTCCGAACAGCCAACCACTTTAGTTTTAACCAGTTTGGCAAGAAAATGAAGCTTTTCAAAAAAAATATATGTACTGCATACCTATTATTTTGCACACCACTGTAACTATTTATTTTCCTTTTATTGTTTTTTTTTTGAATAAATAATTCTATCTTTCTATAAGATAGATATCTTAAAAGTGAATATATCGAATAAGAAATTAAATTCGGTTCAGAGTGCAATAAATATTAGCGTCGGGAACAAGAATTTGTCAAAAGTTTGGTGAAAAGGTGAAACACAAAAATACGCTTTTGAAACATTTTGGAATTTTTTGCTTTTGTAAATATTTGAACCGATTAGTAACTTTCGCCAATTTACTTAATAGCTTAATTAATTACATATCAATTGGTGTTTTTATTTTTAAAATCGATCTAAGCATTAACTAATATTGTGATTTAGTTTAAATTTTTTCTGTATCAACTAAAAACTATGCGGCTGATTCGAAATCTTTTCACATTACTTTGTACTCGTAGAATATTAGAGTACCAATCAACTGATACCCATATTGTTCAATTCGATCTAAGATTTTTCAAGTTATTACGATTTTTCTTTCTAATCTCTGCATTTTTTCCTTAGACCTAATTAGGTAAGTGTTTTTTTTTTAATTGCTACTTTTTTGATACTCAACACTTTCTATCTATAAAAATTCCATCATTAACATTTGGCAACAGTTTATTTCGACTACCGCGATATGGTGCACTCTTCTTGAAAGATAAACGGTAGAAACGGAGTATTGTTAAGATGTTATGAAGTACTTTCTTGCATTAGAATTGTTCGCCAAAAGCGGCCAGATTTGTGGAAGTACAACTCATGGGCTTTCCAACACGACAATAAACCATCGCAAAAGTCCATCATTGTGCAATAGGTCTTGCCAAAAAAATCAACGAATATCATCGACCAAACAACGAAATGAATACCTAGGGATCCTGGGGTTAAGGGCCGTGACATATATGATCCCTCGTAGATCTACGATTGCAGCAGGCATTGATGCTTTTTGACTATTCTAGTTTCTTTAATTGAAAAGTTGGATGTATTTATCTTTTTAATAAATTTAAAAAATAAGCAAATTTTCTGCAAGTTTACTAATTTTCGATTATAAGAGATGAATGCTTTCTTTGTTTAAGAAAAAAATTAATTTTCCAAGTTTCTCGATTAAGGAAATAACGGACAGTCTAATACATGCATATTTATGTACGTGTATTTAAAAATAGTTTATCGCCAAGCTCATTAAAAAATGTTATAAAATTTTTTTGACTTAAAGCATTTTTGCGTGCAAGCAAGTTAATGGAAAATAATTTAAACATTTATGTATTTAAATAAATGATTCTTTGCTTCAACGATCTTCTATTAACAATGAAGTTGAAAAAAAAAGAAAACATGAAACTCAGAAAGAAAAACTAAAAATTAAACACAAAAGATAAAATCAGCCGCTAGTTCATTGAATTACAAAACAAAAACACATGGAACACAGATGTCGTTTTCTAATCTAATAAATTTACACGTTTTTATATTTTCACAGCAGAAATGGAAAAAACATAAATATTTTTTTTTTGATTTATACATATTAACGTTTTACATTTTATCAATTTTATGTTTGCATCGGCATATAAAAAAGTTAAATTGAAAATGAATTATTATTAAAATAAATAAAAATGGCTTGAATCCGTTGAGTGAGATACAGATGATATTTTAAAAGTTACACCATTAATCATATTGAAATGTTTGAAACATGCAAATTGATATGAATATGAGATAAATTTTAGAAAAATGCATGAGCAATTTTAAACTGAATTAAACACAATTTATTTATTGTAAATATTTAGATAAGCAAAGAGCTTTAATTTATATTAATGTAAGCTTTGATAATAGCACTGAAAATGCCTTAGTTGTTGCAAAGGTTTGTTGGTTTGGTCTATAGTGTGTAATAATTACGAATAATGGGCCATGTGAGTGATATCAACTATCTCATCAAAAAAGCCGTAACTTTTGCATGCATAAAAGTAATATGTTTTAGAAATTTTTTCAGCCTTAATAAGCTTAATTAGTTCAAACTAAAATTGTATTTTATTTTTTGCAAGACTTCGAACATCTTAGTGGCACGTGTTAACATTCAGATATCAAGCACAACTTCTGAAGGAAGTTCTTTTGATTTTTAGCAAAGTTTTTTGAGGGCGCTTAAAAAAAAGCTAGTAAGCAAAATTGTCGCATTTGGGCCGAAACAAAAAAAACAATCGATGTTGGAGGAATTATTGTACCATTGTGCTTTTTTAATGGTGCCGATAATGTTGTTAATGACTTATATTAGATGATATGGATGTCGACGTTATATATTTTCAACCACATACCATACAGCTAATGCAACCATAATTTTATTGTTCCCGGGTCGCATTATCTCGCGAAACAGCGTTGTCAATTGGCCATCAAGATCGTGCGATCAGCATTGGACTTCTTTCTTTGAGCTTATCTCAAAGGTCTATGCTAATAAGATAGCTAAACGTCGAGGTAATAAGGCATATAAGTGGAGTAATTATACCAGGATGTCATTCGTATTGATATACATATACCGCCAGAGTTGTGGTGAATATTTGGCTGATATTATCTTTAATCATTATTAAATAAAAAATATTATAATCATTGCAATGGCAAAACTCTTATTTTTCCACCCTTCTTTTATTTCAACCGCATATTTGCTAATATAAAATAATTGTTTCAGTTGTACCAAATATGTATACAATTTGCTAACTCTTACCATTAAACGTTATATACAAATAAATCGTTATCTCAGTACCTCGTATAAAAGTAGTTTTTGTGTACGTGCTACAATTTTTGTTGAGGGATTCAGGATAGATTTCGTTTATTTGAGGTTGAATTATGTTCATTATTTTTGTTTTAATATCTGCTCTTGCCACAAACAGACAGACATAAGGCATAAGACTTTTTCTTAAACAAGAATTAATTTCAAATACCGCCAATTCTATGACGACAGTATCTCTTCAATTAACATTTTATGTAATGAGTTTAAACCCTAGAAGTACAAGTACCACAACATTTTGTTATGATATCACTGAAAAAAATTTGCAAAAATTGGATACCTGTATAAAAATGTCCTGTGAAATTTGATCATTTACACATACATTTGTTCTTAACATCAGGAACTTATCTTTTAATGATTTTTAAGGCTGTTTTTTTGAATATTAACAACGATTCATATGTACATATAAGTATATAAATGTTTCTCCAATCAAGAAACACATCTTAAGAAATTATATAAACTAAATAATTAATTGTAGTAGATGCAATAAATTCTTATTAGAAATCATAGTGTAAAAATACTTAAATCTCAATTAAAGCCTTTGGTTACCTTATAGAATTTGATAATTTAAATATCGATGTTTTTATTTTATTTTACAGAATTTTCAACCTGTGGCATATCCCAAGAACAACTACGGTAAATTTTTCACTGGAGACTCTTTCATTGTATTAAATGTAAGTTTCGATATAAAGTTTGTTTGTCTCAATATGTGTTTCTGTGTGCATGTGTGCGTCTGTGCATCATTGCAGATGCAACTACAACATATAGGAAACTCATTAAATATTGACTTAATTGCTCCAGTGTGGCCAACAGCAGTAAATGCAATGTTAAAAAGAAAATCAGAAAATGTGGAAAATGAACACTGCAGCCAATGTGTTTCCATACAACACATGTGGGTTATTTCGCAAATAAGTGCACACAGTCTTCAATTCTTTTGTTGAAATTTTCGATTTGTAGTAGCTGTTATGGAATCAAAAATTTTAAGCATAAGGAAATTCAAAAAGATTTTATAATTTTTTTTTTCTTAAATTCAAAAATTTCGATTTAAATTGAAGTTACGAAAAAATGTGTCGAACGAAGAAAATCGACGTGTTTTTTTAAATATTTTCATTATTATGGCGCAACGACAAGTATGATAGCAGTCTGAAGTGTCTTTGAACTTCGTAGCACTTCATTTACATGCTTTGCCCAAATAGCCTACTTTCTTACCACAGCTGGAAGGCTCAATGGGGTGCTAATTTGGATAAAGCTGGAGAAAATCTCCAAAACATTAAGTTGGGAGAAAAAACTAATTTAGAAGAATGGACTATTAGTTAAGTGTATTACCATGCCTGTACCAGGAATCAAACCCAGAGACCTCTGGTATATAAGCGCAGTACACTACCAACACCACACCAGACCGGCAATTGAACTACATTGCGATGTTGCGGTTACTTCCTTGTGTTTAATTTTTGAAGAAAATATTGAAAATTTTTGAACTGCTATGACCTTGATAACTTCAAATGTTTTAAAGTTTAAAATATATCACATTTGGCATGACAATTTATTTCAATCTGCGGTAATAATTCAATATAGCGTATGTCTTGCGTTGAAGCGAAAATCTTACCGTAGATCGAAAGAGGTTGTTTTGTCAAATGCCCACAGATATGTTTAGATAGCCTCAATAACGTATGAAATATATAAAATAATCAAAGACTATGACAACAAAAAATTGTACACATATTTGGGAAATGACCCATGCATAAAAATATAATTTTATGTGGGTATATGTGTCTGTAAATGTAAAAAAAACTTTGTAACTTCTTAAGACTTACCAACAGCTTGATGATTGTGGAACAAAAAAAATTGCCGCTTTTTTTTTTTTAAAAAAGTGTACATGCTTGTGTGAAAAAAATTCTTTAACATGGGGTAAGATGGAGTGAATAAGAACTTGGGGTTAAATATTACTCGTATAAGAGTAACAAAACCAATTAGGTTCAAAGTATTCTGCCCCATTTTACCCTATGTATATGGATCTTTTACGTTGTGGTTAAAAATGTGTTGCTACACATTCTCATTGCAGACTGCCGAAGGTAAAGATAAAAAACTCTCCTGGGATGTTCACTTCTGGTTGGGCTCCGAAACTTCTGTCGATGAGGCAGGTGCGGCTGCAATATTAACGGTGCAACTTGATGACCTACTTAATGGCGCTCCTGTGCAGCATCGCGAAGTTCAGGATCATGAATCACAATTGTTCTTGGGCTACTTTAGAAATGGTAAGTTGCTGATAAATTGAGATAGATAATTTTTAAAAGTTGCAGACATACGTAATGTTGTGGCTACGAAGGAAGCTTAATGTAGTGAGTTTTAAAGTGCGGATGTTAAAAACTTAATATGAGTCAAAATATTTGAATTGAAACTGCATTACATTGTCGATTCTCTTCAAATTGTTTTTGTGGCTTAATGGTATTAAAAAGTATATATATGTATATGTATATATTATTCTCTCCCGAGTTTTGGAACCATACCTTTGACAAAATTTTAGGCAACAATTATATATGAAAGTATCGTTAAAAAAATTGTTA
Organism: Tricholauxania praeusta; assembly: GCA_949775025.1. Classification (NCBI taxonomy): domain Eukaryota; kingdom Metazoa; phylum Arthropoda; class Insecta; order Diptera; family Lauxaniidae; genus Tricholauxania; species Tricholauxania praeusta. The sequence goes on from OX459029.1 coordinate 52,077,516, forward strand.
GAATAATTTACAAAGAACTAGTGCTGTAAGTCATGATAGATAGGTTGTAGTTATGTAGTCGACACCTTTTTTATTGATATTTTGAGATGATGCGTACATGATGAAACATAGCTTTCGAAAGCATTTGTAGGACTTAATTCTAAATTTGGACTTAACTTCTCAAAATAATTATCTAAGGTCTTGGCAACTTTTTAAATAAAATCTTTATTTCTCAATTCTAAATTTTTGTTTAAGATTCTTTTATTACAAATGAATAAATTCAAATAAAAACTGATTAGTATCCAGTGTATGGGGAATTCCTTGTCAAAATATCCAATTTTTGGTCTGACCTTTTTTGAATATGTCAATGTTTTTTATGTTATTGGATGAGCATATATTAATTTTATTGGATTTTTAAAATTGATCTTTATGATAAGACTTAGAAAAAGCTTTGTTGTTTATGATTTTAAATCAATTTTTGTGTCTTGAAATTGTAAATAGTACTCATCCTTATTACCTTTTTATCCCCTGAAGAAAATTACTCGCAGAATTGTCAAACCGTGTCATCGTAGTACTAAAAAAAATTAGGTAAAACATTTTTTAAAAAGTCTAAATACGTTGAAAACTTAAAAATGTTGAAAATTTTCGAGAAGTCGAAAAGTAAGAAAATGTCGAGGTAGTCGAAAAATTAACCAAAACCTTAACTGATTTTTGTATGTTTCCCAAACTATTCCATACTATTTAAGTTATATAAATGATTTTGAAATTAATTTTTATTTTAAATTTCAAATAGTTCACTCACTATTGTTTCTATGTGCGAGGATTTTAGCTTACTTGTAAAAATAATTTTTCCTTAAGCCTTAAGCCTTCCACAATCCAAATTAAAATGTTACGTTCAATCAGCTTCTTTTCGAAAATCAAATTTTTCACTTTGCAATGATTTCACATAAGGAAATGCAATTTAATGGGAATAAGTTAAAAGACCCCTCAAAGGAACCACTTTTCATTAAAATAAAATCCAACTTGTAACTTAACGTCATCATATTTTTCAATGCGACTTTTTTCTTTTCGTTTCCACCCACTTTTCCCATTTATCCAACTGCTTACTGTAGGTGTTCGTTATGAGCAAGGCGGTGTTGGCACCGGATTCAAGCACGTGCAAACCAATGCTCAAGGCGAAAAGCGCCTCTTCCAGGTTAAAGGCAAACGCAATGTACGTGTGCGTCAAGTGAATCTCTCTGTGTCATCAATGAACAAGGGCGATTGCTTTATTCTGGATGCTGGTAATGAGATTTACGTTTATGTTGGTGCCCAAGCAAAGCGTGTGGAAAAATTGAAAGCCATTAGTGCGGCTAATCAAATCAGAGATCAAGATCATAATGGACGCGCAAGGGTTAATATCATTGGTAAGTATGAAGCATGAACGATAATGTGAATGCAAATATTGACTTAAATGCATTATGTAAATGCACTCTATGATATATGTATAATTATTGTGAAATATCTGCTCATACATGATAAACAGATGAATTCAGCACCGACAATGATAGGCAAAACTTCTTTACTGTGCTCGGTTCCGGTTCACCGGACCAAGTGCCTGAGGAATCTGCAGCTGAAGAAGATCTTGCTTTCGAGAACGCTGACGCCAACGCAGTGACACTTTATAAGGTAACCGATGCCACGGGCACCTTGAAAATTGATCCGATTTCAACGAAACCATTGCGTCAAGAGATGCTCGATACACGTGATTGCTTTATTTTGGATACTGGCTCTGGTATTTATGTTTGGGTTGGTCGTGGTTCAACCCAAAAGGAAAAGACCGATGCAATGACAAAGGCGCAAGAGTTCTTACGCACAAAGAAATATCCGGCATGGACTCAAATTCATCGTATTGTCGAGGGTGCTGAGTCGGCACCGTTCAAACAGTACTTTGCTACATGGCGTGATGCTGGTATGGCGCATAATCGTCTGATACGTTCTGCCTTGGGTTATGATACTGACGACTCTGAGATTGATGCCGATGAAATTGATTCGGTTGTGAAGAAACTTAAGAAGAGTGGTGGACGCGCAATTGCCTTTATGCCTGACAATGGACAAAATGACATTTTGGAGGTGAGCTATATCTGAATTAATTAATGTGGATGTAGTACTTAGGACTTTTTTCTTATTTTTTTTTTCATTCTATTTAGATCACCCAAATCTATTCCACACCCGGCACAAATGAAATCATTAAGCGTACAGTGGAATTCGATATTAAGCTTCCCTTACTCAGCTTTGCCTCCTTCATCATACCCTATAAGTACACTGCCAAGAGCGGAGAACACGGTACCATCATTTATGTTTGGGAAGGTGCTAAGGCTAATGACGCTACTAAAGAACGCGCCTTCGAAGATGCTATGAATATGGCTGTTGCACAGAACGCTATACTAGTACGCACAACACAAAATCATGAGCCACGTCACTTCCTTAAGATATTCAGTGGTAGGTTGTTAACCATTCTTACTAGTACACCAAGTGGTCCACAATTATTCCGTATACGTGGTACCGATGAAGCTGATGTACACGCTAGCGAAGTTGCTTGCGATTCTTCATCGTTGGCTTCCAGCGATGCCTTTGCTTTGGTTAGACAGGGCAATCCCAAGGTTCAAATCTGGGTTGGCTTGGTGAGTGTAAAGAAAATATTTGTGAGAAAAATGTTTTGCAATTTTTTTTTACAGGCCGCATCCGATTTTGAGAAGCAAATGGCTCAAGATCGCTTCAAAGATTATTGGCCCAATGCTGTTTTAGAAGTTGTTGAAGAAGGCGCTGAGCCAGATGATTTCTGGCAAGATTTGAATGGCGAAGGCATTTATGATCGTAGCATGAACGAAGATGGTGCACCAATTTTGGAGCCACGCTTGTTCCACTGCCGTTTGTTTGGCGATAGTATTAAGGTCGAGGAAGTGGCCAACTATGAACAGGCGGTATGTTGCATGAATAGAGATTTTTGTGCTATTGAGGTTAACTATTTTTGTTTCTGTCTATAGGATCTTGATGTTGATGATGTTATGTTGCTCGATGGTGGCGATGAAATTTACATGTGGGTGGGATCAGGTGCTACTGCCGATGAAAATGGCAAAATTTTGGAAATGGCCAAGGTTTGATAGTGTTTTTAATTGAAAATTTTGTGTTGCTTCATATTGGTATGATTTTTCAGAAATACATCAAAATGGAACCTACCGGTCGTACAATCGATAATGTTAGCATAATACGCATCACACAGGATGAAGAACCGAAAGTTTTCAAACGCATGTTCCCTAGCTGGGAAGATGGCTACTGGCAGGTTAGTAAAAAAAGAAATGTTTATAAGGAATCATGTAGTTCGATGTAGTTTTTGGCCAATTAGTACCCATCATTTCATTATAAGTAATATATAAATTTCGCAGTTTATTTTTAAGATTTTATTAGAAACTAAGTAGATTTAAAAACAACTTTAACTTTGTATAATACTTTAAATAATATAACAAAATGTAAATCATAATTTTAATTAAAATTTTACTTACGTGTATCTTTTGCATGAGTTTTTAGCATGGTAATTAGCTAACCCATCAATCAACTAATAAATTTTTATTTTATGGTCACAAAAATGTATTTGTCAAAATCATAGTATCAACTGTTCGCAAAACATTAGCCACATTGTCATTCATTAACACATTTGATTTACATATTAAGGGTGTGTTTGTTTATACCATCATCGTACAAAGTTTCATCACATTTCGTTAGAAAACTCTTTATTGCTTCCATGGAAAGTGCCACGACTACTGATCTTTATTTTGAGTTCTGCATTCTGTTCGAAACTTCTTTAGTTATGAAAACTGAACGTTTTATGTCTAAGCACTCCCACTTTTCATCCGACTGATGACCGTGTTACTAACTCTCCTTGTACTGACCATCTTTGTGAGATTCCACACCCACTTGTGCAGCCCGCTAATTTTTAGCCCGAACGTTGACAGTTTACTACATATTGTATTGAGTTTCACTATATTCTTCTGGAAAACCTTCCACACCCACTTCTCCAAACACACACAACTTTTGTTCAATGTAAAGATATGTATATGTCAAAAAATAATTTGTTGAAATTCTGTGTGATAGTCTGAACTTTATGTTTCCAGGACAAACAATTGATTTTTTTGAAAAAAAGAGTAAAATTTGATATTGACATTATATGAAGATCCCATGTTCCGAACTTTAAGTTCTTGGTCTGGGGTTATTTCCTAGTCAGTTAGGCTAGAAAAAAGGCATTTTTATAAAGCAATGTATCACAGCTTTTTAAGATTCAAATTCGTAAAATTCCTATCGAATATTTCGCCAAAATTATTTAAAATCATATATTCAGAAATGCTTATTTCTAGGATAATTGGCTTAGTGTGGGCTTTGATCCTTAATCGGTCAGGACAAATAGTCTTTTATATGTTATCGGGTAAAATATCGTAGCTTGTAGGGCTCCTTGATTAAACTAAATCACCGAATGCGCATAATAAGTTTAAAATCAAAACGAAATTAAACTTATAGAACTTTCAGCCTAAAATATATATCTTAAATTTTTCAAAATGCCTATGAAGCCGGACATATCATAGAATGTAAACCCTGAACCGCGCCGAAAGGCCACCCACGTTCATCAGCTTTAATGCAAAAATACTGTGGTTAGCGAAGCTGGTGATGTATAAGATTTCAAAGAAATGTAGCGTTCTCGAAAACCTTAAAAAAGTTCTCTATTTAGATATTGTAAACTGGGGGCCTTCTTTATACTCATTTCTCTTGGTTATCTGGTAAACCTTTTGTTAGACATACTATACGATGCAATCCTTTTAGCTGGCAATGATGTAATTTAGAGTCCGTGGGTTAAGTTCTTTCCAAAAGAAAAAACGGCAGATGCTGAGCTTACATTCAAAGCATGTAAGTCCAAAACCAGTCACGCTAATCATAGTATTTATGCATTAAACAAATGAAAGTGTATATGTATATATATGTATATATATATATATATATAGATGTGATAATGTTATACATATTATTTAAAATTGTAAGCAGCAACAGAAATTACTGATTTACTGACCTATGTATAAGTCCTTCAAACAAAATCAACAAAAACGAATAAAAATAAAATGCGCTTTGCTATACGAAATACCACAAAACTTTGTAAAAAGAGCGTAAGTAGAACTTTCATTTCATAAATTTTATTTTTTTGCATAGTTTGTAAACAATTTTCATTTTCATTTAGATGTTTTTGCATGGTTTTTGCGCATTTGTAGTAAACAACCGAATGGTTAATTTTGGTATTTCAAATATATTTTTCTTATTAAATTTTTTGTCTATTTCTATATATTACTAATTTGATAAAAATTTACTTTTTTCGCTAGACCATACCATCCTATGAGGATATTAAAAAGAAGGTACAGGATGACAATGATCGCATCGACAATAACGATGTATAAGCAACTTCGCCCCAAATACAATGTGATGAAACAAGTTTGGATGTAAGCAAAACGTGAATAAAATAAAACTTATTTAGAAATAAAGTTTTAAAACTCTCAATTTTTTGTAATTAAATGAAAAATTTTATACACAATAAATAGTAAAAAAATACCACTATACAAATATATTCGTTCTTATTTTTGTAAAACTGTTGATAATTCATTTCTAGTATACATTTTTTCAACATTTTTCTCATATGGGCCCCCCATTCAATCTAACAGTTAGTGATGTAGAAAAGCTTATCATGAAATTCTGAAAATACATATAGTCCATTGAAATGTTACATTGACCTTGCATTTTGTATAGGACAAGATTTTTTTTTTGTGTTGTGTAGAGGGCATCAGTGTGAGTATAAGTCTCAGTTTTCGGGATTGAAAGCCCCCCCATTTGGCCGCTATTTTAAAAAATGAGTGTAAATAATTTTTCCACGATATCTTAACAGCCGTATGTCTCACAAAATTTTTTTAAGACTTTTTGAGTAGAAAATTGTATTTCTACAATATTGATTGACATACTTTTCATCGTAAAATTGAAAATGAAAAAGTTATAGTTAAAAAACGACTAAAATTTTCGGGTAAAATATCATTTAAGAACTATAACTTTTTTTCTATTGATTTAATTAAAAAAATACTTCAGACGTTTTTTGTAGACCATTTTATTCCAAACAGTTTCCCATACTAATTTTTTAAATTTATTTTTATTGAGAAGCGTTAGGGTGGTTCGAAGGGATCAAACCTAGAGGTGACTTGTACGTTATAGTGATTCAGACACAAAGAAAGTTTATAAAAATCGTTCTTCTTTTAGTATATTGTTCTATATGTCCTCCGAAATTAGTATGCTTTTTTTCAGAACTTTACGTACATTCTAGAGGTCGCTCAATACGCCACAAGCATTCAAGACTATTGAATACGTAGTTGTGGGTGATAAAGATGATTAACGGCCAGAGACTAATTTTATTATCTCTATAGATGTGGTCTTTGAGCCGCTGATGACGAAAACCAAGGTCCCAAAATCCTAAGTTACTTGCAACACCCACAAAAATACAGAAAAACCCTATTAAAGGTATTTTTCACGATAATTTCCAAAATAATAAAAACACATCCAACGAAATTCGCCTTTTTTAATAGTAATTTGTACATGTTGTTCGTTTATGTAAAATTTTATAATAAGAGATAGTTCGAGACGGCAGGGCCAGCCTTAGGTAGTGCGAGGCCCATGCAACCAGTAGGTGCGAGGCCTCTTACGACCAGTACACATAATAAAAACCTCTCCCTTAACTTTGCTTTTATTTTTTCTTTTTTATACACCGCGCATGCGTGCGATGCTATAGTTGTGGTTAGTTGTTTGTATATCTTAAATTATTTTTACGAAATATATTTTTAAAAAGATTGTGTTAGAAGTATTGATATGTTTTTGCGAATCACTTCAATAATTAGTGCACAGTTTTCTTCAAAAGAATGACATCTTAGCAAAGGGTTTCACAATTTTTTCAAGTTTTCAAGATAGCTTGCGAGTGTTCTGCGTAAAACGTCAATATTTTCAGTACTTCTGCATAAATGTTTGTGCCAGTGGTTTTTTTCCGCGACTCAGATGAAAACATCTTATAGTATCCTGCTTTGATAGCCACAGTGCTTTTGCATTAAGATTTCATTGTATATTTATAGGCCTAAAGGTAGCTAGTCTGGCCTAGGAAAAACTAGTTTTCCCTCAAAGCTAATTTGGTCGGTAACATACATATATAATATACATTATATATGTATCAAAATCATGACAAATTCAAATTTTCCCAAAATACTCTTAGTCCCTGAATTCTTACTAATGCAGCTGTATTCATGCCATCGTGCATTGGACTGAATAGTATGTTAAATGTTCATAAGTTGGCGCTTTATTTATGCCTATAAAGCACGTGATACTCCGAGTACACTGCTCACGTTGCCAACCTTTTGTCAACGCTGTATTGCCTGTTGGCCACCACGTAACTACGTGGGATAGCAGGGTGCTCAACTTTAAAGTGGATTGTAAAAGGCGATAAGGGTGCCTTTTGTTGACCAAGCAACGCGACTATATGACACGCGTCAGCATTTGACTCCCTACTTTAAGCTTTGATGGCAAAAAAAAAAAAGAAATTAAATTTATTAAATATTTTGCTGACAAAAAATGGTAATTTGAACTTTAAATTAAATGATTGAAGGGACAGATAAATAGGGTTAAATCATAGAAAACAAAAAATTTATTCAACAAACCTTTTAACAAAAATAATTTCAATAGAAAATCTCAGTAAAATGCATTCCATAATAATCCAAATGCTACTGCAACTTCACATTACATTTCAAAATTCAAAACGAGCAATTTGGCTTATAATGGAATTAGAACAGTAAATCAGCTAAAAAGATGATTCCTTTAATATGCAAACGAAGTTCTGCACTAAAAATAGAAATCTAATGCTCCACAGAAACACAACCACATGTGAAGCAATAGATCCTTAAAAACGGAAAATTAAGAACATTGTTTAGTGCAATGAATTTTGCGCCTGCTAGAATAATAAAATGATATTTCCTGTTAAGTTCTGGTTGTTGTTGCTGTTTTTTACTGTTGCAATTGTTGTTCCTGTTGCTGCTACTCTGATATGGTATGCATTTGACGTTAACATGTCACATGAAATTGCTTTCAAAAATCCTATCAACGTTGGCAGAACATATGCGTTGCATAAATCTAGGCGCAATCGCTAACATGTTCATTAATCCGATACCTACATGTGCTTGCATGTGTTCACGTTCCTGTGTTTATACCAGTGGTTAGTTAGGACAACCACAACAACAATAATAATAACCAACATTCCTGGTGTAATTCTCGTTAGATGTCACGCGATGCTTCGATTAAATAACGTTAGACCGAATTTCCTGATTTTAAACGCAACATTTAACCGCAAAATGAAAGATACGTTGATGGTGGGTACTGCTGTTAAAGATATGAAGATAAGATTGGGTGTTAAGCGGTTCAATAACCCAGCCAAAGCAACCACAACTAATGCAACAATAAGAGGCAAAGAGTCCTTATTATTAATATCACTCTTCCACAATTACGCGCCAATACATACATAAGTAGGGGGGCGTTACTAATATACGTTCATATTAATTAGGAAATTCCTGAGGCTATTGCAATGGTTTACCCTACTTTCTAGTAAATATTGAATTCACTTAAATAATTGCGAAATTATTGGCAATGTGTTGTGGCAGCTTTAGTAGCTTAACAGTGTACTTATCAGATAATTAAAGAAAATCTACATGGGACGTTCGATGTTAAGTGGATTAGTCCGAAATTTGACGCAACATACAAATATGAATGTGTTTAAATTTCCCTTTGACAAAAGTATTTTCAAAAATAACATAGCAAATATAAATTGTATTGCTTAAATAGGAACAACTCAAGGAAATTATTTATCTTTTTCAAATAGCTTTTTAACTACAGATGCAAATTAGATAGTTAAAACAAAAATTTTTAAAGATTTTGATATGATTAAAAATGCAGCTTCAAAAAAATTAAAGAAACTGTCTAAGCAGGGTTAATTATGAATCGAAATCTTAAGAAGTTTACCCGATTAGAATAGAATACTATTGGTTTGGATAGAAATACTTACTTTTTTTGACATGATTTTTGACACCTAAAATTGAAATAGCTTCGTAAAAAATATATTCCAATCAAATCGAAGGAGTACGTGTCTTCTTATTTCCTCTGAAAGACAAAATATTTTATTGGGGCTCAATTCCGCAATTTGAAGTCAGTCAGCCTGCATGATTTGAAATGGATTTGGTCTCCAGCAAAACCAACAACAAGGCAAGGTTTTTATCAGATATTACAAGAGGTTATTATTTTTTTTTTTGATTGAGACATACTTTCTAAGTGAATAAAAAAACAAAATTTTTGTTTTTAAAATGCGTCTCTTATATAAGTTTTTTATAATTATATGTAGCTTTATGAAGTTTTTTTTTTAAAACCTATGAAATTCCAATAACTTCGTACGAAAATATTTATGCCCAAATACGTTATTATTTATATATATATTTAGTTATATATTTATGCTAATTACTTTTCAATTTAAGGTAATATACCAAAAATGTGTGTTTCACTTTACCAGTTCGGGTACTTTTCAATGGCAATGAATCTAAGGAGTTTGCAATAAGAAATATGTTTCTTTAGCAAATCGTAAATTTCAAGCGTAATTTTGACTGCCAGTTTTGATGTCTGGTTGTGTAGACTGATTTACAGAAAATAGGGTAAAAATTGTCCTCCGCCGTTCTCGTTGTTAAATAACACAAGTTCAAGAGGCAGTTATAGACTAACTTGGTTTGTTTCTCATACGGCTATGGCAAAAGCAGAAGTTTTTAACTATTAAAACTGCTGACAAGTTATTGGTTGTATATGAACTAGGGGTGGCAATCCCGGGATCCCGTGATCCCGGGATTTGCTTTAAATATAGGCTAAAGTAATCCCGGGAATACAAAGATACAATCCCGGGATTTTCGGGATTAGAAAAAAATTTTATATAATATAATAAATATTCTTTTATATGACATATTTAAATACAAAATCTGCAAAATAATTGTTTTCAATACATTCGATGTGCATGAAACATTATTGCATCAACCTGCAAAATGCACTTCATTTGTGTCTGAACCTTAAATTGAGTAAAAATATTTTTTTTTATTGTAGCAATTTTTTGTTTAAGATTTTCTTATTAAAATGTCACATAGCAAAAAAAATATATTTTTTAATACTTTGACTAATTTTAAGAATTTTTTACTAAGTGCGATTTGTATTGAAAATCGATAGTTCATGAGAAAAATGATAAAATGTGAAATTAAGTGTGTTTGTTTACTTTCCCAGTAACAATTATCCAGTAAAGAAATTTTAGAAAGTAAGAAAGTATTTGCTCACAGAGAAAAAAATTTTCATAAAAGTAAACAAACACAATCCAGTAAAAATTCGTACAAACTGACAAGTGAAAAAATGTATTTCAGTTTTCCAAAACAATTTGCTTTTTTATTTATGGAAAAATATTGACAATTGTCAAAATCATATGTTTTTCTTTTTGAAAAATGTTTGCTGGTAAAATTTTATCCAGTAAAAACTAGCAGGCTCTCTCGCAACAAATTGTCACTTTATTCTCTCACTGCCTCCCTTGTTACTAGATATTTTTTGTTAACAAACACAATCCAGTAACAATTGTTACAAATTTGTACAAATTCGTACACATTTTCAATTAACAAACAGACCTATTTAGACTAAAATTATTTTTATCAATAACGGAAATACTAAAAATGCAATAGAAAAACAACATAAGCAAAACATATCTATTTTTTATAATAAAATACAAATCTGCAACAAAAAATATAGGTTTGTCTTCAAAAAAAAAAAAAACACAGCCGACCTTGATTTGACATTGAAAATTTAACCCATACCTAGACCTACCAAAACTTAAGTTCTAAGATATAATTAAACTTTTGTCTGAAGCTTTTTTTCTGAAATCAGCATATAAAGATTTTGACGACTTAAATGAAGCATACTTATGGGTGCATCTACTGAGAGCGAGTCATTCGGTGCCAATAAATGCGATCACTGTCAAATTTGAAAAGGTGATAAAAATTAATCAAATAAAAAGTGTGGTACACGAATTTTTAAATGTAAAAATAAAATTGAATAATAAAATTGATAGTTTGGTCATAAATGCTTGATTATCCTCTATCATCTCCTTTTAATAGTGGCTATCTTCTACTAGTCAAACTTAGTAAATGTGATTTAGATGTATTAACACTCGAAGTGTTCTAAGTCAATTTTTAAGCTACTATTTTTCTATTATTTTGCGTTCTTAGTCTTCATTGTTAAGCTGTGAAATAAAGCAATTTTAATTTTATATATACAATAGTACAAACTTCTCGTTTTTTTTTTGTAGTTCTGTATGCATTTACTAGAACTATCAATCCCGGGATCCCGGGATTAGAAACTTCGATCCCGAAAATCCCGAAACTCAAAAAAGCTCCGGGATTGCCACCCCTAATATAAACGCAAACCACGTATGCACATATGTAGTTGTTGCATGGTTTTTAATATAAAATACACTTAGATACCCATATGTTCCCAAAAAAAGTACCTAAAAAATGACCCCTTCAGTCAGAAGCACATTCATTGCATTGTACAGCTTATCAAAAAACCTTGCTTCCCTTATTTTTCGAACTCAGGTAATTCACTGTGGAACATTCACTGTATTGGGAACTAACTCAACACAAATCCGCTCCTTATACAATTCGCACCTAATTTCGTCCACAAAGAATTGTTAATTGGCCTAGACTCGTTATTTGCGAATTGATTGATGACGCCAATTTGAATGCTAGACATTTTGAGAACGAAGTTGTTTTGCAAGTCCTAGTAAAAACTTACTAACACTGCCAACAACCAATAAATATAATATAAAGAACTTTCTCTTCTTCGATCTTGCGAGTCAAAATCTATTTGATACAAAAATTATTCAATTACAAAGTAACAAAATGTTAACAATTTTCAATTAACAAAATCTAAGCTTTAGCTGGACACGTTTGTCGTTGACATCCCAGTCTATTTATCGTATTTAATAAATACATGAGATGCATAATTGGCTTATAATTAAATATGCAATATTCTCTCCGGCGCAGAAACGTATCGCGACTATACATTTCAGCTAAGCACATACATTCATACAATTGCAGTTTATAAACGTATGTATGTATGTGTTTTATGCACGTGACACACCCCAGCAAATATTTTTATTTGCGAAAGACTCACATATATTATTTACTAAGGTGATAATTTTGATGGCGCGCGACACTATCTTCTGATGTAAAGCAATATGTTGTTCAAAATAAACTGTTCTGCTGTAGCCACGAATCACAGATGAATCATCTGAAAGATTTTCAAGTAGAGTTTGAGCCGAAAACGGCTCCAATTCCATAAAAATCAAACGTCAAACATGTCTATAAATGCAATCGTTTTGAAGTCTTTCAGATGATTTAACCGCGAATCGTTCTGACGACTCACTTCAGGTAGGAATATTTCCCCAAATATAATATAGTTTGAACAAAATGATCGCTAATGAGATTTATATAAGACTCCTTCCCAATTTAAGATGTTTACTGAGATGCAATTAACAAAAAAAGTAACATCAAGTCATAATATATTGATATATGTATATGAAATTAATAATATGCCCAAGGCCTGTTAACTTATCTCTTTTCTTAATACCACTTTAATCGGAGATTTTATAAACTGCGATTATATCTCGAGTTAAATTTGGTAACTCATCTCTGAATTTATTGAGTATTAAGAAATCTCAGTTTAACAAAAAATTCAACACATAAAGTTAATTGTGAATAGTACATATGATAGTTGACATTAATATTTCCAAGCAAAATAGTTTCTTATTCAAATTAAAATTTAATTTCTGGTTTTTAAAGTTGTGATGGAACATGAGTAAGTTAATACATGACAATATTCCGAAAGCAATTTTATTTATTTATGAATCATTTTTAGTTCAAAGCGAAAACGGTCACAAAACTTTAATATTGGTGGCTGTGAACTGCTGGCAAGTTTGGTGGAGAATGTGAAGAATGTTGTGGAGAACAAAAAAACAGACACCATTTCAGCCAAAGAAAACGAAAAGGCATTGCAAAATATTTGCATGAAGTTCAATGCCAACTCTTGCACTGAGCCCCGTTCAGTCAAAGTCTTGCGGGAAAAATTTAAAAACATGAAGCAGGCTTTTAAAAAGCGGCGTGGCGAAGAATCGCGCTATGCAAGAGGAACAGGAGAAGGACCTTTTATGGCGCAAGCAGAAACCTCAGCAACAGATGTTTCAATCGGAAACATCATGACGGATGCAGAAGTCGTTGGACTACCTGCGTCTTACGACTGTGACGCACAGCTTAGCCTAGAAAGTGAAAATTTTGTCAAAGCTGTTATTGTCGAGCAAGTGTCCCCTGAAGTTGAAGTTGCTGAGGTCAATGCAGAAGATTTGTTGAATCCAGCTGGGTGAGGTACAACCCAGAAAACCTCAAAACAAAAATATCAAAAGAATTATCAATTAAAAATAAGAAAAAAAAAGTATTGATAGTCAAATAAAAGAAGCGCAACTGTTGCTTATAAAAAATCAAATTAAACTTTGCAAAAAGCAGATAAAGCTATGTAAAAAAAAAAATTCAGCTAGCTGATATTAAATTAAAAAAAAAGTAGAAAAGAAAATAAATGAAATGAATTCATGAAACAACGTTTTATTTCGCATTTTTGTTCATATGACTTAACCATTAACTAAAAGTTTGAAAAATAACTTGCAATCAAATGTTGGCGGTAATATTTCGCTTTGTCAGTTTCACTTTGCAAAATTCTTCCATGATTTTCTTCGAAATAGCTCGTTATATCAAATCCTATGTTTGTTACTATATCGCTTTCCACTTCAGCTCTTATATCTGATGGTACTTCAGGTGTTGTTTCTTTTGTATCACAAGCAATATTGTGAAGAACTGCACAAGCAACAATTATACTTTGCACCGTATCTAATTTTGGCTCATACCAATTGCTAAAATGGGAAATCTTCTCTTTATCACTCCGTACTGACGCTCAACAACATTTCTGGTTCTAATGATGCTTTCATTGAACAGGTTTTCATACTCTGTCGTTGGGTTGTTGAGAGGTGTTAAGCAATATGTCCTAAGAGCATAATCCTTGTCACCGACAATATGGTAGTTTTTAAATTCTTCACTTTCAAGAATTACTTTTATAGAAGAATTGTTGAAGACCGTGGAATCATGTGAGGATCCTGGCCATCTTGCAACAATGTCCAGGACCTTAAGATTATTGTCGCTGATCGTTTGCACATTGAGTGAAAGGTATCATTTTCGGTTTCGATATATTTCCCCTAAGCCACCCACTGTAAAAAAGAAATAATATTCATTATGAGTTTTTGCAACGAATTGAATATTTCTGCGACGAATTCTCACATGAGTACAATCAATTGCACCACAACAGCGTGGAAATTTTGCTGTTCGGAAGAAATCAGTGCAGATTTTGCTTTTGTCTTCTGAGGTTCTTGGAAACTAAATGAATTGTGGACGAAGATGAGCTATTGCAATTGAGACTTGTCTTACAACACGAGATGCACACATAGGAGAAACGCCAACAAAGTCCCCAGCGGCTTGCAAAATGCTTCCAGTTGCATAAAATCTCAACGTCATAAGCAGCTTATCCCGAGCTGTTAAGTCGTGAGCACTATAATTTGTATAAAGGTCAATAAATACAAGAAAAAATACGTTATTTAACTCCCCTTACCGTATTTTTTTTACTCTTGGTTTGATTTCCTGGTAAATGTTTCTTAAAACAAAGTTGACAGTGTGCTTTGCCAAGCGAAAGCGTTGAAAGAACTTCTTTTCAGTCCACTTTGTCCAATTATTGGATCGCAGAAAATATTCATTTTGCTTCCTTTCTCGATTCTGTATGATTTCAAATTCATAAAAGTTTCCACAAAGATCCATTTCAGAGAAAATATTTTTTGATTTCAAATTTGAATCAATAAAAAACGTCAAACGTAGTCGAGTTAACTTCGTTAATCTGAGAAATTTCTCGTATTAACTTTAATCGGCAATTTGCACGTTAACAGCCGATTAATCGGCGATTAAGACCAAATCGTAGTTTAAGCTAGGATTAAGTTGAGATAAGTTAATGGGCCTAAGTATATGAAATCAAAAGATTAATTTAGATTAAAATCTTCTACTTAGGATGGTTATAATTCAACGCCTTAAATCTGAAAGATTCAGAAATCTTTTAAGCATTTGCTGGGACAAACTCTGGCATGCATACATAAGCAAATTATAAGACGTGCTTGTGCTGAAATTTGATGTCCTTTGTGCGCCCTACACATTTTTGTACCTTTTGCTTTTAATTGTAAATTATTTCATACGCTGTGCTGTGGTGTCGTTGCATTTTGCCTGCAACTGGATATTAATATTTGAATAATAATCATGTTGTTAATCGGCAACAACAACAACAACCACAGCAATAGCAGCAATAAACGACAACAAAAATAATAGTAATAGCATATAGCGTGTTTACCTTGCATCATTTTCACATTTCCATGCATGCAAAATGTTGTGCTGCATTGCTGCAGGGAAAACGGGGCGTATGCGTGACATTTCATTTAATAAAATGATTTATTAAGGGCTTGTTAACGATAGGCGGGGGAGCGTGGAACTTAAATGAAAAGGGAAATTAACTAACTTACAAAATTTGGAAATTAAAAACTGTCACGCTCCTACTTGAGGACAAAAACCTCTGCACACTAAAGAACTTTAAAGTTTTGAGGAACTTGAGCTTTAAACCTCCCTAAAATTATGCAATGTAAAAGCAATATTCGTCTACTTGCTACTATAGTGAATATTTCATCTTCTTGGCTGCATAGTTTTTAGTATTTTGCTTTTATAACTTTATTATTTTTCCTCCATGAATCAATGTAATACTTATTAATTAAAGAGTTTAAATTTTGATTTTTCTAAATTTCAAATAGATCAGTTTTGTTTTTTATTTTAATGTGTAGATTAGAGTGTTTATTTTGAAAATATTGCAGATGGATTTTATTTTTTTGCTTATTAGCTCAAATCTATAATCGGTGCGGACAGAGTTTAGTCAGATTTCGTTGAAATTTTACAAAAAAAAACGACTTACGAAAACAAAGAGAAAGTCTGCCTTAGCGTTATAGGTACATATTTCCGTTGCATGAACGACACGCACATAAATACAGTCTGATATATTCCTAATTTGGTTCATTCGTGCACATATTTTTCACTTCTGTGCATTATAATAGATTCTCATGCTGTGTATAATCATAAATCTATAACTTTCTGTACACGTCATTTTCAAATTTAAATTTAAAATTGTGACATTGTAATTGTAAGCGTGCATGCATATTAGAGTGATTCAAAAAAAAATTCACCCTTTCCAATTTCTTCGCCCAGGGTTGGCATTATTTACAGAGATAAAGATATTGATAATTGCATGTTGTACAATTAAACCCATGTCTCGATGCCAGTTACTAAGCGTTTCATGAAGGGTTGGGTTAACAAAAAAATCAAATTCGCTGAAGGTGCTGAAGGCTATTCCTCAATCAGTCTACCATAAACGTATAATGAACTGGATAAAGTGCAGACGTAGTTGTTTTGTAATAATTAATACACAAAAGGATATGATTATCTTTTGGCTCATTAAATTCTTTTTCACATGGTGGCAATTTTTTAAAATCGCAATTTTGAAACTCTTTAAAAATATTCGACTCTCCGGATTTCTACATACGAACCTTTTGACTTGAAATTTTAACAGCGTATTTGTAATATGCTTATAAGACTTCCCAGCACATGTGCGAAAAGAGAGAGCTAGTTTTTTTTTGTGTCAGTCTAATAAACATGCATGCATGAATTGTTTTCTTTTTGAATTTATATTAAAATTTCTTTGTTATTATTAACTATAAAAATTCTATATGTTTTTACGTACGTACCATAAAATTAATTTTTTCATTGGAACATTCTGTGATAAAATGTGATTTTGCATTTCTTTACCAACACTAAAATTCACACGCAATGGTGCTTTGTTTACTTTTTAAAAAGGCGTTAATAGCTTTCTCTACTTATGTAACTTTCACCATGAGTATTTTAGTTTTTTTTGTAAGTTGAATTAAGTTAGAAAATTTTTTAATCGGTTTCTGACGCTGTACATATTGTAGGTTAACCCAACTAGCAATATTGCGTTCTTTAGATGAAACGAACTATGTATAAACTCCTGAAACACTAGCGCTCATAACTTTAGTATCATTTTAAAAAAACTAAATTTTTAGGAACGTCAGAAAAAGGATTTTTATGCATTTGTCTTACAATAAAAACTTTCCTATCCTAGAACTTATTTTCCATTCATCCACTTCAGTAAAAAGCGAAAAACAGGGAAAACTTTGCTTATTTATTTCTTTACTTATTCCTCCTTTATTCATATCTTTTATTTCAATAACACTTATATAACGCTTATACAAGAATGAGAAACTTCTGTAAGATATTTGATGATGCTGATCTAGCATGTCCAGATAAGAAATTTGGTTGATTGCAGGAATGCACGAGGAGATTCACACTTATTGCATGCAACCAAGCAGTAATGGTCAACATTTTGTCCTTAGAGAAAGAGTAAATTATATACAGTTTCAACTGTTCTATATCTAAATAAATAATTATGTTAAGACTTTGAACTATTTCTGCGTTTAAAGATCAAAATATTACTGAGTTTTAAACACAAACAGGACAAAATAGTGCATTGTTCATATGTGCTGTAACGTGCAAAGGAAATATCTGTCCGAGAATCGATAAATATGCTTGACCAACATTTCAAAAAGTGTATATGTAAATTTAACGAACTTAAAAGTAAATTGATCAGTTTGGTGAAAATTAGCTATAAAATATTTTGTCGTTGTCATCATTGGACAAATTTATTTAATAAATTCTACTTGTTTTATATAAGGCAGCACTGCAGGAAAAACGTGAAAATGTGCGAATAACACGCAGCAACAGAAGACCTACAAATTTTGCTGTCAAAATAAATTACGATGAAAATCAATTAGAAAATTGAAAACTTATCCAAAATGTTATTGAGCCTGTTGCGATAGGAAACGAAAAATATTTATTTGACCATTGAAAATGTGTTGAATATTGAAGTAAACAAATGATCAAAGGGACTGCTGAAGCTTATGACAACAACAATAGCAAACAGTAGCAACAATAATGAAATTATGATTAATGAAATTATTAGTTTCAGCTGATGTCTAGATGAAAAATATTAAAATACCATGTTAACCTTATTGTGCTGAAACAAATTGGTGTCATTGATATAGCTCATTATGAATTAGGCTGTTATGATAGCAACACAAAACAACAGCGACAGCAAAAGGAAGCGGAAGTCAAGTGCAACAAGCGACTCGCTTACTTGTGTAACATAACTCAACGGGAAAGTGCAGGAGCGATCCAAATTCGTGTACACGATTTTTATAAAATTTATAAAAAAAGTGCATGTAAACACTTCCACGACAGTTAATGGAGTTCAAGACTTTTGCTTCAAAATTTTGAATCTTAGGAATTTTACGCTGACATCAAAATTAGACCAATTTTCATTTATCGATGTCGATGTCAAAATTTCTCTTCCATTCAAATTAAATCGAAATCGTCTTGGACCACGATCTTCACAAAAGTATTCTTTTTTTTGCGTACAGACTGTATTATTATAAATGAATTGTCATGGCTGCTCAAATTTCTTAACTTATGTTTCAAAACTCTTCATTGAACATCTAAAAGCAGACATCTTAACATACGGCCAAAGCAAGAAAATATATCATATATTTTTTGAAGAGAAACTTCTTTATTACGGGTGAGATTTGAAACTAGGTGTGTATAATGAAACGCAAAAAGTGGCACTATTTTTTTTAGCCATACTTTCACTTAGTTAAGTTTTCGAGATCTAGAATAGCTACAGCAATAAATTTAATAACAACTTAAAGTACTC
Source organism: Tricholauxania praeusta (assembly GCA_949775025.1). Classification (NCBI taxonomy): domain Eukaryota; kingdom Metazoa; phylum Arthropoda; class Insecta; order Diptera; family Lauxaniidae; genus Tricholauxania; species Tricholauxania praeusta. The sequence continues at coordinate 52,096,614 of OX459029.1, forward strand.
ATAGAGCAGAGTGCCCGAAAATTATCAACTTTGAGTTTGGTTAAACACAAGCTGAGATATAAGCGTGGAAAGAGTTCCTATTTTTCAAGCATTGCACAAATTAATTACCAAAGTCTTGTCATAGCGACGAGAGCCAAATTTATAACTCTCTCTAAATTATGAATTCTTTTGTTCAGTTTCATTGCAATGTAGTAAATTCATTTAAATGGAAATCGTGACATTCTTTCAAGGTTAAAAATTAATTTTAGACACCAACAGAGTGGAAAGAATTTTTTTTTTTTGCAACTTCTTATTTATTTATTGAACCAACTCGCTTGGAGGCTAACAATAATTATACAAATCTTAAGAAACTAATATAACGTCGGACTTTTCCAAGCCATTGCTTAGAAATGTTATTTTTTCAAATTTTGCCTTCGGTTGTGATAAGAAATGAGTACCCATTAGGCCGCGGTTACACTGGATGCGGAAATTTGTTCGTACGAATTTTTAATAATTTGTTCGTGCGAATATATTTGAACAGAGTGGTTACATTAGACGCGACTTCGCTCATACTTTCAGTTGAAGTGCAATCCATCAGCTGTTTTTCTCCTTGTTTTCGTGCGACTGTTCTGATGAAAAACAAAATTTTTTGTTCGCATCAAAGCAGTCGTACAGATTCGTACGAATACGCACGAAGCATGCGTAGCAGTGATGATATTGGCATACTTGTAAAAGGGCCAAAGTTCGAACTAAAATAGGGCTTTTTTAACATAAATAGGGCTTCTGTAAATCAAATCATATGTAACCAATTATATTATAACCAAATGTTTTCTTTTTACAAAATTAATTTTGTTGTTTAAATTTAATTGTAAACATAAATTTTACTTAGGAACACTTAAGCGTTTACGATTTTTTTGTATATATCGCTAATTTTCTTCAATAACGTTATAACCCAAAAACGTAAAAATTCAGTTAAAATGCTTGCCCCGAAATATCTGATTTTTTGAGTTATGACGTTATTGAAGAAACAGCGATATATTAAAGACGATTTTTAGAAACTTCTTCAAAAGGAAATGCAGAAACAATTGATATATTTGCAGATTTAGCACATCAAATTTAACCTATTACTTAGGTCAACAAATCGAAAAAAAATGTTGGTGCCGAGATATAGTTAGTGGTTTTGTATTAAGTATGTACTGGCAACATTACAAATATTTAAAATTTTTTTTTCCCACGTGTCATTTTTGACTAACCGTCAGTTTTGATTATTTAACTTGATTTTTATATCATGTCTTCATCGGGAAGAAGTTGTCTCAATGATCCAAATGTGTTATGAACATTTGAGACAGTGTATTAGTGGTAAAAGAAACCATATGAGGTTCGGAATAATGTTAAAATAATGATTTATCCAGACTTAGATTCTGCTAGAAGATCCTTACCACATTCAGAGGAAGTACCTGTTCCAAAATTTTGTTCCATTCGTAAATCATCATTTGAAGAAGTCATTAATGAAATGAGTAGCGACATCGAAGAAGAATTAAATGATTTGATAAGGGATCTTGAACTTTCTAAAGAATCTGCAGAGGTTTTGGCTTTTTGGATTAAAAGAAAAAAACTTGTTGGAGTCAGGTACAAAAGCATGACTTGCTACCATTTTTTTCAATCGGAAAATGATATTGTTTTTTCTTCTGGATGTGCAAGGCCTTATTCTCGAAATGGGTCATTCAAAATACCATCCACCTTCACAGTCATCTTGACCAATTCCCAGAAAATCTTGGATCCTATAGCGAAGAACAAGGGGAGCGGTTTCACCAGGACCTAAAAACTATGGAAGAAAGATACCAAGGCCGATGGGATCGCTATATGATGGCTGACTATTGCGGGTGGATGCATTCATTCACGAAAGTCGCGGAAAAGAAAGTTCTTTTTTAAATTATGTAAGTCGTTTTTCATGTAAACTTTTTTTTTACAAGGCAAAATCTAGAAAAAAGCACATAAGATATCAAAAGTTTTGCTAATAATGTATTCAATATAAGGTCCTTAGTTAAAATAAAACTACAGCTTCTCGGCACCAAAACTAGTGTTGACCAGTGTTATAAGTCAAATAAAACTTTTTTCATATAAAAAAATATCTGGTTTTTGATTTGAAATAATTTCAATTTGAAGTTTAAAACGTCGAAAGCCATCGTATTACTTAAGGGTCCACTAAAATTTTTTTAGGGGGAAAAAAAACACTTAAGTTTTATCCCAGTCGACAATCACTTATCCACGGTTCGCTTCAAGAAAGATCAAGATCGATTGAATTGTCAACCAAATCTGGAGATTCCAAATATATAATCCGCAAAATCGGAGCTGCTCATTTACTCGTTTTATGACCATTTTAAGATTACCACTATGGCCGACACGGTTCGTTTTAAGCAAGATCAAAATCGGTAAAAATTTTTAACCAAATCTAACAATGCACAATGATTATCTAGTGTTCGGAGATTCCAAAAACATGATCCGTAAAATCGTACCTGGTCATTTACTCGTTTTATGGCCATTTTAAGGTAAACACTTTTACCGATAATATCAATAAAATGACGTTCAAGGAAAAATTGTGAATAAAGACATTAAAAACTTAAGTTTTTTTATTTTGCTTTTTTTTTGTTTGATTTGTAATAGAAAATATTTTTAAAAGTCATAAAAAAACTATATAAATTTTATTTTTAATTAGTTTTTAGGCCCAAAAGAATTTTTTAAATATTTTTTAAATTTTTTTTTTTTTCATGAAAAACGGTGAATAACACATCAAATATAAAATATTTTTTATTTATTGTTTTTTTGTGAGCTTTGTATTTGTAGTCAAAAATACCTCAAAAATGTATAAAACAAAATTATAATTTAAATTCTTTTTTAACAGTTTTAAGGCCTAAAAGAATTTTTTTTTTAGTATTTTCAATTCTTTTCCATGGAAAATGATGAATAACGTAACATATATAAACATTTTTTTTATTTTTTTCTCTTGTTTGCTTTGTAGTCAAAAATACTTTTAAGGCTCACAAAAGATAATAAAAAAATTGATTTTTTCCTATTTTTCAGCCGAAAAAAAAAAAAACGGCGGTCGGTGTCGCGAGTTTATACTTTTTTCCTCAGCCGCACAACGTGCCATAATATCCAAGAGCCGGCTGTAGAAAAGTCGAGTGTATAAGATTACACCATGGGACCTATGCCAAATTATAGAGCTCGATGAGCCTAAATAGAATATCTAGGGTTGCCTTGCCAAAGCCTGTCCCGATGGCCGAAAAAAACCCACTTTTGGCCGACTTTTTTTTTAATAAAAAGTGTATAAGATTACAGCATGAAATTGGTGTCAAATGATAGAGCTCGATGAGCCTAAAAATAAAATATAGGGTTGCCTTGCCAAAGCCTGTCCTAAACTAGGGTTGCCTCGCTTTTTTTGGGCCAATTTTTTTTAATAAAAAGTGTATAAGATTACAGCCTGAAAGTGGTGTCAAAAGGTAGAGCTCGATGAGCCTAAATAGAATATCTAGGGTTGCCTTGCCAAAGCCTGTCCTAAACTAGGGTTTTTGGCCAATTTTTTTTAATAAAAAGTGTATAAGATTACAGCATGAAATGTGTGTCAAATGATAGAGCTCAACGAGCCTAAATAGAATATCTAGGGTTGCCTTGCCAAAGCCTGTCCTAAATTAGGGTTGCCAACCGTTTTTTGGGCCAACATTTATTAGAAAACATTTTATGGTTAAAGATTCCAGCTTCAAATGTATGTCAAATGATAGAGCTCGATTAGCATAAAAATAATATATAGGGTTGCCTTGCCAAAGCCTGTCCCAATGGCCGAAAATGCCCGAATTTTAGCCAATTTTGTTGTTCTAATTAAAACTGTAGTGCATAACAGCTCCAAATGTGTGTCAAATGATAGAGCTCGATGAGCCTAAAGAGAATATATAGGGTTGCCTTGCCAAGGTCTGTCCTAAACTAGGGTTGCCACCCATTTTTTGGGCAACATTTATCAGAAAAAATTTTATGGTTAACGATTCCAGCTCCAAATGTATGCCAAATGATAGAACTCGATGAGCCTAAATAGAATATATAGGATTGTCTTGTCGAATCCTGCCCTAAACATGGGTTGCCACTCATTTAAGAAAAGTTGACCCCAAAAACGGGTAGTAACCCTAGTTTAGAACAAGATTCGACAAGACAATCCTATATATTCTATTTAGGCTCATCGAGTTCTATCATTTGGCATACATTTGGAGCTGGAATCGTTAACCATAAAATTTTTTCTGATAAATGTTGCCCAAAAAATGGGTGGCAACCCTAGTTTAGGACAGACCTTGGCAAGGCAACCCTATATATTCTCTTTAGGCTCATCGAGCTCTATCATTTGACACACATTTGGAGCTGTTATGTACTACAGTTTTAATTAGAACAACAAAATTGGCTGAAATTCGGGCATTTTCGGCCATTGGGACAGGTTTTGGCAAGGCAACCCTATATATTATTTTTATGCTAATCGAGCTCTATCATTTGACATACATTTGAAGCTGGAATCTTTAACCATAAAATGTTTTCTAATAAATGTTGGCCCAAAAAACGGTTGGCAACCCTAATTTAGGACAGGCTTTGGCAAGGCAACCCTAGATATTCTATTTAGGCTCGTTGAGCTCTATCATTTGACACACATTTCATGCTGTAATCTTATACACTTTTTATTAAAAAAAATTGGCCCAAAAAACGCGAGGCAACCCTAGTATAGGACAGGCTTCGGCAAGGCAACCCTAGATATTCTATTTAGGCTAGTCGAGCTCTATCATTTGACACCAATTTCATGCTGTAATCTTATACACTTTTTATTAAAAAAAATTGGCCCAAAAAACGGGTGGCAACCCTAGTTTAGGACAGGCTTTGGCAAGGCAACCCTATATTTTCTATTTAGGCTCATCGAGCTCTACCTTTTGACACCCATTTCATGCTGTAATCTTATACACTTTTTATTAAGAAAAAAGTCGGCCAAAAGTGGGTTTTTTTCGGCCATCGGGACAGGCTTTGGCAAGGCAACCCTATATATTCTTTTTAGGTTTTTCAATATCTATCATTTGGCACAAATTTCAAGCTGTTATCTTCATTAATAAAAATTGACCCAAAAACCGGTGAAAACCCATGTTTGCGACAGGATTCAACAATGCAAGCCCATATATTATATTTAGGCCTCTTCATGTTCTATCTTTTGGCAAACATTTGGAGCTGTTATGTACTACAGTTTTAATTAGAATAACAAAATTGGCTAAGTTTCGGGCATTTTCGGCCATCGGGACAGGCTTTGGCAAGGCAACCCTATATATTCTATTTAAGCTCATCGAGCTCTATCATTTGACACCACTTTCATGCTGTAATCTTATACACTTTTTATTAAAAAAAAATGGCCCAAAAAACGGGTGGCAACCCTAGTTTAGGACAGGCTTTGGCAAGGCAACCCTATATTTTCTATTTAGGCTCATCGAGCTCTACCTTTTGACACCACTTTCATGCTGTAATCTTATACACTTTTTATTAAAAAAAATTGGCCCAAAAAAAGCGAGGCAACCTTAGTTTAGGACAGGCTTTGGCAAGGCAACCCTATATTTTATTTTTAGGCTCATCGAGCTCTATCATTTGACACCAATTTCATGCTGTAATCTTATACACTTTTTATTAAGAAAAAAGTCGGCCAAAAGTGGGTTTTTTTCGGCCATCGGGACAGGCTTTGGCAAGGCAACCCTAGATATTCTATTTAGGCTCATCGAGCTCTATCATTTGGCATAGGTCTCATGGTGTAATCTTATACACTCGACTTTTCTACAGCGGGCTCTCCGTCTATAAGAAGTTTTCACTTCAAAAATTGTTATTTTGGTATCGATTTTTTTCAATTAAAAACGGTGAATAACTCAAAAATCTTTGCATATTTGCAAAAATTATTGACTTTATGGTATGAAGCGACTCAAAACACATAAAAAAACAATTATCATAGCATATTTTAAAATTTCAATTGATATTAAAAGCATCAAAAACTGTACACGGTTCGCTTCATAATTTTATTAAAATTATCGGTAAAAGCGATTACCTTAAAATGACCAGGTACGATTTTACAGATCTTGTTTTTGGAATCTCCGAACACTAAATACTAATTGTGCATTGTCAGAGTTGGTTGAACATTTTTACCGATTTTGATCTTGCTTAAAACAAACCGTGTCGGCCATAGTGCTAATCTTAAAATGGTCATAAAACGAGTAAATGAGCAGCTCCGATTTTGCGGATTATATATTTGGAATCTCCGGATACTATATAATAATTGTGCATTGTCAGATTTGGTTGACAATTTAATCGATCTTGATCTTGCTTGAAGCGAACCGTGTATCCCAGTAAGCTTTCCTTTGAAAAATAAAAAATTGTGAAAATTTTGCAAAAGGGCCAAAAATGAATAAAAAGGGTCACGGGGCTTTTGAAATATAAAAGGGCTCAAAAAAGCCCTAAAAGCCCCCAAATATCATCCCTGATGCGTAGCCTTTGTAACCGCATTCATATACACACATGCATTTGTTCAATTTTTGCAATTCTTACGAATACGTACGAATTCGTACGAACAAAAATCCGCATCCAGTGTAACCGCGGCCTTATGCGTATACATAATAGCTACAGGGGTGGTAAGTCTTGTCTCTTCAATCGAGACGTATTCGATGTTAGGAGTAGGTTCCTAGCCAGTATTTTCGGATGTTGCTGTAGTTTTTGTTGATACGATCGCTTAATGTTTTCCTGTATCTGCTTAACGAAGGGTATACCAAGATCTTGGTGTATGTTTATATTCTTGACATACCATGGTGCGCCGGAAATAGTTCGAAGTATTTTTGACTGAGACCTTTGCAATATTTCTATATTCGATGAGCTTGCGTTGCCCCACAGCTGGATTCCGTATGACCATATAGGTATAATAATAGCTTTGTACAGAAGAACTTTATATTCAAGGCTGAGTTTTGAATGTTTATGCAAAAGCCAATTAATGCTTGATGCTTTTAACTTCATTTGAATTTTTTTCTTTTCAATGTGACTTTTCCAAGTAAGGCGTCTGTCGAGGCGCATACCTAAGTATTTAACTTCAGTGCTCTGAGGTATTGCGGTGTTATTTAGGTGAACTGTGGGGCAAGTATTTTTATTGAGTGTAAAAGTTACATGTTTACTTTTTTGCTCGTTTACATTTATTCGCCAGTTTAAAAGCCATGTTTCAACTAGACGCATATGTTTTTCGAGGGTATGTGACGCACTATGAGGGTCTGCGTGACAAGACATAATTGCAGTGTCATCAGCAAAAGTAGATGTAAGCACAGAGTTGTTTGTTGGCAAGTCAGAAGTGTAAATTAGGTAAAGAATTGGGCCAAGAACACTACCTTGTGGTACGCCTCCAAAAATGTCAACGTCATCTGAAATGTAGTCGTTGCATTTTACCCTGAGCTTTCGTCCTGTAAGGTAGGACCCTAGTAAAGCATGGGTATTTTTAGGGAGTAATTTTTTTATCTTGTGTATAAGTCCATCGTGCAACACCTTATCAAAAGCTTGAGCTGCATCTAGAAATACTGCTGAGCAATATTTTTTTTCTTTATATGTCTTTCTAATTTTTGCTTTTATCCTGTGAACTTGCTCTATAGTTCAATGTTTTTTGCGGAAGCCAAATTGGTGCTGAGGTATTATGTTAAGTTGGTTCATGTGGGGCAAAATTTTCGAGAGCAGCAGCTTTTCAAAAAGTTTTGATGTGGTTGGCAACAAGCTTATTGGCCGATATGATGAAACTTGTGTGGGATTTTTCCCAGGCTTAGAAATCATTGTGATTTGAGACATCTTCCAGCTTTTTGGGTAGTGGCCCAATCGAGTAATAGCGTTAAAAAGTATGGTTAGGGGTCTGACTGCACAGTATGGTAATTCAATAAGCATATTAGCAGTTATGAGGTCATGACCTGGTGCTTTCTTCTTGTTCAATTGAGTTTTTATGTATGAATGAACGTCTTTAGTTGTGAAGCGCAACAAAATTTGTCTCATATTTTGAGTTTCTTGTGGTATTTCAAAGCTGTTGCCCGGAGGATTCAGCTGAAATACATGTTTAAGATGGTGAGCAAATGCTTGCCCTTTTTCTTCATTACTTCTAGCCCAGCAACCATTGCTTAGTCTAATGGGAGAATCTATGTCAGTAGGTTTTTTCATACTTCTGATGGCCTTCCATAAAGAGTAGTTCGAAGACTCTAGAGGGCTCAGCTTTTTAATGTAAGAGTCTATACCTCTTCCAGACTCTTCTCGGAGGGCATTTCTCAGTTGAAGTTTGGCTAAGGTTAGTTTATGTTTAAGTGTAGGTGACCTGACTTCTTGCCATAGTCGCCTGAGGCGTCTTTTTTCCTTCACTAAACGTTCTATTTGTGAGGAGCTGAGGCGCTGCTTTATATAGATTGTTTGCACAGGAGTGGCATGAAGAGCAGCTGATACAAGCATGTTGTTATATAATTGTATGGCTGATTCCAGCTCCTCCGAGTCTTTAAGGCTAACGTCATTACGAAGATGACTACTAATGTATTTTTTATATTTAAGCCAATTCGTTTTATTTGTTGTAAGCCCATTGGGTGTCTGCATCAGCTCTACATATTTATGCAGATGCAAAATGACAGGAGAATGGTCTGAGCTCAAGTCAAAACATGATTCAGCAGAAATTTGCCTCTTATTGATTCCTTTTGTAATTGCAAAATCCATAAGATCTGGAGTCTTTTGAAGGTCTGATGGCCAATAAGTTGGCTGACCAGTGGAGACATAATCAAGTCCATTGCGACGATTGGTTAATGAAAGCTAAAGTGCTTTGCCTTTTGGATTGATAAGTCGTGAACCCCAGTGGTTATGCTTCGCATTATAGTCACCAGCAGCTACGAATTTTGATCCTAGTGAATTAAAAAAGTGGTCGAATTGGGCTGTCGTAATCTTATATCTTGGCGGACAATATACAGCTGAAACTGTTACTTTGTCATCCCAACATTGTAAGGAAATCGACGTAGCTTGTAGGTAGTCTCTCTCATACTGCTCGAATTCGTAGTGCTTTATACGACTTTTAATGAGTATTCCTGTACCTCCTCGTGCTTTACCATCAGGGTGACAGGTTTTGTAGAATTTATAACCATTAATTTTAAAATTGTCCATGATGGTCAGATGTGTTTCAGAAATTAGTAAAATGTCATTTTCGTTGTTGCAAAGAAAATTTCTAATTTCTAGTTCATGTTGGCTTACGCCGTTTGCATTCCAATGACAGATTTTGAGAGTGTTCATTTGTTTCCAATCAAAAATTTCATAAGTTGATTTTGATTGTTCATCATCTCATGCATCATTGTCTGCATTGTTGTCATGAACTGGGTCATGCATTGCGTGAGCGTCATAAACATGGTCTCACGATTTTGAGAGCTACTTATGATATTTGCAGGTTTATCCTGACTATATTTAAGCACGTTAGCATAGGTTTGACCCGATATGTTGGAAGAGTGGAAAGAATGAAAATAAATTTAAGACACTTCCTAAAATAGAAACAAATTTTTCAATTCTAAGCTCAGAGTTTTTGAATGGAATCAAAATTGAATCAATTCTTTAATGGAGTTGGATCACAAATGAAGTTACCCATTGATCTGAAAGAAGTGATCCAGGATACATCATGGAGCAATCCATTCTCTCATTGGGAAATAACTTGTTTCCATGAAAGAATGTATTCCACATAAGAATTAATCAATAGAAATAGAAATGTACACTCAACATGCATTAATATTTTCGTTGTAAGATAACACAGGTCAACAAAATTTAGTCGAATCTATGTTGTTTAAAATTAAATATGTTTTTCCGAAGGTTTTTGGCGCTCAGAATTTCTCGAATGGCTCCGGTCTTCGAGATATACTAAGCTAAAAGGCGAAAATTACGGTTTTTTGAGTAATTTGTAGCAAATTCAACTATAAATGTAATTTTTAAATGAAACCATTAATGAGGTTCGAAAGAAATACTCTAATTCTTCAAAACACAATCAATATACAGGTCTTCATACAAACGTATGTAAGTATGTAAATTTGTATGAAAAAATTTGAAAAAAAAAATATATCGATATAATTCCAAGAGTGTTTTGAAGACAAAGCGTAGTTCTTTCGAACCTCATTAATGGTTTCACATTTCTATGTAAATTTGCTTCAAATATCTCGAAAGCCGTGATTTTCGCACTTTTAACTTAGAACATCTCGAAAACCGGAGCGATTCAAGATATTCTGAGCTTGGATTTGAATTCAGGGCGTCAATAACTTTCGGAAAAGTACATTTGAGTTTAAGCAACAAATTTCATTGTTGCCCTGTGTAATTCATAAAAAATATCTCAAAAATTGTCCTATGTGAAATAAAATATTCAAACGAAATAGCGTTAATTGGTTAGTCTTAAATTTCCAAATTCATAAGTCGAATTGAGGTTGTTTTTCCTAGAATACTTATGTACATACTTAATTTCATGATTTCACCAATTTCCGTTTCAATGTGTGTGTAATTTATTTTATTGCTACCAAAAATTTTATATGGTAAAATTAGCGCTGTAGTCGCATACAGCATCAACAACTTCGACAACAACAGAAACATAAAGAACACTATTTATCAATATTTAGTGACTTGCGGTGAATAAGTGTGCTAGCAAATACCCAAACGTATGGTCAACGAACCGCAAAATATTTCAGGCACCCATCAACTCCACTCTTGAATTTCTTCTCACCTTTTTATTCTTTTCCACGTTGACAGAAGCGTAAACATGCTCTCATTTTCGTCTAACAGCTTACTCCGATTTAAACCCTTAATTAGTTTTGGCTAGTGGTTTTGAGGTTGTCCCTTGACTTCACTTGATTTCGGCTGTTGGCTACGGTCAATGTTTTTGTTGTTCTTGTTGTTAACTTATTCTACTCACCTTTTTTGTTGCATTGTCAATTGATTTGCAGGAGCTATAAAAGTTAAATACACACAAATGTACTCGTGTTAATGACAAACGCACAAAGAGAATACGTACATATGTATTAAGTAATTAAGCCACCAAGCGGATAGCTTGCTTCCAAAGGCACTATGTTAAAAGCATTGAAGTATTAACATACTAATCTACCAAAAAATCGTAGTCTCTTCTATGTGAAACATTCCGCACTTTATAAAATTATCGTTGAAAATCTTTCAAAACTTAAGTGATGTTCTTCCCTACTCCATTGGATATGATTCACAGAAAATTATCGTGTTCCAGATCCGGTTCGTATTTAAAACATAAATTGAGTAGGCTATAGTCAATGAATAAAAATCTGGAATTTTCTATTTGAATTTCATGGCAAAAGGAATAATTCCTTCGTCAATTATATTCCAGGCATCAACATTTTTCCAGAACTTGTCTGAACTATTTTTAATTTTTGTGTGAAATTTCTTACCTTACATAGTTCTATCAGTGTAACACTTTTAAGTTTTAACGTGCACTGAATGATCCATGCTCTCTTGTCAAAATATGACCAATTTCTTTCTGGTGCTAGGCCCAACCATTTCTTGTATTTGTATAAAATTTCCTTATAGTTAAGAAGCCGGTTTCCGAAATTTTTTATATGATTTAATCGTGCGCGGCAATGGTTGAAAATCATGAATTTCTAAGAAATTTAAAAAAATCCGAACAGTCTCTACCATTGCGTTGTCTCTGCGTTTTTGATTGAGAGCCCCTTAAAACTGTAAAAAAGGTATCATTAATAACTTTATCGCGTCTAACATTTATTTTAAAAATGTGATTATACACTATAACAGATAAATTCATGAGGCAGACGTTTCTGTTGAAATTTTTGTAAATTTTTGTAAATTTTTTGATTAGGTATACAAACTAAAGTGATTTTATTTTCATGCAGATTATTAATCATTTTGTCGCGTCTGCCGCTTGTCTACTGGTTCTTTTACTTATAAAATATATAATTTTATAAGTAATTTTCCGATGGTAGACGTTTTTGAGTACTCAAAGTGCATATTGTTATGGATATATCCATATAGAAACAAAAGCGTACAAATTTTGCTATCCAAAATTTACTGCTCTTCTTTTTCGGTCATTTATATACTATGTATATCATTTTTCTAGTTGTATACATAGTTGTTTTATTTTTTTTTTCTCCAAAATATTGTAAATTTACATTTATTACGTATTTCTACATAAGTTCTAGCACGGCACGATAACTGAAAAATTTGGATTTCAGAGAAAAAAATTTAAAAAAATGTTGGAGGTATAAAATGAATGGAATTTCTTTTTCACTATTTCTACTTCAATCCCTCCCGTGACTAAATTCTAGCTCCGCGACTGTCTTATTTATCTGGAAAAAACTTTGAGGACTACCTAAATAATCTGAAGGGAAACTTTAGCGCTACACTGAGAAAACGATTTGTTTGAATATAACAAATGTATATTTCATATGGTGTAATCAAATATTGATTTGAGTCAAACATATTGTATTTGGGTCAAATAGTGGTATACGTTGGTTGAAGCATTTTATGTTTGACTCAATCAAATATTTAATTGCTCTATAACAAATATAATTTTTCATATTCAAACTGTCTTATTTATCTGGAAAAAACTTTGAGGACCACCTAAATAATCTGGAGGGAAACTTAAGTGCTACACTGATAGAACGATTTGCTGGAATATAACAAATGTATATTTCATATGGTGAAATCAAATATTTATTTGAGTCAAACATATTGTATTTCGATAAATAGTGATATATGTTGATTGAAGCATTTTATGTTATATCAAATATAATTTTTTATATTCAAACGAATCGTTTTCTCAGTATAGAAGGCAGGCAAACTGAAGCTTAGTGCTAAAAAGTGTTAACTATTTTAGCGTTAGGTCAAGTCTGCGGCACATAAGATGTGTGGGAGGTAATCAAACAAATCAAAATTATATAAATGCCTTTAAAAAACGACTGTGACTATCAAATCTTCATGCGCTGCAAAGTTTCCTCAGGCTGTATACACAAACGTAAGTGATAAGTGGCATAGGCCGATACAGAAAAGTTCAGCCGAACCATTTGAGACTAAATTAAAGTTACTTTGGATAGATTTATGAATTTACTTGAAATATGAGATTCCTGATATAAACAGGGAAGTGTAAAATGTCAGTTAAAATAGATCGGGTTAAGTTTTAAGTTTCCGAGCCACTGCTCGATTATTAACTAAAAAAATATTAAAGTTTTCTCATATTTGGCTGGATTGACTAGATAATTTTTGTCTGGTATGAAATAGTCAGGGGCACCTTCAGGGGCTGCTTCACCGCCTCCTTGTAAATCTTGATTTTCTTGTCTTCCTAATATGATAGGATATTTTTATAAATTCAGAAAGCCTGCTTATGTTCCTGCCGTATTCCATTTGAAGAGCATCACTTTTCAATTTACATAAAGCCAGTCAAAATAATATATTGGAATTTTTCGACAACCGCAGAGTCTTGCATGCCTACTACCAGGGGCTTTTAAGACTCATTGTAAATAATTATTGGAAAAGTGTTAGTGCTCCTTTCGAAAGATAATAAATAAAACTTTCAAATACATAGATTATTTCTCTTGATGAATGAATTGCTAGCCCTGCAGTTACCAAAGTAAAAATCCGACTAATCGACTTAAGCATCAAGTTGCAATACATTTAAGCGGCTATACATATACATACAGATATGCGGGTATTGCAGGACACTGTGTAGAAATAAAAAATGACAGCGCTGTGCTTTATTTACATTTTTATATGGGTTATCACAGGATTACAATTTTTTGTATTTTTTAGATGGGAGCACCATCACGAATATGTACTAAAAAAATAAGCTAATAGTATAAAAATGCATTGCTGCTAACCCTTGCAGCATTTGCTGCAATGACTCATGCTATGCATATAAAATGTGAACGCGAATTTGTACACAAAATTAAATGTTTTTCTCTTACTTTATGCAGAAGATTTTTTTCATGCTTTTTTTTTAAGTGAATTATGATTTTTTGATATAAAAAAAAAAAATTTTTACATTTAACAACTTGTATAAATGCAGTAACAAAACTGTTGCTAGAAATTATTGAATATTGTTTGCAATTATTCAAATAAATTGTTTGATTGTGATTGTTTTGGAATGATATATTTTTTTTGATTTTGAAATTTTTTAACTCAAATTCAATTACATATGTAGTTTTAACAGTATTACACATAAACAAAGAAGTAATTTTTAAAACAAAAGTTCACAATACTTCTATTCTTTTTAGCAACCGAGTAACTCAGAAGTCTCATCAATTGCCATAATAACATTTTGAGAAATGAATTTCCACCACGTAAAATTAATTTCCACCACTTTACAGAATTTAATTAATGCATTCCTCTGACCAACTTTTGTCGTTTTGTCAATTATTTTTGTACTACGCCAACGCAATTAAATGTTGCTGCATACTTTTAGGTAGCAATACCAATATTATACCGCTTTGGCCTTGTGCTAGATTTGCATTTCATTGAGGGAGCGTTGCATTGCATAGCAAGCAACGTTTTAGCCAGCCAGCCAACTTAATATAATGCTGCTCCTTATTTTTTTCTTGCAGCTTTAACGGCTGCATGAAATGCATTTCTGTTGTTTTTGCCACAAAAGATTTGCATTTAAAGATGGCAGCGATAAAGATACGCAAAAACTGTAAGTGAACGAGCGGGCAATGAACGATTTAAGCGAATGAATGAATGCAAATGCGAAAAACCGCAAAAGTAAATTAATTAAAAATGCATGACGACAATGCGCGAGCGATGGACGAGTTAAAACGCTACCCAAGATGCTACCGCTTGGTTGGTAGCGGTGTGAAGCTGACAATGCAGGCAGACAGTAAAACTTAAGTGGAAGCTGATGGTTTCTAAGGTACAAGGTTGTCAATGGTAAAGATGCTGGGTGGCACTATGAAAGCAGAGAAAAAATTTTAGTGTAGAAAATCTTGTGAGTATGATTTTGGACTGCGATGCAATAAGTATATTAAATAAGCAGGTTTATTTTCAGCTCGGAAATGGTTCAAAGTTCTTATAAATTATTCACTTTTCTATACAATAGTTTAGTTTAGTCTTCAATTAAACACATTTTCTTTAAAGTCCGCCGATGTTGATTTTTGCGAAACACATGAGCATTCTATGTGCAATCCCGAAAACTATCAACAAATTTATGTTCAGCAAAATATGTTCATAGATGTGAGGCCAGACAAAATGAGCTTTTGACTATAACTGTGGACTAATCGATCCTAAATATTTTGCAAGCTCCAATGTGTAGTATATTATTTAAAAGGTATTTGAATTGATATTCTTACTTAAAGTTCGGTTCCGTAAGTGATATATGAAAGATGAAAGTCTAACCCAATTGTACTATCGTCCGGCCTGACATATGTTTTGCTGAACTCGTTTCTGAGTAAAATCTGTTCTGCTAAAAATTACATTTCAAATGATAATACAATTAACATTGTACTGAAACTTGAAGTTTAACAAGAAAAAAATGTATTAACTGATTTCACTTTTAAAAATTTGAAACAAAGCAAAAACTTTAAAATACAACACAAACTTACATAGGCCTTTTGCAACCGTTGCGGTGCTGCCTATGAAAGGCAGTCAAATTATAATATCAAAAGACTTCGTAAGTTTCACAAATTTTTCAAATCGATACGCCCTAGTAGTACAAATCCGTTCAATAAGTTTTGATCTAACAGAACTTAAAAAAATTAAAGCCGACCAAATTCGTAAAACTAACTTTCGTCCAAAATATATTGCAGTATCGGATTTCAGGCATTTTTTCTAATGAAAATTGTCAAAAACTGGACAAACATTTTACTTAAAAGGTAAATTTTTGCTTGATTTTTCAAGCAAAATAAATGGTCTAAAAGACAGAATGGAAAAAATATTCAAAAATATGTGAACAGTTGGGCATATCTCCCGATAATTTTGGTGCGATTTTCATCAAAATGTCTGTAACATTACAAAATGCTAGTTTGCAGAAGATTTCTTTGCATTTAAAGGAAAGCTTTGTCGGTTGCTCAGAAGTTGACATTTACTTTCATAGGCTTGTATATGCTTGTATTCATGGGTCAAATATTTCAACATATAATGTTCAGAATTAATAAAAATATACTTTTTCAGCGTGTAATCAAAATATTTAACCATGCACTGAATATCGCATCCATGAAAGATATGCAGGTAAAAAGAACAAATACAGAACTGCAGTAGCAGCTCTGACCGCATTTAGATAAACCAAAGTGCCTTTTTGCAGATACAAATAAATACTTAAAAAAAAAAACAAAAATTTTGAAAGAGCAAAATGAAATCTTGAAGGATATGCAAAACGTATTTTTAATTCTTTTAAATCTGCTTATCGCACGCGCGAGAAAACTGCCAGCTGTAAGACAAATAAAAAAATATGCGAAAACTAAAATACTTGACAATGAATAAAAAACGTACTCCTATTGTGCAGGAAATGAACTAAAGAAAAGAATTAAGAAAAAATCTCTACTTTTTTTTAAAAATGTTCAATGAAATGACAACAGCTGCAACGCGCTGATATATAAAATGACAATGCATCTTTAAGATTCGTTAATAAAAATACATACTTACTAAAGAGAGCTATCTCCTACATACGAAACATGAAGATATGCAGATACATAAATAATATTCCTTCATTAAAATGTAAGAATAGAGTTTTACACAAAAAACCAAAAACAAAGCAAATATAAAAATGTATGTATGTAAAATAGAGAAACCTTACTTGAAGGTGCTTTCATCTCGTATCTTGAATTTAAGTAAAATTCATTTCGTCCTTGTGAAGAGGACAAGGACAATTTCTTGCTTTAAAAAATATTGAAAGCTTTCAATGAAGAGGCATGGCTCTAAAACAAAGCAACTATCACTTGAAATTACTTGAATATGTTTAATTGTAAAATAGCCCATACATTATACAGCCGATCGTACGACAAGACGTAATTTGCAGATGTAACGTTTTGTCATACACGTTCAAACAACTTACGACCGTATACAGCACAAGAAAGTAGTAGTCAATTATACATGCTTTATGCCTACTCGGAGCATTAGTTTCCATGCCCCCTTCAATTCTTCCGTTGCTTCTTTTTGACCTTAAATGAAATGATATGAGGTCCTGCCATTGAAGGTGTAATAGAATTTTTACCAGACTTAAAGGAAGAGCAAAAATAAGCTCTCTAATGAGCATGCATCGGGCGTTCTCGAACTGGGTAGTTCACTTTCATATTTTGTGTATACTTCTTATCGTCAACAACACGCAATGGATACGTATTTGTTAAGTCTTTTTAAAATAAGTGAATTTATAGATGGATATATGAAAATGGACAGTACAAAAAATTGATAAAAGTATTTTATTTTTGTAATTTTCGTTTATTGTATTCCATAATTTTGGTATATTTCTGAATATTTCAATATAATTTCATAATTTTTCTACATCTATGTATACCATATATGTACTAGGGTGATTCAAATTTTTTTTTTTTGTTTTTTTTAAGGTGCTGTTCTTAAAAAGTAAGTTTATGATATGAAGAAAAAGTTCACGAAAATTCAGCTCTGTAACTCAATTTTATAAGGTGGCGCCGGAGCCTGTTAGTTTTACATGTAAATTGTATGGAAAAATTATTTTTTACAAAAAAGGTATCTAAATGAATAGGTGATTAGTGTTGTTGAGCTAAAAAGGGTCGTTTTTCGACGTAGTTTTTTACGCTGAATCCGAATCTGGCCGGAATCGAAATCCTGAAATATTTGAGACTAAGTACCTAAAACATGATGTTTTTGTCTACTTTCGAGGCTATGTATGGGATTTAAAGAAAGTTGATCAGCTTATTTTTAACAAAAGCATCATTTAGTACCATCCTTGCCCTTTAAAATGAGCATTCAAGTGTTGATCTGTGATGCTTCCTTGCAAAGTTGCAGCCATTTCAAGGTGACATGAATTTGAAACCCGTTGGTTAATATTGTTGGGTTGCAACCCTTTGTAGGGGATCCAATTCATGTCACTTTAAAATGGCTATAACTTTGCAAGGAAACATCACAGATCACCACTTGAAAGCTCATTTGAAAGGGCAAGGATGGTACTAAATGATGCTTTTGTTCAAAATAAGCTGATCAACTTTCTTTGAATCCTATACATGACCTCGAAAGTAAACAAAAAACATCATGTTTCAGGTAATTAACCTCAAATATTTCAGGATTTCGACATGATGGGTCAATTCTGAGGCCAGATTCGGATTCAGCGTAAAAAATTACGTCTAAAAACGATCCTTTTCAGCTCAACAACACTAATCACCTATTCATTTAGATACCTTTTTTGTAAAAAATAATTTTTCCATACAATTTACATGTAAAACTAACAGGCTCCGGCGCCACCTTATAAAATTGAGTTACAGAGCTGAATTTTCGTGAACTTTTTCTTCATATCATAAACTTACTTTTTAAGCAACAGCACCTTAAAAAACAAAAAAAAAAAAAAAATTTGAATCACCCTAATGTAATACTTCTATATTGCTACTATAGCCAATTTTTGTTCACCCAGAATATGACATGTTAAATGCTATCAACTCTACTGCGCATGACCGAAAACTGACTGTAGATTTTATGAAAACCAGCAACGGTTGATTTTTTTTTATTAAAATTTTAATTTTCAACTCGCAAGATTTGATTTTTGATACATATTCAAAACATTATAATTTCGATTAGAGGAAAATTAAATTAAAAATGTTGCGGTACTGTTATTTGTGTTTAAAAGATAAAGATTCAAACGAAAATGTAAAATTTTAATATACATTTCGCATTGCGTAAGGAATAAATTTACCAAACTAATTTTATTTAATAATCAATAATGTCGAATAGATTGATGTAAATTTCTTGCGAAATGAATTCAAAAATTTTTTCCAAGTAATAAAAAAAAGTTGATTTTCTTCATTAGATATAATTTTTTTTTACACCGCCTCTGAGTCCATTTGGCATTTAATACATTTTGTTTACAAATATGTTTAAAATCAATTCAGACAAAACTAGCGCATGCGCAAAACAAACTGTAGCTTTTAGACATGTCAACAATCTTGGTGAACTTCAAACACACTGAGCAGGTAGGTTAGTAGCAATATAGAAGTAGTACATATATGATCTATACACTATACCCAACAAAGCGAAGTCTATCAAACAACCCCATACACTGCAATAAAAATCGACAAGAAATATAAAAAAATATTATGATTTTCATCCGACGGTAGTACAACCACCGTTGGACAAAAGCGTCATACACTGTCTTTTTTACCATCTAATATCACGCCTGAAGACACGTCTGCTGTGGGAAGGCATAATAGCCTTTCATGAGTATATTTTTATTTGCATGGCGATCAAGTTTTGAGAAGGCCATGCAATCGCAGCCGTACTAGTAGGCCTTCTCCGAGGAAATTACTCAATTGCCTGCCAGATATATTATAGTACTTCTTCTTCGAATATGTCTGTGTAAAAAATTAAAAAGTAAAATTACATTTGGTTTCAATAAAAAAATATCGATTACTTATTGCATCAACTGATGATATCATATCCATTAAGCAACAAATAACACCTGCACATATGTACGTACCTACCCAATATTAATTTTTTGTAGGTGTGTATGTATAAGTGTACATAACAAAATATATAAAGAAATTTTCGTCATCTTCATAATTTCATCTTTCATCTTTTACTTTTTTTTTGGGTTTTTTCTTTCACTTGCTGACAGCAAACTGCTGAATTTTGTAGAAATTGCATTTTCAAGTTGAACTCATTTTCAATTTTACAAGCAAATATCTGCCCTTGCTATCGCCATCATAATCATCATCATTGCTGTTCGGAGGGTTTTTCTTTTAGTCCTTTTTCATGCTATTATTGCCTTGGCGTTTATGTATTTTTTGTAACAAGTTTGAAACCTCAACTCATCGCTTGCAGCCAATATGGGTTTCATGGGCATCGCATCAGCATCAGCATCAAAATTGTGCTGCTGTTGCTGCATGCAGCATAGCATTTCTTTGAGTCCCTACAAGATATTGCAATATCTTTTGCGGACTTCTGCTGAGTGGAAGCAGAGGCAGATCAGAAAATTTTGCGGCAAGTTAACGTTGTATGGTTTGTGGTAATTTTTAAATTGTCATACTTTTCATTTATTTATTTATATTAACTTTTTGAAGCCAAAGGACAGATATTTTAGGTTTTTTCATTTATTTAAAAGCATTAAGCTTGTTGCTTTGAAATACAGTATTTTATATATTCGTTTTACTGAAATTTCAATTTATTTCGATATTTATTTTGACTTTCTTTATTAATAAGGAATTTAGATATAAGTAGAATGCTTTAATGTTAGCCCAACATTTTTATTTAATTTGTAGCAAACAAAATAGTTAATAAATAAAACCAGTCAATGCATTTTGAATTCGAATTAAATTCCTACTGTGCAAATACTTTGCTTAGGTTTTTCTGAAATCAGACTACTTATTATGAAGGATAAATAAAATAAGAGAAATTACTTCAATAAAAAAAAAACAAAATAAAATTTCTCACAATTAAAATTTAATAATCCATTGTAAAGATATAAAATATTTTCTGACAGAAAAAATTGTTTCTAACAAACTGCCAACTTTTTCTGGTTATTGTCTAAAGCTTGAGTTTGTAACTTCATAAAAGTTTGCTGTAAAATTGCAATTTTATTGAAACTTATGTTAAGTCTTAGCATTGCAGATGCGACTGCAGACATGAATTGAAACTTTTCGGTTGGTTATTTTGTTCGTTTGAGGTTTATTTGCTGCAACTTTCACAGTTCATTGATGTAATAATGATGTAAAACAATAAACGATAAGCTCAGCATCAATTGTCGTCAATTTGATTACATTTAAAAATCTTAAGACTCTGCAAAATTTCCTTCATATGCATTACAACGTATTTTGTTAAATCAACTCGGAATATAATTAATTTGAAATAAAACTAATAGCGAGCCTTTATTCAGTTAAAAAGTGGAAATGCAAATAAGAAATTAAAAAAATATTTGGCCATGATGTGGATCGAACTGCGAACATTTTGTGGCAAGCGCATTGCTTTGTCAATACGCCATCACGGTGTTTAGGAAGACCGAACAGGTTTGTCAAAAATGACAACACCGGGAACTCCCTGGAATCTGGTTTTTGGCAACACTAGTAACCGAAAAACTTCGACTTGAAAAAAAGCTCCCCTTTTGAAAAAAAAAAAATCAAATTATATACAGTTACGAGCAGTAAAATAGTAGTGCACACTTGCAATATGACTTCTGTTTTTTTTATATACCTAAAACGATTTTTGTTTCGATTATCGATTTCAATAATCATCTTTAGTTTATCTTCTACATCTCTGCAAATTTTAAACATTTTAACTGTAACGGTTTTTTTTGAAGCAGTAGTCATTGCTACATGTGCCATTTTTGAGCGAGCAGTGAAATAGTAGTGCAGGCCAAGTAACAATATAACTTTTTTTTTCGGTCAAAAAAAATTATAATTTTTTAACAGAAAGTAAGTTTTATTGCTTTATTTAATATTTATGCTGGCAAAATAATAATAAAAATAATTTTACAACTTAAGTGGGACGAAGTATGCACTGCACTCACGAAAAACCCAAAATTATTCAAAATCTTATAAAAAGTGGTAAAAGTTATAAGAAAGTGGACGAGCTTATTGGTTGTTCATCAACCATGATACGCAATGCCATGACACATATAGAAAAAGCTGAAAAATGGGTGGTAATCAGATACTTTCAGCGACCATCGTACGTCAAATTATAAAATGCTCCAAAGCTCGGCCAACAATGTCAGCTGTTGAAATTTTGGACCACCTAAAATTACCCTGTGGTGTTCATACCGTAAGGAGACGACTACGCGAACATAACCTGTATGCTTGAAGTCCACGTAAGGTACCTCTTTTGAAAAAAAATCATGTAGCAAGCAGACTTCATTTCGCCAAGCAACATCTTGAATGGCCAATTCGAAAGTGGAGGAACATATTGTGGACGGATGAGTCTAAAATTGTTTTGTATGGTTGTAAAGGTTCTCGGAAATATGTGAGACGCCCCCCAAATACGGAGTACAATTCACGGTACACAACAAAGGCGTTAAAGCATGGAGGATCAAGTTTCATGGTATCGGGCTGTTTTTCATACAATGGTGCGGGGCCATTATATTGGATAAAAACTATAATGGAACAGCATGCATACACGCAAATAATGCAGACTGTTTTTGCTACCATTCGATGAGGATGAAATGCCTCTCAAGTGGGTACTGCGACAAGATAACGACCCAAAACATACAAGTAAGCTTGCAAAATTGTTGTTTCGGGACACTGGAATTGAGGTTATAGAGTGGACAGCTCAATATCCTGACCTCAATTCCATAGGAAACTCTTGGACTGACCTCAAGAAAGCTGTGTGGGATGCCAAGCTCAAAAATAATAACGAACTGTGGGTTGTGGCTCAACGTGCGTGGCAGTCCATACCACAAGAAAGGTGCGAGCGCCTCATAGACTCTATGAGGAACCGTTGTGCTGCTGTAATAAAAAATAACGGTCATGCCACTAAATACTAACTTATTCTATTAAATACATTAAAACAAAATTTACGAAATACAGTTTTTAGTTAACAAAATTACGTTTTTTTCATCCACTACTATTTTACTGCTCGCTTTAATTTTCATATAAAGCACATTTGTAGTGAATAAATATTGTAGCGAAATTTGGTTTATGCTAGAAGACTCTTGAAATAAATACCAACGAAAAGAAACTAAACGGTATTAGCACCATCTAGCGCAAAATGCTAACAATAATAAACCAAACAGACGCTGCAGTAAACAATAAAAAGTCAACAACCGAGAGAATTTATCGCCGTCGTACAACGTACAACGCCATCTAACATCTAGCATAATAGCTAGCTCAACGTCAGTGTGCCATGCATTGTGGTGAATTGTGGATAGTAGTAGAATGCACGCTACAAAGTAGCACTAGTAGGTTGTAGATAATAGTAGAATATACGCCATCTGGCAGCTTGTAGTTTATTCGAGAAAGTGATGCCTGTAGTATAAAAGGGTGTCATTTGAGTTTTCGGACACAGTTGTAGTTCAACAGTGAAGTGGAACACTTGAATTAAAAGTAATAAAGTGAATACAGTGTGATCCGTAGTAAAGTAAAACAGTTTTCTATACAGTGTTAAATTAATATTAGAATTTGAACGTTAATAAAATAAACCATTTTATAACTAAATAAGTTTGTGTGTGTTTTTAATTGTTACACAATCCAGTGATCGAACTCAGAAAAGTGTGAGAGATCGAAATTATCGTCAAAGGGACAGAAATTTCGTAACAATTGGTGTCAGAAGTGGGATTGTGTAAAAAGAATTAACAATCAATTAATTAAAAAATAAATAAAAATGGTTAAGTTTGAAGAACTAAAAGTGGATCAACTGAAGAAGGAGTTGCAGCAGCTGAGTCTGCAATCTACTGGCGGAAAGGTGGAGTTACAGAAACGCTTACGGCAGGCTCTTGAGGCTCAAGGTGTAAACCTGGAAGAGCATGAATTTTATAGTGATGTATCAGAATCAGCAGCGAAAGTGGAAGAAACTTCTGGACCAGCGGCAAGTGGTGAAGTTGTAGATATGTCAAAGTTCGAGAAAATGTTAATGGCGATGACAAGCAATATCCAGGCCGTTCGGGAAGAAATTGGTCAGAACGCGCTGCAGATCCATGCGGTTCAGGAAAAAATAGACGAAAAGTTATGTCAAAATGCACTGCAAATAGACGAAAAGTTAAGTCAAAATGCACTGCAAATAGACCAAAAGTTAAGTCAGAACGCGACGCAGATCCACGAGGCTGTTCGAACGGAGGTTGCCAAAATGGTAGATGGCCTCGATGCAAAAGTGACTGAATTACGAGATGACGTTGAATCGTTCAAGGAAAATGTTCAAAATAATCTTGAAAAAGTACAAAATAATCTTGAAAAAGTTCAGAATAATTTTGAGGACGTTAATAAAAGGATTCAACAGTTGGAAATAAGTGAACCAACCACTCAAGTTATAAGAGAAATCAGCGCAGAGAGGCTTAAGGCACCCTCATTCGATGGAACAACGCCATTTAGTGTTTTCAAGCTCCAGTTTGAAACAACATCTGGTCACAACCGTTGGGATAACGAAAGCGCAGCTGCAGCGTTAATTGTGGCATTAAAAGGCGCAGCTGCAGAGGTATTGCAAACAGTTCCAGTGGCGGAGCAGAAAAATTACAAGGCGGTGATGGATGCCTTACAGCGAAAATATGGCAGTGACCACATGAAGCAGATTCACAGATTGGAGTTAAAAAGTCGTATCCAGAAATCTGGTGAGTCCTTGCAGGAGTATGCTGCGGATATTGAGCGATTGGCACACCTTTCCTATCCTGACGAGTTAAGTGTCGTAGCTGAAAAATTCAAAATAGAGGCGTTTATTGACGGCATACGTGACTCAGAAACAAAACGCGAGACAATGAGGAGCCCGAAGACAACATTTAATGAAACAGTGACGGTTGCCCTCACGCAGGAGACGATTGCATTGACATGCCGCCCATCACTGAAAACTCGTCGGATGGAGGTGGAGGCTGAAAAGAAAAATTCATCGTTCGCCAGCGGTAGCTTCAGCGGAAAATGCTACAATTGTGGTAAGCAGGGACACATGGCACGTGACTGCAAATCACGTCGTAAACGATCTGCATCACGTTCACCAAAAAGAAGACTTGGAAATAGGGTGAACGATGGCGAAAATGTTAGCGAGCAGCAGTCGTTAAACTAAAGAGAGTCAGTACAGCGGGGCGTGAGCTGACTCTTACAGATGATTGCCCCATAGTCTTGGTTTCGAAGCTCTGCCGAAATTCCAACAGCCTTACCATCGGTGGAAAAATCAACGGAAGACCATGTGAGCTTACTTTGGATACAGGCGCATCGCATTCAATTGTGAGGAAAGACTTATTTGAAAGACGACGAGTAACGCCGTTAAATGGGATCCAATTGAGAACAGCGACAGGAGAAATTGCGCAAATAGTAGGAAAAGTTACAGCAAGTATTCTCATCGGCAACAAAACTGTGGAACATGATTTTATTGTTGCAAACATCACCGATGAGGTTATCATTGGCGTGGACTTCATGATTCGACACGGGTTCACTTTGGATCTTAAGAAAAAAACGTTAAGGTATGCCAATGTAGAGTTGCCTTTAGACATTGGCTGTGGACAAAAATTAACAATTGCAAGAGTCTACATAAGTGAGCGCTGTCAAATTGAACCCAATACCGAAGAAATTATTTGGGCCACAACAAATGAAGACTGTGGGACAGGCCATCTGTGGGTAGTGGAAGCAGATAAGAAAAATTTTAAGAAAGACCTGATTATTGGAAAGACCCTAGTAAACACAAGAACAGACAGAAAAATACCGGTGCGAATTTTGAATCCAACAAATAAGCCAAAATGGATGCAAAAAGGTGAACTTATAGCGCAATGTGAGAAAGTTACAGCTGTGATAAATTGTGAAAATGACCAGCAGAACACACAAGGTACAACTTTAACAAAATCGTCGGCCTTGGATGTATTGACGAAAGAATGGACGAAGGAGTTGTCTGCTCAGAACAAAAACAAAGCAAAAAGGTTTCTGCAAAAACATTGGCGGATATTTGCGTCCAAAGGAGAAAATAATGGCCGAACATCAGTTGTCAAACATCGCATTGATACAGGTGATTTTCAGCCGATTCGTCAACCTCCAAGGAGGCTAGCACTCGCTAAGAGAGAAGAAGTGACGGGCCTTATAGAAGATATGGCGCGAGAAAATGTCATTGCACCATCAGAAAGCCCATGGAGTTCACCGGTCGTACTTGTGAAGAAAAAGGATGGAAGTATGCGATTCTGTGTGGATTACAGAAAATTGAATGACGTCACTAAAAAAGACAGCTACCCGTTACCCAGAATCGATGATACACTGGATACGTTATCTGGAGCAACATGGTTTTCCACCCTGGACTTACAAAGCGGATATTGGCAGGTGGAAATAGATGAAAAAGACAAAGAGAAAACTGCCTTTAGTATTGGGAATGGTCTATGGCAGTTCAACGTCATGCCGTTTGGTCTTTGTAACGCTCCAGCTACGTTTGAGCGGTTAATGGAACGTGTTCTCAAAGGACTGCATTGGAAGACTTGTCTAGTGTATCTCGACGACATAATCATCATGGGTAAAGATTTTGATGACCACTTGAAAAATCTGGAGGAAGTGTTTGAGCGCTTGGAGGCAGCTGGACTAAAATTAAGTGCGAAAAAGTGCTCACTTTTCCAGCGTGAAGTCAAATATCTGGGGCACAAGGTCACGTCAGAAGGAATACACACAGATGAAGATAAAATAAAAGCTGTGAAAAATTGGCCACGTCCATCTAATCTTCATGAGTTGCGAAGTTTTCTGGGTCTATGCACTTATTACAGACGCTTTGTTCCTGGTTTCGCAAATGTTGCAGGCAGTCTACATGAGCTGACACAGAAAAATCGAAAATTCGAATGGAGTGGGGCACAGGAAACTGCATTCCAAAAACTGAAAGAATTACTATCCACAGCGCCAATACTCGCGTACCCAATACCCGGCAAAGAATTTGTATTGGACACCGATGCGAGTGGCCATGGTATTGGAGGAGTTTTGTCCCAAATCATCAATGGACAAGAAAAAGTCGTTGCATATTTCAGCAAAATTCTGTCGAAACCTGAGAGGAATTATTGCGTAACTCGGAGAGAGTTACTGGCAGTAATGGAATGCGTGAAACACTTCCATAAGTACTTATATGGACAGCACTTCCTCCTGAGGACAGACCATGCGGCATTAAGGTGGCTACTTCAATTCAAGGATCCTGAAGGTCAAATCGCACGGTGGATAGAACGCTTGCAGAGCTATGATTTCACCATAGAGCATCGCAAAGGAAGCCAGCATGGAAATGCGGATGCACTTTCCCGTCGTCCATGTAAAATTGAATGCGGTCATTGTTCGCGAACAGAAAATAAAGCTGGAACAATTGATGTGCGCCTTTTGAACGTTTTGCCTGAAGAAAAGTGGACAAAAGAGGAGGTAAAACGGGACCAGCGCAATGATACAGATTTGGCAACTATAATTAAGTATAAGGAGCTGGGTAGGAAACCGGCGTGGCAAGAAATTTCAAATGAAAGCCAAATCTGTAAAGCATACTGGGCGCAATGGCAAAGTTTGGAGTTGCATGACGGTTGTCTCTACCGAATCTGGGAAAGCGAGGATGGTAAAACTCGCTCAAAACTGCTGGTTATTCCAAAGGCCAAATTTAAGGAAATAATCGAGGATTATCACAATGGATCGAGTGGTGGACATCTGGGCATAACGAAAACCACAGAGAAAATAAAGAAACGGTTTTATTGGGTAGGATGCCAAGAATCAGTTGCTGACTGGATCCGCCGTTGTGACCAATGTGCAATTGCTAAAGGACCAAGGCAACGCACTCGGGGAAAAATGCATCAGTATAACGTTGGAGCTCCCTTTGAGAGGATAGCCATGGATATAGCGGGACCTTTTCCAATCAGCAATACAGGAAATAAATACATCCTTGTGGTAATTGATTATTTCAGTAAGTGGCCAGAAGTATATCCCATTCCCAATCAAGAAGCAAAAACAGTGGCAGACATTTTCATCAAAAATTGGATTTGCCGATATGGAGCTCCACTTGAGTTGCATTCCGACCAAGGACGAAATTTTGAGTCGACACTTTTTAAGGAGGTTTGTGACATGCTTGGAATACAGAAGACACGCACCACAGCTTTGCATCCTCAGTCCGATGGCATGGTCGAAAGGTTCAACCGTACTCTAGAGGAACATTTAAAAAAGGTTGTCGATAAAGGGCAAAAAGATTGGGATGAGCATCTACCAATGTTTCTGATGGCTTATCGGTCGGCAATACACGATACCACTACAGTTACGCCAGCAAAAGCCATTTTTGGTACGGACTTAAGGCTTCCAGCAGATTTGAAGTACGGAGTAAGCGTTGTCCCGGAAACGACCCATGCTGACGATTACATGTCGCGGAAAAGAGAAGAATTAGCAGATATACACGAGCTTATTAGAAGACGTACTCAATTGGCTAGCGACAAGATGAAAGCTCGGTATGACCTGCGAGCAAATACTGAAGGGTTCAAAGAAGGTCAATTAGTGCTGCTACATAACCCACAACGAAAACGAGGCTTGTCTCCTAAATTACAGACTCATTGGGAGGGACCTTACCGGATCGTCACAAGGATTAATGATGTTGTGTATCGAATCCAAAAATACCCCGGGAACAAAAGTAAATTAAAGGTAGTCCACATCGAAAGGCTGGCACCTTATACTAGGGACGGAGAGACTCTTGTTCGGGACGAACAAGTTTAAGCGGAGGGCAGTGTAGCGAAATTTGGTTTATGCTAGAAGACTCTTGAAATAAATACCAACGAAAAGAAACTAAACGGTATTAGCACCATCTAGCGCAAAATGCTAACAATAATAAACCAAACAGACGCTGCAGTAAACAATAAAAAGTCAACAACCGAGAGAATTTATCGCCGTCGTACAACGTACAACGCCATCTAACATCTAGCATAATAGCTAGCTCAACGTCAGTGTGCCATGCATTGTGGTGAATTGTGGATAGTAGTAGAATGCACGCTACAAAGTAGCACTAGTAGGTTGTAGATAATAGTAGAATATACGCCATCTGGCAGCTTGTAGTTTATTCGAGAAAGTGATGCCTGTAGTATAAAAGGGTGTCATTTGAGTTTTCGGACACAGTTGTAGTTCAACAGTGAAGTGGAACACTTGAATTAAAAGTAATAAAGTGAATACAGTGTGATCCGTAGTAAAGTAAAACAGTTTTCTATACAGTGTTAAATTAATATTAGAATTTGAACGTTAATAAAATAAACCATTTTATAACTAAATAAGTTTGTGTGTGTTTTTAATTGTTACACAATCCAGTGATCGAACTCAGAAAAGTGTGAGAGATCGAAATTATCGTCAAAGGGACAGAAATTTCGTAACAATATTTTTAATGCTTATGTGAAATAAAATTCTTCATCCATACTTTTAGCTGTTACATGTAAGACTAATTTTACATTAAAACTTATGCAGAATTTATTTTGGTATTTTAGTAATTTTAGGAAACATAAAATGTAGATACCCACTACTATTTCACTGCTCGCAGCTGTATATGGGACGTTCCATGTCAACCGGGACAGTGGTCTGCCCAAAATTGAGCGCAGCCGAAAAACGTTTTTAAGGTGTCAAAATGTTCGTATGCTCAAGAGCTTTCATATGAGAACGGGTGTTTTCGAATTTTTTGTTTTTAAGAAAATGGCGACCACAAAACGGCGCCTACCTTTAGATATCAATGTATAAATTGGCAGTTGGTAAGCTGCCATAATCATAACCGCTTAATTTTTTTATTTTGTAGGAAGGCTGTGAAGAGAGGGAGTGCAGTGTATACTTTTTTTTTTCAATAGAAGGTGGTGCCACGCCCCTAACGGAAAATACATTGCCACGGCTAAGCTAATAGACCGATTTTAATAAAATTTGTTTTGGAAATATACTGAGCCACAAGAAAAGTAATTAGAAGCTCTTAAATTCTTAAATGGGGCTTGGCATCACCCTTAGTAGGAAAAAACACTGTTTCGGCTGAACTGCGTCATCGATTTTGATAAAATTTGGTATGGTGCTAGAGTGAATCCTGAGTAAAGATATTCCTTTTGTGTGAGCAGTGCCACGCCTCTAATAAGGAAAAACGCTTTCACTGCTAAACTAATGGACCGATATTGATGAAATTTGGTCAGGATCTAATAGGTTCCATTAATTTAGCTGTGTCAAAATATTTTTCTATTATGGGCGTGTCACCATCCTATTTAAAACAAATAACTAGCAGTAAAAACGTTTTTTCTTATTAGAGGCGTGGCATTGCCCACTTAAAAGAAATATCTTTAAGGGTTGACATGGAACGTCCCATATATCAGGTGAAAAATTGGTCAAACAATGTCTACAATTTCCCAACGACATGCACGGACTGGGTTACTGGGGTTACTGGTCAGAGCAATGTTTAGAATCGATCCATTATGAATTCAAAATTTATTGTAATCGCTACAAAATCAATAACATGGACAAAATCTGCTGGGTTTGTAATTTAATCCAAGGGTTTTGATTGTATGTGCCTTTGTGTTTCAAGCAATGAGACGCAGCCCAGCAGATTTTGTTTATCGAAAGTAATCTAAGCTTTCATCGATCTCATAGATCTTCTATCGGCTCCAGAATACATGATTTTTAACACGGCGATGTCATAGCAAAAGTAGTGTATGATTCTTTGCATTACCGAGTATGTAAACTTTTCATCGATATAAAAAAATTTTTAAAAAAATGTCTGACCGATTATCGAACTCACGCACTAAGAGTTATGAGCCCACAACCCAAAGCAATTGCCCACGCTGTCAGTTGTTTTACAGATATCTATTTTACACTATCTTATTCATTATTGTGATTTTAAAAATTTGTTAATGCATTACGTCTTCGCTTACCCCATCATACATGTTTTCTCCATCTAATTATAACATATGAAATCAATGATTACAAATCGTAAAAATGTTAATGCATGGTCTCAAAAACTGCTGGGAGCACACTGTCGTGGTAAAAAAACAAACGCATTTAACCATTTTACAGCGAGACAATACGATTTTATTTACTCCCCTTCCAATAATATTATGAGCTGGAGTTTTAGTGAGAGAATACGGATATCTGTACCGTATTCTACTGTCTTTGCCAACAATTAGTACCTCTTGCGTCTCCATCAGTTTTACAATATCTATAAAAGAGAGTTCGTCTTCTGCTTCGAAAGACCTCTTTCACATATTTATTTCACTATCAGAAGAGAATATCGTTGGCTGAATTAAAATCTACATCGTCATCAGTTTCAATTTCATCATCGCCATTCGCAACAGCTGTTTTCAAATTTCAAATTTTTCGAGACGTTTGTGATTAATTTTTATTCGTAAAAGAAAGTAAGAAATTTCAAATTTGTCGAGGCTACTGCACTGTTTTGTGATCAGATCTGTAAGTGTTGGAGGGTATGATTTAGACTTTTTACGGCTTACGCAGGTGCATGAAAACTTCCAATTTACATACAAACACTGTTTCTCCAGAGCCCTGATGAAATACGAAAAAAGACAAGGGATTCGTTTTAAGCACACGAAAGTTGCAAACCAGAACTCTGAGTTTGAACATTTTTTGTTCAAGTTGAAGTTTGGTGAAGATCTGCTTTCACTTAATTTCATTGTGAATCTAAAGGAACTTTTTCATAATACGACGATCTTGAAGTTCGAAAAATGTTTCATTCCGCGCTAGTACTCGTATGTGTTTATCTTCTTTGTTTGCTCACAATGTGATTTCGTTTGAAGTTGTGTTTCTTGGAACGTATTGGCGGTATTAGCAAAGTCAAGCGATGATAACTGTAATTTTAAATATTTATCTACTTCGTTAATCTTATAAAACCTTGTATATACATACTTTCATAATTGACGTGCGTATTTATATGCGAGTATAAATTCTAACAAATCAACAACGCCAAATACTGTTGTCTTAGACTCTTAAGTTGTTTACCTCTTTCATATATAAAAAAGATTTATAAATTTAAAAATCAATAATCTCCAGTGGTTAAATTTTTTTTGACTTAATATTCATTGATTTGTAGGAAAAGCTTTAAATATAAAAATAAAATGTTACAATGTTTGATTATTAAAAAACAAACTCTTTAAAAATTTTACACCACCATCAACACGTCCTGTAAGAAGTTCAAAGTTCAAAAGTGATTAACCTGTTATCAATAAACTTAGCACCATAACTACTACAACAGCAATAAGAACAATTACAACAACACCGATAGCTGCAACTAAAGAACCTCTATATTAAAAGTTTTCGAATACCCTGAGCGAACGTCCATTCATCCATCAGCTGCGTGTTGGAAGGTAACTTTACCAGCTTTGAACAGCTTGGCATAGCTTAGATTGCAAATGTTATGATTGAAATTAATTGCTCCTCTAAGTAAAGTAAAATTGAACCGAAAAGGTACTGAGCCAGCGACCATTGCTTGCATAGACTACCAACTTAAAATCAACTTTAAAGACTTTGCGGCAACTTGCTGGGCAACAATTGCAACACCAACAACAAGGGATGAAAAAACTTTGTAGTTTGCAATCTAAAGAAAAAGTTTGTCAAATCGGTATTTGTGACCAAGCTGGTGACAAAGTGACAAAGGTAAAATTAGTTGTTGAATTGAGAACTGGTGAGATTGCGTGCAATTCTTGGTATTTGTAATGAATTTTTCAGGGCTGCAAGTTGCTGTGCCACAAAAAAAGGCCTATGTAAGTTAATGAACTTGTTTTGCCAAATGATTGCAGTTGGTGTGTGGACAGGAATTCGTATTAAGCAGCGTAATATGGGGTAACTTTGCATTATATATGTTTATATTTTAAGTAAAACTAAGACTAAATCTGAACAAGTGCTAATTTTCATTTCTCAAACAAGAAACCTTAAGTACAATTTATCATTTTAGTATTTAAATTAAATTAGACCGTCCACCCAAAAGCTGTTTTGTTATCAATAGACTTAGCAGTAAGACTTACTATGCATGTAACTTAAAGTATCGCAATAGAATTTAGAATGTAAGTATTGCAAGACTAAATTTGTTTCTGAAAGAAATTCACGAAATATTTTGACTTGCTGCTACTGATCCCTATCTTCGTGTATTGCACGGTTATGCAATTATGTTCGCATATTCCCAATATCATACTTTGAACACTTTAGCTAGACTGCAATTGCGTTAATTGGTAAAGCAAGACCAAGATAACGATTCAGCAAGGTAACTTTTTCAAAACAGTAGCGGCACAATAGCTGTGTTTTATTCGCCAAGTCACTATCAATGTCACTACCACGTTTCTTACTCGCTGTTTATACGAGTACTCGTTGTTGTTTTTTCTACATTTTATACCCTAGGGTACACTAACTTTTTAATTCCGTTTTGTAATGCATAGAAGGGGGCGTGACAAGTATAGAAAAGTATATTTGTATATAAGTATGTATGCATATTCTTGAACAGCGTCACCACAGGGGTCTTTCTGTAAGTCTGTGGATACCACGATTACGGAAAAATCAAGCAAATAATTGCTAAATTGGTTTCCGGACACGCCTACCGCCCATACAAGTAAAATATTTAAAAAGCTAAAATGAGAAAAATTTCTCCCTGGACGATAAGTTGGAGAATTTCTGCACATGGGCGTGGCAATTTCTACGCAAACGAAAACATCTAAGCGCTATACAGAGAGATTAATTTAAGGTAATGAAATCAAATTTCATACACGTACAAGAAATAAGTCCGTCTAGTATCAGATAAAAGTTTAGAAAATTTTGACAAGAGGACGTGGCACCTCCCATACAAGTAAAAGCTGAGAGAATAATTTAAGACGGATAATGTCTGGGAAATTTCTAAAAGTAATCGGGGCACCCAAAAATTAGCTCAAGAAGTCTTTTTGGTACAATGAATAAAATGTATTCGGTTTGCGAAATTCTTCCAAAAGTAAAACGGCTCATTTAGAACCAGGAATTATAAAACTGAAAAAGGTACCTCCTGGTATCAGGTAATTTCTATGGCTGTTTGAAAAGGTTGGAAAACAGTATTTGGCTCATTTATATGAAAACTGTATCTCAAATCTTAAATCGGTAAAATCTATACGATAATGATTTTCGTGTCTATTTTGCGCCTCAATGACCTCCTCACCCCGATCGCTGCGAAGCGCTACTACAGCAAAATCTAAACTTTTCTGTGTGAAAAAGTTTAGCTTTTTGAAAGAAAATGGCAAATGATTTTATATTGGATTTTAAAGTTGCTTAAGCAGCATTTTACAGAATGGTTAAACGATTCTTAATTCAAATGGTACAAGTTGTTGCTATTACTGTTGTTGTTGTTGTTGCTCCCAACTTAATACATTCATATAGAGCGAAACAGAGAGCTGCAGGTGTAAGAATTAAAAGCTTTGTGAAAAAGTCAACGACAAATGTATTAGTGTTGTGGAGAAAAAAAAAATACAAAAACACTCTTACAGGACTAATAACACTTTACTACACCCTGTGAGCGACGATGTATATTCTCACATTTTCTTCTACAGGACTTACACCGTAAGCCTCTTGAGAGCAAAGACATGTCGCAATGTTAAAAGAAATTTAAAGTTTTTAATTAAGTTTTTGTTCGTGTCG
This sequence comes from Tricholauxania praeusta, assembly GCA_949775025.1. Lineage (NCBI taxonomy): Eukaryota > Metazoa > Arthropoda > Insecta > Diptera > Lauxaniidae > Tricholauxania > Tricholauxania praeusta. The sequence goes on from OX459029.1 coordinate 52,131,008, forward strand.
TTAGACAGCAAGAACAACAACAATAGCAACAGCAACATTCTCATCATCATCAACACCAACAAGCTCTACTGCTGTAGCCCTTCTCCCAGATTTCATTTTGCTGGGACGAATTGACTTTATACAAACTTTGAAAACAAAATCACATGGTTTGTTTGCTGCTTATACCTACTGCAGGGGCAATAGTAGCAAAAGGCGTGGCATGGTGAGATGATTGTCGACACCGTCATCATTGTTCAGACTTATTTTGTCAAAACCCTTGATAGAGTCTCGTGCTTAGTCTCTTGGTGAAGTTTTGTGTTGCCAATTCGGTAGCACCTGGTCATAAGGATAATAATTCGTTATTTTGTATGAAATGATTTAACTCCCTTTAAATTTTACTTACGAGTAGTTTAGTGCGTTCTTGAACACAAATTTTGGTTGCTGTTGCATTTACTTATTCCGATACCCTATAGGAAATAAGACCATAGAATGCGGAATTTTACTAGTCTGGTTTACTTGTCCGGAACAGTTTTCCAATTTAACTTATTTTCGAAACATAGCTTACGTCAATAATAATAAATTTATTTCCATTCAAATAAACGTCACATAATGTCTATCAAAGAAATGCTCTACTATCTAAACTTATGACTTTCTTTTGAATCTCTGCATTTTATTGAATTGAAATTTGAATTCGTTCACACCTCTGAATGTCATTTACACTTGACTCTTGTAATATTTCTTGATTCTTTATCAACAGAGTTTATCTTCCATAGCATAAAATAATCAACTGAAGTAAAAGTAAAATTCGAAACTACGCAGACTCCCAATTTGCAGAACTTTCGCTTGGCTCTTGAAACTTAGTAGGGACGCTGAGGCATTGGATATATCTTTAGGCCTGCATTGAACTTAGTCTGTTGAATGGTCACAGAGAATTTGGTGGTGCTCTTTTTAATGCTGTATTTTCACCTCCATCGATTTTCATATGAGAAACATAAGTGGCAAAAAGTAGGGATAAGGTTGAGCTTTAGGTCAACACTAATTTTTTATTTTTAATATTCCTGCGCAATAGTGGTCTAAAAGATGATTTGTAACTTTGAACTTTATAGCATTTCATTATTCCTGATAAATCACAAAAGCATACTTTCTTACCACTGCTGAAAGTCTCAATTTGATATTAATGTAGACAAAGCTCAAAAAATATTCCAGAAAATAAATTAAAGAAGAAAAAAGTAAGTAGGTAGAAAGAAAAATTAGGTAACATGGGAAGTGTATTATTCTACTGGAACCGAGAATCGATTGCGATGGTTACGAACGTAAAAAGGCAGGCGGATTTTAAAGTTATGGAATTACGAAATCGATGAATTTTATCGACAAGCCAATAATACAGTACTTCAGAAGCTTCACTAAAGATAATTTTTTAAAAACTTTGATAAAGACAATGTTGAATTGCCCAACTTGTCCGTATTTTCTCGAAACTCCAGTAGTCATAAGATGATTATAAGTTCTTCCTATTTCATAATAGTCCTTAAACTGATTCAAAGTAAAATTTCCAACAGTTGCAATGATGCTTCGTGGATTTCCAAAAGTATTGACATGAAACTTCAAATTTTCCAAGACTTTTGTCTTTTATTGGATACAACAAAATAAAATGCAGAAAACGTCAATACTAACAAGAGTTTGACACTTTTTCTGTCGAATTTCTTAGGCCAACATGATGCAAATCGAAAATATGCTATAGGGAATCTACTTTATCAACAAGATTCTTTTTTGCTCTGGATCACTTCAGATACAAGAAAAAAGCTATTCAGATAACTGTTTCCTCAACTTTTCTTGGCTTGGATATGAAACGCGTCAAGTTACTTTATAAAATTTACTTTTGTAATTTTTGTGTTGACACAACCTTCACATACCTGTGGATGACTCCGCTTCACTGAAAGTAGGCTTCAAGCTATGATGATTTTAAATTTCTATTTTGTTTAAAGGTGAGACTATTATCCTATCGATGTCACTGGTCAGACCAACTAATTCATTTGTAATCTTGTCCTCTTATACCATATATCGTTATTTTTGAAAACTCTATAATTTTTTGCTCTATCCATAACTATTCTATTGTATTTTTGCGTATGTCTAAGCCTTTGTTGTTTTATTGGCATGAAATTACCTCAGCTCAAAAGCAGACTTTGCAGCTTATCCTTTTATGAAAAGATCTTAAGATAGGAAGTGAATTAATATCGCACGCAGTTTATTTTTCTTACTGACATTGAATCATACTCCCACTAGCGACATTTTACTCAGGAGCTTGTCTTTTATTTTAAATTTGTTTTCCCACTCCTATTCTTTTTACTCTTGCTGTCACTAGAGCATTTTTCAGCACTTTACATGTTGTCTGGGTTGCCGTAGCTACTGCTGAGCTGAGTTTGCTGCTGGTCAATGCAGCAGGACAATAGTTTTTAATCGTTCTTAATACGAAATGCCGTCAACGTAGTTGTCAATGTTGCAGTTATACTTATACACATACATACATATACTTGCAGAGTTAAGTCAGCTACACTATTCCACTTTCTCTTTGAAGTAAATAAGCTTGTGGGCGGAAGGAGGACAAACTATTGTCAGAGTTACCAGCTTTTAAGAGCGCACATGACCTAAATTAATTATTGTTTTAAAAACTACAAGTCATATTTTTTTTTTCAAGTTCTCATTTGTGTCTCAAAAAAGTTATTAAATAGATAAAAGCAAAAAAAAGTATTCAATTAGAAAAGTCTACAAAAGTTGGCAGCTCTGATTGTTCAACAGTAAATGTCACAAACGTCTGACCAAAGTGTTAAAGTAAATAAAGATGATCAGTCTCTAGGTGCAACATTTTCATTATTTTCGATTTCAGATGCAACTAAGAAGCCTACTTTTAGTTAATCATCCGTTTCAGATTGGTTGTGTAATTATCTGGATTTTATTGACTGAAATAATCGTTTAATATATAAAACTATAGACAAAATCTTTAATGCAGTAGATTATTCTCGAAATTATTTTGCTTTTGACGTCCTTTGAGATTAATTCGATAATGTACGGCGAGCACTGGTGCAACATTGACTTTTTTGGTTCAAAAATCGCTAGAGAGCGCAAGTCTGGTCGGAAATGCACATTTCTTTTTTTTTTAATCTACGGCTGATTAACCCATTTAAAACCAAGACCTTTCAAAATCAAAAATCATCGCCTTCGTGTATTTCGTTTTTATGAAAATAAGCTTAGATACTTATGAAATATGAAAAACAGGGTGGGTCGATTTGTTCGCGTGGAAAAAAGTTGGAAAAGGGTATAGCAAAACTAAATTCTACGTTCAATTCTAAGAAAATTTGCCCAAAGAACCATGGGTCTAAAATCAAAACCGAGCCGCCGGAAATCTCGTTGAAAGTTTGAGTATCAAAAAAACACTAAAAATAGTACTTTACATACAAATGAGGCTATAAAATTATTCGTATCTTTATAAAAACTTGCCTTAGGTGGTTTTTCAATAAGAGGAATCTATTTTTGACATTTTTTTCCTAAAACATCCGCCAGGGGGCGCTACAATGGAAATGATTGGCTCTTCGGCTATTTTGAATGAAAAATTTGTTATTTTTTCAATATGTTTTTTATGAAATCAACATACAATAAAAAAAGTTAAATTTTATTATTTCTTATGACTGGTACATAAAGTTATGTTTTTTTATAAAATTCCTGTTATGGTAGAAACTAACTCAAATTCTTTAGTAGGGATTGTATTATCATTTGACCGCAGCAAAAGCAAAAAAATCACAAAAAATCGGATGGCAATTAAGCCTTAAACTTAGAATAACGGTAAATTAGTTTTTGTTAATTGTACTTGTAATAGTTGCTTGTGAGTTTAGAAAGTGAAAAAAAATTTCAGTTCAGTTTCAGATCATTAGTGATGTTAGTTTTGAAGTTTTTGTGTAAAAATTTTTGAAAATAAACATAAGTTATAACAAGAAAAGTGAAAATTTCTTCCAACCGACCGATCTGACTGTAATTTTTTTTTTATTAACAATAAATAAAAAGTTTTGTAATTCATTTATGTGAAAAAATTTCAATTATTATGGAGCCGACAATGTTATCACCTATGGAAACAGATACCAGCTTTGAGTCAAATTTGGGACACATGCCTTCTCATAACGTTCTCGCTTTCGGTTTACCAAAAGATTTTAGTGGTCTAAATTTACCAACAGAACAACAAGTGTTACAGTGTTTTTTTTATTTATTTGAACATTATAAAACGGCAAATAAAATGTATTCGTTCAATACACTTACACCATGTGTCGCTGATAAATTATGTTTGATTTGGGAAAAAATTGATATACCATTAATAAATCAACGGAGTATTGCTAGAAAATTAATAGCTCTAATTGCAAAATATAAAACAAAAAGTAAAAATAAAGCCCCATACGAAGCGTTTGTACAATCCACCAAACAAAATTTATTTTATATTGGAAAATGCCAATGTGCTTTAAAAACAGAAATATGCTCATGCGAAATAATTCCACCAAATTTAAAAGAATTTATAATGGATCAATTTAACGACAGGAAGCTAACTATTCCGGAACACATTTCAATGGGTCAATACGAAGGAGACTCAATATTTATACCGACAGTGCCAAGTACTTGCGGCGAAACATACGTGCCACCAGATGAAGCAACATCAGAAATTATATTTGAAAAGACATCGAAAGCAAGAGGTTTATATGTTGCAAGATATGAAGTATTTCATTTTGCAATGATGTGTGATAGATTTGGTATCTCAGACCGTGTTGCTTCTTGTTTGGCATCAGCACTTTTTAAAGATATAAACTTTTGCGACGATCACGGGCAACTTGTTATAATGGATAAGTCTAAAGTTGGAAGAGAGAGAAACAAATGCAGAGAAAAGGTTTGTAGAGAGTTTCAATTAATAATTTTACTTTATTATTTTGTATTTTAGTTTTTCGAAAATCTTATACAAATATTCGGATTCAATTTTTGCTCAATATAATTAATTTTTTAAAATTTCAAATTGATTTTATTTTAATTGAAACAAAAATTTAAACAACTACAGATACTTCGTGAACGATTTAATAGCTCATTTGTAAGAGCTTTTGCTTTTGACGGAAGAAAAGATGATTCGATAGCAAGAAAAAAAATTGGCGAAACATATCAGCAATACATGATAAAAGAGCCTCATCTGGTTGATGCACTGGAGCCTAAAGCCGAACTAATTGGTTATGTAAATTTAGTTGGTGAAACGGCAGAGATCAAACAAAGACAATTAAATGAATTTTTTATTGGGAAAAACTTGTCACTCAACGAATTATATGCTATATGTTCTGATGGTGAACCAACGAACACCGGAAAAGACAATGGAATCAGTCGAAGATTTGAACTGCAGTTGCAAAGGCCAGTACATTGGTTCATCTGTCTCTTGCACTACAATGAACTGCCATTTCGACACATATTTGAAGCAGTAGACAAATCAAGTACGACTGGACCACGCACTGGTACGGGAACTATTGGAAAAAAAATTCAATATTGTGAAGAATTACAGGTAACTTGAAATATTAAGTCATTTCATAGTATTATAATAAGTTCATTAACAACTATTCTTTGCTATATTTCAGGTTGTGACCGATTTCGAACCCATTTCATTGCAGAATATGCCTCCAGATTTAACAGAAAAGCAAATTAAAGAATTGTCGACAGATGTGAAATATTTACATGAAATCGCACATGCTGTTAGCAATGGTTTCTGTCCGGCGAATTTGGCAAACAAAAAACCAGGTCCAATCGCACATTCACGTTGGATAACGAAGGCGGCCCGCATTTTACGTTATTATATAACTACGAACACACCATCAAAAAATTTGAAAATACTTGCTGAGTATCTCATTAAAGTATATGTTCCAATGTACTTTAATGTTAAGTTTTATGATTCGGTAGTGAACGGTGCCGTTCTGTTGCATAAATTTATTCTTTCGACTAAATATTTAGATGAACATTTACGTGAAATCATTAATCGAACTATTTTTGATAATGGGTACTACGCTCATTCTGAAAATATATTATTGTCAATGTTATTTGATAAAAGAATAGAAGTTCGTCAGCTAGCTTTAAGAAAAATAGTTTACATTAGAGAGAAATTGTGGAATCCAACTGAAGTCAGACCATTTAAAAAACCAATTATTAACTTTAATTGCACGGAATATTTCGAAATGATTGATTTGAATGATGATACACTATTATTTGAACCTCCATTTGCAGCGAATATTCCGTATGAACAATTGGTACAATACATTGCCTTTGAAAATCCACCGTTTATTGACCCCAAAATTGCTTGTCATATACAAGTTATAGAACATGTCGTTCAGCTTTTAAGAAAAAAATCGTGAAGGGGTTATGACAACAACATTAGAAAGTCGATGTAAAGTACCCAAGATGGGAAGTAAGAAAGACTTACAAAATTTATAAATGCAAAACAAAGTGAAAAATTGATATTTCGTTTATAAAACATTTTATAATTATATTTAACTTTATGTACCAGTCATAAGAAATAATAAAACTTAACTTTTTTTATTGCATGTTGATTTCATAAGAAACATATTGAAAAAATAACAAATTTTTCATTCAAAATAGCCGAAGAGCCAAACATTTCCATTGTAGCGCCCCCTGGCGGATGTTTTAGGAAAAAAATGTCAAAAATAGATTCCTCTTATTGAAAAACCACCTAAGGCAAGTTTTTATAAAGATACGAACAATTTTATAGCCTCATTTGTATGTAAAGTACTATCTTTAGTGTTTTTTCGACAATCAAAACTTTCAACGAGATTTCCGGCGGCTCGGTTTTGATTTTAGACCCATGGTTCTTTGGGCAAATTTTCTTAGAATTGAACGTAGAATTTAGTTTTGCTATACCCTTTGTCGCTTAAAAATTTTACCCACCCTAATGAAAAAACAAAAAAAAAATTTAATCAGTAGGTTTTTGAACCTGTTCCCAAGCGGGTACAATGGCAGAATATATGAGCATTCTTTAAATTTTTTGTAATTTTTTCGATTCAACTCGGTAAAACTAGTAAAACAAAAGTGTTTTGCATTGCAAATGAAGTGTAAATTTTTTTAATTTAATTTTAATTTTTAATTTTCAAAAGCCTTCTGAACACTAATCTCGTCAAAATAAACAAAATAGAAAAGGACAAAACAAAGCAAAATATTGAAAAACGTCATTCGTTTTCCCTGTGTGTTTTTTTTAAGCACAGTGCGTATGATGAAATTGCAAAATAATCTTTGGAAAATTTTTTTTCTGATCGAATTTACAGCTATTTAAACGTTCTGTACCCAAGCAGGTACAATGGCTGTTAATGGGTTAAAATGATAACAAGTCGTTATCTCGATTTGGGAGCACTATGTGGCGGTCAGGAAGTAAGTTTACATTTGACAGAAGTGTCAAAGAAACCTGACCTAACAGAACTCTAGGGTGCTGAAACTAAAGCTGTGGTGTTATCTGTTAATGCTCTCTGAAAAGTAAAAAAAATACCACTTGTAGGTTATGCGTATGTAATATTACTAAAAAATAGTAAATATGCAATTAAAAAAAAAGCTTTTGGTTTTTATTTCGTTTTGAGCATTTAAACATGGTTAAAGCCCACTTTGAGGAGATTCCAATGTTTTATGTTATTTTTTAAAAGTACTTAAGTCAACGCAGTCGACGATTTGCCAGCTTCACGTCAAAACTTTGCAATTACAAAGGTTTCTGGTTAAACATAATTGATACAAATAAATTTGTTGGAGTAGTACGTGACTAATATTTTTTCATGAAGAATTGTTAAAAGTTTATTTCACTTAAGTCCACTTATTTTAAGGCAGTATAGACTGCACATATGCAATAGAAAATCCAACTAACCTTTTAAAACATAATTTTATATAAAAATGAATTTATAAACTAAGCCAATTTAATATTTGCATTGCAACTCTTGCGGCCGTTTGTAAACATAATCTTGCGTAACCAAGAATTTGAATGAACAAACCACCAAATATAAATTTAATGCAAAAATAGTGAAAAATTCTAATTTCTCCCAGATGAAACATTATATGAGATCATTGAGTTACTTGCGTATATGTTGTCAGTGTGCTATTACGTGCCATTCACTAAAGAAATCGTAGTTATAAAGGAATTCGAAGAGGAAGTAAAAATACGAGAAAAGGGAAATAACAGGAAAATAACAGTGACCATTGGCATAATTTTGAGTTTTTGAAAATTCTAAATTAACAAACAGACGGAATTACTTTCGCTTGTTTAACTGAGTGTGGGTATGTGAGTTGTATTTGAATTAGTCTGGTTGGTGTGCAAGCGTTTTAATGTATGCATGTATGTGTTTTATTTAGTGTTTCTCAAATTTTTATTTCTGTACACGCGAAAACGCCAGTGAAAAATTTTTTGGCTCCGATTTGGCAGAAATTTTGCATTATTGTAATATCAATGTCCAGCAATAGAACTGCGTTCAGGAATTTGCCCTAGTATTATTTGTTGTTGAGATACGCGGGTATGAATGAAATTCACTATTTTTGTACTTTTTCAGAATAAGTGTTTCTTTCATAAATTCATAGCTTACAGCAAACTCTATCAATTAATAATTGGTATACCTACGATTTTAGGTTTTTACTTGTACTTTTCGAAAAAAAATACTGTTTCTGAAAAAAAAAATTTTTCGCAAAAATTTTGCGAATTTAAAATTATTTTTGTATTTTTTTAAAAAAAAACTTTTTTTTTTTATTTTTTTTTTTATTTTTAAAAAAAACTTTGATTTATTCTGCGCTTAATGCCGTAAAATTTTTTATGGGGAAAAAATTATTTATATTTTTTTGTTTTAATTTAAAAAAAAAATTAAAGAAAGTTGAAATGAATTTTTGAATTTTTTTTGAAAAATGCATTTCTGAATATTTTTTTGTTTTTACATTTTTAGGTTTTTACTTGTACTTTTCGAAAAAAAATACTGTTTTTGAAAAAAAAAAATTTTTCTCAAAAATTTTGCGAACTGAAAAATATTTTTGCATTTTTTTTAAAAAACACATATCTAAAAATTTTTTTTTTTTTTTAAAAAAAACTTTGATTTATTCTGCGTTGAATGACGTAAAAATTTTTGCGGGGAAAAAAGTATTTATATTTTTTTTTTTAACTTTAACAACAATTAAAGAGCTAAAATTTTGTAAATTGAAATGAATTTTTGATTTTTTTTTTGAAATATCCATTTCTGAATATTTTTTCGGTGAACTTTAGATTACAGCTTGATACGCAAGCTTCAAAATGATATGCCATAACATGAGTGCTACTTGCACTCATTAATTAAAATGTTTGAGCCGTTAAAAGCGCGCTGTACTACGCGTTGAAAGGCTACTGCACTGATTTTAAATTTCAGTTTTAGTTTTCAGGTTAACGGCTCAAACATTTTAACTAACTACTTGCCCTCATGTTATGGCACATAATTTTGAAGCTTGCGTATCAAGCTGTAATCTGAAGTTCACCGAAAAAATATTCAGAAATGAATTTTTAAAAAAAAATTCAAAAATTCATTTCAATTTACAAAATTTTAGCTCCTCTTTAATTTTTGTTAAAATTAAAAAAAAAAATATGAATACTTTTTTCCCCGCAAAAATTTTTACGTCATTCAACGCAGAATAAATCAAAGTTTTTTTTTAAAAAAAAAAAAAAAATTTTTAGATGTGTGTTTTTTAAAAAAAATGCAAAAATATTTTTCAATTCGCAAAATTTTTGAGAAAAATTTTTTTTTTTCGAAAAGTACAAGTAAAAACCTAAAAATGTAAAAACAAAAAAATATTCAGAAATGCATTTTTCAAAAAAAATTCAAAAATTCATTTCAACTTTCAACATTTTGGCTCTTTAATTTTTTTTTTAAATTAAAACAAAAAAATATAAATAATTTTTTCCCCATAAAAAATTTTACGGCATTAAGCGCAGAATAAATCAAAGTTTTTTTAAAAATAAAAAAAAAAATTTTAAAAAATGATTTTTTTAAAAAAAATTCAAAAATAATTTTAAATTCGCAAAATTTTTGCGAAAAATTTTTTTTTTTCAGAAACAGTATTTTTTTTTTGAAAAGTACAAGTAAAAACCTAAAATCGTAGGTATACCAATTATTAATTGATAGAGTTTGCTGTAAGCTATGAATTTTCGAAAAAAACACTTATTCTGAAAAAGTACAAAAATCGTGAATTTCATTCATACCCGCGTATCTCAACAACAAATAATACTAGGGCAAATTCCTGAACGCAGTTCTATTGCTGGACATCGATATTACAATAATGCCAAATTTCAGCCAAATCGGAGCCAAAAAATTTTTTCACTGGCGTTTTCGCGTGTTTTACCCCCTATTCACTTGGAAAGAAAATTTTTGGAGCAATTTTCTTTGTTGATAATTTTTTAATTTACTTTTTTTCCTATGCGAACTTCGATTTTATTACAGTCTTTATTTTGGCAGTAGATTCCCATATTCATTAATTGATAATACTTTCGCCGATTTGATTAATACCCGAAAGACCTAGTCTCGTATTGTAAACGACAAAAGTTTGCAGTGACTCAATAATTTGGTGAATATCTATTTTATAAGTAGCTTCGTACCAAATACGTGGTCACAATTCCCAATTTGTGCAGCACTGACTTTTGCGTCTGTATTGTGCTCTAAGCTAAATAAAATTATTTAATTTTTTAATAATTCATGACCTGCTTTCATTTTAAATGCATTTTTGAAACTATGTATGTATGTGTTTGTTGTTTTTGTACATATGAATGTGTTTGTGTGCTTATGCAGATGTGTGCACTTCTAAGGATAAAAACCAACAGTCCACAAGGAAACTAAGCCAACTAATGCCAAATACTGCACACAAAGACATGCAAGTTTGTATGTGTGCTTCATGTTTTCATTTTAAAATTTCCCCATTTTACCTAACCTGTCAAAAACATAATTTTTAAATTTCTTTGACCTTTCTCAAGGTTATTTTGCCAAAAGCAACATTTTTGTAACATAACCACAGGAAAAACAACAATGACGTATATATCTACTACGTTCATTTCCTAACTAACAACAATAACTAGTGCCACGCCACTTTCGCCAACGTTGTTGCCATTCAGAACAAATGCAAGGCAACGTATGCCAGCTACATGATTTACATGGCTTACTCCATGTTTAAGAACTGACTAGCTACCTACCAACATATAACATTGCGTAGCAACACCGACAAAAGAAAGTGTTATTGTTAGACCGAATATGTGATTTCAGTGGAAGGGTTACCCATTTGCCAATATTGGTTTTCGGTTTTTCAATAACTTTATGTTCTTATTACTTACTACGTACAACTATATAGAAATCAATATTGTTAGTTACAACTATGTATTTTATATTCATAACTTTGAGTTTTATATGAATTTTTGTATATCGGCCATTTCACGTCAATGGAAAAGTCGAGAGATAGAAAAAATCGCATTAAGTTTGTTCCTTCGACCTGTTTTTTTAGACATTCATAACTCCGTCATTTTTCATCAATTTCCATGTATGAAGGCTTGTTTCAAAGATAAACTAAACAAGAAACATGCTTGCACCTATTGAACAAAAAGTCAGTCAAAATGTGAACTTCAGTTTTCGATGGCTTTTGATACATAGTTACGAATTTTTACATTTCATTTGTATTCAAATAGTCAAAAAGCTAGACAAATTGATCTTACTTAGTAAAATCTAAATAGTTTTGAATTTTATAGCGTGGGAAGTGGGTAATATTGTCGCCTACAACTCTCCTCCTGAAGTAGTTTTTTTACAGTAATCCTACGGATCAGTTGGAGTTCGCAACGCAGTCACGAAATTATTTTCGTTAAAAATCTGTAAATTCAACAAAAAACATAAAGTATCACCGGAAATATTTGAAATTTATTTCTAATTGAACTTATTTTCTTAAGCAAGGATCGATATTTTTGTAAGTTTACAAATAGATTTAGCACATTCATTTCATTCGCATCTGGCTACTTCATAATAGACGCAAAGATTAAACCCGATTATTTAAACAATTTTCGGGTCAGTTAAGCACTAAGGCGGTACTTTTGGCTTCAATTGTTGGCAGCATCTACATATGATGTGCAATACACATTATAGGTACTTTGTGCAATCCATTGGCAACACTAACGAGCTCGCATATGTATTATGATGATCCTCTATTAGGCAGTAGGTATCTTTTTCTACGCCATTCGTTACATCATCTTGTTAGCAAGAATATTTTTGATATTATACCGTTTATGTTGTCTAAGCACCAGTAATGACAGTAAGCAATGCGACTCGGTTTCAATTTTTGTGTATACATTGAAAGCTACCTTGAGATATGAGTACTTATTTGATTCGATACCAAAAGAGATTTAATAGGTTGTTGGTTTCACATTCGAGGAATCAAATCCTGGAATTGAAAAACTTTAGTTCCATACTAAGAAATTGAAAGGTGAATTCGAATCTAATTCCATGGCAAAATGAATTGTTGCATTTGCTCACAAAATGAAAAATGATAATTTTATTCCAAAAAGTTAGAATCAGAATAGACTTTTTCAAAAAGTCGATGTGAACTCGAAATTTTTTTTAGTGGCCAAAATAATTGGCTCTTGGAATAGTATCGAAAAAGGACTTAATTTCTTTAACCACAGAAATGGAATTGAAAAAGTCGCTTAAAAATTTTCATTATTAGGGATTGGACTATCAAATTAGTGATATCTTCCTTGCTTTTGAATTGCTCTTTGGTTGTGACTTATAGATATATTAGACCAAGATTAAATGTATATTTTTAAGCGGTAATTAACTTTCGAAGAACTAAAAATTGATGCTGTCAAGAGAATCACCCAAGAAAAGATGGCAGTAACACTTTAACTTCAAAAAATCTTTAGCTGAATTATTAAGACTTACAATTTGAAACAGTTCCTTTAGCATAATAGTTATATTAATATTTTTTTTTGGTAAAATGATACATTTCCACAAACAATGCACAATGTTGCACTATTAATTGTAAATCCTTTTGTTCTGATATGGAAAGATATCGATAAAGGGTTTGCTTTTGGAAGAAAATAAATTAAAATTTTTTTCAAAATTGCACTTCTCTTGTCTTATCTTTGGCTAAACTTAAGGCTGGTAAAAATTTTGATTTTTTAAATTTTCAACATAAGCATTTCAAGTATAAAGATTTCAAATGAAACAAATCCAAAATGAAATTTTTTTTAAAAATGCTTTAGAGTCCCGGCAGCCGCCATGATTATATTTAAAATATATTTATCTGTCTTTTGATATTTTTTTTTACCAAAAACTGATTCAAATCGGACATGTATGTAGTTATATTTGGGTTGCCGTTGTCATGTACGAAATCAATTTTCAACGTTATCCAACGGTTACACACAACACCATACTTCTCATTTTTAAAGTGACATCAAAACGGAACATTTCCTTCAAAATTTAACATTTCCTTTTTAAAAACGCTTACAATTTCAATATATCATAGATAAACAAAGAAGGAAAAATGAGCTAATTGAGCTCTTTACAACAAACACGAATAATATCCAAAGTAACAAACACATGCACTCACTTTTATCGCTGTGTTTTTTTTTTAAGCAAATCAAACAATCAAAGGACATACAGTGGCGAACAGTGAAATCTGGACAAACAAAAAAATTTTTAAAAAGGATTTTACGACCCCGTCAACCCCTTTGTTTTGTAGGTACGACATTTTTTTACAGGTATGGCATAGGTAGTGCTTTGTTTTAGAGGTAGGACAATATTTTAGTATGAATCGAAGTTTTACTGTTAGTTTTTAATAATTCTTGTGTTATTGTGTTGGAAATAAAAAAAAATTATAAAAAAATTAACGAAGCGGATAAGTGCGAGATTTTGGCGTTCCAAAGTGATAGACAAACGATATGGAATATTTCTGCAGGAGTAGACTTTAGTAAGTACTCAATAGACGAATTTTTGAAAAAGCATTCTGAAACTGGGTCGAAAAGTCGAAAGAAAGAGTCAGGACCGCAAAAAAGACTACAGAAGTTGATGATCGGGTTTCAAAATGGATTAGTCTTTAAAATCGCTTCAAAATTGCTGTAAAAATTAGAAAAGAGTTTGTCGAATGTGGAGGAATAGACATTTCTCCAATGACTGAGCGACGAAGGCTTCATGATACTGTACATCGCCTCACTAAAAAGACTTTTTAGACCACTCAAATGCGTCCAGAACAAAATGTGGACTGCATCTAATTGAGAAAATGTGATCTTCTCAGATGAATCAAAGTTAAACATATCCAGCTCTGATGAAATGCGGTATGTGCGCCACAAAGCTGGAGAGCGTTATAGCGGCGAGTGCATCCAAAGAAAACTCCGGCAACCGATAAGTAGAATGGTCTGGGGATGCTTCTCTTATTACAAAGTTGGGTAACTGATCTTGACTGAAAGCACTATCAAAGCAGATAAATTAAAAAAACATCATGAAAAAAAAATTGGAACCTTCTAATGAAGAGCATTTTTCGCGTGTGGACAACGTGATTTTTCAAGATGATTCTGCGCCTTGTCATCGAGCGCACTCGGTAAGTATTAGTGTTTTGTAAGTCCTTATTATGTACCTTATAATAATCCACAAATTTCATCCTTTTTTTCTTCTTCTTCTTTTACAGGTAAAGAATTACTTACTTGAATGAACTTGGCATTTCAACTTCATCTTTGCCCGACAATAGTCCCGATCTGAACCCCAAAAATTGATTTCTTCGATGCCACATCGACTTATGGAGGTCATTAAAGAGAATGGAGGAACAAAAAAATATTGATACCTGTTTTTTTGTTTAATTCTAAATATTAGCTCTTAAAATAATGTAAATATTTTAGAATTACTTTCATAAAAATAAAATCTTATAACCTTTTAGCAAAAACTGTTTTAATCAATAAAGGACACATTGCACTTTTTTGCTAAAAAAATATGTTTATGGTGTGGTTTTCCGACCTACAGCAAAATATTTTCAGTAAAATTATTTGCTTCTCTGACCCTTGCATCAGTTTTTTGATTCGATAAAAAAATTAGATCCTAAAGGATTTTATTCACCTTTTTTTTTGTCCGGATTTCACTGTTCCACTGTATGTACCTAAACTTTCCTCAGGGATAACATAATTTTGATACTATACTGATGCCAAAAGATTTTTTTTTTAATTTACTCGTCCTTCTTTTCATCGCAGGTATTCTCGCTTTCTGAATTTAATTGGTCTTTCGAGATTATTTCTTCATTAGATGTCCATCAAATACATCAAGATAATTTTGAAAATTCTTTACCTGACACGAAGTCATCTGATTGACTTAATTTTAACAAAAAGTTTAAGAATATATAAATTAAGATATATTTGAAAGCCATACTTTTGCATTTGAAAACATTTAGGGTGTATCACTGCCAGATCTTGATTTTCTTATTTTATTAGTATAAAATCAAATAGAAATTTATCCGTATGTTTTTCAACTGCCAGATCTTAGACTATAATAGGACTTATTAGGTAATAAAATGCAAGCAAAATAATAGAATGATCCCATTCACCATTTAAACACCGGAAAGTATGCAACAAATTTTTTTTGATAATTTTTGTTGAAACTGCTAACTTAGCAGTATGTACTACCACAACCTGTAGAATGTTGCTGCTTTTGCTTTCATACCAATAAAACAAAAACATCATTTGTTGGATTTGGTGTTGTAAGAAAAGGCATATGCAGCTGTAAATAGAAGCAAACAAACAAACATAATGATATTTTGACATATACACTGCCGCATTGAGTTCTTCCGTCGCCACTTATGCGAGTTTTTGGTGTTCTCAATTGTTTTCTTGTTTCTTTTTCTCTCTTATTTTTCAACATTTCTCTCTCTCTCTCTCTATTGCTCTTTTTCCGACATGTACTGCAGTGGCATAATTCATGTGGCTAAAGTCGTAAACAAAGCGCCATGCCTCTAATAAAATATCAACAACAACAACAGGATCAATGTGGGAAAAAGGACCATGTTGACACTACTCTTGGATAAATTTTTATATTTATTTCCGTTTCCCCTTATCCAACCCTGCTTGAAACCACTAAATGTTTCGTTGTTAGTTTCCCACAGGCACCCAGGTACTTAACGTATTGAAATGCCGCAAGTTCTTTCTCAGCCAAGTTTCGGGTCATGCCTCGGCTTGGTGAAAAAGACTACTCACCTCATTGTGTATTTATTGGGGAAGTGTAGCGATTTCGTTGAGTTAATTGGAGCATAATCGAGCGCTTGCGCTGTTCAAAAAGGATTAATTCTCTCAGCTTAGCACTTTTGTACTTCATGAATTGATATAAAAAATATGCAACAGGTTTTCATGTTAATAGCGCCAAATTGAAGACAAGCGATTTTCACATGAAGTTGTTTGGTGTCTTAAATAAGACTTTAGCCTTGCCACTTACCATAAAATCAGTTGGTGCAAGAGCTTCCATTTTTGGCACCAGTGCCTGGTTTTGAATATTAAGTAAATTCTTACAATGTTGTTAAAAATAATAATTTAAAGGAACAAATGTTGGTTCAGTTTTCTGTTTCACTACGAATAGGAGTATCTCAAGAGAGTAAAATTTTTCATTTAATTTTTTCGAAGAGCATTTTATGCCAGGAAAACTCTACTATATATGACTTATGACTTATGACCCTATTTTAAGAAAATGGTTAAAATATTTCTTAAAATTATTTCTCATCAAAAAAGCTACATCAAGAACAAAAAAGTTGCACTAATCTTTCACTTTAAACGAAGCTGAGGGAAAAGTAAAACATTTTTTTCAATTAGACGTCTAACTAATTTATTCCTTGTTGACTTTGCGACTTTTAAAGATAAGATTATTAAATCAAACCGACAATTTTTAAATTAAGAAGTATAATAATAAGAGCACGCTTTAAGCTATAAAATTTTATATGTTATAAGTTCGTGACACAGGATATAAAAGAAAATTAAGACATTTTTTTGAAGAATTCTAAAAGTAATACCAAAATTGCTAGAATCTAGAAAAGAAAAATCCACTTCCTTATCTAGGCTAATATCTCGAAAGCTAAGTAAGATATTGATAAAAGTCTTGGACAAAAGTTGTAAGGTTTCCAGAGGGTAAAATGACAGTGACCTCGCTTATGACTTTGAAACTAATTTTCAAGATCAATTTAGATCAACTGTGGTTTTTTATATACAAATCTACATTTTTTCTTGCATATTAGTATTTGATAAGAAAAATAGATATTGTAGCGAAATTTGGTTTATGCTAGAAAATTCTTGAAATAAAACCAACAAAAGAAACTAAACGATACTAGCACCATCTAGCGGCAAATAATAAACCGAACAGACGCTGCAGTACACTATAAAAGTCAACCGAGAGACATCTAGATTGTGAATTCAACGTCGTACAACGCCATCTAATAATAGCAACATTCTGGATAATTGTGAACTCAACGTCGATACGCCATACTGGTAAATTATCGCCATCTAGGAGGTAGCAGATTATTCGAGAAAGTGATGCCTGTAGTGTCAAATGAGTTTTCGGACACAGTTGAATTAAAACAGTGAAGCAGAACAGTGTGTTCCGTAATAAAGTGACTTTAAGTTGACAGTTGTGTATACAGTGTCAGATTAATATTAGAATTTGAACGTTAATAAAATAAACCATTATACCGTGTAAAAACTAACTATTGTGATTTAAATAAATCATTTTATAACTAAATAAGTTGGTGTGATTTTAACACATCATAACAATAACAAACCAGTGATCGAACTCAGAAAAGTGTAAGAGATCGAAATTATCGTCAAAGAGACAGGAATTTCGTAACAATATAAAAATTTTTCTCTTAGATTTTTAGTTTTTTTAATAATGATAAAAACAGTTACTGTCCAAAACTTCACCTTTAATCATTTTTTCTGAGTAAAAACTTTTAAAATTGGTCAAAATATTCAGAAAAATATTTTTTAAGTATTTATAAAAAGAAATACATGACGTTATTGAAAAAAAAAAAAAAATGGTTACAATAAAATAAAATATTACAAATTCTCAACAAAATGCTAAAGACTAAATTTGTACATTAACCCTATTAGTACTGGGTGAAATGACGAACACAAAGTACTGAAGTGAGTCTTTCGAACTCACATACATTCTGTATGAAGAAAAGCGACTATAACATTTTAAGTTTATTTGAGCGATTTAACTATTTTATTAATACATTTGGTACAAATTACAACCTTTTGAAAATGCCCGTTTCATATATTTTTTGATCATTGCTGCAAAGTTGATTGCTCATCCTTTCTCGTGCAGGTGGGCACATACAGTAGCGTCGTTTCTTGGCAACGGTTTTGGGTGTTTGTGATTTGCGTTTTGGCGTAAAGCATGGACGAGCTGATCAAGCGTATCCGCGCCACTTCTTGTCGAATTGTTGTAGAAATTTATGGCCAATTTGTTTTTATTTTCCTTCTCTCGGCTCGGCTTTTTTTCGGCACATAACTGACAAGAGTTATATTTTTTTTTGAATCTATCCAAAAACGTTTGTTTCACACGTAAGGCCATTTGATAGAAGTTTTTTAGCTAAACTAAAACTCGTTAAATACTTAGTTATAAAACGTAATATTACGGTTTGATCGGTGAAACGGTTCTGTACTCTCCTTGACCACCATTTTTTGCACTAAATTAAGCCCTCTGTCCTCTTTTTTTTAAGATAAAGTATTCACTTTAGTGGATAACTGGTTGTTCACCAAATCTTAATGCCATATTTGTCAGGCTTAGAGGGAATATACTACCAAAGGGATACTCTTCCTCGCAATGGCACCAACTATTCGTCGATGGTTAAACTTTCTCCCGGAATATATAACTTGATGAAATTGGAATTAACAATATTCGATACGTCATGTATAGGTGCGAATTAATCACGAGCTCGTCAAAAACTTCGAGATTATTTATCATCAAAACGAACATATATCAAGGCACAAAACCTCAAACGAGATTTGCTGACTAAATAACATTACCGAAAGTGGATTCCAGGAGTCTTTATAGTCAGAAGGTCTTTGTTTGTTTATGCCAACATTTAATAAAAGTCCAATATAACAGTGCATTTCAATTTCATCCAGCAGATTCCATATTTCACGAAGTGTACGGCTGTGCTTGAAATTTGTACAATTTATGATGACTCAGATCACTTCATCGTGTATGCATAATGAGAAAGTGACAACATTCTTGCTGGCCAATAATGGAACTTTATGAACACCACAACTAATGATGTTTTGATCAAGGCATTTTTTTTGTACAAATGGTTTCCAAAAAAACGCCTGATCTTCTGTTTCAGCCAAAAATTCTAAATTGTCATCATTCTGCTGCACTCGAACTGTATGAGTCTCTAAGACTCATTTCAGTACTTTGTGTTAGTTTTATAAATTAATTTTGTTAAAAAATAGAGAGAAAAAAAGGGATACATATTTTTTATCGTAATTCTTTTTAGAATTAATGCAGTTTAAAATACAAGAAACCTCAATTGTGTAAAAAAAAAAGTTACTCCAGGAAAACAGCACAAAGTCAAAATGAGTCTCAAAGACTCAAGGTAGTACTAATAGGGTTAACATTGTTAATGTTAACAATGATGAACACAATAAAAATTAATATAGTACAACCTAGTGATATTAATTATTTTTAGAAATTTTCTTCATTTTTTGCAAGGGCTCCTCCCAAAGGGGCTGAGATAGGGGGTAAGTATGTTCGAAAGAAATGTAGGGAGGACCTGGTAACACATTTGACTCTTCTACGGGTCACTCCGGGTGAGCTATGAATTATTTTTCGAAATTTTCTTTATTTTTTGTGTTTTTTGTAAGGGGACCCCCAAAAGGGTGGCAGATAGAGGGTTAATATGTTCCGGAAAAATATTGGAAAGAAAAATATAATAGGACCTGGTTATATGTACATATGAACCCGGGCGAGTAATGAATTAATTTTTGAAATTGTTTGTGTTTTTGTAACGCGACCCCAAAAAGGGTGGCAGATAGATGGTAAGTGTGTCATGAGAAAAGTTTGGGAAACTAAAAATGATAGAAGTTGGTCTTACATTTTACCCCTCTGGAGGCATCTGAGAAGAACGGGAAGCCAATTTCATATTTTCACAAGAATATAATTTTTGCAGGGGTACCCCCCTAAGAGGTGGTGATAGGAGGTAAGTACGTTGGGAAAAAATGTTGGAGGGGAAAAAACAATGGGACCTTGACATACATTTGATACCTCTAGGGGGCAGCTTCGGGGAGATATTAATGATTTTCGATAGTTTAAGGGCCATTTTCCAGTTTTCAAAACGTTGGCGGGTTCATCAAATGTATTCTGAAATGGACCAAGCTTTGCGTGGTCATTATTGGCACCAATACGAAACTTCTGGTGTGCGGCAAGTGAAGTTCGGAGCAACTTTAATTTTTTCATAATTGTCTGAACCCCCCTAGTGTACATTATAAATCAAAAAAGAGTCATTTAGAGCAGGGATGCGCACAAATATTTTTTCGCGAGCTGGCGGCTACAACAACATCAATTTAGATAAAAAAAAGTCAAAAACATTTTGCGAAAAAGTTCTTAGTATTGACGAAAATTTTGAAATAGCTGCGGCTAGCTAATTGCATGTAAACAAAAAAAAATCTCAAGGTGAAGGACCGAATGACTTGAAAACAAAATCACGCAAACAATAAAGTGCGTTGAAGAAAAATTACAGCAACAAAATACATGCAGTGATTGCGGACCAAAATGATTTTGCTCGAATAACGGAAAGAGCTCGAGATGAGCTCAATATTTTTTGTTATTGTTGTAAGAACTAAAAGAGCTAATTGAGCTATGGGTTGCGCATCCATGATTTAAAGTACTTTGCAATTTCAAAATTAAATTTGAAGTTTTTTTACGATTGAAGCAAAGTTAAAAAATGTTATTTTTAATACAAATAATAGGGAAAAGCTTGTTTGAACTATCTTCTAATTCAAAAATTGTGCTTTTAAATCTGAAATAAAATTTTCATGATTGCATTACAATTTTTCCCAGTGTGTACAAACTTAAGATTTGTGCTAAAACAATATAAATTTGTGATTGTAAATTGAAATACTGTGCATTATGAATACTGTATTTGTGCACTGATGTAATTTATTTATTGTTGTAAATTATTTATTGTTACCTTGTACTACACTTAAACATGTTATTCCTGAGATTAGCTAATGAGTACAATATAGTTTTTATCAACTGGTAATTTAAGTAAACCTTAATCTATATATTAGTTATAATTCGACTACTACGCCCATACAATTTGCTCAATCCAATCCAAAAATGAAGAAGTACGCGTATAAACGCTTGGATAATCACTGCGACAAAACAAACCATATGAGGTAATGCCAATTAAGTGGTAATGTTTGCGATTTCGTTTTCGACGTCCGAAGAGATTCAATTGCAACGGTCCACCGGAATCACCCTAATTAGTTTAAGAAATCAGCAGTGGTATATTAAGTATATTATCTCTTAGACGAAAAAAAAAAACAAACTCACTTGACATGTGTCCCGATTCATTGCATAATCATGTGCACAAATTTGACTATCAATAATGCCACGTACTGTTTCCTGTAAAGTAGGCAATAGACGACTGCATTCCTCATTGGATACAATAGTCATATTTAGGTCTGTTAGGCGATTTGTACGCGCTTTTCCAAAGGATGTAGCACCGTACCCCATAGCAAATGCG
This sequence comes from Tricholauxania praeusta, assembly GCA_949775025.1. Taxonomy (NCBI): domain Eukaryota; kingdom Metazoa; phylum Arthropoda; class Insecta; order Diptera; family Lauxaniidae; genus Tricholauxania; species Tricholauxania praeusta. The sequence goes on from OX459029.1 coordinate 52,152,779, forward strand.
GTATCATATGGTATATCATTTTCCACCCAAAGACGTATGGGTCGCACAAATTGTGTAAATCTGTAAGAAAAATATTAAAGTACCTATGCTTAAAACAACTTGTTTTACTTACTCCACATTTTTGTTTAGTTTTAATAATGCTATATCATTATAGTATGAATTCCCATTGTATTCTGGATGATTATAGATGCGCTTAATCTGTCGTATTTGTGGTTGTATGTGTCGTTCTTCTACCATTAAATCAAGATCACCGATACGTACCGTAGTTGGGCTTTCCCTGAAATGGATTAAGTGTTGCTATTATCAAAAAAGGAGTAATTATAGTGAAATATAAAGTATCATTAGTTACCCAGATATATTTGTGCAATGTGCAGCAGTTATTACAAAGTTTTCACTAATCAAGCTTCCACCACACTTGTAATCGATAACACTTGTAGTTGTTTTATAACCAAGGGCTGTCTATGGTATTAAAATAATCGAAATATTTAATTAAAAAAGTAGTTTTACAATAAATGTATTATGTACATATGTATATAAGCGGCATAAAAAGGTCAAGAATCAAAGTAGAAATTAGAAGGATTATTAATTTCTAAAATTAAACAACAGATTAATTTTTTCTTAAATGTATTTTGATAAATTATAATAGTTATTAGGGTGTAGTAAATAGTACTTTTTGGCATGTGGATTTTTTCCAAATGTAGTGAATTTAGAGTCCAAGTGTACTAAATGAAGTTCGAATGTAATTAATTAAAACTGAAATTTGAGGATTTTAATACGAAAATATACCGAAAGCTTATAAAAATGTATTCAAAACAGTGATGAATTTTGGATTTTCCGCAAATACTTAGATTACATTTGTATTTAAATGACATTAATTGCACAGGATATAAGTCATATTTTATAAATGCAACCAAAGCTATAATAAATGCTAGAAATTGTTTAAAATTGAAGTAAACAAGAAAAAATATTGAAGGTAATGCAGCCAAATGTGCAGCAAATGGTTCAGAAAAGCTCTAGATAAAAAATTGGTGAACTTTTGCTGTTCTTAATAGAGAGCTAGGCACTTTGCCATACAAGTAACAGTTTCAAATAGCTATTCCTGTAATTCGGCGATTTCTGTGATTATTTTTTTTTAGATAAAATAAATAGCTTCGTCAAACTTTGCCCTCGATTTTTTTTAATATTGCTGTCTGCTGATCAAAAAAAAAGGTCACAACCTTTTCCCCAGAAAAAATTTTTCTCTTTACCATTTGAGATAAAGTTTTTATTTTGAGAATGCCGGGAATTCCTTCTGAACGACTGGTAGAGTACCTCCCACAAAATCACAGAACTTCATTTTGAATGAATTTTTTTTCTTTGAATTTAAAATTCTATTTCTTTAAATCAACCGTTACACGATCGTTTTGATAAGATAATGTCAAAAAGGCATTTAGGCCTCAACGCGCTTGAGGTTAGTTGATTTTATTATTCAAATTTCTTCAATATATTTTTCTTATCGCTAATATATTTCAGTACGATTCAAACTAACTCTGATTAAATTAAATATATTGTTACATACATATTGTATGTATTTATTTCAAAAACAAATTCCCCATTCATTACGCAAAACACTTATGCATAAGATAAGTTTCACTATATGAATTATAACAAAATTCAAACGCTTGAAATTCATTTACAAACCGCTTACCATATGCGGATATTCGCCTGGTTCAGACAAATCGCGTCCATCAAGGTCCAAATCTTCCGCATCAGCGTGATCTTCTTCGTCGGAAAAAATGCGAGTCATATACTCAGCGTATTCTTTGAAGAAACAAACAAAAAAAAATCATGAAAATAATATGTAATCGGACAAATTCCATTAAAATATTTGCTCACTTCTATCACAAATGCGGCGATTTCTTGATCTGCTCTTATCATTTTTTTTACAATTCTTACAATTGTTTTCATTAGTGTCATTTTCATTTCTTCTCGAGTCCGAAGTTGAGCCTATACACTTATGACCGTTACAATCTTTATTATTTCTATTGTTGTGAGCATCACCAGAATCTGATCTATTTTGGCCTTCTTCTTCTTCGTTGGAGTTAGATCTTCTGTCATAATTTTTATGATTTGTGTCTTGATGCATATTGGAATCTCGTCTATTAGAATCTCGGTGAGTATCTTCCTCAGAATCAGAATGTCGCCTATTCGTGTTTGAAGTTTCTTCGCTACTTTCACGATTTGAGTCATCGAGTAGATTTGGGTTTCTTCTACTCGAATCACGTGCATATGAACTTGAAATGTGATTATTGCCACGATTTTCATGATGTGTTTCTGAATTTCTATCATTATTTCTTGAATTTCGATCTATGCCAGTATTTGTGGCAAAATTCCTGTCATTTTCGTGATGATTTTCGTCGGGGTAATGAATGTTTTCACTTGCTGGATATTGTATATTATGATTTGTTTGCCCTGGAAAGCCATTGTGATGTCCGTTGTTTGAATTTTGTGGAAAAACAAGGCGATTTTGTGCTTTGACCCATGTAAAGATAATGACAAAAAATAACCACGCGAAAGTGGTGTAATTTATGCTTTTAAACATTTTTTATTCTTTTAATCAACTCAATTTTAGTGCGGACGTTTCCGTTGAGTTTCAAAAATAACCTGTTTACTTTGTTTGTTGAAGATTAATGCTGAACCTGCGGTGATAGCATAGGCTTTTGTGAAAGTTCTTATCTCTTGAAGAGTCTCAACAATAGTGATTTCTATTGCTTTATAATAAAAACAAAGAGAGATATAGTTGATTTTGTATTAAGAGAACGTTTGAATAACAACTCCAATTCAAAAAGAATTGTAAAAGTAAGAAGATACACTCGTTGTATGATTTTTGTTTAGTTTTAGTATAATCAATAAATCGATGCCTTCCGGAAGGTGGTTAATCGAATTTTATATTTTTTTTTTTGCATTTTAAACATATCTTTCCGAATTTCGGAGAAAAGAAGAGAAATCGATATAGTTCAAAGTGGGTTTTGAAGATAACGTGCAGATATTTTGGACCACATTAATATTCATTCATTTGCATAAAAGACTTTACTTTTCGCTGTAACTTTGCCTTAAATTTATCGGAATTCTGTGATTTTCGCATTATTAGGTCGTTCTGGCAAGCCTCAACTAATAATCTAAAAACTAAAAATCTATCAACCGAAGATGCTCTTCTAAATTTTTGCAATAATGTCTACAACTCTCTTAACAATAAGAAACAAACTGCTGCACTTTTTATAGATATCACTAAAGCTTTTGATACTGTCGACCACAAGATTCTTTTGAATAAAATTTATAAATGCGGACTTAGAGGATCTGTTCATAAATGGTTTTGCTCCTATTTGCGAAACAGGATGCAACGAGTGAAAATAAAAAATAAGTTCAGCTCTTTCGGCAAAATTGATACAGGTGTACCGCAAGGTTCGGTTCTAGGTCCTGTACTATTTTTAATTTATATTAACACAATTTTCAATCAAAAGTTCTCGTGCAAAACAGTAGCTTTTGCAGATGATATGGCTGGCATTTACTCGTGTGACTCCATACTTGATTTGACATCTAGTATAAATCATGATCTAAGTCTCTTGCGACATTGGTTTATAATGCATAAGCTGGTCCTAAGTGACAAAACCAAAGTAATGTTTTTCAATGCTAGAGAAGTTCAGTGTGATAATTTTGTATTTCATCACTCGAACTGTAATAAGTTTATGCTTGATAACTACACATGTAGCACAACAAATCATTCGTTGACTACTTTTAACCACCACTTAGCTTGCTGTTCCAAATACTTTAAAATTGATTGCGTTACATCTTTCAAATACTTAGGCATTATGTTGGACTCGAAAATGAAATGGTCGGAACTAGTGTTTCACCGAGGCTACGAGGCAGCCTCGTTTTTGACTACGAGAACGAGGCGAGACCGAGGCGAGAACGAGGCGAGATGGAAAAATAAATTTTCCTCGCTTGACCGAGGCGAGGCGAGATCACATGGCACCTCGCCTCGTACTCGCCTCGGCCTCGCCTCGTCCTAGCCTCGTTTTCGAAACCAAAAGCGAGGCGCGTTTTGACGAAATCTGAACTCGTAAGAATCATATGCAGATTCAAAATAAGAATGTAATTTTTATAATAAAATCTATATTTAACTAATATTTTAGTATTTTATTTTGAGTAAACTACTTTGTTTTATTTTTAATCCGCATGTGCTTCTTACGAGTTCAGATTTGGTCCAAGCGCTAATGCACAGAAGTGCTTGGATCGCATCAGCTTCTATGTGACTTCGCCTCGTTTGATCAGTTAGGGAAGCACGTAAGGCTATGTAAGGCTATAAGCAAAACTGCATGATTGACAACACTGCATTGAAATTGATTTATTCTAATAGTCTTTCTAAGAACCGGTAAGGTAAAGCGAAACGCACAGGGTAATGCTAGTATATAAATAAAGATCAATATATGTATGTTCGTTGCTAATGGACTCCTAAACCGTTCAACCGACCGACGAAAGATTTGACATACATATATGTTTCTTATGATTTGGGATGCTCCGTAATATAGTTTACGATAAATGGGTGATGCCACCCTCACATAAGAGAAAAACAGAATTCATCATATATTATCAACAACTTGATGAAGATTAATAAAACTTGATATATTTATAAAAGGTAGATGCATAACTAAGATTCAATTAATAAAATGGGCGGTACCATGCCTTCAATATAAGAAAAAAATTAACTTTATCATATCTCAATATCTATTTGACGTAGATAAATAAGATTTGGTACATATTTTGCTTATAGTTTGTAAAAGGTTCATATCTTAGTTTGGCTTGGAAAAATAGGCAATGCGTCTCCTTCCCATATAAGAAAAGAATTAAATTCATCATATCTCATCCAATTCACCAAAAATAAAAACAGATATTTTATTTTATTTCTTGAGGCTTGATCAGCCTATCAGCCCTGATACATATATAATTTTTTATTTATTTTAATAAAAACCTCGCTTTTTTACCGAGGTGCCTCGGCCGAGAACGAGGCGAAGCGAGGCGAGGCGAGGCATGTGATGGCAAGATCTCGTCCGAGGCCGAGGCGAGGCGAGACTTAAATTTATAAAACGAGGCGAGACCGAGATCAACTAGAACCTCGCCTCGCCTCGGCCTCGGTGAAACACTAGTCGGAACATACCAGTGCACTAAAAAGATACGCGCTGTCGGCAATAAGACAAATTTATCTTTTAAAACCCTTTTGTTCAAACAAGCTATTAACTTGCGTCTACTATTGCATTCTTCATTCTAAATTGGAATATGGGCTGGCTTGTTGGGGTGGTACACACCATAATAAAATTAGCCAATTGCTAATCACTCAAAAGCACTTCATCCGTATTATCTGCAGCAAAAGACGAATTGAACATAGCTTTGCACTTTTCAAAAGCCTTAAAATTCTACCTCTTAAACATTTGTTTTTTATAAAACTCTTAAAATGTTTTTTCATAATGATGGTCATTTGACAAACGCCAACAATATAAATTATAATTTAAGAACTAACAAATATAATAAAACTATAATTCCACCGCATAATACACAACATTTCCTACATTAACATTCTGCAATAGCCCCAAGATTGTATAACAGCTTACCAAACAATATTCGCTGTATACGAAACAAGCATACTTTCCTGCTTGAGGTGAAATCGTGGCTCTTTAGATTCAACTACGAAGAGTTAGATCGAATTCTACATATTCAAATATAATTTTAAAAGATCAATTGTTTCTTTTGTTTGCCTACTTTCTTCTTACATTTTTTATTTTCTTTTTTTATATTTATTTATTTTTTCATTCCTTTTTTTTTATTATTTTTAATTACTCTTAATCAATTTAAATTTATATTTTTTGTTTAAATTCACTTATTTATTTAAAAGACCCCATGAACGATCTTGTGTATCTGTTAAGTTTTATGTGTTAACCTACTCCACATTCGCCTCTAGTTCTTTGAGCTACAGAGTGTGGAATTAGTAACATTGTTATTCTATCTACATGTTAATATATCCATAGTAATAATGTTTCATAATAAATAATATATATAATAAAATTATTTTTACTCTTATTAGTTATGTGCAAGAAATTAAAATTTCGCATCTAAAACGCAGACACAAAGTTCGTGTTCACCGGTGCGCAGTGTATTATTTTGGCAATCTAGCAGCACCAAACTCAAAAAAAAAAATTGATTTTTTGATAGAACTTAAATGCAAATATATTAAAAAATTACCCAATTAGGTCAAAAGTTCAAACATTTTTTTTGGACTGTGTGGCAAAACTTAAAATAACTTACTTTAACAGTAAGTATAAGGAAAACGTCAAAAAAATTATAAGTTTGCTAAAAATTGCGCGCAAACTTTAAAGTCTTGTAAATGTATTGTGAACAGTGCTGCCACTTTGGATAAAATTTTTGTAGCAATATTGCGTAGCAAAACGGTGGACAGCGTAGCAAAAGTCAAAAACTGGCTGAACTACATTTTATTGAACAGTAAACTAAACATTTATTTTTAAAAAAAAAAATATCACATTGAAATTCAGAATGGTTAAAAGTACAAAACAATTAACACATTACAGCTCATATAAATAATAATAAATAAAGGGTTTTTCAATAAGAGCGCTACAAAAGTTTTTTTAAATAAAACAAAAACGGTTTGGGATATCAATGAAATTCTTTATTCTTGTAAAAGAACATTCGATGCCATTATGTATGGAACTCAATTTCTTTTGCAAGGCCACCACGGGCACGCCTGCAGAAGTTCAGACGCTGAACCCAATTTTCGACGGTTTTCAAGCATAAATCGGCCGATACTGCTGCAATTTCACGTTCGATATTCGTACGAAGTTCATCAATCGTCGCTGGCTTGTTGGCATAGACCATAGACTTGACGTAGCCCCACAGGAAATAGTCTAACGGCGTCAAATTGCACAACCGAGACGGCCAATTGACTGGGCCATTTCGTGAGATAACACGTTCACCAAACTTGGTTTTCAATAAATCGATTGTGACATTCGCTGTGTGGCTTGTGGCGCCGTCCTGTTGGAACCACATATTGTCCAAGTTCATATCATCCAAGTTGGGTCAAAAATATTCGGTTATCATTGAGCGGTAGCGATTACCATCCACAGTAACGTGCCGGTCTTGATCATCACGGAAGAAGTACGGCCCATAAACCGCACCAAACCTTAATTTTTTCGGGATGCAATGTTGACTCATGGAGTACGTGTGGATTGCTGCCTGACCAATAACGCATATTTTGCTTATTGACGAAGCCATTCAGCCAGAAATGAGCTTCATCGCTGAAGATGATTTTTCGATGAAAATCCGGATCATTTTCAAGTTGTTGCTCAGCACAATTCACGAACATACGACGATTCTGATGGTCAAGCGCGGTGCTGCCCAGAGAAAGAGCAGGCGCTCAAAGAGCGTAAAAATGAGAACGAGAAGACGCTTAAAGAGCGTAAGAAAGCGTGCACGTATACTGAATTGATAAGCAAATCATCAACACATGCTTATCGTGAGCGCGCTTACATTTAGTAGTGGGCACCACTGGTCAAGCGGCTTCAGTTACCGTGTCGTAATTTCTATTTTGTAGGAGTTAATTTTTAATTTTTTATTAAATTGAGGTCTTATAAACTCGATCTGCAGATGCACTGCTGTATGACAAATGCGTTTAATTAAAAAAATCGCATTAGAAAAATTATATGAGTAATACAAAATTATATGGAAATGGGAAAAGTGTAGCAAAATTGATGCATTTGATGAGAGTGGGTAGCAAAGTCGCAAATGTGTTATTTTTTGCTTTAGTGTAGCAAATTTGCTACGATAGTAGCAAAGTGGCAGCGCTGATTGTGAAAAAGTGAAAGTTTTTACTTTTTTTAAAAAAATTAATGTCAAAGTTTTCTTGATTGAACTAACATAAAATCTAAGCAGAGTTATTGATAGCAACAAAATTTTGTATACACTGAAAAAACTTACTTTAACTGTGAGTATTAAAAAAAAAATTTTCTGGTTAGTAAAAAAATTGCTTAGAATAGCTCAGAGTACTGATTATGATTACAGTTTAGCTCGATATACATACACTTACTCACAAAAGTTTCTGAATTTGGCTATGCAATTGAAAGAAACAGTATTATTTTCAAGGTTTTTCATGAAAACAGTCATATTTATTTCAAATATTCAACACCGGGAGCGGGCATGCATCCTCAAACCATAACGGAACCGCCGCACAGTGTGTTATTTTGCCAATCTAGTAGTACTAAACTAATATCTCAAAAACTATAGCAGCTAGGTCAATGAAGTTTTCCACAAATGTTAATATTTATATTTTACAGCATCAACGCAAAAATGGTGCAAATCGGTTGGGTTTGAGATATAGCTCCCATATAACCGATTTTTTCGTTTTGGTGATTTAAAGGGCGAACTAAATAAAAAAGAATGTAAAGCTTGAGTTTATAATAGATTATTATTTTTTATTTTATTTTGCAATGAAAATAAATATTTCATAGCGTGGTTCTTCATTGAACTTTTTTTGAAATTAAAATTTTTACATAACTTTTAGCATGCTTAAGATACAAAAATATGACTTTTAAGATAGTTGTAGAATATAAGAAAGTGAACTTTTCAGCGTTTCATTTATACATAAATAGTTTCAGTTTTCGGAGTTAAGTATAATGATTTTAGTTGAGGTTTGGACGCGAGTTTGGAAAATAATTACGTAATGATTAACAAATTATATTATAGAACCAAAAATTTGAACTCGTACATAAAAGATTATTTGCTTTTTTTCGTTTATTTAAAAAAAAATATGTACTTTTTAATTTTAATATGTTTTTCAATTCAGGGATGCTGCTCTCAAACTTGCGACCACTAAAAATGAAGATACCAGGTCTTTATGACTAGATTCATCATAAGCATGTCTGTAAAGTTGATACATAAAAAATTAATCAACAAAACATAATTATGAAAAGGATAAATATTAAAAATGCTTACAGTGTAATTTCTAAAATTTACTCCAAAGACTCATCTAAATCGCTCGAATCAGAACATCGTTTTTCATTTGAAGCAATACTATCGTGTCCGGACTTAGGTCTCTATACTTCTTTTTAGACGTTTTGCGCAAACTTGCTATAAATGGATCCGATGTTATCTATTGATCAAATCAGTATTTGTATCGGTCCTTGAAGTTTTTCGCGTAAATAGATCCCTATAACGCCGGACATCCTTATCACGTGCTTCGTGTACTTCCTCTGACATTTGACAAATAGGTATAATGCAGGTTTTTATTACACTGCTTCCATGGTAAAGCACTTTGTGCACTGTTGGTAGCATATAGTACCAAGGATATAACTCTAAGTATAGGTACAGCGTATCCTGCGAGTATTTTTGGAAAGTATCCACATTGATTGGAAAACCAAAGTTTAAAGATTGAAGCAAGGTACGGAAACGAAAAACTAGTTCCAAATTTATACCAGTTATTTCAGCTATTATATCCGCTTCTTTGAAAAAACGCCTTGACTTTCGTTCACCTCTCTTGCAACTTTTCTGGCTTGTTTATTTTTAGTGCTTTCGGCGAGTTCTTTAAATTCTTTATTTGGTTTCCCACCAGAAAATTTTGTCGGTGTATTGCACAAAAAAAAAGAGAATTCGATTTACCTCCGAGCCAATCTTTATTTAATAAAATAAATCGATCTTTCTTCCGACACGCATTCGCCCACCGGGAATTCAGTAACGGCAACAAGTTCTTGGCATATTGCTCAGCCTAATCAATATCAACAGTACTTTGCGATCCACCAGCAACATTTCCGGATAAAAACAAAATCATCCTCTCTAATCGTTTGTTTACTTCAGTATCAAGCCATAACTCAAATATTTGGAAGCGAGAAATTTCAAAGGTCATCTTTAAAAATTGAAAATAGTTGTATGGGTGCCGCAGCTAGGCGCAGAATTTTTTTGTTGATTCTATTAGTACACATATCAAGCTTTATTGTAAGCATAGTCAGAACTCTAAACTATTCTAAACAATTTTTTTATTGTCCACAAAAGTTTTTTTTTTAAATACTCACAGTTAAAGTAGTTTTTTTCAGTGTATACAAAATTTTGTTGCTATCAATAACTCTGCTAATATTTTATGTTATTTCGATCAAGAAAGCTTTGAAATTAATTTTTTAAAAAAAAAATAAAACCTTTCACTTTTTCAGAATGGACTTACAAGACTTTAAAGTTTGCGCGCAAAATTCGGCGCACTTATAATATTTTTGACATTTTCTTTTTACTTACTTTCAAAGAAAGTTTTTTTAAGTATTGCCCTATACTCCAAAAAATTTTTGAAGTTTTAACCTAATTGGGGAATTTTTAACATATTTGCATTTAAATTCTATCAAAAAATCAACTTTTTTTTTTGAGTTTAGTAGCGCTAGATTGCCAAAATAATACACTGTGCGCCGCCGTGCTTCACAGTTGCTTATATTGCACAATTGCAACGTTTTTCTAGGCTTTCGCCACACCATACGTCAACCATTTGAGCCAAAAATATTGTTCTTTCGTCGCTGAATATTACATTCTCCTAGAAGTCGTAATTTTTCATTCTAAGATATTGGCAAAAGTAAGATGCTTAATGGCATTTATTTTTTAAAGCAGTGGTTTCTTTTTTACTACTCGACCGTGCGGCGGTTTCGTTATGGTTTGAGGATGTATTTCCGCTCCATTATGGCATTATGTAAAAGAATGTCATTTAACTAAATCGATGTGCCTGAACGTAGATGACACTATGAAACAATCTTATTTTTTTTGAAATTTAGGTGTTATCCGCCACACTCATGGTGAAATACTCATTATATATTTTATTCGAACGCTATAAAGGCCTTATACTCAAAAACTATTTGGATTTCAAAATAGGTGGTCTAAAGCCGATTATATTTAATTTAGTGAACTTTGAAAATAAATTAGAGTACATTCAGAAAAAAAGACTAATTGCGTGATTATTTTTGATAAAATTAGTTTTTTTAAAAAGCTGCATTTTACATTTTTTTTTCATAAGTATTACGAAAATTTTGAAAGCGAATTCGAGTTGTCATGATTTTTTGCCAGGGTTTTTTTCCAAATTTAATATGATGCAATCAATTGCAGAACTGCATTAAGAAAAAATTTCATGTCAAAAATTATCTTAATCACATATAATTTATTATGTACCTAATTTGAAATATTGAACAGCAACTTTTATTAAGGATGTAAAGTAAATAATATGTTCCACTTATCACAGAGGCACCACAAGTCAAGCATGATATATTTATTACCAAGTACTTGCTGACATTGTTTTTGTAACCAATGATATGTAAATGCATAAATATAAATCGTTAGGAAGATAAGTACTTATAATTATATTTGTAGTTGAAAAGAGATCGATGACGTCAATGGGCAGGCCTTATCAATTTCAATTTTATCAATGAAATATTTCAGCATAGAAAAATGATAAATTGTATTTATTTTTACAAATTTTTGTATAAAACACTACTTGATTTGTGTCCACGTATAAAATTTTTGATAAAATTTCTCAAAGAATGAAAAAAATCGCACAAAAAGAGAAAAAATAATTAAATTGTCTATAAACTTTAACCTAGCTTTTCTTGCAAAATGGCAAAAAACAAAAAAAAAAAATGAAAATTTGACTAAAAATCTTATGTTTCTGATCTAATATATCTTTGTCAGTAGTTTGTGCAATTACATAATTAGTTTTAGAACTTTTTTTTGTTTTTTTAGACCCAGTTCTTTTTGCCTGTTTTTTGGTAAATTAGTTTTTTCAATTGAACATTGCTTAATTGAACTTGGAGTCATTAGCAATCGACGATATTCATGTAAATTTACAAAATGTTCAATATTTTTCCTTAACTTTTATTATATTTTTCATATTTTAAAAACTATTTATGGCGTTTTTTTTTTTTTTTTTTAATAAACATCCATTATCTTTTATAATTTGCAGCTTGTTCTGGATGAAATTGTGTGCTGCCGCCTAGTTGTTCATATTGAGCTAAAATATAAAGTATATTTACATTCTGAAACTTGAGCGAAAAGGCCTAAAATTACCAATAATTTGTTTTTGTATCGCTTCAAAGTCCGCATCACTGCTGTACTTTAAAAATTGCACACTATTGTTGTCATTTGCTGGGGCTGCAGCCACTAAGTACACAAGTGCTACGCACATAGCGAAGAAAACCTTAAGGAATTTAACCAACGTTATATTAAATTTTATTCAAAAAGTGTTATGTAAGCCTACCAGTGATTTGTTCATTTTTGTGACTTAAAATTGGAATTCTATCGCGTTTATCTTTGATTGAATCAGTTTTGAAACTAAATCTTTACATGTTCATTCGCAATGATTTTATAAGATTTGCTTTGATTTCTATGTAGCTCAAGTTGAGCATTAAACCGTAAACTTCATTTCTAAAACGTGTTTTATTTTTCTTCTGTTGTTTCAATTATTTCATTAATAACCAGTCCTGAATGCGTTCACATTTCTTGGACAGTTGCTGCTGGCGTTGAGACGCTAATTTATTCAAATTAACATGTGTTTTTTAACATCTTGGAATATTGTTTTGTTCTTTCTTCTTAAAATATTGGTTGGGGAAATTATGTAATAATGGCTCAAAGCCTAAAAAGATGAGTAAAAATTCTAGAGAAAGTATTGAATCTCGACAAGTTCAGCAACTCTGCTGAGAACTACAAGCCGTTTTGAAATTGTGAACAAAGCGAAAACTGCTTTAACCCTATACTTACACTTACATAGGACTATGCTGCAGTACTAAGCGAAAAAGACGTACCTCACAAAAAAAAATATCCGAGATTCTTATGGCATCGGATAGCTTATGAAATTACGCGTCTAATGAAATACTCCTAATGTCGGCATCTTAGTTCAATCATATGAAAAATCTACTAAGAAAATTTCCTCTATCTCAATTTTACAGGTATTTCAACAAATTGACATAAACAAAACATCAATTATCTCGAAATGAATTTTTTTGGAGATACGTCTTTTTCGCTTAGTACGGCAGTATGGTCGTACATAGAACTAAAGCAGATGTTTCTTAAAGCAACAGATATATTCAAATGGGCAACTGAAGAAAAAACAAAAAATTGAAAAAATAGTAACTAAGACTTTACCTGAAGCCTTATAAAGCTAAATTTACATTCTGGTCGACTTATTTTCAATGCATACAAAGTTTGAATCGGTTTTTTTAGACCGCGAAAATTACATTTCAAGCGTGCCCCTATATATGGAAATTGGCTAAAAACTTACGATGTAACATCTCTACGGATCAATGCTACTGATATTATGTGTATGTTTTTTAGAAATATTGTTGATATGAGCACGGAAATTTTTTTATTTTGTGTAAACTTTATTTGAATGACTTGCAGTCCAGATTCATAATGCCTAAAATTATTGATCGTGAAGATATGTATATTGAAAAAACTTTTTTAATAATAGAGTATAGTATATACGTAGTATATCTGTAATTTCTGATATTTGTTGTTTATAAGATAAGAGGAAAAAAGTTGTTTGTTGGTGTTTTCCCCAATCTTTAGCTGAAGAAAACACATTGTTTGAGAGAATCATCAACTTTTTCGCTGTCCTCTATGGACAACTTTGTTTTATTTAAGAGAACTTTACGAGCTGCTTGACCGTCAACAAAGAAGTGAAAAACAAATACATTTATACATATATAATTTTTTTTAGATTTAAAGAAAGTATTTTTGCATTTTCAACGGCCGTTTTTAGAATATAACTAAAATATAGATAACATTTTAAATCAAACTGCCAATTACAGGGATAACTTAAATTGCGATCAAATTATAATATATTAATTTTTTTTTAATCAGAACCAAATCGGATTTTTATTTGTTTTGTGTTCATGAGCCATTCGACCGACATAAACGTTTTGTATGAATCAAAAGCATAAGATTTATTTGTCTTTAATTTGGTATCTGACGTTGAAACTTGCTGAGTGTACCATTAAGTACTATTTTAAAAATAGTTAAAAATTTAATTTGTCGTTATCTCAAAAACAACAACCGAGCAAATTGTTTTAATCAGAGGAATCATAGAGAAATCGCACATAAAAAATGATAGTTGGTTGATCAGCTTTTTAGTTTTTCTTAATTCTTTTGACCTGTGTAATCTCATGAACAATAAAATATGTTTATTTTTTTTACTATACAAATACTGTTCAGTCTTACTTAAAATGTCCAAAAAGTATAAAATTTTTTAATTTTTCAAGAGAACGTATGAATGATAAGTCTTTGCACAAGTAGTTTGGATAAAGATAATTGTTGATTTTTTTGTTTGAAGTACCTAGTTGACTCTTTTTAATTGCTTTAATCATTAGCTATGGTAAGCACAATAAAAACAATAGTTTGTTTTAATAAATGCCTTTCAATAAACATTTGAAGTTTAAAAAATGCGAATCCAAACTACACTGAATAATAAGGCACTTACAATAGGTAAAGACAATAGCGCCAAACAAACTTCGCAGGGGGCCTGTGCAATTTTTTTTTTATACCCTACTGACGGTGTGTGTTCACTTTGTTCTTCCGTTTGTAGCACATTGAAAGAGGCGTGAAAGAAAAGTATATAACCGAATTTGACGTCAAATGGAAAGTCGGCCCGGCTCACCAAGTATGATTTTCGTTAAATTTTTGTCTTGGAGAAAGAGAAAAACAAACAGTTTCTTTTTTGATTCAACCAGTTTTTTTTCGAAATTTCTAAAATTCATAGTTTCAAATTTTTTAACAGATTCCTAAGTGAAGGGACCAGATTTAAAGTAAAATTTACTCTCTTTTTAAGAAATAAAACAAAACTCGCGTCTTCTGAGAAAAAGCCGGCTTAAAATTGAGCTTCGGTTTTCGACGATTTGGGTTTCTTATTCGAATGGCATATTTCAATACTTTGTCCACGATATAATATTCTTTGCGTAGTGAACATACCTGAACTACGTCAATAATGTTGAGGTACTTTCTAATTTCTTAAATTGTCCACAATTCTAATCGGTTAGAGATAATCACTTATAGCTTTCAGCAACATTGTTGGCTTTGGTAAGGTTCTTTGAAGTAACTTTGACCTCTAAATGCTGAGGCAACTTTGCCCATTCCTTAATATGTCCATATTTTAATCGTGTCTCTCTCACAAAACCCGGGAGAATATCTATCTTAAGGAAAATCTTAGGCTTCAAATGCAATTATGTTTATGTAGGGTACTTAATTTTCGACTAAGCCGAAGATAACACCATTAAACGATTTTTTTAACGAAAGTACATTGAAACTGCACTAAACGAATAAATAATTGTTTTTGTTTTTTTGTTGTCTTCAAAGACCTATGCATAAATTATGAGTACCTGCTTATCTGTGACTGTTAAAGCGAGATCAATGAACAAACTCAAATGAAGTGTCGATATTAATGATAATGATGACGATGGGATTGCTGATGACTCGTAAGTGTAATTGTAATTGTGGTGGCGATAGGGATGATTATCAAGATGAATTTACATCATTGACCACGCTTTTCAAATAGATGCCAGGGTCAAATGACAGTAATTTTTTCTGTCTTCAAAATGACGTTTGCCTGGTTAGTTGGTTGGTTTGTTTGTTTATTTATGGTTTAGAGATGACTTAAAGTACTTTCGATTGTACTCGTTTGTTTTTGTTTTTTTATTAAACTAATGAGGTTTCAAATGCTTGCACTTTTGTGTAATAATTGGTTTCTGTTTTCTTAGTGGTTTGCTATACAAATTTTTGGATTTAGCTTATAAATGCGTTTGTTGCCTTTGTTACGGTTTTAGTACAATTTTGTAAACGCTTGATAAACCTTGATTGTAGTTGAATCTTTGAAAAAAATTAAAGTAATTATTTTTTTGTGCAGTGCTTTCAACCCAAAAATGAATTTTTCAAAGATATGCATACACGAGACAAAATGTGCTTTGTTTCAGTGGCGAAATTTGAAAATGTTACTTCTAATTCAAATCTTTCTTCATGTGATTTTATACACAAGTGCCGCGACAATACATTCATTTTCGGCACGTTATCCTCGACGCTTAGAGCAAAGTACTGGATACTTACCGCCGTTCACAGCTACCAATATCGGTAAAAAAAGTGTTATCAATGTATTTTATAGCTGACAATTGAAAAATTATTATATTACGGACCACACATGGCCACAGTTTTCGTTTTTTTCTTATTTCGGTTTGCTTAGACCCAGTGATCGGCTCACTGAATTCTAGTCCGGTGAACGTTTATTTTACTATACCTTTAATCTGTTATTAAAAAAAAATTTTTTTAAATTAAAAAAAAAAAATCGCCTGAGTCATACATAACATAGGCAAAATAAATTTGAAGCCGATAACCACGAATCATGTGGTTGAGCCAATATAAAAATCCATACCTTTGAAAAAACTTTTAAGATTTTTTACTTCTGTAAAGTTTTTTTTTTAACGTTATGTGCTATACATTTCCTTTTCTAGGTGCAAAAAATCAAAATTCTCAAAGTATCTTAACCCCTACGTTGACGCATGGAGTTGATACCTTCCAAGCAGCACCAAGAATTAGCAATCAAAGAACACAACCACAGCCTACTAAATTGTTTAGCTCCTATGTGCCAGCACCATCAGGCCTCAGCTATAGCAATACTGGCGTCAGCTCTTTTCAATACTCGCCACCACAGGCTGCACAAAAAATCACATTACCTTCGCTAATACCTCAATCAGTATTGGATCGATTTCCAGCTGCGACAGTCAATGCAAACAAAAACTCTCCACAAGTCTACAATACACAATCCACAGAGTTGAATAAAAATAGTGCTTTAGTAATGCTGGACAGTTCAAAGTCATCAAATTTCTTGACATTTAATCAAAATCGTACAATTGAAGCTGCACGCATCTTGGCATCTACCCTTTTGGAAGCAAGTGGCGAACAACCAATTGATAAACTAAATGGTGTACAAATTGTCAATTCGAGTGCATTGCAGGATCCAACAAAAGCGCTTAACTCCACCGATGTAGTCATTGTTAAATCACAAAAGAATACCTATCTCATACCTATGCAAATAACAAAGGGTGAGTTTCGAAAACATTTTTAAGTCAGAGGTTTTTCGAGTTAATAATTTTGTTTTAATTTAATAGATGACACCAGTAATCTAGACTTAGACAAGTTGTATAGCGTGCGAGATCAGCTGACTAAAGCTTATACAGTAAATCAATTTATTTTTATCATAAAACCTGAGAAAATTAACTTTCTCAACAAATTGGTTTAAAAATAGCGCTGGACGTTGAATGTTTTCTTCAACAGGTTATTAGTTTTTTAAGATACGTAAATAAATTGCTTACTATTTGGCTTATTAATATTAACAGATGCAGTCAATCTGACATTATTACTCTTAAAAATGCTGGAAAACTGACATTGTAGAAAATATTTCTGATCTTCAGACGTGAAACCATTTCAAATATTACGACTAATAAGGCTTTAAAGCTTTGAAGTGATCATAGGTAGTACTTACGTTTATTAATATTGTGTCTTATTTGGCTTTGTCTTTAAGTTGAAGATTTTTTATATAATTCGTTGGAATACGTAGAGTTGTGTTACCGTCATTTAAGAAAAAAGATATCGAAATATATCGCTTGTAGAAAAACTATTTTTTTCATGGAAAGCTATGGAATACTTGACACATTGAGTCTATAACTCTAGTTAGGTTAATACAGTGGATACATAAATTCTAAACTATATCTAAAATGGCATATCCTTAAGAAGACCCTGAAATAGCTAAATAGCTTAGAAGGCTATAATACTTGTAGTAGCTAAACTCTATTATTATTAAACATACTTGATGAAATGAGATGCTTTATCGTTGATACTGACCAGTGATGGCATTTTCGGTGCATTTGTACTTTTTTCTGTACATTTTTGTCGTGAAAAGTCGTCGTCAGTTTTTGAACATTTTAGTCAAATTGGGTGATGAAGACAAAAAAGTACATTCGGTATCTAAAAAGTACATTTGAAGTCCCGATTCAGTACATTTTCACAAAACCCAAATCCCATCACTGGTACTGACCGTGCCAAGTCACTTGAGTACTAAAACTTCACTTCAACAAAATCGAGTGCAGACGTTGCGATCACTAAGAAATTCCTATAAGAATCAGGGAAAGTAGTTTTCGGTTGTTTTTTTAGACTAAAATTGTTGAGTTAACGTTTGCAAAATTGATCAATTTTTGACCATTTTTCACTTGTAAACTATCAAAAAATTCCGAATTTAAATTACTAGAAAAAACAAAACAAACAAAATATTTGGGTTTTATCACTTTTGAGGAAATTTAATATCGACAACTCTGAACAATTTAACATTTAGTTTTAAAATTAGATAATTATCTTAGGTACGATTTAGAAACGTTTGCCAGTTGGCAAGTAAGCTCTCGAAGGATCCACTGCAGTTGCAGCACCTGAATGCCCTGCGCCTGCAGCTGCCTGTGAGGCAAAATTCAAGACAGGTGCAACACCACCATTGTGACTGCTGGATGTGCCACCCAAGGCATCATATTGTGACTGAATGGTGCGTTGTGCATTTTCAGCATCTGCGGCTGTTCTGTACTTAACAAAGTGTACCTCTGGCTTGGGAGCATTACGATTATTGAGATTACTCAATTTATTGCCCAATGCAGAGAAATCTGTTTGTTTGTTCAACACATAGATAGCAGTACGTTCGTCGGAACCAGACTTAGCCAATTGAAGTGCTGCATTTTCAAGACCAGAACTTTCAGGACCTCTAATGAATATAACACGTAAGCTTTGTTTCAAAGAATTTGATAATTGATCGCTGGCTTGAGCATCTTCGAACTCTCCTTCGGGTGCAGTAAATGTGAAAAATTCTTTATCAACCTCAGTGGCAGCAGGAGCAGCAGCAGGAGCTGCATGTGAAATCTGATTGCTTGATGCAACTGAATTAGCAAGTCCACTTAAACTGGTGCCAGATTTTTCATAGTCGTAGCCAGCGCTAGCAGCGTAGGCAGTAGCAAGGCAGCATAAGGTCTGAATATAGAGAAAGCAAATAGCTTAAGAAAAATTATAGAAATAATGCAAAAATTTAATTTACCACAAAGATACGCATTTTGTCTAAACTCCTCTTGTTGTTGAGATAATGTGTTTTATGTTTTATCAAACTCAAAATCAACCACTTTTATACAAAACTTAGTCGGTACTCAAACTTAGCGACAAAATTTCGTATCAATTTGATTTATGTTGCTTTTAAGCATTTACATTGCATTGCAATATGCACTAGATATGCAAAATAATATATTGCAAAGATCAATTCATCCTTGGAGTTATCAGTTTTTTCAGTGATTTATCCAACATTTATTAATGAACCTACAAATTAGAGAAATACCCCTGTCAAAGTAGCCCACATTATCAATCGGTTTTTGTTGCCTTTCATTTTCGTTGGCAACGATCCAATGAAGATTCAATTTGTCTCTGTTTTAACATCAACATCATCGTTACACCTGCAGAGCAGCAGCGACGGCAGCAAAGCACTGGGCTAAAGCGATAGCTTTTGAAAAATCACCCAATAGAGATAACTTGGTCGTTACCGTCGCGCGCTAGCATTGTTCACATTTTTTATTTATGACCTATTAATTCACACACAGTAGGCAAATTTATTCAAAGCTTTTATAAAATTTTACCATTATCTCTATTATTAAGTATTCTTCGATTTATGAGTTAAAATGCCGCCCGTAGTTCTTTGGACAAAAGCTGAAAAAATACATACGTATTGTAATAGTATAAAAGAGTAGGTAAGCGAATGAAAATAATAGAAATAGAAAAAAGTTAAAACATTTTAACTCTTTGATGCCGACAATTCGCTTGGTGAATTAAATAAGTGTACAAAGGAAAAAAACTTTTGATGAAATGCATAAATATTTTTGAATGTTCGAAACGTATATTTTGTTATATTTCACTAATTATGTCAGGAAAAGTTCTTTGTTTAACTTTTCTCCTCTTGAAGTTTACACTTTTTTAACTCAATTTGCTTGCTTCTTTGGAAATATGGACTCTAACCACTATATAATTCTGAAGTAAGTCTATAATTCTTTTTCATCAATCGATGGAGAAAGTCATAAATGGACTTTAGGGATACATCCTTAAGCCTCTAACTGGCACATTTTCAAAAAGAAATAATTTACAACGCTCGACGATGAAATTAGTTCCATTGATCCGTTTTTGACAAATTTTACTAAAATCGGTTTTTTTTCAATCGATAGAATAATGGCAAAAATAGATTAGAACATCTATGCAATATCCCGCAGCCTATTTCTCTTTAAAACTTTGATCGATGAGGAATGATTGAAAACCTGTTTTGAAGAGTCTCCCTGCGCATCTTCAGTGTATCCACCTAAAATTAATTTATTTATTTATTTATTTATTTGAAAATTAACCTAGAATTATAAAGAATAATTGAAGTTAATATAAAGCTATGACGACTTAGGCCTTAAGCTTTGTACATGTTAAAATATAAATGGATATTTTAAATTATATATTTAATATAAACAAATCATTTTTAATTTTTACAATTTATGAATAGTTATTCAAACTGTAGTAAAGAATAGTGGCTTATAATGTATTTACAACAAGAAGTATAGCTTCGTACGCTTCAAGAATGAAATAATAGTTAGTATATCATTAGGAGTGGGGTTGGATAAAAAAGAAAGTGGGTTGTTGTGTGAAAAAATTTCATTTCGGATATTTGTGAAAAATGAGCATTTTGATAGAACATGCTCAATCGTTATCCTAACATTGGAGTCGCAAAATGAGCAAGTTGAAGAAGCATTACTGTTTATGTAGTGTTCGTGCGTAAGTTTAGAGTGCCCTAACCTCAGACGTTCGAATATGGTTAGATCATATCTAGTTAGTTGAGTAGTGTGATTAAAATTTAAAAAATCTTTGGCAGATAAATTATCTTTGTTAATTTGCTTATACCACGGTGATGTGTTAATCCATGTTTGGGTTTGTTTTGAGATGTATACAGATTTTATATATTTCATTATATCATTACAATTATAGTTCGGAGTCACCGTCAATGGGGCATAAGCTGCATTTTTTGCGGTTTGGTCTGCAAACTCATTACCGGGTATCTGGGAATGACCAGGTACCCAAATTAAAATAATTTTTGGGAAGTTTGAAATGAGAGCGGTGCGAATAAGATTGGAATAGTAATTTTGGTTGTCAATGTTGGCTATTGAGTTCAAAGACGATAAGGAGTCAGTGCAGATTGCAAAGTTTCCTTTTTTATTTTGAATCATAGAAATGGCTTCATGTATTGCAATTATTTCTGCTGAAAAAACTGAACTATAGTGAGGAAGGTGACCGGCTTTTAAAATAGTGTTGTTTTTTGTTATACAATAAGAAGTACAATGTTGGGATTTTGAACCGTCGGTAAAGATGAAACAATAATTTTTCATATTATATTGTATTTCTTTGAAACCTTGTTGATAAACAATTGGGGGGAATGAAGATTTGTTGAAATTACTAAGAGACATGTTTAGAGAGCTCTGATTAAAATGCCATGGAGGCTTAAAACTAGTCCAATATTTTACGGGCTGAAATGGTATGTCGAGTTGTTTACAAAGGGAAATAGTTCTGAAGATAGCAGATTCAATCTTAGGAATTTTTTTGGACTTTATCGTTTTAGAAATTAGTTGTGAAATAGGTGAGTTTTTACTTAAGATAAGACATTTCACAATTTTAGCTGAGATGTAATCTCTTCTAATTTCAAGAGGTTGGATATTTGACTCAAACAGAATGTTGTTGATGGGAGTAGTACGATACGCTCCAAGAGAAATTCTGGCAGCGGAGTGGTAAATTGTTTTTAGTTTTTGGGTAATAGATTTAGGAGCATACCCATATAGGTATAGACCATAATCGATTTTGGATATTATTAGTGAATTAACTACGCTAATTAGGGTGCGTGTGTTACAGTTGAATTTATTGCTAGCTAGACACTTGATTATGTTTAACCGTTTGGACAAAGATGATAACAGAAACTGGATGTGAGTATTCCAAGTGTATCTCTTATTAATAAAGATACCAAGTATTTTAATGCTATCTACTTCAGATATAGAAAAGTGTGTAGAAATAGCCCTACAATCACAGTTTTTCTTCCGACAAATATGAAGATGTTTACATTTGGAAACAGACAATTGTGCACCAGAGTATTCACACCATGTCAGGATATCATTAATAAGGCTATTGATATCGGTATCATTGGTATTCACATTAGATAAGTTATTGATTTTTTTTAAGTATAACAAAGTCATCTGCATATGCAAAAAATTGAAATTCTTTATGTAGGGAAATTACATTGCACAGCTTATTATAGGCTATAAGGAAGAGTATCACTGAAAGTGGTGAGCCTTGGGGTATACCGTTATGTAGCGGGTGAATATTAGAGTAGACGCGTCCAATTCGAACTCTGATTTTTCTATTTGACATAAAATTTATGATGTAATTAATCATATTTGGACCCAGTTTCCAACTGGTGACCACATCGATGACAGTGTGGGTTCCGATTTTGTCAAAGGCCTTGACAAAATCAAGAGATATAATTGAAAGATGGTTTTTAGTGGACAAGGAACTTGTGATCAGATGGTCTAGTGATACTAGAGAATCAGACACAGTCTTGCCTCTTTTAAATCCAATTTGACGGCTGTTGATTAGTTTGTTGGCAGTAACAAACCACCACAACCTATTGGCCACGATTTTGTCCATAACCTTCGCGCAGCAGGGGTTAAGTGATATGGGTCGATATGATTTTAATAAAGTTTTGTCAGAGTTTGGTTTAAGAATGGGTATGATAGAACTGATTTTGTAGGATTGTGGAATATGGCTTTTAAAGATATTATTGTAAAGATTCAGAAGTCTAGATTTTGTGCAGTTGGTGAGGTTATGTAGCATTGGATATGAGATTCTGTCTGCTCCTGGTGTTTTGCCTTTTAGGTTGGTTAGTGCGAGTTGAAATTCAATGTGTGAAATATCTTTTTCTATAATCAATGCTAGATTGCATGGAGAGGCAGGGGAAAGATTAGATTTGAAAGCTTTTTTCTTACGTTGAAATAAATTTGGAAACTTTTCGTCAGATGACTCACTGGACCACTCTGCTGCAAAAGAATCTGCTATAAGAAAATCATCTGTGAGTAGGATTGTACTGGACAATTGAGAGCTTATAGAATGGATTTTTTGAGGTGTTTTAAGGCCACATAATTTTCGGATATTGCACCAAATTTTAGATATTGGTGTTGAAGGGTTGATGTCACCAGTAAATATTGTTAGAGACTCTCGTTTGGCTATTTTTATTTCTCTTTTAAATTTCGCTTTGGCACGTTTATAGTTTAAAATATTTTCGGTTGATATGCTTCGTCTTAGTACATTCCAATAGTTGTTTTTTATGTTTTTTAAGTTTTCTAGGTTAACGTTCCACCAGGGAACGTTGTGGTTGTGTCTGTAAGGGTGAGATTGAGGTATGGTTTGGTTTGCACTTTGTAAAATAATGCGTGTATGTTAGCAGCTTCTTGATTTATATTACTGCTTATTGGTCGTTTTAAGTGGAAAATATTCAATTGTTTTTGATAATTATTCCAATTGGCTAGTGGTAATTTAAAGCGGGGTCTAAAGTCCTGAGGAGAGTTTGTTTGTGTAGGGAAAAGAGTTGTTATAATTGGAAAATGATCACTTCCATGTAGGTTACTTTCTACTTTCCATTTAGATTGAATTGCTAAGGTAGGGGAACACAGTGTAAGGTCTAAGTGTGTTAGTGTGTGGTGGGTGCTAAAGTGAGTTGGTGATCCATTATTTAAGAGAATAAGACGGGATTGGTCAATAAATTTGGAAACAATATTTCCTCTCTTATTATTAGTTGGTGAACCCCATTTTTGGTGCCAACTGTTAAAGTCGCCGGTAATAATGCAGGGATAGAGCGAAGAGTTAAAAGTAATTTCAAGGGAACGTAAAGAAAATGATTTGTTAGGTGGTATATAAACTGAGACTATTGAGAACTTAGCTTTCGATTTTATTTCAACAGCTACGGCATCAAATTCTGTTGAGAACGGGATTCTTTTGTGTTGAACAGAGCTGTGTATGATTAAAGCTGACCCCCCGTAGGAATTTTGAGAGTTGTTGCATGAGTAAATGTCAAAGTTGATAGGAATCGGGATATTGGTAAGGGAATGTAGATGGGTCTCTTGTAAGGAGATAATTTTGGGAGAATGTAATTTGATAAGGATTAGTAAATTATTATAATTGTTACTGTAACCATTTATGTTCCATTGGAGAATATTAACTGTCATTTCTGAGTATGTAATAAAGTTTTTCTTTTTTAAATATTTGTAAATAAATTATTTTAGATAATTTTATAGACAGGATAAGGTGTATATGTATTGTATATATTTTTGTTATATATATGTATATGTATACATATTAAAAATTAGTCATCTAGAGCCATGGTGTTTTCATCTTCTATTTCGTTATTGTTTTTGTTGTTGGATACGGATTGACTAGTTGTAGCTTTATTGTTTTTAGCTTTTAATTGGGCTTTTAAACGGTTCGATGTGTTACGAGGAAATATTCTGAGTTTTGTATCAGATATGTTGGAAATGCTGAAGTGTCGTTCTGGCAGGGATGGTGCAACGGAACTGGAGGAATTGGTGATATTTTGTTCTGTGGATGCATTACTCAGAGAGAGTTGGCACGGTTGATCTGATGTTTGTACTGTTAAAGATGTTGTTGTTGGTGTTAAAGTAGTACTCCTTGTGGAAGTGGAGGCGAGAGATTGAGTGTTTGTGGAATGAAGAGACGGTGGAGATCTAAGAGTAGCGGCGTAAGTTGATTTCATTTGGTGTCGTTCGTTATATATTTTGTACGCTGATCTGTTGTCAACTTTTCTTAGTGTTTTGATTGTTTGTATTTCTTTGTTTTTAATAAATATTGGACAGACTTTGCTGAATACATTATGTTTATCATTGTCAATATTATTTTCCCTACAGTTTATACATGTTTGGTCATAGGTGCACTTTTCGTTGATTTCATCGTTAACATGATAATTAATGCCACAATTGAAGCACAATTTATTGTGTTGACATAATTTTGCCAAATGACCGTAGCGAAAGCAATTGTTGCACCTGAGAGGTTGTGGAATGTAAGGGCGAGTATAAATTTTTTCATAACCGACAAACACTTCTGTCGGTAGAGTGGGAAGAGAAAAATTAATAATAATGAGGCCAGTCTCTGTTAGTTGATCATTTACTTTTTTCATAATTTTTTTCACTTCAATGATATTTTGATCTTTAATTTCATTTAAAATATCTTCTTCTGAAATACCGCGGAGATCATTTGAGTATATCACTCCTTTGGAGCAGTTAAGAGTATTATGTTCAGAAACATTAAGTTGTATGGGAGGAGTAATGGCAATTAATTTTGAGAGTTGATTAGCTTGACTCAAATTTTTTGTTTTTATGAGTATGGTTCCGTTGCGTAGTTTTTTACACGATTCCACTTCGCCCGAGCAAGCGCAATCGATTGCTTTCTTAATAAGAAAGGGAGAGACGTTAGAAAGGGTGTCATTGCTGTTAATTCTGCTCATTATTAAATATTTCGGCCCGAGAGAGAGGTTTTTTAGATGCTTTGTTTTATCGAATTGTAGAAGAGGTTAGTTAGAATTTACATTTGCCGCGGAGGCATCAGGGGGTTCTTTCATGATTACACTTAAGAGCACTGGCACGTGCCTTTTGGTAACTGAATTAAATAAGTTTTTCTTTTATAAGTTTTTTTTTTATATGATAATATGCAAAAATAATTTAGAATATTATTTTTTTTTTTTTTTTGGTTTTGTGGATCTAGTTTTTTAAGTCAACTATTTGAGCTGCTTTTTATAAGAACTACTGAGCAACGTATGACCGAGTGAAACAACGTTCAAGAGAGAACTGCACCTAAAATTAATATTCCAGGTAAGACTTTGAAAATCAACGTGAGCTCATTATGCTGAAAAAAGTTTTTAGGTGAAGTAACAATTGTCTCAGCTGCTGTGCTTTTAAGTTGAAATGTAGACTAACTATTTGAGACGCACAGTTGCAAAATCGGCCAAGTCCAAAAATAATCAAATTTTGAGATATTCTCATATATCAAAACCTAGACCATAATTTATCTTTCTACTGTGGTTTTAGATTAAAAAAAAAAAATTTTTTGACAGAAATATTACACTCTTTAATTTATTATTGATCCATGGATTTCAAAATCGGCCAAGTCCTTGAACTTGCTTTCAAAACCAGTCCAACGCCTTGGAATCAATACCGGCCAAGTCCAGTACATTGGTATCAAAACCGGCCAAGTCCATTTTTTTTCCAACGCCTTGGAATCAAAACCAGTTCATTGGTATCAAAACCGGCCGAGTCCAAAATTGTTTTCTCAAAAACATAAGCAAATAAAACTTGAAAAGTCTGATCCGACGTGCTTTGAGTAAGAAATTTTATAAGCTATTATGTGGGAAATACTTTTTAATTTTTTAATGAACATAGATGAAGATAAACATTTTTTGTTGTTTGTCCAAAAGTATGGAAAAGGACTTGGCCGGTTTTGCAACTGGGCGCCACATTTACTTTGGAAGCTATCTACTGACTTAAATATATTTTTAGTATGGCATTGTTTAACTATCTTTGAGTTGGAGTTGGCCGCAAAAGAAGTAAGAGTTATCCAGATGTTAACATTCGATGCAGTTGCAAGAAACACAATAAGGAAAACTTCAGAAGCCATTGATAGAGATGAATATTCTTTTAGTTTCTCAAAAAAATATTAACTTGAATATTTGTTATTAATGCGAATACTTTCGTTTTTTTAAATTCCAAGAAACTTAGAAAAAAAAACAAGAATATTACGTTTTTATACAAAAACAAATTCTTGAAAATAGGAAAATGTAGTGACACATATGTCTGTGATGGTTGTACTTTTCAGATCATATATGGATGCTTTTCCCATAGGCTATCTAAAGGCTAAGATACATTATAAAAAGCTGGCCAGCAGTGGAAGTGATATTCATACTGAAGATGGATACAAGTTACAAGACTACGTAAAGTAGAGACTAATTAATTTGAAGATTTGGTAAAAATTTGGTAACATTAATAAATTTATTTTCTGTATAAGAAGAGAGTTGATCCAAAAAATTAAAAATTTTTATAGAAAATAAAAAATCGTATTTATCTAGCCATCACCTCTTAAGAAACTTTGGGAATTCCCATGACAAACAAAGCAAAGAAAAAAAAAACTTAAATTTAGATTGTATAACTTTGCATAAAACCAAGAACACAAAAACAAACTATTAAATTTTGATTGGATACTAAACATCTGTATAACTAAATTTCATCACATTCCTAAAGTATGGAATTTCCTAATCCTGTGAACAGAAGAAATGACATAAAATTAGTTTAAATAGCTGCTTTATAAATCAATAAACTCATTAAATGATAATAGGTGTCAGATTTCAAGCATAAATTGGCGTGATTTGTTAGAGAAGATATTAAGAAAAAATTATAAATGATCTTGGAAGAAATTCAATATATTACGCAGACCAATAAGATTTTTAAATAAATTACGAAAAATTAAAATTTTGAAGTTGAGATTGGAGTTGTTTCACTTTTACAAGAAAATATTCAGTTCTCCTGCAAGCTTTATTTTTTGTCAGCTTAATGTTTCTTTATCTGAATATTACTGCTCGGAACACCTTGAAATATAAGCTTCGTTCTGACATGCTGCTAAAACTTTATTTTTGGGACACTAAATCCTTCGTTAGACTTTAGTATGGCATTTCTTTGCGAAAAAAAAGTGCATCAACACTCCACTGACCCAATATTGTGATGTTGCAAAAGACTTTGGGTTTTAAATTTATGCAATTTTTATATTTAACTATTTGTATAAAGGAATAACAAGTTAACAACTTTTTTTTTTGGCTTAAACTAAATAACAATCAAAGCATATCACATCACAATCTTAGATTCTTCTGCTTGGTGGCAAATACGATGCTTGTGGTGGAACGTACGAATTTGAAGGAGCTGCTGCTTGCACTGGAGCCTTTGATGCGAAATCCAAAACGGGTGCAGTACCACCATGGGTATTGCTGGATGGTCCAGGCAATGAGTCGTATTGTGACTGAATGGTACGTTGAGCATTCTCAGCATCAGCTGGTGTCCTGTACTTGACAAAGTGAACCTCAGGTTTGTTGGCATTGCTGCTCTTCAATTGATTCAATTTGTTGGCCAAATTTGAGATATCAGCCTGTTTGTTCAATACATAGATGGCAGTGCGATCATCAGAAGCAGATTTAGCTAATTGGAGGGCAGCATTTTCAAGTCCTGAATTTTCGGGTCCCTTAATGAAAATAACACGGAGTGCTTTCTTCAAAGAGTTCGATACTTGTTCGTTTGCGCCAGCATCATCGAATTCACCTTCAGGTGCTGAATATGTATAGAACTCTTTGGTGAATTCATTGGCTGGTGCAATGGGTTCGGATAATTGTGCGGAACCACCTTGAACGCCAGCATCGTCATGACCACCGGATAGCCCTCCTCCAGTCTGTTGACTGTAATCGTATTGAGCAGCAGCAACTGCAACCAAGCACAAAACCTAAATTTAAATTAAAAATCTTCGATTAGATACAAATATCCTTTGTGTGTATTAATCCAAGTAAGTCTGGTAGATCCTTTGTTCAACCTACCACAAAAGCACGCATTTTCAAACAAGTGTAGCAGGTAAAACAGATATGATTGAGTGTTGATTTGATTATGACTAAATTTGCTTCGCAACGTCGTCTTTATACCAATCATGTTATTCAAATGCGGTGACATGCAGATGAGGCGGCAGCAGCAGCCGCAGCAGTAAAGATTGCATACACGACTCCATGGGCCCAGTTCAAGTACGACGAAATCGAAATTTTGTTAGGTTTGAGTTTTTTTGTTTGTGTTTTTGTAAGCATAATTTTTAAATACGCAACATTTTAATTTGATATCATGTGACAAAAAACCATATAAGGGAGCATTAGAAAGTTTACACTGAAAGGAATTTTATGTCATTTCATGAAAATTAAGTAGGTACCAATGAATGTAAATGTTGATGGTACTCAAAATAGAATTCTGTAAAGTAGAGACTTTTTTAGAAAAACAAAATCAAATTTCATAGAAGTGCAACGAACACATAATGTTCGTTTCCTGGGAGACCGTCATAACTCAAAAAATCTGAAATTCAATAAAAATGCTATCAAAGTTTTCAATAAATTACTTTTTATATGAAAATAAATTAAAGTACGTATGTATACTTAAACTCTTCTTACAAAGCAAGTTCATTGCATACCTTTATGATTTTTCCCTTAAAATAAAACATAAAATGGCGGTTATTTCTACATATAACGGTTTTCCAGCAAACGAGTGATATGATTTAGGAAAGTATCGAACTAAATATCAAATTTCAAAAGAAGAGCATAACACCTCCACTATAAATAAAACTTTTAATACGGTATACCCACCGAGACAGCACCGAGATGAAGGGTTTATTGGTTTAGACCAACCTTAAAATATTATGACTTACTAAAGTGAGGACCTTCCATTTTCTTGC
The DNA here is from genome assembly GCA_949775025.1 of Tricholauxania praeusta. Classification (NCBI taxonomy): domain Eukaryota; kingdom Metazoa; phylum Arthropoda; class Insecta; order Diptera; family Lauxaniidae; genus Tricholauxania; species Tricholauxania praeusta. The sequence goes on from OX459029.1 coordinate 52,182,491, forward strand.
TAATCAATTGAGAAAGTTGTAAAATAAAACGGATTAAAAAAAATCAAAAGTGAGGAACTATTTTGTTTATTAATTTGAAAACGTTGAGAAAGAAAGTGGTCCAAAAAATAAAAGAAGTATATCATTCTTTGACGCCACACGAATACTTCGCTGATACCTACTGAGGGAGTGGCGTAAGGTAATCAGGCTATATTGCATATACTGAGAGAGTTTCTAAAGATTATGCCACCATTTTATAAGGGTTTGGGGTTGTGAGGTGAGGTATCAACAAGCAAAAAGAGCGCGGATTTCAACAAGAATGAGCTATTAGAGTAAAGTTTGTTCAATTCAATATGAAACTCTTAAACTATTGTTTAAACGGTGAGCTAGCTTAGAGAGATGAGCGTGACACCTTTCTTATAAATAAAATGATAAAATCCTTAAAATGCTGTATTAAAGAAGCTATTGAAGTAATTTAACAAAACGACAAAATTTGGTGACTTGGTTGGAACTTTTTACAAAGTACAAATTTTGAAACTAAGTATGTAAAGAGCTTTACGGATTAAATATAAAAAAGTAGGGCAGTTGGAGAAACAAACATATAAAAAGCCAAATAAAAGTTTTATTTTCACCACCACTGTAGTGGTTTATTTTTTGGTGAGGTGAAACCAGTGGCGTACCGTACCACATCCAGAGCGAAGAATCAATTTGCCGCTTTTTTGTTACTAAAAAAAGGTCATCACTTTTCACATCCCAAAAACACTACATACCAAAAGAAGATAAATATCATTAAATTAAATAAACCCTGCACATTGTGTCTCAATATTAACAATTATTTTTACTAAAAAAAAAAAAAAAAATAATAAAAAAATATCCACAAAATTTAATAAAATTTGTTAGTCATGCTAAAAACAAATTTTGAATTTCATATTATATGGACCGTTTTAGCGTCCCCTAGGACGTTTCTGGGTCAAAGATAACACCTTCGATATTTTCTTTCGTGAAAAAAAATAATTCTTAGCATTTTTACAACTTTCGGTTTCAAAATAGCATATATTCTCAATTATTAAAACGTATACTTCTTGTTTAGTTGCAGGATGTTAAGGGCGTCCGGGAGTTTTTCGAAAAATAAAAAGACATTTCTTAAAATTTTTTTTGTAGCTGCTTTTTTTTACATTATTAAGATATATTTCTGAAATTTTGATCCAAAAATATTCGTCAATAAGTTAGAAAAGTGCAATGCCGTGAACGACCTCAAAATTTGCGGTGAGCAAGATATCTGGAGACTGGCTCATCCGAAAAAAGGAAATTAAATTTTTCCCGGCTAAGCAAATAGTTAATTAAATATTAATTTTTGACAAAATGGCGGGCGTACAAAGAAAATTTTTATTTCTTGTGCAAAAAATTGAGGCGTTTTAGGCTATACGTAATAATAAAAAATAAGCTTAAAAAAAAGCGAACGATCAAACGCTTAACCGAAAAAAAATTAACTGAGGGCTTTTTCAAGATTGTTGGCTGCTCTTGTGAGAAATCCAAAAAAAATCATGATGTGTTCTATTGAGCCTATTTTCATTTAGCACTGCGTTCTCCCTATAGAGCTAGAGTTTTTGGCATCTGGGCCTACACGTGACATTTGCCGCCCCCTTTCATGGAAAAAATTTTGGAATTTTCATAAAATGTACTAAATAAAAGTCATACTCTAAATTAAAATAAAATACATGTGAGCTAAGTTCAAATCTTTTTTTATTTAAAAGCCTATTTCATGATGTTTTTTTTCTTCAAAAATAGTTTCCTGTTCACAGTCGTGGTCAAAAGTGTTAGGCACTTTGTATGTTTTTATATACTTTTAGTAGACATATTTTCGTTTGAGATTTTGTGGCGTAAATTTTTTTTGGATATGCCAGTTTTCGTTTAGATCGCTGACAATTTTCTTCTGAGCTTACACTTATTCGCTTCGTTTTACTGCTATTGAATCGAGTAGAGTAAATATTGTACGAAATTTATCATTATTATGCTCTACCTTTCTCATAGAAAATTTCTAAGTACAGATTAAAATAGTTGGTGTTAACCAATGAATGAAACATTAATTCGGAATGTCGACGTGCTTAAGTTTTATTAAAATATGTTAATGGGGTTGTATCATTTTTAGTATACAAGTTGTTCCCCCTTGCATGTAATAGGTCATGAATCGATACTTTGTATAATAAGCCAAAAGCATTGTTCTACCAAGAAACTCCAAAAACTCATAGTTGTGATATAAAACATTATTTTTCAGTGTATCAGTGCAACTAAATATCTTAAAATGTTTTCAGCTTAAAACTTTTTCTTCATTTTAATTAATTCGAGGTTATCTTAAACCGAATACTTAAATATTTCATTCGATCGCTTAAAGCAAAAATATGCTAAAACCTACACCTGATATCTCGCCTGGTGCGTTAGATTTTCAAAAAGAAACAATCGAAATACCGCAACCTACCGCAATATCGTATACTTCACAAAAGTCATCCATACTATACAATGTACCTGCAATAAGCAACAAAAAAATTTTTATATCTATTTCATAGATTTGCTAATTTTTTGGATAACTTTTTTTTTTATTTAAAATTTATGCAAAAATCATATTTATAAACAAAAATCAATAAAACAGATAAAAATTTAAATAATCAAATTGTGGGTGAAACATCTTCCGTCTGAATAAAATCGACTCCGGGGCACTGATTTGAATAGAGTCGACTGGTATTGCTTATTAGATGGAATTCCCGGCATTAAACCAATTTTAATGTGTTTTGGCCAATACAAGCGTTTCTTTAAGACATCTTTTGTTACCACTGCTGCTGTTGCCTGTGTTGTTGTTGCAACTGCCAGTTGTCACAATCTTAACAAAATATCGTTAATTGGTTGATAACATTTTCTTCGAATGCTACGGATCTTAGTTAACCAAACGATTTCGTTTAAATTAAATTTTGTGGCTTTATGTGTGTGTGTGCGTGTAAGATTGATTTTAACACGTTTGGCTTGATGCCGACTTTGTTAATTATGTGATTTTATGTAAATTTTTTTCACAATAGCAATTTATGCAAAAATGTGAAAAACCTGGATGTCATAAAAATAACTACAACAGTTTTTATGTCACGATAATAAAATGCAACATTTATTTCTTATTTGTTATTTTTGCTAGAAACAGAAAGGTTTTTGATCTCTTAGAAAATTGTGTTATTGCAACTATCTGCTTGCGGAATCTTTTTGTGTTCGAAATGGCAATCTATCATGATTATGGTGAATCAGTCATCAAAAGCAAAGCAAATGCCCATAAATAAAAGAGAGAGATCAATCAGTGCAGAACGAGAAGCTTGAAACTTTAATATTTTTTTCAGTTCCAATAAGTTTTCATTAAAAACGTTTTTGTACATTTGAATTCGAAATGGAAACTTCAAATATACATATGTAAATACATACGAATTGGTTGTTTCTTAAAAAAAACGTTGACAGTCGATTTACAAGAGAGATAATTTTAAGCTCATTAACTTCTATCGACAGTCTTATGTCTATTATATCACATTTTTTTCTAACTGCTAAAATCCTTTAACTCAGTAAGGAGCGTAGAGCCTGAACAAAGTTTCTGGAGTATTTTTCGTCCCTGGCTTGCTGTTTTATGCTCTGCCACTTTACTTTGACATATAACTTGCTATTTATTTTTTTTCTGTCAAATATATAGAACGATACTTGATATGAAGATAACCGCAAAACAGTTTTTGGGTAATTAAGAGGCTCAAAAAAATGATGACGATTGCTCTTTTTTTCATAAATATCTCAACAAATCTATCGCAGCCAAAATTTCCAAATCATGGTTTTTATAGATATTTAAGGTAGAAAGGTAGTTTTTTTTAATGATACGACTAAGTACTGCTATTTCCCTTCAAAACACACTTTGAATTATATCGATGCATATTTTTTGCTTTCTCTGAAATATCGAAATTTGAAAATTATTATACAGCAAAATCTTCATCAAATCTACAAATCTGATTTTTGCAATTTTGGGATAGAATATCTCGAAAAGCCATTAGAGATATTTCGATCTCGGACTCAAATGCTGCGCTTTAAAAACCTTCGGAAAGTATACTAGAGCTTATCAACAGAGACTTAAGCACATTTTATCGACCTGTGTTATTTTACTGAGCCTACTGCATTCAGTGAAAAATGGCATTGCAAATTTGTTAAATTTTTTTTTTTTGATTAAAGACGCACATTTTCATGTTGAAAATATTAAATAAAACATTTTTTTATTGAAAATATAATAATTTCGATAATAAGTGTCCTTTTTAAAATAAGTCAAAGGATCTTAGCGCTCACCTTTCAGTAAAGGTGACCGAGTAAAGGTACGTTCCCGTGAAAATCTTTGAGAAGATTACTATCGTCAAAAAAATTATTGGTTTTGGGACCCTTTTTAAATTGACAGATATTTATTCCAAGAGTTATATGTTGAAAGACCTCATGAAAATAAAATCAGTTCTTTGGGCTTTACTTGAAGGAGAACGAAAATGATCAGATACCTACTACTTGGTATTAAGTAACATTAGCCGTGTTTTATTCGCTTTGGCTAAACCAGAATCTCATACAAATTAGTGAACCAGCTCAATTTCTAGTTCAATTGATTCAACTTTTTTTGTCTTTGCTAAAGTTTGAAGAATCATAGACACAAACCTAAAATAATCAAAAACAATCAAAAATATATGGCAACTTTGCTGGAATATTGAAGAAGCGTTCTTAGGTCACACGAAGCCTTGTGCACCCAGTCATTGCTAGGTCCAAATATTAAAATAGAAACACATAATAAAAATAAAAACAGTGATGAAACAACAGAAAACGAAAAGAAAACTTTGGTATAAGCGTCCGCGACACTATAAAAACAGTTTGAAATCAATTTATAGCAAGAATTTGAAAAAAAAAATTATGTACTGTGATACGTGAGGGCCCTTACCGTGCTAAGCCCCTTTCAACAACACGACCATAAAGCCGGCTCTGATTTTAAAATAGAATTTATGTCAAACATTGTCATGCCAACTATTGGTCAAATCCAGAATTATAAAAGGTTAAACTTATGCATTTCATTCACTTTTAGGTTTAACTAAAGCGAATAAAACACGGCTATTAATTGCTATTGCATTTGAAATATATTTTTTCGCACATTTAGTTAAAGGTATGTTCCCAAGTGGATTACCAGAAGTGCGAAAGTTGGAAAACGTGAAAGTATCTTAAGACTTAAATTTTAAAAAAGTATCAGCCTTCTCAGAGCCTAAAAAATCATATATTCAGCAATAGCTGTTGAGCATTTGATTTTCGTATATTAAAGCCATTAAGATACCTGTGATCTGGATACGTTTTTAGCCGCAAAGGAGAAGAGAAGCGGCATATTACACTCAAAAATATTAAAATCAAACATTTCATTTACAAACAATTTTTTTAAGTAAATAAAACTTAACTTTCAAAATATCATTAAACTAAAACAATCTATTTGAAAAATGACTTAATTAGTTTATAGCGGCCTAATTTTTATTTACTACATCAATCAATAAACTGATTCATGAAAAGAGATTCAACAAATTCAAACTTTAACCTTTTTACTTTACATGGATAAGAAAAATATCAAAAAATTGGAAACATTAATAAAATGTGTATTGAAAAAAAAAAACAACAGCGAAAAAAAGTATTTTACATATTCTGCCACAGCAACGATATTACAGAGTATTTAAAAGACCAGTTTGTTAGTTTGTAGCCTCGCACAATCCGCAAATTAATCTTCTGCCATTAGTGAGTTCAAAATGTTTAATTTCCTAATTAAAAAAATGTCAACAAATAATTCATTCGACTTCATTCATACATGATTTATTTAATGGGCCAAGGTCTCAACTTTCGTCACCCAGTTCAGCCAGCGTAGTAGCATCAATATCCGTCCACGCATCGAACTGTCGGTCTGTCTGTCTATGTGAACTTGTCTACCCGTGTCTGCCTATGGTCTATGCAAATGCTAAATTGTGTCTACAAGAATTATTCAATCGTCGAGATTTTCATCATAACCACTTCGTTTAAACGCGATCAATTAAAAAGTTGATTTTGCTTTGTTTCGCTTGAAGATCTTCAATATTAATTCGTCGCATTGACTAATTAACGCATTAGACATATTTATAATGCTTAACCAATTTCCATAACAAAAAGTTTGTTTTGCATAAATTCGAATGCAAGAGATATGAATAAGTTGTCGGCTCTATAGTTACTAGTATTCGTATGGTGGGGTTTTCTTACGTTAGTCAAAAAGTTTTAACAAACAATTATGTTGCCAGCTCAAAAAAAAATATTTTTTTCCAAGCTTCCATCCTATTTTATTGCATTGATTTTTGCAAATTTTATTTTTAAAAAAAGATTTTCGTGTATATAGACATAAGTGTCATTGTATTTCTCCATGAACTAAATTTGTATGTCCTAATAACAATACGTGCCTGCGACATGATAGTTCATTTATGATTAAGACTCTTTTTCATTTGTTTTTTTGATAGGATCTTAAAACTTTTAGCCTTAAATTTGAAATTGCATGTCTGGGTCGTTGAGGCCGAACCCGTGCTGTTTTTTTTTTCTAAGGTACCAATTTTTACAAGTGTGGGCTTTTAGGCCAATTTTCGATTTTTTGGATCTAACATATTGTTTTGTCTTACTTTATATATCCAGCATTTAATGAAAAGGGGACAAGGAAAAAAATGTGTCATTCTTAAGGTCATTCACATTCAGTCTAGTTGTACTTCAAGAAAGTGTGAATGTAAACAGTTTTTGACTTATGACCTTCTGAAGAATTTCAACAATTTCGGTATTTTTTATTTTAATTATTTTGATATCAAAATATTGCTTAAAATCTATATATAATGTACTAAGCATTCCAAAATAAAATCTGTATAAGCTAAGGAGATAGATGAATTATTCCTGTGGCACCGCTTTTATTGGGAAAAACGCTGACAGTGGTGATGGACTGATTAAGAACACTCTAGCCTTTTCCATTTTCTTGTTCTGATTCTTTAAATAAAAGAAATTCTGTAATTATTGTTTTTGTTTTTAACAACTTAACTTTATAAAACGAAAACTTCACAAAAAAAATCCAATATTATCAATATTGAAATATATCTTCATTAAAAAGTAATTCATAACTTATGAACAAGGATGACAAAAGTTATTAATACTTTTAAGAAAACTCAAAATTTTGCTTATATTTTCTTGGAAGACCTTTACTTGTTATTACAGCTAATAACTTTATCAAAGAAGCAATGAATTTTAAGGATTTCTCTGGGCTTATATTTTCCAAGCTTCATTTGCCACCCGGTCTAACTCCTCTTGATATGAAATTTTTAGTTTAGCCTGTGCGAAATATCCAATAGGATTAAGATCAATACCATGGAATATCATAAGAAAAATAAATCAACAAATAGCGTCTTCGAAAAACAGATGATATAACCGACTGAAAGATCATTTGCGAAACAAAATACAATTATTTTTAGACAAACAAGGATATACAAAAAGTTGTAGATAAAGATGATCTCAATCCGCTATTAGGACGATCGATTCGAGAGAGATTCTCCAATAATCAACTTTTTTGAAGATAAGTACGTTGAAAGCCACTGCCTACAAATAGAAGGCAAAAGTAAATGATTTCATAAATAAATAATTTTCTTTCGGTTTTAATTAATGATTACGAATACTTTTTACACATAAAAATGGTTTTCTAAACAAACTGCTCCAAATGGTATGCCTGTATGAGAAAGACACTAGAAGGTTAATTCGAAAAATCTTCACTTATATGTAAGAATAACTAACTTTATCAAGGCCAACAATATTGCTCAAACTATTTTAGAATTGAGAAAGAATTTTTTTTCAAAAGTCCCAAATCCAGTCCAGTTTCGTGCAATAAATCAGAAAGTACCTTCAGTAGTATTATGTATAATTGATATGGGATATTTGAATTAAAAATTATATTATATGAATTAACTTTTAAGCAATTACCTTTACTTTGCAATCAATAAGAAAATTATGGAGCAAAACTCAGATCGCAGATTAAAAAAAACGATTTTTCTATCTTTTCTATAACAAGTCAAGGGACAAAATTTAACGAAAATCACACATAGTACTTTAGATTAAAGTGAAAGTTTATTTCTGATATACCAAGAAGTATTAAGTACGCATATTTTTCACCCCACTGAGTATCGCATAATCTTTCTTTCGAAAAATTGAAATAAAAAATAATTCGTGAAAAGTGAATTTTTTAAGTTCACTTTGCTGGTTTTTTATATGTGTATGTAAATTAATTTTTGTCTTTTTTTTGTTAGCACTACACTTGTTCAAAAATCCTTAGTTGTGGAAAAGCTACGGTTATCTAAAAGGTATAAAATTTCAAAGAATTTTACACATTTTAAATATTATGTCTATCGCAAGCACTATACAGCTCTTTTTTACAAATTCCAAAATAAAACGTAGTAAGCTATCGCGTGATATATTCATATGTTAGCACAAATTTTCGCCGGAATGTCAAAAATACATAAATCGCAGATTTGCGATTCCGAACTGGACATAAGACAAATGTTTTTTTTTTTTTTCGCTTGCTCGTAATGAAGATATAATCGTTTGTCAAACGAAATGATAAACAGCATAGTTTTAGGGGTCATTTTAGTAAATTTGGCTAAACTGGTTGGTCAGCTTTTAATTTACATACAAAACTCTCCTATTGGTCGATTTTGCTATGACTTGAATATGTAAAACAAATGTACATATGTGTGTATATACTGCTGTAAAAACTATAAGAAATTTAGAAATTTACATACGATGAGCAGCGCGATTGAATTTAAGACTATGAAGCTAATTAGAGGCGAATCCAACTTCACACTGGTCCCCATGTTTAGGGTGCATTAATTGAGTGCAACTGCCGGAATTAATGTGCGTGTCTCCCGCCGTGTTCGAAACGTTGCGGTGACAAACCGTTGTAGGCTTAGTTATGACAATATTTTAAGTGCAATTTTGTAATATTGTTGTTAGATAAGATCATAAGCAGCTTGAATTCGATTTGAACGGAACAAGTTTTATCCAACAGCGCAAAGGAATGCACTCATAGTTCGATACAATAAGAAGTCATATAAATACGCGGACTCATTTGAACTTGGACACATAATCAGTTCAATCGTCAAACGGTTAGTTTTTTGTACAAATCAAAAACCTTTAGGGTCAGAAACCAAGTTAAGTCTAAAATGCGCGCTATTGTGGTAGGTTGCAAATCATATTCGCAATGATTTTTAATCAAATTTTAAAAATTTCTTCTCCAATTTCAGTTGTTTTGTTTCATCGCTGTTGCTGCAGCTCAGTACGACTACGCTCCAAATGTTGCAGAAGAGGTGCAAAGCGGTGCAGCTCAGTTATCACAGCCAATTCAGCCTGCTGCCGTCAGCAATGAATACAGCAAAGAATTCTATAGCTATTCCGCACCTGAAGGTGAATTTGATGATGGTAGTGCAAGCGATCAAATTGCCAACTCTTTGAAAAGAGCATTGCGTGTTGTTTTCATTCGTGGCCCTGAAAATTCCGGTCTTGAAAATGCTGCACTTCAATTGGCTAAATCAGCATCTGATGACCGCACTGCCATTTATGTGTTGAGCAAACAGGCTGATATCTCCAATTTGGCCAACCAATTGAACCAATTAAAGAGTAGCAATGAAAATAAGCCTGAGGTTCATTTTGTTAAGTACAGGACACAGGCTGATGCTGACAATGCTCAACGTACCATTCAGTCACAATATGATTCATTACCTGGTCCAACTAGCAATCATAATGCTGGTGCTGCTCCAGTTTTGGATTTCGCCAGTAAGGCTCCTGCTCCAGTCGCAGCTCCATCGAACAGTTACATTCCACCAGCAAGCGCGTACTTGCCACCTGGCAGAAGGTTCTGAGGTCTCGGACAAACAATTCTTGGAATTTGTTGCTGTTGACTATTTTGTTTTTTAGTCTTTAAGTTTTTTTTTATTTCGTTTTGTTTGACTTTCTGAAACTAGTTTTAATTTGTACATACATTTTTGTTATGCTAATAAAAAACACATAAAATAAATTTTGAAATGATATTTTAATTTTAAAATTTGGGTAACCTCACCTCTGCGCATACCAATCAATGCCTATCATGCTGGGAAATACCCACAAGAAGATGATGAAAAGTAAAATGGTAACTTTGTAGCGACAAAGACAACGAAATGCAAAGTTCTTATACCTATGACATATTTGATACGCTTACTTGCGTTTAAGGAAGACTAGAACGTATGTGAGGCCAAGGGTGTAACATGGGGCCATCTAGTATAAATAATTAGCATATAACTTTCTCTCAGATGTGTCACAGTGGTGTTTTACATTGGGAAAGCAGACATTTACCGACAATACATATTGTAGAAAAGGTGTTACCTAATTCTTTTCAACGCCCTCACGTTGGCAGCGCTAGTTTGTCAAATGGCTGAGTTATGACATTCCGTGTGATAGCCGAAAAAACCATATTAAAATAGAGCAAGGCACTATTATAAAATTCCAAGTTAAAAAAAAGTTTTTGACTGACATAAATGTTTTCGCGAAGGACGCGAGTCAGTTAAAGACGATGACTGAAATTCAACAAATACCATCAAAAGTCAAAGCGATGCTGATAGCTTTCTACAATGGCAAGGACTTGGTGCACCGCGAGTTTCTTCAAAGTAGTCAAATAGTAACGGCAGTATCCTACATTGAAGTTCTACGTCGTTTGGTTTCAAAAATTTGGCGTAAGAGGCCAAAATATAAAGATCCCGAAAGTTGGTGCTTGATACGCCAAAAAGGTAGACAAACAAAATTGTGGTTTTGATGAGCAAAAGTTGGAAACTGATATTTTTCTTATTTTAATATCTGGTTCGTCAGATTTATCCTGCTATACTCAGACGGGACGATTTTCCCATAAAACGTAGTTTTTGTGTATTTGTGTTTCGAAAGCAGTCGTCTTCAAAGTTTCAAAAAATTGGATAAAAATTGTAGTAAACAGCTTAAAGAAGCATAAGATACTGAGAAAAGAAAAGCAAAAAAAAAAAACATTCCTTTAATACTACGGCTTGCCTCCCAGTCATCACCAAGGCATATTACTCTGTAACACAACAGCAGTCAGAGGCAGCTAAAGTTGGCAGTGGAAGTGCAGATATCTATTTTTTAAAAAATTAGTTTTAACTCAAGGGACCAAAATTACCATGGGAAATTTAAACAAAAAAATAGTTTGCAAAAAAAATCTCTATAATTTTCCAATTTCTTTTTATTTGTTTCGATCACAATTTGTCATTCTGTTTTTTTTTTTTTCTATCTCAAACACTTATCAGCTCATTAGTTTATAGCAATAAATTAATGTAAGATAAATGTTAAAATTAACACAGAATATAAATTGATAGTATTAAATGATCAAGCCAATTTTTTAATAAATACTCATTTTAGTGTTTAATCAAACCACATCATATATTAATTTAACGTAACCACATAGTTTTCTGAAGCGCCATGCATAAACATTTTATGGTTATGGTCGTAGCATACAAATTCCAATGACAAAAAACATATCAAATTTCATTAATTTGTATCAAACTTTTTTCTAGAAAACTGATACAAGTGGACGACGGACATGCGTGTTAGATCAAATTAATATGATAATTTAATATAATTTTTATCATAAAAGAGCAAAAATTTCAGTGTTCACCCTCAAAGAGATAAAAAAAAATTTTATGGCTTTTAAATGCAATTATTAGCAGTTTCAGTTAGCATTGGAACAACGATCTGCTTTAATTTTATGATAATTAAAAATGGTTTAAGGAAAAATACCTGTAAAAGCTATTAAAAGAATATTAAAAAAACATACTACTTCATATGTCATAAGACCGATATAAAAAATGCATTGTTTTTTCTTAACTTGATTCAATGGTCTTATATTTAAGATTATTATTTAATCAATTTAGTTAAAGAAAGAAAATCAATATATGTATGTTCGTGAGCATAAAAAAGTAGACCTTGAAATTTTTAAACTTTTATAAGAAGTTAATGACTGTTATTACAAAAGAAGTTTTATGAACTTATTTAAAACAACTTTTTTCTCTTATAGATTGACAGTTGTCCTTATTATTGCTTATTAGTTTTTTTTTTGATTTTTTTGACTTATAACTTTAAAAGTTAAAAAATAACTTAAAAAATCACTTTGCTTTGAAAATCTATTCAAATCAGTAGTAATTTTTTTCAAGTAAATAAATTTTAAATTTTAAATAAAAAAAAAAAATTGTGTTATATTTTTTTTTCTTCACACTTATTTCGCTGCTTTATTTCTTCAATGAACTAAAAAAGATCAGTTTAATAATTTATTAAGTTAAATTAGTCAAAGCCTTATACATTCCGTGTTCTGGTACAAAAAAAAAAAAAAAAAAAAAAAAATTGTGAGAGCCACCTGACAGAGACCGTAAAGCTGTAACGCAGGCACTCATAGGAATCGATAACAATATGAGACTGATAATAAACTCACAAGGCCCGAAATATTTAGTTATTACAAGAGAAGAAAGCGAAGACTCGTTGAAAAATGTTTCACCATTTCTTATAAAAAAGATTATTGACAATATGTGCAATGGAGAAGTAGAATCATGCAAAAAACTACTCAATGGTACAATACTAGTAAAAACAAATAATTACTTACAAGCCAGTAAGCTTATAAAACTTACTGCATTCTCTCCTGATATCAAAGTAGTAGTTAAAGAACACGAAAAATTAAACTGCTCCAAAGGATTAATTTATTGCAATGAACTAAGATCTTTAAATGAAAATGATATACTTATCGGAATACAAGATCAATCGGTTTGTAAGGTAAAAAAAAAATACCTAAATTTATTGATGGTCAGCTACAACACTACCAGAAAGTATCAACATCGGTTACGAAAAGATAAGCGTTCGACCATTCATTCCTCTTCCACTTAGATGTAAAAACTGCCAACATTTTGGACATACCATAAATCATTGCAATAATACCAAAATATGTGCCAATTGTGCAAAACTGCATCACATTGACTCAGATAGAAATGAAAAATGTTCCAATAAAGAGACATGCATCAACTGCACTGAAGAGAAGGTTACCAATAACAACCACAACGCTTACGACAAGCGATGTATGATATTCCTGAAACAAAAAGAAATTCAAGCCATCAAAACACTTCAAAAGACTGATACTAAAACTGCTCATAAAATTTATAAAGATCGACATCTACACTCAGAACAAAGTTATTCAGCAGTTGTCTCACAGTCTCCAATCATCAATAATGCTCGTAATTTCTCTCGCACCATAACGACTCAACTTGCAAAGTTATAGCCATTTTAAGGTGACATGAATTTGATCCCCTACAAAGGATTGCAACCCAACAATATTAACCAACGGGTTTTAAATTCACGTCACCTTGAAATGGCTGTAACTTTGCAAGAGAACATTACAGATCACCACTTGAAACCTCATTATAAAAGGCAAGGACGGTATTAAATGATGCTTTTGTTAAAAATAAGCTGATCAACTTTCTTTGAACCTTATACATGGCCTCGAAAATAGACAAAAAATATCATATTTTAGGTACTTAACCTCAAATATTTCAGGATTCTGACATGATGGGTCTATTCTGAGACCAGATATTCATTTAGATACCTTTTTAGTAAAAAATAATTTTTCCATACGATTTACATGTACAACTAACAGGCTTCGGCGCCACCTTGTAAAATTGGATACAGAGCTGAATTTTCGTGAACTTTTTCTTTATATCATAAACTTACTTTTTAAGCAACAGCACTTTGAAAAAAAAAAAAAAAAAAAATTTGAATCACCCTAGTGTACCTATGTATGTATATGAATATATATTACAAGTTTAAATTGATTCATCTTATGTGTTGTATTGTTTTTATAAGAGAAAGTATTGACCAATTTGTAAAATGTACATGGATAACATTGGTCAATTGTAATTAATAAAAATCAACAGATGGAAACAATTAACAAAAAAAAATGGTAAAAGTGAATCTTTCTAATAAATGTTTCTTTTTTAAGTAACTTTTGTACTCGAATTAATGTCCTGTCTTACTTTCGACATTGACTTCAATAGGTAGGATAGCTATAGATATGTATTTTCAACACGTCATATATTGTGAATGAGGTAAAAAGTGAGCTAGAGGTAAATTGAGTTTTTTGTTTCATATCGAATAAAACAACTTAAAAGTTTGTTGGTTGTTGCTTTAACTTGAAATCATTTGAAAGCTCTACTTGGTTCAGTGTTAAGGTGAAAGTTACTACAAGCGAAATAAAAAGCTTTAGTTCTTTTGGCTGTGGTGGAATTTGATATTCTTGAACCAAAGCAATTGTTTGGTTAATTTTTTATATTAAGTTGTTTTATGTTAAGCTTTCTCGATTGAAATTCAGTTTTTTCGGTGAGATTCTTTGGGAAAAACTAAGTCATGTGAAAATTTATGCCGAAAAAATGTTCTTTTGGTGAGTTACAGCTCTTATTTTTGTTGTATTTTAATATTTATTCGTCGACTTTTAAATACGACTATATTCTTTGTAAATGGTCAAAAAAATTGTATACTTTAATATGAATATTCCGAATGTGCTTGAATTTATGATCCCCACTGTAGTCTCTATTAATCATGGGAAAAAGCTTCAAAAAGTTTGTGGAAAAATGTCCGAAGATTTTTTTTGACAAGAGCCTTGCCATTTTTTTTAAATAAATCACGTAGCATATTTATTTTCATTTCATTTATTCATTATTCTCAGAATTTACATATATGTATGTATGTTTGTCTTAAATTATCAAGTCTTACAGTTTTATAAGTTATTGAGTGTTATGTCCATGATCGCTTAATCAAAACTTTGCGGTATAAATCGGTATCAAAAGCCGGCTGGCTTCTGATATATTCAGAAATATGCAACGAATTGGAATGTCAGTCAAAGATCTTTATACAAAATTTTACACTAAGTCCACGAAAATAAGCCCAAGCGATGTGCATGGTGTCGTACAAAGACGAATTGTCTGATCCCAACGAAATTTACCATGTAATTAGACGAGGCTATATTCTGTTGTCGGGACTTTTGTGTTAGTAATAGACAATGTTATTCATGACGTTCATCTCTTTCCTGATAGTGACTTTAGACGAACAGTCACTATATGTTGCTGTAATATATCGTCGCCCACTTGTACAACGGCCCTTATTGACATTTTTAATTTTGTTCAGGAGACACAAAAAACTGTATAAAAACCGACAATGCAGAATATTGAAATTTTTTTAAATGCAGTTTAGTTACAAAAACAATAACATAATTATTTTTAATGAAAACGCTAATTTTTTTTTTATTGATACTTATTTTATTTCAATTAGGGCTTTTTGACATCATTTTTATGTATGCAAAAGTGCATTTAGGGCTTTTTGCAGTTACTTTGAAAACTAAAAGTGTAATTCATTTACAACAAAATTAAAGAAAATATGCAAATATTGTACTTATTGATGTAATTTTTAGAAAATAATCTTTTCTTTCAAACATAATATTGATAAAAACATTTGACGACATACTTGCAAACGTTGGAAATTGTGTTTTAAGAAATATTCTAGAGACTGAGTACGCGCTGAGTTTTCGGACGAAATTCGTTTTCTGCTTACCGGATCAACAAGGCCTATTACATTTAACTTTTTTTGCTCTCATGTCATTTTCCAAAATGCATCAAAGATGGCTTTCCTTACATTTGTCCTAAAAAGCAAACAGTACCGGTTACGTCTTTATTTTTATTTATTTATTTATTTATACGGTACATGTACATAAGACTTAGTCTTTAGAGTACAATAGAATAAATAGTACAATGAGATAAGTTTAGTATATAATGATAATGAACACAAATCAAAATTATATGTATAAAAAAAGTTAAAGAAAAAAAAAAAAAAAAAGTTACTGAGGAAAGGAGTTAAAGAGTATTAAGAAAAGCTAGGACTGCAATTTTAAAACATCTAGGATTGCTTAAGGATTTTATAGATAGTGGCAGGGAATTCCAGAGTTTGGCAACACTAACGAAAAACATTCTGGATGAAACTGTATACTTAAAGCGAGGCAAAATAAGATTAAAGCTTCTTAAAAATTGCGAAAACTGTAATTTGCAAAACAAATAATTAGGTGTTTTAGTGTGGATTAATTTATGAAGGAATATTAAGTTACGCATTTTTAGGAAATTGGAGAGTGTGCAGTTTAGAATTTTTACGGAGTATTGTGAAATATGGTCAAATCTACCTTTGTCAAATACATATCTTGCCGAGGTATTGACAACTTTCTGAAACTTTTGAAACGATGAATAATCCAAATGACAATAGACCAGTTCACTAAATGATATAAGAGGCACAATTAATGCTTTTACTAATCTTAGTTTAACAATTTGGGGTACAAAAGACGTAGTCGACCACAGCTTTCTGAGGATGAAATAAATTTTACTAATTGTAGAGTTAACGTGGGTAGTGCAGCTAAGGTTGAAATTCAATTTGAAGCCTAAGCTCGTTACGGTATTTTCGTACGATATAAGATTGCCTCCCATATAAAGTGATGGTAAATCTTCATTTTCAACCCGACTATGCGCAATAACAATTGACTTAGACTTACTAGCATTAAGGTTCAAATTATTTTGATTTGACCAAGAAGAGATTGCATCAAGATCTTCATTAGTTCGTACAATCAGATCTTCAATAAGGCCAATAGGTCTGGAAGAATAAATCTGAACATCATCAGCATATAGATGGATGGAAACATTTTTGCAGCAAGCGGTAATGTCATTGATAAAAATACTGAATAGGATGGGACCTAAGATGGATCCTTGTGGCACTCCAGAGTAAAGTTTTTTTAGAAAAGATTGTTTATTGCTACACATCACGAATTGGTAACGATTGCTCAGGTAACTATTTAATAGCTTTGCAGCACTGTCTGCGAAGCCAAAGTAGTTTTTAAGTTTTAAGTTAAGGATTTCGTGGTCAACTGTGTCGAACGCTTTAGAAAAGTCTAACAAAGTTAAGACTGTAACGTCGCCTCTATCGAACGATGGTCTAATGTCATCCATTATTTTGAGGAGAGCAGTTGAACAACTGTGGCCGGCTCTAAAACCCGATTGAAAAACAGACAAGAGTTTATTAACGTTAAGATGATCAACAATTTGTAATGTTAACAGTTTTTCGTAAACTTTTGACACGATGGGTAAAATACTTATGGGTCGAAAATCACTCAGAGACTTGGCCCCAGATATTTTAGGAACAGGTATAATTTTCGCTATTTTCCAGTCATCAGGAAATACTGATGTAGTGATAGAAAAGTTTAAAATATGACTTATCGAAGAAATTATGTATGGTAGAAGTAACTTTAAAAATCTTAAGTTTACACCATCAAAGCCAACAGCATTAGACTTCAGGGAAGCAAAACTTTTGATTATATCAGCTTCGGTCACCACTTTAAAAGAAAATTCATTAATAGGCCTATATATTAGATTTTGGTCAATTTTGAAATCAGGGTGGGCTTGTTCAACATTGTACTGAAGAAAAAAGTCATTCATATTATCAGCATCTACATTACAACTTGATGTACTCTTATTGCTGATGCCAAGAGTTTTTAAGTTCCTCCATAAAGTTTTAGAGGGCAAACTGGGATCAAGTTTAGAGCAAAAATAACTCTTTTTCGCATTACGTGTAGTCAAATTGGCTTGATTTCTTGCTATGCGGAAAGTATTCCGATTTGCTCGCAATATTTTGATGTACAAGGTGGTCCAAGCCGTCTTTCGGCCCCTTGACACAAACCATTTTCAATCGAAACGACTATGTATTGAACTCCTCGCATTCGTTTTTTCATATTTAAAATCCGGCATAGATCTCACACATAATATTTTCCTTAACACTCATTGCGAAAAATTAAAACGAAGGCCACATACGCGTTCCAACATAAGATATGAACTAAATGTTACATTTTAAAATTGGTAATTACACGGAAATTTTGAATTCAAAATTCTCTAGAAATTTTGAAAACTACTTCGCAAGAAAAAGCATTTGAGGCCTTTTAACATATAAAAAATGTTGAATGTAGTTAGGGCTTTTTAATATCACCTAATAAACTTGGTATTTTTTGTGTTAACGTTCCAATTTTTTGGGTGAAGGTGCATTTGAGGTTGGTCTTCAGGAATATGTAATAAATTGGTTTTTAAAAAAAATGTCAATTAGGGCCGTCGTAATCACAAAACCAAGTTTTCGTCCAACATAACTATTTATGTTCTGTGGGAACAACACGTTGGCACGTTTAATGAATCAAATTGAATTTTGCGTAGTTGATGACAAATATAACGATATTGTGTAAGTGTGATATAAAATGTTGATTTGAAATTTAAATTCCAAAGCTTTTAAGTAAAAATATCGATTTTACGATTTAAGCAAAGAGTTAAAATGCCATTGGAAATATAAAAGAAATTACTTTGAATGTAGTTAGGGCTTTTTAATATCACCTAATAAACTTGGTATTTTTTGTGTTAACGTTCCAATTTTTTGGGTGAAGGTGCATTTGAGGTTGGTCTTCAGGAATATGTAATAAATTGGTTTTTAAAAAAAATGTCAATTAGGGCCGTCGTACAAGTGGGCGACGATATGTGCTGTTTTCATTGATAATTTCGAAGGAGTTTAATTTTAATCACAAAACCAAGTTTTCGTCCAACATAACTATTTATGTTCAAAAATTGTGGGTTTTATTGGAAATTTTGAAACGATGAATGTTAAGTTAAATTTGGTTTAGAGTTTATTGCAGCAAATGATAAACATATGCATATATCTCATAGCACACTGGTGCAATAATAGCTTATCAAAACTGTACTCAACACGGGGACAA